>JAODUP010000043.1:0-705000 GCA_025642065.1 Paralvinella palmiformis | reverse complement strand
AATTATATTTTATTAAAATATTTGTGTTTTTTTTTTCAATTACAAAAGAACTTATCATTTAAACAGCATCAAAGTAATGGAAAAATAATTATGACTAACATACGATATTTACCTTGTCATTGTTTCGTTGCTCATCTTCTTATCCTATTATCCAGGACAAAGGTTGTCGGGTGTAGTTTGATCTCCCACGGCGCGCGCGGTACTGGATACAACCTGTTTTTAGCTCCGACAGACTCGAAGTGGTTCTTGGTAAAACATGCTCTCGACCATCGAAGTGGCACACCATAAGTATAGCAACTGGCTCACGACTAGATACACCAGTAAGAATATCACACCCCAGATGACAACGACAAGACAGCAGCTGTCACCCAGCAACATGTGTTCGTCGTGGAAAAATGTGAATCTCCTGGCCGCCTGCTCTGAATCCATGAATGTGTGCACACGTTCCTGATATATATATATATATATATATATATATATATATATATATATATAAAGAGAGAGAGAGAGAAGAGAGAGAGAGAGAGAGAGAGAGAGAGAGAGAGAGAGAGATTGTGTTCATTACCAGTCGCCAGGATATTTTAGTTCATCCATTATCTATTCTTATATCACGATATCCAGAAACAACACATGTCGAGAAAACATCAGTTCAAGTCAAGTTCAACTTTAAAAAAAAATGAAATACTTTTATTCGTCTGGCCGAAGTTATGGCAATAAATGAATATAGAAAGGCTACGCACACGTTTTATATTTCAATTATCACAAGTTATGGAATATATGTCAATCACCATTAAACATCTTCCCTGCTTCATGCGTATCATTGTCATTATGGTAATAATGGAGTAATTTTCTATTGTATATCTCTCCCCCCCCCCCACACATACCAATGCATTTAATATTACACAAAGTCGAGGGAATACTTCGCCATAATAACAAAGAAATACATATTTGCTAGAAGACTGGTGTGTGGACTGTTATCTAGCAGCGGGAATGTTTGTTTTTTTTGCGTTTTACGGTTACTTTTGTGCCCATACGGACAGGTCCTCTAGATTTGTGGCCTCTACGCTACCAGGTATAATCCATTAAAAATATGGTCTCTAATTTTGAAGATTACTCCAATTTAGATGGGAAGTCCAAAGAAGATCATTATCTATACTGGATAAGTCACTTTGGAGATGGATTATAAAAGTGACGTTGAAGTTATCTGTGTGACACACAGTGTGTACTGTTTGAGATGATTTCATCAACAGTAACGTGTTACTATTATTCATCGTATCACTTTTATAACATTGATAGCGATAGAATACTTGTAAAATATGAATAAACCAGGTTTTTCACATACTCGTGTCATGTACTGATTAAAACATAAACCGTGAAGAAGTAACAGTTGGAAATTATAATCATCTTCTAAAAGTGTTTTTACTCGTACTTAATTACTTCGACTTTTGATAGTAATCGTATTAGTACCATCAGTAATTATATTCTGTCACTATATAGTATTAGTACAGTCTAGGGAAAAAGTTTGGAATATATCGCTGATTTTTTAGTTTTTGGCTTTTTAGTTTGATAATCCAGCCAATATAATGTATATTTCATGCGTAACCAGCATAAACATAAAGAATAGACTCAAATATGCCTACTACTAATATTTCGGTGTGGTACGACTGATTGGGGTGATTGCAATTAACCAATTAATGAGCGCCCTTTTGATTGGTTGCCAATCCATTTGAGACCGCTTGTGGGCTATATGAGTGAAAAGCCTCTTTTAATAATAATAGTATGTGATATTTATATAGCGCCCTATTCAACTAGAAGCTGCTCTAAGGTGCTTTACAATATTATTTACAATCTTCCTTTTAACAAGCCTTTCTCAACTTCATATGAGATAATTAACAACCATGGGACATCAATTGAGTGCAGATTTGTGTAACAGGATCATTGGTATGCGCCAAGCCGGGTCTAGCCAGAAGGACATTGCCCAAGTGTTCCGGATCACCAAATGATCGTTCTCTAAGATCCTGAAGCGTCATCGGGAGACTGGTCTAACGACTCTTAAGCCAATATCTGGTCGTCCCAAGAAAACCACAGCTAGACATGACCGATGTCTGCTCCGACTGTGCCGTAATAGCCGAACAAAACCTTCATCTCAGCTCCGTGCCGACTGGATCCTCTTCACCAATGTTCCTGTGGCAACTCGGCTGGTGAATTATCGACTTTTGAACGCTGGCTATTTGGTAAGACGACCTGTAATGAAGCCCCTACTGAAAAAAAAAGACATTGACAAGCGCGATTTAGTTGGCGCGTAGGCACTTGAACTGATGTGATGGTCACTGGCAACACGTTGTGTTCAGTGACGAATCCAGATTTTTGCTGTGTCGTCAAGATGGTCGTGTTCGAGTGCTCACACAAGCTCACGAGGTAGTACTGCCTAGAGTACAGGCAGGCGGCGGCGGAGTCACGATATGGGGTGCCTTCCATAGCAGAGGGAAATCCGAGATCCACGTACTGGATGGAAACACGGATCAGTGCCAGTACATACGTGTCCTGGAAACCAAAATGCTTCCATTTGCTAGGAAAGACGTCCAGGCAAATTTTGTGTTCCAAGATGACAATGGCCCAGCACACCGAGCACGACACGTCATGGATTTCCTCGAAAATTTGACTGTAAGTAAATATTTGTCCAGTGTCTGCTTAAAACCATATACATTGGGGTGATAATTGTTTCCAACTATTTAGTTAATCTTTAATCTGATTAAAATTTGGTAGATAGACTATTATGACTGGCTCCAACTGTCGATCAGCAAATGGTTTGGCAGTTCAGTTCGGTTTAATTATACCTTTTTTGGTAGTTGAAACATGTTCAATTATTTTGCGGGGGAGTATAATAAATTATATTATACACGAAGTTATGTATACCAGTTACAGCTATAAAATGAGAAATTGGAGGTAATACAATTAATCTTGAATAATGTTAAGGGATATGAAGGTTTTTTTTTCAACTACAATATTTGTCATGTCAGTGGCGTTAGTTTCGCCGCTTTAACATTTAGAAATGTATGAAATACCATTAAATTAAATATTATAATTATATATTTAATCAATCTGGTAGCTACATATATTAAAACTCATTATTGTACGTCATCTACTGACCATCTAAAGTTACAAAATATGAAATCATGTCAAGTTTATATATATAATGAACCAACGTTCTGGATCATTTTGGTTCCATTATATTGTTAACACCATAGGTAAGTGTTAACGTAGTAAAAAGTATCCCTCCCGCCCACCATAAATTTAGCATTTAGCATAATTCTTGTAGTTAGTTTAGATTAGTTACTCTCTTTGAAATATGTTAGTAAAGAAATGTTGTAAATAAAACATGTAATTTTTTTTATTTCATAATAAATATATGTTGGTTAAACAATTTAATGTATCATTTTACACAATGTATGCTGTCTCGATTAATTAAAGAGATTGGAAAATATAAATGTTGCGTTTTGTTGAATTTATTTAAACAATAAAGATTCTTTCATGTATGTAGCAAGTATATTATCCGCTCAGTTGTCTTTAATTGACTACTATAATGAACTATTAAATCCGGAACTCAGTATACAGAAAAGGGTGCTCTTTAATTTATATTTGACTAAACTGGAAATGCTAAATGGTTTATGTATATGCCACTGAAAATTATGTAATAAGTTGTTAAATTATAGAGAATTACATTATATAGGGGAATGTGACTGGTTGAGCACGACCCCCATGAAAATAATAAGTAATGCGTCAGGACGTTATCAAACAACATATATTTAATACAGTCTTTTTTAATTATTAAACTGAGTTGTTAAAACTAAATGATCGTACGTTTATTGAAATGAGAACTAGGGCTGTATTAACCCTTGACTAGATCCTTAGGCTATTAGGTACTCTGATCTCTTTCCAGTACTTTGTTGTTCGGGGAGAATCCCCAGGCTGTCGCTTATTCAGCACAGTCTCTATGTTGGAGTGGTTGAGACATCTCCTTCCCCACGACTCACAAGGAAGCAGTACGGAAAGATGGAGCCGAAATACCCTGAGGGTGGTCACTGCCAGAGTGTTTTACGTCCTCAGAGGGGTTTTAATGTCCCCCCTTTATTTTAAATAATTCAGTGGAGACGGCAGCGCCATTTAACGTGGTCAGCCACTCACAATGTTGTGAGCCGAGAAATTAATCTCTGAAAAAGTTTCAACCTCTTACGGGGTTCGAACCTGTGACCGTTGGCACCAAGTGCCGGGTGCTTAACCGCTAGGCCACCGAAGTACTTCAGTACTTTAACCTTTCTTTCATTTATAGAGATTAATTTCCTGGACCTAAGTAGGACGTTATGATCGAAAAAAAGATGAAATTAATTCCCCTCCCCTTTGTTTTAACTGTTGCTAAAATACTGTTTTTGTTACCCATTTCACCCAATCAACCTCTCCCGGACATGTTTGTGGGTGATATAAAAATTAATATCCAGGCGTTTGGGTGTATGTCTTGGTATTAGCAAATGATTCGGTTATTTCTTGCGTACAGAAAAAAACCCATAATATTACCGGTGACAGCAAGAGCTTGAACTTTATAGTTTGGAGAATGTAACAAACACGCCAGCTTTTATTGCTTATTCTGCCATCCGGACAGAACACACAACACATTATCAATTTGTATCTTCTCATCTTCTGCTGAGTTTCATCTTCCGTTTGTAGCTAGTCAGTAGTAAGGTAGTATAAACTCTCATGCGGAAAGTCAACGGGATCAGCTTGTGTTGTTATTCCCTTATAGATGCAACTGTCATCACGATACTTCATCATGGTGGATGAAGTAACCCAACGGGGAAGGCTTTTAATTTTTTTTTTGTATACCAAGAACAATATGTAATCATAATGGCCTGTGCATGGTTCATTGTGCAATTCCAGACACCGGTGATAGCTTAGATGACCGAGATGTCCTTTCTTTGAAGACAGCCGTCTTAGATGTGTGAGTGTCATCATAATCAATACGATTTTAAACCACTAAATAATCAATTTAGGATGTTGTACTATATAATAACCAAGAATGATTATTCTTTTGAGGGAGAATGAAACCGAGGGCGAGGGCGAATACTCCTAAAAACCGTATCACGTATGATAATCCGTACCAAAACAAATTAAAAAATATATATAACACGAGATTACTATAATCACTATAGTTTCGTGTGAAATTGTTAATTTTTTGTAGCTTACACATAAACATAATATACCGAGCAGAGTATCCATTTACGCAACACAATTGCACAGTCGTTAGGTGACGACATTTCTGTGAACATTTTAGTTGTGGCCGTTTCAGACCTGAAGAGTGAAGTGAAAAGATGGTTGCATTTTGTGGTCGGCATTCTGTGATTTTGTCAGGGTTTTGAACGATTTATTCCAGTTATAAATATAAATCTTTATTAATAGGAGGCAGCAGTATGTATCTTCCAATAACTTAGCACTACATTTATAGATATATTTGTAATCGTTTAATATATAAAAACGATCAATCATTCATTGTCAACATATTTAATAATTTATATAATAGTTAATTTTATTTATTTATAGTCTAGTCTATATTCAGTGAATCAGCGTCAGATGGTTATATATATATATATATATATATATATATCATTACATATATATTATATATACAGGAATCATAGTAAAAAAATTATCGTAAAAATGTATATTATATATATTGAAAGTTAATACTAATAGTGTTACAATTATTATGAATTAACAAGTAGATCTATGCCGCTATCAGTGATCATACTATCACTGTGTGAAATAACTAGATCTACTAAGTAGACCTAGTGTGTGTGTGAGATACAAAAACGTTTATGTGGAATATAGTCTATAGATCTATATTTGTCCTGAATGGAACATGTTAATATGAAGCAATATTATCCATCATGGTGAAACTAGATCTAATATTAAAGTATTTGGGATTTAAACATCACATTGCATAAAATATTGTGATGTAAATAGCTGTATTCTCAAGAGGTTTTTCTCTGTGTGTGCGTGTGTGTAATTTAAAAGTTGAAAATATCTTATTTTTCAGTGTTCTGTTAAAGAATAATGGTGATCAATTTCTGTGACCCTATCTTAAAGCCAAGAATCAGATGTAATGCTGTGACAGTAGATGGTTATGATGTAACAAATCTCTGCTCGGTGAATCCATCTTTGAGGAATAAAGGTCTGCTTGTGGAGAGTTATATCAAACCTCCCATATCTGTCATTGTTCATCTTCCTGTAAACATTGAGATCAGGAATGTCATCATCTGTACGGCAGTCGGAGCACAACGTTCTTGTGGATTGGAACTGTATGCGCACTCTCAGCAACGTACTTCATCGTGGATATCAAATCAGGAGTGCGGAGAAGACTCACGGAGTGGTGTGTCCTTTCCTTCTGACAGTGATGTAAATAGAGTTTATTGCTGTATTGGAAGAGCTCACGATGATCAGGCACAATATATCGACTTCATCAATTCTAAATACAGAGAAGATGTGGCAGGTGGGGCTTTGCCACAGATGCCAAAACACAGCCTCTATGGCAGTGTCAGAACTTCAGAGGTACATGCTAAATATCACCGTTATCTAAACAATGTTTCACACATCGTCATACGTATTACAAGAGCCATAAGCAGCAGTGCCTGTGCGCTGAGATGGGTAGAAATATGGGGACAGCCATCACACACATGTAAAGCCTCCTGGCATCATGCGATCCATGACCTGTGTTGGAAAGAATTTAGTCCCAAGGTCAGACAGGACTCGGGTTTGGAATGCAACAATTTCCAAAGTGAGAGAAAACTTACCACTGATATTTGTGATCTCAATGAACAGTTTGATGAACTACCAGAAGAGTTTATTGATCCATTGACACAAGAAATGATGTTGATGCCAGTGCTTCTTCCATGTGGTAAGACCATAGACCAGACTAGTTTAGATCGTTATGTGAAGCAGCTTTCTCAGTGGGGACACTCACCAAATGATCCATACACCGGTAAGGAGTTCACCGAACATGAGAAACCCATTCCTAATGCTGCACTGAAAGCAAGGATGGACCGCTTCTTGTTGCACCATCCTGATGTTGCCAGCAAGGTTGACTTCAGGGTGGGCAGGAATACTGGCATTTTCTCTGTGTCATGTGTCACCCAGTCAAAGCTTGCATCTAAGACAGCCTGTCATTTGGATGTGGCCTCATGTACTGGGGATGTTCATCAAGATCTTTATAGACCAGCCAAGAGATTATGTTCTGATTCATCACAAAGTAACAGAGGAAAAAGGACCTGCATTTCGGTGTTGAATTCTGGTACTGATACAAGCTCGTCAAAATACATCAAGGTGAAGACAAACTGTGCTGTCTCTACTACTCTTTCATTACATCCTGTTAATACCACCCCATCATTACATGCTATTAGTACCACCCAGTCATCACATCTTCCGTCTGCCATCCAGTCATCACATTCTGTTTCAACTAACCCATCGATGGATCACAGTCAAAATTCTCAAAGCACCCCATCAACTACATCCTCGACCAGTTCAGATTTGGACACAGTTCTACAGCTTACATTGGCTAACCTGCCACGCTTTTCACAGAAGACATCGAGTCGGTGTGAGAGTACAGATCCGGAGTGTGTATACTGTAGGAAATGTGTCGATTTCAGATGCCTGTATATGTTAGAATGTTCCCATCTGTTGTGTAAACAGTGTCTGTTGGAGAGGCTAAATGGACTGGAATGTGGTAGATGTGGACAGATAACACAGAGAAGTGACGTTGTCAAGGCACATTTTTGATCTTATAATTTTCATGTAATTGAGTTATCATCTGTTTGGTGTGAATGTATTGATTGTTTTGATATTTGCACTACGAACTAATAAAATCAGAATGAACATCTTAAAATGAATCTTATACCTGAGATATCATATGCCTTTATATTATTATTATATTATACCTTTCTTTGAGACATTTGTTGATTTCACGTAAATTCTGTTTAAGTATGTAGTTATTTCTCCACATATCTCGCACATGCATGTACACTCATATTGGATAATACTTTGAAAAACCATACTTGTCATTGTTAAATAAACTGAAGTACAGTAAACACTTGAACAGGTTTGGAAACAAACACAATTATGGGGGTGACGTTTTAGATGGACAGCTTCTGGGTGTGTGTGTATCATATTTATATTATAAACATGTTACAGTGATAATTACAGATAAACTGAGAATATAATTCTTCAATCAAACAGTTGTGAAAGCAGAATGTATTATATCTGCATTGGAAATATGGTTTGATATTCACTAATTTTAGAACGTGAATAAACCAAGATAATATTAATTATCAGTACCTTGTTACCAAATCATAGTTATCTGACAAAATCAGCATACAAACTAATTGTGGGTTAATAAATGATGAGATTTAGCTCAAGTGGCAAAATATCAATTCCATTCTAAAGATTGTTCAAATGAAAGCTTGAAATCTTTGTTATGGCAATTTTCTAGTTTATATATATCACCAGTAACAAGAATGTTTTGATTTTTTCTCTACATATGTGTGTGCATGTAATCTGGGTTATTGGTGAGCATCTGTAACTAAGTTTGATCTTTACAAAAGATGAAGGGAGTTTTATTCCAGAGCTCCAGTTTAATTAATATTGTTTTTTATTAAAACAAATATAGCCTCTGTGGCAGCTTATCTTCTTCGGGTACAATGAACTTTTGTGTATCAGTATAAATCTCACAAGGGCGCCTTTGTGGTCTAGTGGTAGTGTGTTGGTTCACAGATCACTACCACTCATGTTCGAATCTCGGCATGGACATATCTGAAAGGTGTTTCATCTTTGACTTGCTTCATTACCTTTGGAGGTCGCTCAGCCTACCATGCGCACAAAAGTGGCTGTAAAACAGCAATCATATCACAAATCTTCCTTACTTTCATTTAGATTTCACAACTAATAATGCCATTAAAAAATGTCTTTCAATTTCCCATCAAAAAAGTTGTGGATCCACGAGAAATTTATGTTTAGAAAACATAATTTGTTATGAACTGGTCACTCACTATTGTCTACCAAAGCCATATAAGTAATAAAAAATTATATATATAGGGAGAGGTCTTGAGCGAGTTGAGGTGATAACACTAACCAGCTGTTTTCTTTAGTAACCAAATATGTCTTTTGGAGGTGATGCAAACTCCCAGATTCACATCTGTACCTTAATATCTGTTTTCCATTAATTTTCTGAAGAGGTCCTACAAATCGCAAAATTTATAACTATGTTGCATTGTAACATTCCTTATCTAAATTTCTTTTGTTGAGCGCCACCTTGCGAATTAGTTTCTTCGGTAAGTGTTTATAAACATTCACCAGGTGTCAGCACTTAGTTGTCCAATCTTAGCAAAACTCATGGTACGTTTACGTTGTTTTTGACAAATAACCGCACGATGGCAAACATTATAGCTCAGACTGCGACGTCTTAACCCCACATCGGAATAAAGAAGAGAGTTAACAGATTATGCGAAACAAATATACAGCAGCTGTATATACATTACAATACGGAATAATAAAAGTAGATGTTACCGTGTGTCGCATTATAGCAGTTACAAGAAATGTTTGATGCCAAAACATATCGAGGAACATTAGCTATATTCATTCAGTGACTGAAATACTTTTTTCACATCATTAGAAAAGTGAAAGTCTAGAAATTAAATGTATTTTCTTCAAACTGATCTACTCGTGTAATAAACAAAACTTCTTTCTTAAAATAGTTGAAATAAAACTTGAAAGGAAACGACTGTTGTCATTCAAGTGATCAACAGATATAATTTTCTCTAGTTAGATACCGTGTCAGTATATATATATATATATATACATGTACTGCCAACCCACTACATAGTGTCGTCATCAAGTTAGTACAATCTATAGGAGTTCGATAAAACCAGTTAGATAAATAAAGTGCTATCCTAAAATTTCCACTATATTCACCTGGGTTAAAATGTGTTGGCTTTCAGCAAGAGCTGCCCTTGTAATGTTTCCCTCCGATACGGGTATGTAACGGGCAAAATATCAGTTATATAAATGGGCCATTTCACCTCTTTTTCCAAGATTCTTTTATGTCTTCTCAGATTGGACAATGGTTACATTTAATGGTGAAGAATCTTGCGATGCCTAATTGGATGCCAATTTTGGCTTCCGAATGGACCAGTTCAACATTGTTTTTGAGTATGGCATACTTTAAGTGTTTAATCGACGTTAATGGGATAGCACTGATTGGAACCAATCTGGCAAGGGGGGGGGGGTATTCAAACGGTTAAACCACTACCGGTCCCTAAAATAATGTATTCTCATTAAATATTCGGGCAATAATAGTCATATAAAATGTATTGCACTAATTGGGACGAACATTGCTTCGTCACAGCCTTCTGATAAACCATAACAAATGGCGATGCAATGGTCAGTGATATTTCTCAGTTATTTAACAGGCCGGCCGATGGCACAGTGGATAGAACAGTGGACTGCAAACCTCTAGGTTATGTTTTCAAATCCGACTCGTATCGGTGTTTAGTGATTTGTTTCCCGGAGCAGACGACCCTCGGTCATATGTTATAGATGTGACCTACGTTGAAGCTGAACAACAACACAACCGAGGTATTTAACAAGTGGCACCTTAAAGTTCGACTGAGAACTTAATACACTTCAGTAACAACAATCGACGAGAGTATCTGTTCCATATTCCTTTGTACATCTCCAATCTGATTGGTGGAGAAGGTGATCATTTTAACCACTCACCGTAAAGGAAACATACTGATTATAACACGGTTCGTGAACCAATATCAACAAGACCATCTATTCCCTCACCAAGTGACAACCATATGCCTTGCAGTAAACTAACACACTCCCTATAAGAGGCCATGCCCTACTGCAGTGACGGCCTGGGGTATAAATTCCCCTTAATTTGACACGATACGAAATTATTCACGGAACCGAATATGTTTCTATCGCATTCTCCATTAAACAAGTTCCATCTGCTCTGTAATATGGACTATTATTGAATATAACTCCCATATATTCTGTCAAATGGATATATATATATATATATATATATATATATATATATATATATATATATATATAGCGTAGACTTTTGAAATGTTGAACTAAATTGCGCTGATTTTGTTTACCACCAACAATACAATAAATATGTTGTTTGCAGCACGAATTGAAGACAACCGTTGCTATTATTATGTAACAACGATGTTTATATATGTTACCTCAAATATACTGACATATAATTTAACACGATCTTGTTATGACCATATACTCTTAAAGATGCACATATACTGGACAATCCCTTGACTAGGACGATATCTCATGACTGGACGAGTTACTTCATCAATATAGGTTTAAACTCTTCTGTATTAAACTCATTCCAATAAGCCTGAAGCATGATGACGTCAACACCCAAAACAAACCAGCCACGCTTTGCATTATGGGATTTATAGGGGGGTCCGCTGAACGATAATACCGTGATAACTCCGCCATTTTAACCTTAAACGTCAATGTCTATTCACACACTATTCAAAGAGGAGGCGTGGATGGTATAGCGAAAGCCTTTACACTGTTACTATAGCCGAGGTGTTTTGGGGAATACATTATCTTACACCAACTATTATATCTCGATACAATTTGTATCGGAGGGAGAGATAAATATAATAATACATTAAAAGGAAGGTTTTGATATTGGCATCAGTATTTTATATCAATATTTACGATTAGTTAGTTTTTTTAATTCATCGCATGATGCTCTTGCCATTTAATGGTGATGTCTTTAAAGGTTTTTTCGTCACGCAACTACGTCCGCCAACAAATATACAGTGTTCGTCGGGGTTAGTCTTCTTTGATAAGAATGAGTGCTCCAGTTGCTTGTAAATTAAACTTTATACACAATTATAAAGGGGAACGAGCGATGATTTGATAATATTGATAACTTATCGCCTGGTCTTTTTTATCCATTCAGTCAACGGACACAAAAGTAACGAAAATATCACGACTTAAATGAAAGAGACGGAATTAAGAATTAAAAAAAAAAACATTAATTCGAATAAAACCATTTCCCGTTACAAGTAGCCTAATTAGTAGAAAACTGGATTTTAGAAATAATTTTATTCAATTCAATATCACATCTGACTAGATCTATATCCTCATACTTACTTACATTTATCTAACTTTAATTCCGAATCATGGAGAAGCTGTCGCTCCATGTTTAACAACATGGAAAGTGGGGGAGGGGGAAGGAAAAATGGGAAGTGAGAGGGGGGGGGGAGCTGAGAACGCGGACCGGATTTTAGACGACTCTCATTTTTATTCTACCGCGAAATGTGTTGGCTTCATAGTTACTCTCTGATTGTGGAACTGAACCAATCGGTCAGAATTCACGGAATTTTAAACTAAATCTCACTAAGTCCATATTGATGATGAAAATAAATGCATCTTAGTTATAAATTAAGAGATCGTTGTTGTATTATATCCATAGTGATGATACAAGAAGCGGTGTTAGTTTTATATAAAACTAAATTATTAGCTCTGTTTAGTAGAAGCGTGTGACTTACCATTATCTAACTATCAGATAGTCACTATATTATAAACCTGATGTTTTTTTTCCTGAGATTTATTTATTTATTTAGTAAAAGAATCAAGGTTTGGATTTCAGCAACTCGAATCATAAAAATAGCATTCAGTTTTGTTGTTGCCTCTTCTTTTAAATATTTTAAATAAAATCCCTTTTATTGGAGCAGTGATGACGGTTTTTATTACTAATAGAATATAAAGCCTGAAGAATGGACTTATTTGAAAAAAATGAATTCGTTAATCTAAGTAGGCGTTAGAAAAAAACCCAATGTATTTCTACCTAAACAAATATACTAAATATGATGGTTCTGCTTAACCTCGATGCTGGTATCATTTGGGATATATATGACCGATGGGCTAATTGGTAGATAAAATAGATGATCTGGTCAAAGTCAGTTGTTACAGGATATTATCACCCATAAGATATGGGTAATACTGGGATTCTATCCCACGATCTAGATTGCTGCTCTAAGCACTTGCCGACAAAATTTCTAAATGAACTATTTTTATGCCTATCTGGTATTAATAGATTGACATTATTTCTCCGGTTAATATCAGTTGTATGAGGGATCCAATTTTGGAGTGTGTCGATGGCGGGTAAGAATCCTCGTACATCGGCATTTCCGATGTTTTTATCTAAATCACCTGAAAACTGTAATCAGCTGCTGAAGCCGAGGACTTCATTCATAGACACAAATTGAATGATAAACTTTTTCCTAAAGCTATAATATATCAGACACATAACCTACGGGCGGGTTGTCTATGTCTCGCCATAATTTTCTTAATTGTCAAGTTTCATTTCGTTTGTTACAAAATGTTATTATCTGTTGACATTCTGTTAGAGTGTCTACACTCTTCCCTTAGTCCATAGAACATCTCCGTGTCGTACTTTCATCAATCTTCGACGGTAATGACGGGATTCGAGTACATCTTTGTCCGATTATTTTCCGATTTCCGTGCAAAACAAAATTGGATTAGGGCGAAAGTAGGTGAGCTTGAACCGGTTCATTCATTATTCCCATCGTACCCAAACGCGTTAGAAAACTATCCAAAAGCGTACTTTAGAGTTATATTATTTATATCTTCCCTCAACTAAGAAATATGTCATCGGTTAAAATAGCCACGTCGATTCCTCACCAAATCGTCTCTCTCCGCTGTCGTCTTAAAACGTGCCAATATATATATATATATATATATATATATATATATATATATATATATATATATATATATATAATTTAAGCAAACTATCCATATTTATACAGTACAATAATACAAGATAGTGCAGAAACATGAAACATCATATAGTGATGGAGGAAAAAACAGTGGGTCCATTAAAATACATATATTATTAGACATGTAGTATATTAGAGTACATAGATCATATAACAAAGTACATATTTAATTATTGCCTAACACTGTATATACTGAATCATCTCTCATTAAACACAATTCTTTGATGACAGATGGCTTGCTCTAAGCAAGTTTATCGTCACCGGCTGTTGAGACAAGTTTTTTCTTAATAATATATTTAGGTTTTTCCAAAATTTGACCATTACCATTTAATTTATATAGTAACATGCGTCTATTTCTAGCAACAACGGATAACGAGGTGACACATACCTTAGCACAAATTGATACAATGTGATTTTCACTATTCATAACGCAAAGGTAAAAATTTAAAAATCTTGACAATAACTGTATTTCAATATTTTTCCCACCATACAGAAACTCCAAAAATCTACCATGTGTGTTTCGAGGAACATTCCAAACACGTCGAACACAGGACAAAGCGGTTTTCAGCAGACCAGAGAATTACAGCCAGTTGAATGGAGATTTTACGTCATTGTCCGTCACACATTGACCTGTTAGGCACAGAACATGGCTACCACAACAACAAACAGATTTAACGAGTGACCGTACGGAGTCGTGAGCACATTTAACTGGCGTCTTAATACAAACAAAGGTCGCTCCCGAAGCTGGACGTGTGACTCCCAATACTACATGGCCGTTGGCCCGAGGCGATCGTTCAGCGAAGATTTCACCGAATTCGTTGATGCGAGTTTGTTTTTTTCCACGTTTTTGTCTCTCGTTAAGACTGCTCCTTGGATGATGTACGCTAGTGGTGCGCGCGCACCACACCACGATTTTTTGTTTGTTAATGTGATCTTTTTGTTAAGATGATATTTTTGGTTAGGTAATATTTTTGGTTAGGTAATATTTTTGGTTAGATAATAGTTTGGTTAGGTAATATTTTTGTTAAGGTAATATTTTTGCTTTGGTAATATTTTATCTACAGGTTTGTCCCAATCACAATGTGTTTTTAATGATTATAAGTTTCACCTACCAATCATTATTAATGATAATAGCCCTATTGATTCTAATCGTGCCATGATATTACGCCATATTCGGACGCACATAACTTTTAACCAGACTATTTTAATCCTAGCTCCCTATTTGCTTTAATTTGTCTTTTAATTTGTGTGTGTGTGTGTGCGTGTGCGTGCGTGCGTGCGTGCGTGTGTGTGTGTGTGTGTGTGTGTGTGGTTTTCTGTTTATCATGACTTTGTGGAGGTGCTTGACACAAGATGGTTTTGTGTCGTATGAGGTCATTGTTCTGGACCGTATTTCTGTGGATCACGTGAAGATAATCTGTTCTCAAACTATATGAGCCATAAAAATGTGGATTACTTCGGAAACTTTTCGGGTCGCGTCAGTCTGTCCATTAACAAATATAAATAAGTTTACGTATCGGCGTTACTGAACCAATGACCATCAGTATTATGTTCCTTGAACATATAATCAAAATCAGCGCCATCTGTTCCGTCATTTTATCCAAAATTTGCCACGAAAACCAATCAAGTATTAAGAAAATGGCCCCTGGCGCGTCATATATTGTTACTAAGCTGAGAAATGGCAACCGGAAACCGGGCGGTGTCTGGTGAGCTGGACACGCCGTGGCGCCACCGACAAATTACAGAGAGAAATATCATATTTATTTGTCGTTTGGATTTCGTGGCCGAAATCGTCTGCTGTTTGACCTTTTGGCGAGTAGAAGGCGGGATGTGGAGGACGTAATTTAATAATGAGCGCCGTTTACACACACAATGGCTAGCCGGGATCCTGCTCTTTGTGCGTTGTAGATCAAATAAGATCATGTTTTAGATTAATCGAGCAAATAATCAACAAGCGAATGTTTCACTTTAGCAGACTCCGTCCGCGAACAAATATTTTCCGAGCCAATCCGTTATTAATATCCCAGAATACGTCAAATAGATTGTCAGGAATGAGGGCATTTGTTTTGGGTTTTTTATTGGGGGGGGGAGCATTGGGTTGTATCATTATCGTTATGTACAAGTTTTGATAATTGGTCAGAATATGCATCATCGGTCGTTTTAGTGTGATTAACTTTAAAAAAATTATTTTTGTGTTTGATTGAGAGCTATATGGCTCTTTCTGTCGTTTTTTAGCTACCATTGTGGGGGAAACGGTTATCTGTCGAGAATGTGGACATTACTATATTAATTTGATATTTTGTTCCAATGTGTTGCTGCTGCTTATGCTATCTTTAAAACATAAACATGAGCGTGACACACACACAAACACACACACACACACACACAAACAAAAGGGGAGAGAGAGAGAGAGAGAGAGAGAGAGAGAGAGAGAGAGAGAGAGAGAGAGAGAGAGAGTGCTCACGTCTTCTGCATGTCTTAGTATCCGAAGTTCCCATTTTACAGTTAGAATTGTATTTTATCAAAAATAAATGATATCGCTGATCTGTTTAATAAGATAAAATCCTTTCACTTTTACTGAATACCACACTATATCTTGTTCCGATATATACATTAGAAAATAAATCTTTATGTTCTTTTGCAAGCCATTGCTGACAAACTATATGGCTTGAAATTTAAAATCCAATTATTGTATTGCCAAATGAAAACAACTAATATGAACTCCAGACTTCAGGTGTAAGTAAAACTGGTGAAAATAGGGTCGCCTCCCGATTTGTAACACACACTCACACATGCGCTCATGCAGTCGTAGCAATGTTTCATCTAACTAAAAATACATAGAAACAAACACACAATGACCATTAATATTTATCAATTAACTATCAAAGCAAATATAAGTTATGTAACTAAACATCGTGAAGACACCTTTTCACTTTTATCGTTGTTCTCAGGACGTAACCCGGTCGAGTATCTGCTGTCTGTCTGTATCAGGCGGCCATATCGGATGACAATCTAGTCACTAGGTGGCAGTGTCACGTCATTACTAGTCACCACACCGTGTAATGTGTTGATGGTATTTAGTACGATGTTTACGAGCGGACACGTGCTAAGCTGTAACTCGAGATGTCCCTGCTTCGATGGTGACAACGAATAACGCACACACACACACACACACAGAGAGAGAGAGAGAGAGAGAGAGAGAGAGAGAAAGAGGGGGGCGGAGTGGTGAGAGAGGTTCTGCTATACTACGGTGTCAACAATGTCAGTGGTTTTCCGTCTTAGTTAAAATTTTAAAATTCTTGTTAAAGCCATAATAGGATAAATAAAATATTTTTATGTATCTGGGGGTGATGATTTTTTTTATACGCATTTGCGTATGTTTACGAACGTATCTGAATGCATACATTTGTCCACACCTGGCTTTTCATCCACTCATCACACTAATGGGATGAATCGGGTTTGGGAAATGGATCCGATATATCAATTTTATACTAGACATACTTAGGTCAAAACAACGATAAGAATTCATCCTAATTAATATGCGATTTGGGGGCCATTTAATCCAATAAACTAAGCCCATATTAAAGCGACATTCGTGGTAAGTAGGCCCGCGAGCTGGCTAGCTGCGGAGTAGTGATCACGTGATTTACCTTTTTCTAGGCCACCCGAGGAATGATGGTCTATCATTATGTATATCGGGTTTCTTTGACCGGGTCGGCCCGTTCTGCTTACAGTCAACTTAAATGAATATAGCACGCTGTCACCAATCAACGGAATCGTGCCGAACAATGGCGCCGACGGACAGCGGTCGGCCATTTTGGACGGGTTCTTCCTCCTGGCTGCGTCCGAAGTGAAAACGGGGCGGATTGATTTTCGCCGATTTCGGCCGATGTCAGCGCTGATATAGAATGGCAGCCACCGCTCTGGCAGCTCCGCCATGCCACCAGCGGTCCGGGCTGTCATAGGCTGTGGCCAAACTATAATTAACTAACTCCCTCTAAGAGCCGATTGACGCCGTAGTGCTTCAGTGCCACAGGTAGAAATGCCAAATCAGATCGAACTGATTACTGACGGGGGGCCCCATATTGGTTCGATTGTTGTTTTTGTCTTACCTTGTTGTCGTCAACGTACCAGGGCTGATAGTGGTGCTCATCCCATAGAGATATATACGCACGCACGGATGTACGCACGCACGCACGCTCGCGCATACACGCACACATTCATAAGTGCACGCAAGCACACACACGCACACACACTTATTTAATATCGGTGTTATGATGCAGAACATACACACACACGTATGCACAATAACAGACAAATGAAAGGCTCCATCTACGCACTTAGGCATATATATATATATATATATATATATATATATATATATATCATGCATACGTATATATGAGTGAGTGAGTGAGTGAGTGAGTGAGTGAGTGAGTGAGTGAGTGAGTGAGTGAGTGAGTGAGTGAGTGAGTGAGTGAGTGAGTGAGTGAGTGAGTGAGTGAGTGAGACACAAATAAACACACACACACACACAATATATATATATATATATATATATATATATATATATATATATGCATATAAGCAGACAGAAATAAACAGACTGACGAGCAGGTACAGAGAAAAACCGATAAATTTACAACTGAACAGACAAAATACAGAAAAAAATGCATAAATAATCTGTTGTATAGTGTTAAACAGCAACGTGTAAGAACATTTTGGGGCGAAAATTCGTGCTATCTTTTTAGAAAGCGCATGTGGAAATGTTTACAAACAGTTACACGATTTCAAAATTGCATATTCTATTCATTCAGTTATTAGCTTAACCCCTATAGCCAGTAACAATACCACAGGTAGGGAGGCACAGGGAGGGGGGTATTAAGACAACATATGCTGCTCAGAGCAAATCACAGCACTCGAGGCTCGCCATTCGAGCAGAAAGTTGACAAATAAACTTTGCTCGCCCGCCATTGGTCGCGACACGTTTCCATGGAAACAGTTTGCCGATGGGCGGCCCATTCAAGGGGAAGGGCCGCGTGTAGTTCGGTGCTGCCACCTGCAGTTCGCTGGTCAGCCCGACTTATTATAGTAAGTCCCTTTAAGACGACTATTTCACTATCCGGACACCGGAAAGGTTTCCCTCGTCAACCAGTTCTAGAGCTTCCCAATACGAGGAGATTATTGCTCGGTCGGCCTCCCAGTCACAGGAAACGTCCTACAATTGATACACAATACGGGAGAAATACGGGAAGACCTCGTTGATATTAACTCGCACAATTCGGCCAAGGTGAACATTGTAAAAGCTCCTTTAAAATCGCAGTTGATATTTTTTGATACTTTATACTAAACACCACACACAATGTACAACGAAAGCCCGGCCAAAATCGTCAACTCCCGTCTGGATAGCTCTCGAGATGCGCTCGCCGTGGACGGTAACATGCTGCAAGATGGCTTCCAGGAGAACTCCTTCAGGTAAGTGTAGTTATTTAATGTGATTCCGAAATGTTATGCTCCGTAGTGGTGACTCTACCTGGAGTCGCTTCAATATGTGACGAGGTGAGTCACGGAATCCGTAGTAGAACCCATCGGATTGAAGGACTTTCAGGACTTGCTCACCAAAGCATCGAAAATGTATTGTACGTTATCAGCATTAGAAATTACTGTCGGGGGAGAATCCAGTATTTCATACAGATACTCTGGATGTGATGATACGATAGACGGCAGAATTCGGAGACTGATTGAAAATTCGAAAAATATTTTTGTGCCTGAACATAGTTTAATTTAGAATATGCGCGAAATTTAATACCGACTTCGGTTGGTGTGAATATGCAGTCTGTTGAATAGAGCTTTTATAGAATCGTGAGAATTCAGGATGGTTTAGCATCACGACGTAGTCAGTGACTAATCCAGGTCTTAGTTTACTAAGATTCGAATAACGCGTATAGGTTCACGATAAATGGAGAAGTATATAAAACAATGAAAATAAATAAATAAATAATATATATAATATATATATATATATATATATATATATATATATATGAAAATTTGAGTAATTAGGCGATCATCCAAAAAAACTTTAATGTTTGAAATAATACTCTACTACTGATAATAATAATATATTCATCATCATCATCATCACCATCATCATCATCATCATTTATTGATGAAATTGTATTGATCAGGCAAATCATATTTTATTATTTCCTACATATTTATTGTATTACTATATGGTTTTACTTTATCGGACGATATTTTTATTATTGTGGTAAAATGAACCAACCACAGTTAAAGTGTTACAACTTTGGTAGCTTTAAATACTGAATGGTCCCGTTTTGTTATCTTTCAGATTCGATAATTATTCATCTTATTATCCCGATATCTGGTTAGAAGGTCACACAAAAACCCTGTCTAATGATGACGTAACTAGCCGCAATTATGATGTAATTAATCAGTCTTATGACGTCATGACGCCCCCTCCATACACAGCGGATCGCGACTATAACAAGCCTGACATATTGCCGTCTTTTATCGACATGGAGCCGCCCGGTTCTTTATTCTCTGGCCAGAGTGGATACAGGTAAGCAAATTAGCCCTTTCTCTACTTAAGTCCGAGATTTCAATGTACAAACAAACAATAAATAAATAATTATTATTATAAAACTGGAAAAAGGATTTATCCTAGGAATGATAAAATTATCATTAGGATTGGAAATAAATTAAATAAAACAAAATATTTTATGTGACTGTAAATTTATAGTCGTACATGGACTTATAGTGATCACTACATACACTAAAACACACAAAATATATGATAGTTCAAGAAATAAAGTAGGATACTATACTGAAATAAATTTATTAAAATAAATCAGTTTTGTAAGCCATGCGTCTGTATTAATTTTGTTTAGATTCTTAAAACACGCCACTTATGTAATATTTGTTGATAGAGAGACTGACTGACTGACTGACTGACTGACTGACTGACTGACTGACACTGACTGACTGACTGACTCACTCACACTCACTCACTCACTCACTCACTCACTCACTCACTCACTCACTCACTCACTCATCATACTCACTCACTCACTCACTCACTCACTCACTCACTCACTCACTCACTCACTCACTCACCACCACTCACTCACTCACTCACTCACTCACTCACTCACTCATCACTGACTATTGACTATTTATTGACTGACTACTACTGACTGACTGACTGACTGACTGACTGACTGACTGACTGACTGACTGACTGCTCGCACGCTCGCTCGCTCGCTCGCTCACTCACTCCTCACTCACTCGCTCACTCACTCACTCGCTCACTCACTCACTCACTCACTCACTCACTCACTCACTCACCACACCACTCACTCACAATTATGATATACAATACCACCACTATACTTTTACTACCGTTATCGCCGCTTACTGTTAATTCCGTTGCTAATACAAAATACACGAACAACAAAATAAACGAATCCAATTTTAAACCGTGTGCCATTTTTAAAATTGTTTACCCCCGTGTTCCAGGTGTACACAGGTAGACAAACTACTGATCATGATGGTATAAAAACAAATAAACCGATAGAGACGCGTTGAGAATCAATTTCGACCGACATCAACTCGGTGCGTGCGATTATCAATTATGTTATCCTCTCTAAATGACTAAATCTGTCAGCTTTGAGCAGACGACGAAACCCGATAGTCCGGGGTCACCGGAAATAACCTGTTATTGGTGGAGCGAAGATCTGACATCCGACATCTAACTTGTGGATTCTGCTCTCTCTCTCTCTCTCTCTCTCCCTCCCTCCCCCGTCTCATAATGACTAGTTGTCATTAAATAAGGTCACTCAGATCTCCGTGTAAAGTACAATATTTAAACTGCTCTTATCCTAATATCCCTTGAACACCAGAATATGACAGACAGACAGACAGACAGACAGACAGACAGACAGACAGACAGACAGACAGACAGACAGACAGACAGACAGACAGACAGA
Source organism: Paralvinella palmiformis (assembly GCA_025642065.1). Taxonomy (NCBI): domain Eukaryota; kingdom Metazoa; phylum Annelida; class Polychaeta; order Terebellida; family Alvinellidae; genus Paralvinella; species Paralvinella palmiformis. The sequence continues at coordinate 683,102 of JAODUP010000043.1, read as the reverse complement.
CAGACAGACAGACAGACAGACAGACAGACAGACAGACAGACAGACATATATTTGTTACCATCAAATGTATTTGTTACCATCAGCCACATATCCCAGGTGTGACTAACGCCGAGGCTAAACAACTCAACCCAACTCAACTGAGTTCAATAACGTGATAGATGATCAAAGGAAATAAACAAATCAGTAAATAAATAAATAAATAATAATAATATAGATTTGCTAAAATCCTTTTTAGAGGTCGTCAGTAGCGTATATAATTCAGCACCTGCAAGAAGCTCAAAAAATTTTCCCGGTAATAATATGCAAAATTATCTTCAGCATTCTATATAATATGTAAAAAGATTACTGTAAGGTACTTAATAAGGTTAGATGATAGAGCATATTTATATATTTACATAAATGTATTTATAAAACATACGCAGCTAATTACATCTTGTATTAAGATGAGATCAGCTGGAAAAGGTTAGCTTTTATCTTCTTCTTGAAGCTAGCGAGTGTCTTATTCTTCCCGATGGTCAGTGGAAGATTATTTCACAGGATCGCCGAAACCTTTCTGAAACACATATTACCGTGTGTCACGCTACGTGTTTTTGGTACACTTAAGAGTGGTTCGAACTCAGACCTCGGAGACGCATGGCGTGCATGTTCTCGTTTATGAGTACGGGTGTCCAGATGAGCAGTTGAATTATGTACTCTTTCTAGGCAAATAATCCATTAATATTTGTGAATTATCCTTTAATCTGTTCAATGGCAAATAATTTTAATACAATCAATAATCTATCCGATAGTTGTTCTTATTATTCAGCTATAAAACGGGGAAATATTAGAACGAGTTACTTATACCAATATGCAAAAAACGCCTTTACCGATGAATATGCATGACATTGAGTATTTACTGCAAATGGATTACTTGATTGAGATTTATTTTGATAAATATGTGACATTGTTAATTATAGTTTTGTTTTACGGAAATATGTTACCGTCAGAGATTCTTATTGGTTAGTATATGATGATCCCGGTGTATTAATTTATACGCGTCTTGTCGTCTGCTTCTAAACAAATCCATGACAAACATACGCCGGTTTATTTAACAAAAAGATAAAAACTTCTCCTCAACACCCCAGACTCGCCAACTGTCTGCGAAGACGGTGTTTGTCCCGTGAGCAGCCAAAATGTGAAGTGTTTGTCGAAAAGCCGCGAGAAGAGCAGAAAATATTTACAACCAAGATTCCACGTATAGGATGCGCCCGGCCGGTGTGTCTAGCACCCACAGGTCGCTAATATGTACAAATATCTCTGTTTGTCTTCACTAATTGACCAGAAAAAACACACGTCGACCATCATAGTTTAGCTACCGACCCTCAACGGCTCGATTAAGCCGAAATGTTCGCTTTTGTTTGGGGCTATCAGCATAGAAAGAAGCCGCCATCAAACATCACGTGATTCGACGACCATCGTCATTAACCAATTTCTCGTCTGCCCTTCGACGCCTCCGCCTTTCCACCGAACGGACACCATTATTACGTCACGGCTGACGTCATAGACTTGTCTGGAGACGACGCTCGGCGGCGTGATATGCGAGGCTAGGGCCGACAGATAGAGCGTCGTCGGCAACTACAAAGACACCGTCACGACGACGTCGGCGTGGGCCGGAAAATCCGCTTACGTATCGGTCGTGATATGATATCGCTGTATTCGGTGGCCGAGGATCATCGCTAACTTTGATGTACCGTTCGATGTTCGCACCTCATCATAGAGAATGGACGCCATGTTTGATGACCGAGGTCATGGGTGTGGAAAATCCGAGGCCACACCTGATTAGAGTTACTTGTATTGGGGACGACGAATCCGACGTCGACGTAAGCCGTTTCGACGATCGATGTGAACTCGATGACGCTCTACTGATTCTGATGGTTCCATCATTCATCAGTCGATTATATGGTAATTTGGTTAATTTGGTCGAAGGGCTCTGCTCGTGAGAACAGTGAAGATGGGTGAGATAACAGTATTATAATGGTATGACGTCTACGACACACGCGCGCGGTGTGTGCGCACACACACACACACACACATACAAACACACACACACTATTGTACAGGAGTTGACATTGCACTGCTATACAAATCTGCTGGGCTTTGGTTCAAATCCCATGCAGTATTATATGTCTCCGTGTGGTGTCTCATCTGATCTAATCATTTCTTTGAGCGCCGAGTCAAATGAAAAATCACTAACTCTACAAGTGTGTTATTATCTGTGTGTGTGTGTGTATGTGTTTGCGTACGCGCGCGTGTGTGTACCCGCGCGCGCCTATTATTCGACATGTCAGCATCTCCCATGTATAACGGTTAGTTTTCATGTATTTTTGATAAGTAACAGATAAAATACATTTATCATGAGTTTTTCTATAAAATGTTTCAACTGCCTACGTCATACATTGATATTAATTTACGAGTACCTTTTTAGATCGATATGTCAGCTATATTATATTTGACATTAAGTTAAAATAGACACAAAATTAATGGAAGAAAGGATTACGACATATACATAGCAGAATGGTATATTTACACCAGAAACGGTTATATATCGCATAAAGTATCGAACACCGAATCAACCATCTTATGTAAATTACGTAAATTAAGTTTTCCCCTCTAATATCTCCAAAAACAAAACACACCTCTATACCTATACGGAAGGTTTGTTAAATAATATTTTGTTGTTAGGTCGATGTAACTTTTGTAAATAGCCCATTATCACAGTGGCTTCCAATATACATTATCGTGTGTGCGCACGCACCGACGTACGCATGAACGCACGCACGCACGCAATTACAGCTACTGATCCATTTAATTGAAGAATTTTTCTCCGCTCTCTAAATTTCAGGGATCCAGAAGAAAAAGGGCGAAACGAAAGCCACAGTACAGATAATTTATTATCGCTCAAGCATAGTTCACAGGTGCCTACACCACAGTATCTATTATCGCCCAGTATGACGTCATTAACACGTGCTGGCAACTGTGGATTGTCACAGGTGTCTCAGCCATTTTCTTATAACGCCGGTCACCAGTACAGCGTCGATCCAAATACATACGGGAACCATAGTAACGGTAGCGTCAACAGCGGAAGTACGGCGCAATCACTTCCGGATAGAGTGTTCTCAGAGGGCGACGCAGGCTTAGCGGCTGCGCAGAATGGCAACTTCCAGTCGATGAGCTTTAACGTGTCGATGAGCATGAACGTGGGCATGGCGGCTTCCGGACAACACAATGGATCGTTTCTGGATCAACTCCAATGGGACAACCGACACGGATACCAGCCTTGCAATACCAGTGGAGTCACCTACCGTCCCGCCTCTTACAGCCTGACGTCGCAGCCACAGTACACGTCATACGGTGCCGTTCCTTCTCCGTCGCCGTTTCTCTCCCCGTGCAGGTTCCCTAGTGCATACGTCAGCGAACACGTGACCTACGACAGCCCGTTAGAACCATATCCGCCGTCAACCGTCGCTAGATTTTACGCGGCCGGCACTCCGCGTCTGTGCCGAACGAAGGCTGTGCTGAATAATCATAGCGGCGCATGCGCGACGAATGGAAAGGTGAACCTGTGCCGGATGTGCGGCAAGACTTACGCTCGTCCTAGCACTTTAAAGACACACATGAGGACCCATTCGGGAGAGAAACCCTACCGATGTGGCACATGCCACAAGTCGTTTTCGCAGGCCGCCAATCTGACGGCGCATGCGCGCACGCACAGCGGCGAGAAGCCCTTCCGGTGCGCGATCTGTCGTCGTCGCTTCTCGCAGAGCTCGTCGGTCACGACGCACATGCGCACTCATTCCGGCGAACGTCCCTACCGTTGTCGGATGTGCCGGAAGTCGTTTTCGGACAGCTCAACGCTGACCAAACATCTCCGGATCCATTCCGGAGAGAAGCCCTATCAATGTAAAGTCTGCCTATTGAGATTCTCACAGTCCGGTAACCTTAACAGACACCTCAGGGTACACGCCAACAATAGCTGAATGAGGATTGGCCCCCAACTTGCACCTACACGCATGTACACAAGACCCCTCACACACACACACAGAGAGAGAGAGAGAGAGAGAGAGAGAATGATCTAGTGTGCTAATTATATATCCGATTTCACATGCAGACATATATATATATATATATATATATATATATATATATATATAATTCAATTGTTGTTGTTGTTTTGGTTCTAGTATATTTCAAGAAGAACTTTAACCTATAAATATATTTTTGTGAACTACAATGATGCAAATTTAATCTTTTAATAAATATATCAGAGCAGACATATAATAATCTCAAAATTTTGACTTTAGTTATAATTGTACATCATATCTGTATGTGTTATTTCCCATCACTGCTTTGATCCGATCTTTAGCCATTTCTTCAAGTTCCAGTATAAACCGAGGTTAGTATATGTTAAAGATCGATTAATAAGGTTTATTATTGTTTTAGCTAAGTTTTATGTTTTTATAATGTAAGATTTTTAATATAGGACTAGGAGCATCAGATATCAAATTTAAGTTGATAATAGACATGTTTAACAAAGTTACGCTTTAGTTAATGATCATGTGAAAAGCGAGAGACTAAAGTCACCAAACCACCTCAGAGTGCAAAAATATGGCGTTATATAATATATATTATATTATGTTATAGTACTATATAACACGACACAACACGACACGACAAAACATAGCATGGAATAATAATAATAATAATAATAATAATAATAATAATAATAATAATAATAATAATAATAATAATGGGCGAAATGGCAGTTTTTAACGTGGCTGATAACCTCAAATGAGGGAGACGATTGTGGTCTGTAATTTATAGCTTTTCCACAGAGACAAATTTTAAATACATTTAGAATGTAGAATATATAGCATATTCGGTGGAGAAAACTTTGCCAGAGGCGCGAACCTGCGACCTTCCGCACAGAATGACCTTAGCCATAGGTAAATAGTCTCACACTCTACCTATGACGTAATCAGCGCCGAGTTCACTCACTTACCCATTCACTGACTGACTCACTCACTTTTTATTACTATAAATACACATTTATTATTATTACTCTTACCCAATTCGCCTATTGTACGACTTGGGGGGGGGTCAACTATTTGACATCAAGTATACAATCCTCACTCTAATGTATTGCGTTTCATAATCCAGTTTAAAATGTGTTCCTTATATAGAGAGTGGCTGAAACTAAACTCTAGATGTGTTTTCCTTATAGAATGAGCTGAAACTAAACTGCGTGTATTCCATATAAAATTATGATAAACATCTTTATGCACTTTATAAACAGCTAAAAGTAACTCGTCGTCCCCAACTAATATGAGGAGCACTCTACGGAAACATGGAGCCGAGATATCCCGAAGATGGCCGAAGTCGGAGTGTTTGGCGTCATAAGAACGTTTTTGACATCACACAATAATTCAATGAGACGGCTGCAGCGCCATTTAATCTGATGCTCCGCTGACGGTGTTATTATTTTGGAAATGGTTTATAGAGATGTTAATTAAGATCCATCGGGATCTCGATTTCTCTACATTCAGCCTCAAATATATTCCTTCGACCTCTAGAGCTAGTTGTAATTCGGGATAGAATTTTTCCCCAAACCATTTACGTATTATTATTTTCGTTCAGGTAATGAGTTGATCCAGGTAAAAGTCATTTATGATAATAAGAATAATTTCAATGGACGGATATAAATATCACCCGAGGCGCCTCTAACTTTGGTCTAACTGGTAGCGCGGTTGGCCAAAGATCTCTACCACCTGAGTTCAAAACTCGGCGTGGGCGTGTCTGAAGGGTGTTTCATCTTTCATTTCGCCTCATTACCTTTGGAGGTAGCTCGGGCCATTTAGCCAACTACGTGCACAGAAGTGGCCCATCAAACAATATCATCTAAAGGCGACCCAATCAATAGCAGGAAAAAACAGTCTATTGGAAGACGTGTAACTTTACAAACTTTTACAGCTCACTGTGAGGTCTACATTCTATTTTGTGTTTTGCGTTTCCTCTAAAATGATTAAGGAAAATCAGTAGAATTAACCAGGTGCTTATTTCTATGAATCCACAACAACACACCTTCAGAAGAGTAATAAGATTATTTTAGGTGGTAAACAAATCAGAAAAAAAAGGTTAATTATCCGCCTATTTAAGGCACATCTAAACATATGTTTTATGCCCCTGTTCTGTCGAACCCAGCCCCCCCCCCCCCATACTACAAGAAATATTCGTCGATGGTAAATGTGAAATGATTTATCGAGCGTCTTCGGGTCATATAGAAAGGACATCACTCCATCGAATTATTATATGAATGCTTCCTAAAACTACTTGGCAATTATTGATGACTGTTTCTTCGAGTTGGTAACTGTAAACGAGGTAGAAATATAAATGTTATTAATAAATCGGTCAAATGATAGAATAAGTTTCATAGATTGATCAAGATATGATATTAAGGCTTATAAAATTACGAATGTCGGGTAAATTGAATATCCGTTATTAATAGCAAATATTTATATCGTATCTACTCGCGACTGGCCTGTGGATAGGGGATCGTATAATTATTTTTGAATGATGATGATAATAATAATAATAATAATAATAATAAAATAATAATAGTGTAAATTTAACATAGCGCTCTTACAAGTAGGAACCATTGTAAGGCGCTGTACAGTGAAATTACATAATAACATAAGTCGAGATAGTAAGAGAAGTTATAGATCATAATTATAAGTCATAAGGCAAAGTCAATATGTGCAGTTATTTATATGTTATAAGTTCTTTGATAAATATGATCAATTAAATTACCATTTTGTCGGTTTACAAGTTTAATTATGTGTATCCTGTGTGTCTAATTCCCGGGTCACTGTCGGGTCAAATAAAATCAAAGTTATTATTTTATTATCATTACGACAAAAACCGCTTTGATTATAACCGATTATCATTATAATGATAACGAGTCCATCTTTGCCAGTGCTGTCTGCTAGATTGGCGCCATTTATTCGTCGAATGCATACTGTGGTGTTTAGAATGATTACGATGACCACTATGATGATATTCTGGTTCTCTAATTAAGGACGCGTTATGACGTGATCAAGATCAACTTAAGAATCATAGAATGGAGACGCACATCCAAAATTATTGTATTTGTACCGTAAAATTCTGTCAAATTCTAGGTGCCAATAACGGATGAGGCCAGTAGGTATCAGGTTCTTCCTAACATTGATCCTTATGCGCACACGCACGTGTATGTGCAATAATTAATGCGTGAAAAGACACTGGCGCAGAGAAACACCCGAATGGTGAATACAATCTTGAGACGATTCACCGGAGAACTAAATCCACTGCGTGTGCGTGTGTGTGAGTATGTGTGTATACATACACAGATTAGTCAATTCACCTTTCAAGCTATGATTTTTTTCTTCTGAATTAACAGCTACATAACACAACTCGACGATGTATTAAATAGGGAGTACCTATAGTCGTGTACAGTAATATGTTCTCCATATAAACAACATTATAGTTTGGTTGCCTGGAGCATGTAAACTAAAACTGAACGTCAAACACTACAAAATGGCCGCCGCCCTCCCGCCCGCCTCGACGGGTGTCTAGTTCCTAACTGGCACATTAAACATCGTCCATAAAGTATAGCTTCACTCAAATAACAACCTGGTTCAGTACAGGTCAATTAGTGATTTAATTGTTAGCGCCGGTAGGTGATACACACAGGGAAGACGACTCGGCGTACTGTGAGCCGAGTCACAATGACCACAATTATAGGTCAAATAGCCACACAAAAAGCCAGAACTTACTTTTAACGAGGCGCACAAATGAATGGAACAGAACAGAAGAAATATTTGTATTCGTGAACATACGGCGTGAAATCTGAACGCTTCACCGTGTCTAATGACTATTAAATTCAAGCGGATTTTTGTATTTGTGTATAGTATTCGCTTGAATATTCGTGGCTAGCCAGTTTCCAGGTGTATTGATTCGTAAAGGCTAAAGCTAATGAGTCCATCAATTTTTTTAAACCATGTCCCGAAAATTCACCATCACTATTGTTTTCCTTTGTACGATCGCCTTCAACGTATTCCTCGTCTGGCAGTTGGATTCAGTGCTCTACTACGGATCCGATGTGTTAGGAAGAGCCAGTATCTGGATTGAGGAAGATATAGCGCTATCGTACGATAGCGAGATGGTGAATCCTTCTGGCAGCAGGTTGTCACCGGTGGTCCATATTCGAGATGTATCGTCATCCGGTGTGACGTCACTGGGTCGCCGCGGATGCTCAGATAACACGTCACGTGATGTAGAATGTTATTTCTCGTACATCCATCTACTAGAAGGTACCAATTCTCGTCGTGTTCCTCAATGGGCAAGGCTCTTGACGATACCAACTTCCGGCTATCATTCGTTCAATGCCACAATTAGCGACCAGTTGGGTAATAACAGGGAAATCCTCCCGGATACCAGGGATACCGAGTGCCATGCTCTAAATTATGACGTTATACTCACCGGGCTATCCAGCGCCGGGGCCAGCGTCGTCGTCATATTCCATAATGAGGCTCGTTCGACGCTGCTTAGGACAATCCACAGCGTACTGCTTCGGACGCCTGAAGTCCTGTTGGTCGAGCTGATATTGGTCGATGACGCCAGTACGTTTCCATGGTTACAGGAAGCTCTCGCCGACTACGTGCGGCACATCCCGAAGACGAGACTGATCCGTCTGGGTAGACGCCGTGGCTTGATGAGGGCGAGACTAGCCGGAGCCGAAATAGGCTCGGGGCAGGGTACTGGTGTTTCTGGATTCACATACCGAAGTAAACAAAGGCTGGCTGGAACCTCTCCTCTACAGAATATATCAGGTAAATGTACTGCTATACACCCAAATGTTACCTTTATTTCAAAATCATCTCAATCTGCTAATTTGTGAATGAAAAACATGTGACGTTGCAATCTTTGGTTTGAAATCGGAGTAGACAATTTCCGCGACCCATGCGCAGTCCACATATACTGTGATTTACGGGTCAGTGAAGCCATGTAGTAGTATGGAACAAGAAGGATAATTCACTAATAGTTTGTAAATTTACGGTTTGGGGGATCCGCTGGGAACAAAATCGATTTACAAGTTATTTTTGCCTGAATAAATTACATGTTATTGAAAATAAATCATCAAGCTGTGAACTAAACATGCTATCAATATATGAAATATATTGTGATCGCCATGATCTTCACGATTGGTAAAAGAATGTTTTTATCATATGGGTGAATTTCAATAAAATCTTCTTATGTTATATGCATTGACTTGATAGAAAACTGGAATGAGCACTCAGTGGTATTTGATTGGGCCTCCATTACCAAACAGCGCTGACTTCCGGTAGGGGCAAAAGGCAACGTTGAAGCGGCTGGGCTTTGAGTTTTGAACTTAAGAATACGGACATTTATTGTGATATGTGTATTATGATTTTGTGTGTGCAAACAATCTGTATTACTCCTGTCCTATTATATGCCATCAAATATGTAAATGTGGTTCTATGCGAGTCCGTAGATCTAGTCTAGTTGGGATAAAACGCCAGATGATGATGATGTTTTACGGCCACTTTTGTGCACGTGGTAGGCTAAATGGGCCGAGCGACCACCAAAGGTAATGAGACGAAGTGAAAGACGAAACAACCTTCAGATATGCCCACGCCGGGATTCGAACACGGGTGGTAGTGATATGTGGTCCAGCACGTTACCGCTAGACCACGAAGGCGCCCCATAAAACGCCAGAGACGGGGTTGTCGAACATGCCAAATAGAATAATAATAGTTCAGCTTAATTTATGCCAACAAAACGCTTTAACAGCTATTTTAAATGCGTCTCTTACCGATTAAAAGATTTTCCTCTTGTATTACTTCTACGGCTTATGCAACCAACGACACAACAAGAATTCACAATGATTATAAACCTGATTTTAGCAGTCTGCTATCCTTTTTTGCCTCAACCAGAAGTTGGGACCTGTTTGCCATCAAATCGGCCGGCATGCGCGGTCTAGTATTCTTTCAGGTCAATAGTTATATGTCATTATCATGTCATGCTATGTTACTCACTCAAAAGAGCATCGTCTATTTGCCAAATCAGAACCGTCAGACAATAGTTGTGCCACAGATGGACGTAATTGATTGGTCGAGTTTCGATTATTGGCGAGCAGCCGAGCTCAACTATGGTACCTTTACTTGGGATCTGACGTTCCGCTATCGGCTCTACCCAACCAGGTTGATGAGGACGAGGAAGAACGTCACCGAGCCGCTAGCCACGCCGGTTATGGTAGGATGCGCGCACGCTGTGGATAGGTCGTATTTCTTCTCCTCCGGTGGCTACGATCCAGATATGCGGATCTGGGGAGGGGAGAACATCGAACAGTCGTTTCGGGTGTGGATGTGTGGAGGTAGGGTCGAGATCGTGCCGTGTAGTCGCGTCGGGCACGTCTTTAAGCCGAAACTGCCCTATTCGTTCGTCGACGAGAGTCGCGAAGTCATCCAGAGGAACCTCATCAGAACTGCTGAGGTTAGCAATAACTAAATCTAAAGTCGTCCCCTAGTTAATGGTATTTTCGTTTATTCAGGGTTTTAGAGCTTGACGCACGATGATGTAAGTTCCTTGCCGAGCAAAGCTCTTTCTAGGCTTGCTACTGTTCCTCAAGATCATCCAATTCTATTTAAAGTTTGACCGACTTCGGTGCGATCTACTGCCCTTTTCTGTTTGAAGTTTACCCATCTCGCTTTCGTATTCCCCAATGATTGTGAGAACTATCTGATTATGGTAATAGTGATGTATCCTACTTTACCAATCTCACTTACTGGATTCTCAAATATGTGTTTGACTTTCTTTGACCTTTGTTGCTTAATGTGACGTGTCTTGGTGTTCATCATTTGTTTCTGTTTGTGGTGTTTCTTGTTTACTTTAGGTATGGATGGACGACTACGGCGTGTACTTCTATGCTACGCAGTCCACTATCACACCAGTCGATATGCTATCTTTGGCAAAAAGAAAACATCTTAGAAACAAGATGAAATGCAAAAGCTTCAGCTGGTATCTAGAACATGTGATACCAGATCTACCTATACCCAAGTAAGAATATGAAAACACGCCAAACTGCTCCTTTACAACAGTATGTACCTTTACTTACAATCTCCTTCATCCTTCCTCTCTCTCCATAATCAATTAAACCTTATTTCAGTAACCAGATGATTAACTTTGGCCAGCTAAGTTCGATGTGGGATTCCGAACTCTGCCTTCATCCAGATCCTAACACCCGGCGTCTTAGGATCATCAAGTGCGTCAAACAGGAGTTAAAGGATCACTTCTTCTATATCGATATATCGAAGCGTTTCATGTTCCGAGAATGGTGCGTCGTTGTATTACGGACAGCGGGAAGGTCAACGCTGGAACTGACGGAGTGTCCTGGTAACGCCACAATAACGTGGCATCAGGCGACGAACGGCAATCTGGAGTTGATACACGGTAACAGGACAACTTGTCTGACCTTGGATGGCAATGACGTCACGACCGATACGTGTTCGCAGAAGAAAACCCAACTGTGGGCGTTCAGCTATAAGTTTAACTTTAAGAAAAACTGGGATTTACAAGATGTTCTAGCCCAGAGACTAATGCCCCCCAGAAGTGCCGTGTATTTTGGATGGCTAAGACATATTGCATCGCATCGTTGTTTTTCAGTACACGATAACTTCGAACATGTAATGATGCCGTGCGATGAGCAGGCCGAATTCGAGCAGATACTTCGCTTAGACGAGGACGAGACACTTCGATATAAGAACATTTGCATCGCTGCTCCAAAAATTCTCAACACAACTCGTATCGATATCAATATTATCAAATGTGAACCGAACAGTCTTTCCGGTCATATTAAGTGGCAGTACAATGCGCAGACTCGTCAAATGAAGGTCAAGGACACAGACTATTGCCTGTTTTCATCACGCCAGCCGGCCACGATGAACTCTACACAAGCCTACGTCACAATATGTAATAAGAATGTAATAGAACAAAAATGGAGATTTAGATATAAAATATAAAATATAACACAATTTTTAATAATTATGATATCAAATTTTAATTACGATATCTTCGATATGTTTACATTAGCGATAACTTGGTCATTAACATGTGATTTATCTTGACAAGACTAAGTATGTATTTAAGCTGATTCTTCTCCTATTGTAAAATATGTACTTAACAGCATTAAGAATTTTACTACTAATGTTATTATTGGTGTTGCTGCTGCTATTACAACAACAAAAATAAGAACAACAACAACAACAACTTATTATTATTATTATTATTGTTGTTGTTTTTGATGATAATGCCTCGGCAGCTGCTAACACTGCAAATGATATTAATTTCACTGTCATCATCATCATCATCATCATATTCATCATCATCATCATCGTCATCCATCAATATTTCTCCTTTATTTTCTGCCCATTATAAGCATTTAACTATAAACAATTCCCTTCCTCATATAAATGTATTTTAATAGTTTATTTAATTTATGTGTCCATTAAATATAATTGTACAAAACTTAGTATGTGCTTTATGGCTTATTTTAGCACGTGATTTAATATCCTATTTTGTACCTGACGTGAATACATATTTAATATCAACAGGCTTACATGATTGTACACTACAAGCTTCTGAACACAGAAAGACCTAAATATATTATTATTCAATGTTATATTACTTCTATATAATATATAGAATTAGATTTTCCATCGAAACAACTGTTTTTCCTCCTTGTATATCAGTAATTATTTATAAAGTTGTTTTTGCTTCCAGTTTGAAGCATTAAGAAATTAAGATTACGTGGGGGAATTTCCCGCGCATGACGTCATCGTTGGAAATCCATTATATTTGATAAAATACGGCATGTATTAGAATTAAACTGTTTTACAATAAAGCTCTAGTGAAAAAAAGAAAATATACAACGGACCATTAAAAACAAAAAGAAAGACGACGTGGTTTCCCGGTGACGCTTCTTAGGCAAAAATAGCCAATGTGGAAGTTCATGAATATGCAAATCGATCCGTTATCACGAGGATAATCAAACCATGAAAAGTAATCGATATGTATTGTAAATTTGACGAGTGATAGAAATAGTCATTAAATGATATAGTTAACTGAGAGGGACTAAATACCCCCACAGGCTTCAGAGACATAACACGTCTGAGTGTTAAAAGTCTTTATAGAATCAATGCCTTAATGACACTCGCATACACGCGCGCGCGCGCACACGCACACTAGTGCGGCTATTCACGCGATATATCTCAATGGCGGCGACGTTATGATTTATATTTATTATTATTATTATTGTTATTATCGTCGTCCTCGTCATCACCTTCATATCTTGTTGTTAAAGTAATCAAATCACGAAGATGTCTCAGTTGAGACTAATTAGAGGAGACTCGGCACCTATGAGTCAAATTTTAGATTATTAGCCACGAGACATAAACTCTCATAGCTTGAGATACCAAAATGGTTCTGTGGTTCACTTCATCATTGTCTTCTTGGTATAAACGTTTACAACAGGGCCACCATGGAGGAGGTCGCATGGATCATTACATCTACAGTGAAACTAGGTACAAACAACGATATATACCTTACCATATTTTATTATTTCAATCATAAATTCAATCCGACACGTGTGTTTAATCATTAGCCGTCACTACCTCAGCACAGGTGGGATGCTGGTGTTATTTTTAAGATGCCACCATCGTAGACTTAATTGACTCGTCCAATTGATTCTTCAGTAAGCTTATGTAAGCATGCTTATGTAGGCATTATTTGAAGAGGGGGAAAACACAAGCAATACTTTCTAGAAGGTATTAATTTTTTAAATATCGAATTGCATTATTCCTCTGCGACATTGTGTGATGTTGGTGATCGTTGATGGAGGTATTCAACTGAATTAATCTCCTCTGTATAGGGTTCAACTAAACAACACGACATTACATGTCTCGGACATTTGTGGGAAAACTTGCTTTCAGAGACACTTAGCTATCAGATCTTTTCGCTGAAGGATAAATCTTGTCTTTTCCTGCATACTCGACAATAACTTAATCATCCAGCTCAGGATCTTTAGTTCTGAAACTTGATTGGCTCTTTTGAATTGGCTCCGTCTTTATTTGTTACCACTTCATCTAGTTCCGGTTAAGATTCAGTATTCAGGATCGGATGACAAGAAGAAAATATATTTCTGATTAATTTGAAGTTACAAATTAATAAATTGAATTATTATTTAAAAATTAATTCCATCTATTAAATTAATGGGATGCCGATTGTGTTGTTCTTAATGTTCTTAGCGTTCATATAATATGTGACCAGTAAATAGCTGGCATAATAAGTTAAACACGAGAGTGAACTAGTCAGCTAATTGTACTCTTTCCGGCTGTATAGGGCCCCACAATATATACTTCGATGATGTCTCTATCACCATTGACACTGACTCACTCACTCACTGACTCACTCACTCACTCACTCACTTATTCCACAGCGTCAGTATTAAAGTCCCCCTTGTTTTACGTCTTTAAGGAATTATAAGCTAAAACTAAAGATTAGTCATGATATACAACAAAAATCTAAAACATTAAGGGTCACACTAGGAAATTGTCTTGGGCATTTTCATTTTTATTCTGTTGCACATTTATTGAATGCCAACTGAATGTGATCTAGTTCCAGAGTTTAGTTGATATTTATAAGTTACGTTTTCTGTTTATGCAATTAACAGATAATCAAGTAGATACACGTGTGATGTCAGTGATGAACACATAATATTAACAATATATTATTAGACCACGTGTGATGTCAGCTATGAACACATGATATTCACAATATAGACCACCTACGATTTGGCGGTAATAAATATGTGTGTTAGTTTCTGCAATGTTAGCAATGATACACCATAATAATTGCAAGTATCAGTTACTTGTTGGCTGGCCACCTTAATACTATATATAAGACTATAAACACAGTAAAATGTATATTTGTTCATAGCAATGTGTGTGTGTGTGTGTGTGTGTGTGTGTTTTAGGGTACATAGTAAGAGGCAACAGGCACAGAGCATCAACATATCTAAACATCCTTCGAAACCTACCTCCATAAATATAAATACAACTATACATACATTAATCTAAAAATAAAATGTTCCATACCTCCACATATTGATAAATGTGTGCGTATACCTAAGCATGTGTCTGGTCTACTCATCAGCCTGTGGGAACCAGCTAATTCGCTTTTCGTAAGCGACAAATATGTCACGCCCAGAGGAAAGCGGCTACATGCAGGCTACGTACAAAAAGCGGAAGCACGTAAAAACATACCATTTGATACCACAGCTCGCAGCAAACAACACGTGCGTGTGGTTCAATGGTAACTTGCTACATACATATTAATGGGTAAACATCATAGTCCCAAACATAGTCCCAACCAATGTCATATTCACCGCCATTTAAGACTCTTTTATCAAAATATTTTGCGAAGACCCAGACAAACAAACACTCATTCGCTTTTTTATATAGGTATTATTATTATTATTATTATTATTATTGTTATTATATAGGTTTGTGTGTTATCAGCCGTTTTTCGTATCGTACACATGTGCAGTTAATTGCTTTTTAAGACTACATAACAAGACAGCTCTAGCTGTATCATAATTGTTGACTGCATGAATACTGAGAACCCTGGACCATTAGGAATGGAGAAATGCACCAGACTACTAAAAATATCAGTTAATGTTATGAGAAACAAGGAAGATACAGCTATGGAAAACAGTTTATAGTATAATGGCTTGTTAGCGTATGTATAAGTGTAACAGTTATAGATCTATCAGAAAATATTCATACAAAGATGGTGATTGATATATAATGTTGATCGTTTATTAATAAATTCAAAACATCGGCAACTAATAAAACAACAATGGTGTATTTAAATAATTAAGTATTTGCCCATCATAAATTAAACACATTAGTCGAAAGGAGGTCCGTCGACCCCGCCCCGTCGACCTCGGCCCATGTTGACTTCGGCCCACGTCGATCTCGGCCCAGGTATTCCAAGCGATTAACATTAAAATAGTATAATGTCAATGGGCCGAGATCGATTGGGCCGAGGTCGACGTGGGTATTTGCAATATATGTTGATTTCGGCCTATATTGCATTAAAGTGCTTATTGTAGATATGTATTTGTATGTCGCCGATCTCGGCCCATGTCGATTACTATATATATATTTTATATAATTATATATAATATATAATTATATATATATATATATATATATATATATATATATATATATATATATATATATATATATATATATATATATATGGCCTACAGTATAGTCTATTGGAATAATATAAATATCAAACGGTTTATTTTGAATAACAGTACTGACTAACTGTCGCCGTTCTCGTATTCTGCCCAGCAGTCGAAGATCTTCTTCTACAGATCGACTACGGCCCGATTGTACGACACATATTCCAATGTTTTATTGTATTGAATGAAACGACTACGACTTCCTGCGCCAACGTTGTTTACACGCACAACTCAAACACGCCCAGCAACCACAATCTACACAACGAAACAATGCTAAAGCAACCAGAGCCGACATAAACATAATAATTAGAAAGCGTAAAAACACGTAGACATTCAAGTAACATTTTATTTTTTGACACAAACACACATATATTTCATTAGGCCAGCCATTTAATTATACATAACAACAAATAGTAATACCACTTTAACAACCAACTAGGTGGGCCGAGATCGACCTGGGCCGAGATTGACGTGGGCCGAGGTCGACATGGGCCGAGATCGAAGAGGGCCGAGATCGACGTGAGTCAACGACAGTGGTCGATCAGCAGTGTTGACTCTTCGCCGATAATGATGCCACAATTCTTGATAAACATTTCCCGGACTAAGGCCCAGAAACGCACACGCTACAAATCTGCATTAATATTATCTATAAATCGTGTATCTACGTGAAACAACGGAAAGTCGACATAATTCCCGTCGGAATATTTATAAAGAACAATACAAGTCTAAAATATTTAACAATATTTCTCACACAATAAAGTATTTCCAGGAGTAATAGAATATCACTGAACTGAGATTATCCACGATGCTGTTATGGCGACACGACCGAGGTGACTTAGGATTTGGTAAACAACGCAATAATTTGCAGACACTAGCTTGTGAGAACATGTAGTCCATTCAGTGGCCCCTCTGACCTAGTGGGTAAGAACCTGGGACTTACTTACTCATGGTCATGATGTGTAGGAGGTCGGAAGTTCGAATCCGGGTCGTGGCACTATAGTAGTCAGGCAACTGGCAAGGTTTTCTCTGCCGAATATGCCACATTTTGTAAATACTATATTTATTTAGAATTAGTTCCGGTGGTGAAGTAGTAAATTACAGACCATAAGCGTCTCCCTCATTTGAGGTAGCTTAGCCACGTTAAATAACTGCCATTTCGGCCATTATTATTATTATAAGTGAAACAATTTGAGAAAAATAAAGACTAACGGCTATATAATAGTGGCTCCATCTACCGAACAGAATAGCACTTGACATATAGTTTATAGTGAATACAAATTCCAGCATGTCATTACTTATACTTTCTGATAGATTTATATATACTTTCTGACATGAATCGATCATAATATTACAATGATTGAATCTTTCTACTTTGTCTAAGTTTTATTTACGATCTTCTTAAACCTACTGAAAACAAGTAATAAATATATGATGTGACGCCGTCGGTCCACCCCCCACCCCCAATGGTTTTCCTTTCAGTTTTGGTTGCAAAAGTTGGGTGTCATTTCAAGAAAATAACTTCTGACATCTACCGTTCACAGCTAATAACATTGAAATCAGAATTGATCATAAATCGCTCATTATTAGTGAAGAAAAAACGAGGTTTTCTTCCACAATGGCAAACGCCAAGCGCATTTCGAACTGATAACGTTGCAACAAATTAATGACTACATGTTGTTGTTCCGTCATGTTTACTCTCCCGATATTACTCCAAGGGAGGTGCAACTATTTGGAATGTTATCAGGTTTTAGCGAAATAAAAACTACCAGAGAAAAGAAGACGTGAAACGTTTGGGTTTTATTTTGGAATTTTGTTTTGTACACGTTGAATGGTAAAATCAGTTATTAAGATTGAGCTACGTAGTAGATTAATTATAGTAGAAATTATATAATTGATTGAACAGTAGGTTTCTTTTTGTTATCTAGCTTTTCGACATGTCACGTTGACTAAAGAGCTAATACGATACACTAA
This sequence comes from Paralvinella palmiformis, assembly GCA_025642065.1. Lineage (NCBI taxonomy): Eukaryota > Metazoa > Annelida > Polychaeta > Terebellida > Alvinellidae > Paralvinella > Paralvinella palmiformis. The sequence goes on along the minus strand of JAODUP010000043.1, from coordinate 664,726 downwards.
CAGTATTGTGTTAAAAATACTTTTAGACGGTAGATGTTCTTAAGATGGCAGTAAGCAACTCTGCATACTCATTTGATATTTTCATTCATATAATACATTTGTCGAAAATACTATATATAAATCCCTGCGGGATATAAGTGATATTTAACGCCACGTGGCTGTACAATGTTTCCACGAGGTTGCGAGTAAATTGCGAAGGGCCAATAACTGAACCCTGTTGTACACTACACAACAATGACAGAACATCAGACAAAATACCATGAACGCACACTTTCTGGGAGCCTTTTGCCAAATATGATATATTTCCCTAAATATGAGTAGATTTATCTGCAGTATTTGTTATAAAACAGATATATACTTTGCACGATTAAAAGGAATTTGCTATTAAACATTCATGCGCATGCGCAACAACATCATTATACGCATTGGACGCACACGTCACGAGCCACATTCATTCATATCAGTCAACCAGATCAAGGTCTAGATAAGTTTCTGGCAATTTCAGTGAGTTCCACGTGTGATACAAAACATCATGTTAATAATGGTTACTTAGTAATCTATTTTAATACAATTTATTTTACAAGCTTTATCGGACGTTATTTTGTCATGTATTATCATTTTCCTTTAGATGTGGTATAATTCCAGGGAAACTGCGCCTCTTTACCTGATTTAAAGTTCTGCAAGATAATCAAATGCACGCCATAGACATGCAGGACTCTTCTAGTTACCAAAGTGGCACTCTGTGATAAGGCATTGCAGGGAAACACAATAACATTATAATTATTAATATCTTCCAACGGCGAAACCATTAAAATAATGGGTCATATCTTTGGCTCAGATTATAAAGGTTTTTTGGGGAAGACAGTCTGTATTTATGTGCTACATAGTTTACAACAGTCAAACTATTCCTTTGATTACTTTCATATGTTATGTATTATTATTTTAGAGACAATAGTATTTCTGAAAAAAATTACTATTTTTAATTTATTGTGATCGATATCTTTAGAAAGAGCAGTTACAGTTTTTTTTTATCTGAACCTAAATAGTACTGCTGGGAGAAATTGTAAGATTTAATTTTTCACCCAAAATAAATAATTTTGGTTAGTTAAAGGAACAGTTCCCCTTCAGATAATATTACTTAAATGTGTAATGCTTATAAAAGTTACATCAAATCCCCTTCCCGCCAAATAATCACGAACTCTACCGGGTATCATAGCTATAAGCAAATAATATTAATTAATGGCGGGTAGAATGCCAACTTGTATTGCGGGAAGGAAATAGGTCACGTGCTCTGACCTCGGATGACACAACGATTATCATCATGTAACCATCTCAATCCTGGTAAACTCAGGTCACAGACTTAGCCATCCTCGTGACCTTACCTGGTCCGGTGCTCAACATAACTATTTCTAACTGAAGTCGTCGGCTGTTCATTTACATAAATCTGGCAGCTCATTAGATGTCTCTTGTTACAAAATACAAATCAATCGTCTTTAGAAATTTCCCTGTATAGTTTTCTTTAGCCATTTCAGTACCATAGGAGGCTTTTGGGGCCAACTATACTGTAATATTCGTAAATACGCTTTCGTGGCCACGTACTGTTATAACCGGCCTAAACCGTGTAATACAAACAGCTTATATTTCAGGAGCATCGTGTGTCGATATGGCTTCAAAATGACGGCATTTTGAACTGGATTATTTAATATGTGGTTGATCGTGTTCATATTTTGACTGAATTTACAATTTGTGGGAACATATCTGTATTAGTCCTGAAATTCTGAACTGAAAAGTGAACTATTTCTTTAATAATAATATACAAAATTTATATAGCGCCCTAAATAACCTGTAAGAAGGTTACTCTAAGGCGCTTGACACTAAATAATTCTATGGATGTAACAGATTTACATCTTTAAAAATACATAATTATTTCCAGCCAAATACATAAAATATTCAGCTAGGAAAAGCTGAAACAAAAAGATTAGTTTTTATCTTCTTTTAGAAGGAAGATATCAATGATCTTGCACTTTCTGATGGTTGCTGGAATATTATTCCATAATTTTGCAGCAGCCTTTCTGAAACATCTATTACCGTATGTCACTCCACGTGTTATTGGCACGGCTAAGAATGCTCCAGACTCAGACGGTAGAGACCTTGTCGGCTGATACGGAACGACAAGTTCCTCTAAGTACTGAGGGGCAGTCCATTGAAATGCCTTAAAAGTGTACATCAAAATCTTGTAATGCGACCTATATATAACCAGAAGCCAATGCAGGGAGTTCAAGACTGGTGTTATATGTTCTCTTTTATGAGTGCTGAGTGACTAACCTGGCAGAAGAATTCTGTACTTTCTGTAGTGTCATCATTGTGCTTGGAAGGCCTTACAGGAGAGCGTTGCCGTAATCTAGCCGAGATATTATCAGGACGTGTGCCAGTGTTTTGCAAACATCCAATGTGATGTACCGCCTGATATGACCAATATTACGAATTTGGTAATAACAGGCTTTGGATATTGCATTTACTTGCCTCTCCGTGGTCAGGGATGTATCAAAATATACTCCTAAGTTCTTCACTGACGATGCTACAGAAACAGTATTATTACCTACCTGAAGCCGTAATTCATCATTTATCCTAACCTGATGTTTTAGGTTAAAGATAATGAGCTCTGTCTTTTCCTCGTTTAACTTAAGCATGTTTGCACTCATCCAAGTACTGATATCAGCCAAACAAGCTTCCAATTTCTTTGCAACGTCGGACCAAGTTGTTTTGGGCATGGTCGCCATATAAACCTGGGCATCATCTGCATAACAGTGGTAGAGCAAATTATGTCGGCTACATATCGCACCAATTGGTTTTGAATACAAACAGTACTTACGTGGTCCAAGTACCGATCCTTGTGGCACTACAAAATTCAGGTACTTACCTTCTGGTGTCGTCATTCCTATGGCAACACACTGCATGAGATCTGTCACTCAGATAAGATTTGATCCAGGAGAGAGCATTTCCGGTTACTCCAAACGAGTGCTCAATGCGCGTTTGAAGGATCTTGTGATCTGTGACATCGAAAGCAGCTGATAAGTCAAGCAGAACTAATGCCGCCATACACTTCTTATCTAAAGCTTCAGCAATGTCATGATGGACCTTCAGGAGCACGGTTTCTGTAGAGTGACCGGTACGGTAAGCTGACTGAAGATTATCGTGCAGTCTGTGACTACTCAAATGGGTCTCCAACCGCTTAGCAACCAGTTTTTCCAGGATCTTCGACAAGAAAGTTATAATTAAGTTATAATTAACTCATTCAAATACTATATACTGTTTTAGCTTATATTTTCAAAAATGGAAGACCATAATAGCGTTTTAATATTATAACCATTCCATTAAAAGTAGAAATAATCATTTAATTACACAATCATTTGATAATTATTTAATTTCTTTAATTTTCAGATTTTAGACAATTTTTAGCATCACCTTTTATGCTTAATAAAATATTTACTAAGTAATAACGAAATTATTTTAACAAGTCATTTTAGTCATATGTGGTCATAATTCAGCTTTCTGGTTTAAATGAAATATCCCAGCACAGAAAGCCAGTGAGATAATATATTTAATATTGCATTTTATTTAGTAATTAAATTGATCTATATATCTATTACATTCACCGGAACCATCTGTGTGAATTTCCATCCAGAGATCGTAAAAAGAATATCCACAAGGGCTAAAATATTTAATTTTTACTCTCAATTTTGAAACATCAAAAAGGTTGCGGGGAAACCAGCGACATCTGGCGAATAGATTCTAGTATGTAGCCTGTCACACAGTGCTTAGTCTGATCCCCATTCTTAATGTTAATTATTTTTTAAATTCTGGTATTATTAAAAGGTCGAATCACTTTATATATAATTTTAATAACAGATTGAACCTCTAGTTAATTAATATTAATTACCATTATATTTAGAAGTTATTTCTCGCGATGCCACGTCGGAAGCATTACGTCATTGACCAATCCACCAATTGGGCCTCCCCCCTCTGAATAGATTCATGAAAGAAGGAAGCCATATTGGAATAGTGTATTGCGAAGTTGGAGTTTTGGGGCGTTTCTATAAACTGTTTTACCTCGCAATTTTACTAAAACGAATAGGCGAATAACAGACATTTGGTTATTGAAATGTCCATTATGAATCCTAATCCTGAATAGTAAGTATATTTACCCCCGGTTTTAGAAAATCTATTTTATTGTGTGTCACTGCCAACGTCACCATTATCATATGATTCGTGTAACTTCGCCCACTTTAGCTGTCGTGTGTGTAAAATATTAACATCTTATTCTGAATAGAACCGTATTACTGACTACTTTATCAGTGTGTCTCATAATTCATCACTACTGTTTTCTCCATTATCTTTAAGACGTACTAATTATTATGAATTTTTATGTCTGAAGTGACATATTTCAGTTTTCCTTGTGTCCCCAGGCCTGAGGCTAAGTTAGCCCTAGCCTAGGACCGAGATCGGTGATAAAATATTTTGTTGTGGAATAATAAATGTTGTTGTATGTGCATCATAACGAAGTTTAATAAATATGTTCGCAAAACATCAATGAAATTTAAACTAGATTTATGTTATATTTACTCGGTGATAAACAAACAAATAGATTACAGGTCAGATGTATTTAAAGATAAATCCAAAATATTTTTATGTTTTGGTGATATAGTTTAATTTGAATAATATTATCTAGCTTGAATTATCAAATTATTTTCATTGGTATCAGAAATGCGCTAAAAAAAGTAGACATCCTAGTTTGAAAATAAATGATTCTCAGTAGAAATACCTAAGAGTTATACAAATAGAAAATTATATGTATTCAGTTTAGCAGTTAAACTACCATAAAAGAAAGAAACAACACCCATTTATTGATTAAACTATTATAACAGTAAAAAAAAACACACAGATTACAGGCTTGATAATCATATAACTATTGGCTGACTTCATTAGTTTGAACACACTCTCAAATGATGAAAAGATCATGTTGATCATCTGCAAGTGTCAGTCCTATCTGATCACATGAAATGCCAGCAGTTATTTGTGTATCCTAGCCATTGCTTAAATGAAAGGAAATTAATCCGAGTTCTCTTTTTTTTTCAACAAGTATACTTTAAAAGAAGTAACATGCTCCACTAAAGTGTAATCCAGAATCTAATGTTTATTTTTGTAAACCAAGGAATCTTGGTGTTGAAAATAATCATGGCATAAATGCAAACAATAAGTCCACTCTCGGTCTTTTCATGTAAATCACACATAACAAAGTCATGTTTTAAACCAATGTAGGCTTTCTTGTACCTTATTGCAAACTAATTATATTTGGTTAAATATGTTTTTACTAAGGATATATATAAATATTAAAATGAAAAGCTTGTGTATTCTTTATATCCAAGACACAGTTTTGTGGAATTCCTATAATTTGTGTACAATCTAGTCTGGCATTAAAATAGAAATCTATTGAACCACAATATATATTCTCAGCTGGCAATTTTTTAATGTTGGGTGTATGAATGAATCGGTTAAGTTTTCCAGTGATGTCCTTTTCATTTATCTGTGGGAGTTGTACATGGACAGAGAGCTGGGAATAAGTATTATTCAACTAATGACATATGGACAGTTTATGGTCTGGTAGTAATTTACTGCTGAGCTTGTTATTGATGTATTGCTTGTAAATATGAAATAGCCTGGTAATGTGTGACAATGTTTGCGATTAAAGCCTTATGTTGTGTATGTGTTATAGACAGGTGAATAAAAATGTATTTAAAAACAAAACTGCATATATATATATATATATATATATATATATCAATTCCAAATTTATCAATTCCATTTTTTACATACTACTTTTTACCATGAGTATGTACTCCAAATACCTACGTGGAATACCTACACCGAATAGTTTATATTTAAAGTAGGATTGTCATGGAAGAAATATTTCTGAATTAAATGGTAAATTAAATTGTGGATTAATTTTTTTTGTAGCAAACTTCAATTCCAAAGTTAGCAATTCCATTTTTTTTAAATAAGCAATTCCAGAATTGAATTGACCCCTTATCTGATATATATATTTATATATACCGATTAATGAGAAGCAATAGCTAGATTAAGTATTTCCAACAAAATAACATAATGAGTATTTTCTAGTATTAGTATTACTTCTAGTTTTGAGGAGGATTGAAAAGGGCTGTAAATCCATGTATTGTTGTAGTTCTAGTGTAGTTGCCATTTGAATGTATGAATATTATTTTATGACACAATTTAGGCCATTCAGTGTCTTAGAATGTTTGCAAATGAAGTTGCCATTATACATTAGCTGGCTATGATCCAGCTGTAACATGAACAGCTGATTATCTGGTTGCTTACCGCAAGATCATTGGATTTCTTTATTGCCTTTTTTTGAGGTGCTAGCTGAATTTATGTTCATCTTATTTACATATCTTCTGGATAGTTTGGCAAAATTATTATTTCAGTGGAGCAAGGGTTTGGTCTCAATTGAGTCCTTGTGAACATTCACTCACTGGTCATCTCACACACCTTACTAGCTCTTGCATGTGCCTGGGGTTGTTACTGTAATCATATATTTATAGTCAGGACTTGTACCACACTAAATTATATACACTCACAAAGGATTTCTGTGTTGAATATAAAGACTTGTATAAAATAATATTTGAAATTCCCCAGAATAGCATTTATTTGTGTAGTCTTTAAAACTAGATTCTTAATTTATTATTAGACTGCTAGGTTTTCACCAAGGTAAAAGCAAATCATCACCTTAAAGCTTGAAAAAGCACTATCAGTGATTGATAATGGTGGGTAATGCCAAAAAAACGATACTGTCTTTTTGTATGAGTTCAATGGGTCTCTTTGACAATATTATGTGCTGTTTGGCATCTTTATTAAAAAGTCTGTTTTACTGCCCCAGCCATTGCCTTCCTAAAGGGGTTTTGTTGATCTATATTACTGATCATTTTGACTCCACGAAATGCCATTAGATGAGTGAATGGTCTGGGGGTTGTCTGTCCTCCCACATATTGTTTATGTAGGGATCAGACTACAAATAAGGTTTGAAGCCTTCATTTATTATCACTGTTTTGCAGTCATAGGAATTAAATCAGGGATTTTTGTGGATGTCAGGTAGTCATATTTGTAAGATGATTAAATGGATTGTGTCAGTTATATAATAAAAGGGGTCAGATTAATGAATTAACCAAATATATATTTGTGACTGGGAGACCATCAGATGAAAATGGGGAAAAAATCTTTGTACTACTATATAAGGACTTAAAAAATATCCTTATAGTTGAACACCAATTTTTCATTTTTATTCCAAAGATATTCACTTCAAATAATTTGGAACATCCTATATATGATATATTAACTTTTTGCTAATGGAGTCTCTTGCAATACATTTCTCCTGTGTGTTGGCTTGTTGTCTTCATTTGTTCTGACAGGGACAGACCTAGTTAGCCCTTTACAAGGTGTGCAGCTTGTGTTATGAGACTTTCTTCAGTCAAGCCATCAACAGTTTTAACATGTTAATTAGTACTAATTTTACAAATAGCATCATAAAAAGTTTGTTATAGGAAGTTCACAAGAACAGACATTTCTCCCATGCCCCTTGTATAGCCATTGTAACTATATATTGTAATAAATATTTTGAAACTAGAAAATAAAAGCAATAAACCTTGTAGCTTATTTAGAAGGAAAGTGCAAAAAAAAGAAGCCTCGGGCTCAGTGTTTTATATTTTGGTGATAGTTGTGTTTTAAGTATAGTCTGCATACAAGCATGCAATAAAATATATCTACCCCACTTATATTCACCAGCTTATGAGAACCAGGATAGTCTTGAGTTTGGGGGTAGAAACCTATCCACAGGTAGTGCCAGGCTGGTGCTATAAGCTGTTAAAACGGCAGCTTATTGATAAGTGGTACTTGGAACTTTCATAACATTGTTTATTGAAGGGTGTGATTCATGAGATATTAATCTTACACATGAGATAAGTGACTCTAGTGCAAGTTATATATGTTTGACTAAAAACATGATAGATCAACACAGTTTTCTTGGTCAGAAATTGCACACCAGGATATATACAAAATGATAGGAATGGAGGCTGCTTGGAAACCCGATCTTTCTCAGCCTTTTCAATAGCAGCTGATGTCCAACACTATACATTGTCTATTTTATCACCAGAAAATCGGTTGCCCACTTTGGTTTTGGCAAAAAAGTTAAGTAGAATGGACCAAATACTCAATTACCCCAACCTTTTCAAAAGAGAACCCTAACCCCCTCCCCTTTCCAATGGAGAAGGACCACTACTGTGTTCGTGTGACTACCACTACCCCACGGCCAGCCCTTCACTACCCTCCCACATCCATTTATCTAGCTATTATCACAGAGACATCATTTATTATCTTGTTTCAGTTCAATAAAGTATGTTGTAAGTGACAGAAATATCCAACATTCATTCACATATGTATGTAAGTGAACATGTATATTTTATTATAGGAAGTAAAGTTGGGCTAAATTAAGAATTACTATGTTACCACTGTTTGATCATCTAGCTTTGTGACTCAGTAATGAAAACAATGATAATACCAAAGATAGTCTTGATGACTTCTAGCTACTCTTCCTGTTTCATTTATATAGTTATCTGCAATTTAACAACTAATATTAGTAATAATTAAAAAGAAATCAGCATAAATGGGTATTATGTAATAATGTACAGATGGAGCATAATTCCTAATACTTGTCCCATTTTAATCTCAAAATCTTCTACACCGCAACTCTGCAGGAAGAATGATGTAATGCTATTTCAATGGATGATTCTGTTGAAATTCAGTTAATGTTTTAGGCAAGTTTAGCTTGTGTGAGTTGACTAATTTTAATTCCGTTTTAAATGGCATTTTAATTTTAGATTTCTTGGAATACTTGTTCTTGGGTCTGAAAAGGACATTGACAAGTTAATCTTGGAATGATGTCTCCCTAGGATTAAAAAGAAGCTTTAGCTTGAGTTCCAAATTAAAGAGTGAAGATTTTAGTTTTTGGTAGGGTGTTTGGGGTTACAAACCTCCACACTAGTGTTGGAATATGATTTATATCTGTGTTTGAGAGATGTCGCCATACGATGTCACAGTCAGTCATGCATCCCTGGTGTGACCAGTACTGGGCTTAAACAAACCACTCACCCTGTGTTTATTGGGATGTTTCCACTATATGTGTTTTAATTTAGAGGGAAGATGGTGCCTTTTGTGGTCAGTGTTATATTGCTAGATGCAACTCAATCACAGGATTGTATTTTGATTTCAATCAGTCATCATTAGTTACAGCTATGTGTCACATATGCATGATTAATTCCATTTATTAGCTACTTTCAAAGGGGTAATGGCTTCTCATTGGAGGTTGATCCATACCAAACCATTCATGTTCTTCTGTGACTGTTTTGTATGTGGATACTATATTCTCTACAAGCTTCATGATCTCAAGTATAAGTACATTAGCTATTAAAAGTGAAGCTCATAGTGAAACAATGCATTAACATATGAATGTTAAATCATCATTCATGAACCTTGATGTCCATTGATTGTTGTTATGGTATTTACATCACTTCACTGTACTACCAGATTATGGAGTTCAGTCCCATTGTTCTCTCCATCTGTGTTATATTTTATCTGGTCATGTCATTCCCATAGCACCTTGAATAAACGCGTGACTCATTCTGTAGCTGCATGTGCTTCCATGTCAAGGTGGGATGGCTGGCTCGTTGTTCATGTTTGTACTTGCCAGATCAGGCCTGATTAATCTGGTAACGTCAAGGTGGGTAGATGTTTCTGTCTTTCCCACAGATGCTGTGAACAGGTTTCACTGAGATCAAATATGGAAATGGTTTTTAACAATTCTGACTATTGGAGATATGCAAAAACCAGACAGATGAGTCACGATAAAATTTTGTCATCCCCTTTGTGAGGAAAAACATATCAGTAACACTGGAAACTGAGATGGTTGAGGAAAAGATGTGTTTATTTAGTTGATGGTTCGTTTGTGTAATCTAATTTGTTTTTAGTTGCAAACAAATGTAGTACACAAAAAAATGGCATAATTATGATAATACCTAAAACGAAGTGTGTGCTTGAAAATAAAGCAAAATATGGGCACCAGGCTTAAAGGTTTTGGTTAGAGAACTGAACTTTCAGCTTGTGTGTGTGTGTGTGGTAAAAGGTAAGGGTGGGCAGATGCTCAGGATCATTGTTAAACATGTTGTTTATTGCTAAACCTGCAGTAGTGTTGTTTATTTTTTAAAGTAGCTGTTGGAGACAGCTGGCTAGTTAAGTCTTAAACAAGATGATGATATCCAGATTGTCACTCAGTGTCAGACCATAACCTATTATTTTGTTTGTTTAAGATATCATTCCAAGTTTTTGTTATCTGTAGTCTTTGTTATGGTAGGCCAATAAATATGTGATGAACACAGGTGAAAATGTACCAGGAATGTACTCATACAGTGACCACAGCTGACCCTATATTTAGGTCCAGTGTGGAATTATATGCCATCAGTTAACTATGCAGGTGCCTCATATTGGTCTCAACACTTGCTTTTTTGGTGATTGATTTTCATTTACTAAATTCTATATTGTCACAAGCATGTTACCACATGATGGTGAACCATTTCTGTAAGTAAACAACTGTGTTTATTTATTGGTATTTCCTCTCATTGATGTATGCTATCTTTATATTATTTGTTTCCATATGTCTCATTATTAAACAGTCCTTTCATGTCAAGTCTCTTGAATTTGACCAAAAAGAATTGACCACTGCCACTTGATTTTGTTTCTGATACCAATCATGTTAGGATGGTGTGCTCATACATTAAAATGTTCGGCTATGACTATTGTAGAGTATGACATATAACATTAATATGCAATAAATATATTTAAGTACGCTTGTATGTATATCACTCTGTGGGTGCTTAGTTTAATACTGTAGTGACAGGCTTTATATGGAAAATACAGGCAAATTTTCTTTCACAGAATATAAAGCAGCTGATGACAAATCTGATCAAGTAGAACTTTTGATCAGTTAATACATATACTTGCTTTGTCTTTGCCATTAACTTTCTTAATACAGCATTTTGTGTACATTTAATATTCCAATAATGAAAATATAGATGTTGACATCACACCAAACCTCCCCGCTCCTCAACATGTATTTGCTGGGCTAGAACTCATCAGTTAGCCATTGTGTACATCTTAATTCCCAAATAATTAACTTTGTTCACCTAATTTAGTCCTATCAGGGTTAAATTGATTACTTTTTGAACATTACAGTTTTTCTTAGAATGTATTTATGTAAATTGAATTTTCATTGAAATAAACAATTATTCAGAACTGAGCAGACTAAATACCCAAATGCGTGGATGACTGTAATACTCTATATCAGTATATATCTATATATAAGATGAAGATATAGTTTGAGTGTATTATTAGACAGCCTGGTCTTTACCATATTAGTTCAAGTGTTTTAACTTTGGGATGTGTTTGTGTAGTAGAATATTAGTCTCTAACAAAGGTTCTGTATTACTGTTTGTTGTTATTATATTATAACTTAGATATAGTCATAGCTCAAACTGAAATATTAAGCCTGTGGATCTGTTTTATTAGTCAATTTCAGTTTTGTCCAATTAGGAATCGTGTTTCCATGGGTGCGTCTTTTATGACAGATCAGAATTAAATGGTAATAAGACTCCCACTAAACATAGATTCTGAGCTAGGATCTGGATCTTTTAATTGCACTTGAATGTTCATTTCCAATAGACATTTTCATATGGTTCATTTGTTTATATTCCCTTGACCATATTAAATAAGGTTAATTGTCTGAATAAATAATTGTCATCCATGAACAGCCTTAACATATTTGATGTGAAGTTGTATCAAGATATGACCAGCTATGGTTCGTATAGTATAAGTCCACATTCCCAGCTAGCTGTGTATGTAGAGAAGATGTTTTTATTTGTGTGATGAGAGCAGTCCGTTTTATTATATAACCAGGACATTTGCCTAAGCTGATTAACACACTTTATTTTCCACAGAATGTGATGATCTGTGGGCTTTCGTTAAAACTTTAAAAACAGGTAGTGTCCATGCTCTGTTCCCTGCCCTATCAGTGTATTGTAAAATATATAAAAAAATTATAGTATAGGTACCCATGTGACGTAGAGTGTTCATTCCTAATTTGTGTCACCTGTGAGAACCACAGTCAGATTACCTTATTAGTAGTTACAAAATTAATATAATTAGTATCAAATTAATTTTATTCTACCTCAGAGAGCAACACTCCATTATAAGTCATTGATTTTTTGGTCTGAAAAACTTGGTGGTCACTAGGGAATCATTTGTTGTGGTGACAGCCCACATCTGTGATATGATAATAAATTATTGCCTAATATAGTAATGGTGCTATTGTGATGTAGTCTGTTAACATGACAGATCAGATCTTGTTTCACTGTAATAAAATATAATTTCAGCAAATATTGAAGTTCTCGGACAGTGATTATCTAATAATGATCCTTTATTTTTATTGTAATGTAGTGTATGAGATGTGGCTAAGATTATGTGGTTCAGGTGACTGGTGTGTGTATTGTTTTCAAGTCGTGACAGATGTACTAACAGTATACCAAGCCTTTATTGTAATAAGTAGATGGCCTAGATGTATGACAGATGTGGATGTTTATCTATTACAACAGACGTGAATGACTGTATCACAACAGCTGAATTATTTATATTGAACTGATTATGTAGTTGTTGGGGTTCATTTAATGTCTAAGTGTACACAAAACATCATTGCTGTCATTTTGGGCATCCTGGAACATTGTGTGTGTGTGTGTGTGTGTGTGTGTGAAGACCAACTATATGACCCTTGGTGAGTCAAATGTATATATGTGACAGCTGACCTCATCCTTGCCACATAGCCAGCGCCAGCCAAGGCTACCTGAGCTGGCAGATAATGACAGTTGGTCTTTAACTGGCAGTGAATACATCGGGTGTGTATAGTTTATTCAATAACCAGCTGCTGGTATATAATTACTTGATGCCAGAATATCGCCATTTGTGATAGAGCAGACTTCTTTTAGGCTGTGATAGCCCAGGCGTTTACTAAATTTTTATTATATCATATATTACTAAATGAAAAAATGGAAAGTAACTGTGACTATAAGAGCCTTACAACACACATGAAACATAGTTTGGCATCAGGCATTGTGATGGGATCTGCTATGAGGCAGACACTGTCCTATTCTGGACAGACCTGTTTACCTGGATATAATGTTTATTTTGACTAGTAAGCCCCTTAGTTCTGTGACTATAGTTATTTTATTTGGTTTTGTAATGATTTTTTGAAATGTCTAGAGTTGGTTTTATGAGTTTTGACTTGTTTCACATGATATGTCTCTGTTAACTAGTATCGGTGGTGTGTATGTTGTTAAACTGGTCAGTAAGTGATTCGCGTATTTTTCCCTTTGTTTCAGTGATTACTTGTTCAAGCTGTTGCTTATTGGTGACTCGGGTGTAGGGAAGTCATGTCTTTTGCTGCGGTTTGCAGTAAGTATCTTTTTGTAATAAAAATAGGAACAGTTGATTTCTTACTGTGTTAGATTTAACTAGAACATTTTGATTAATGGTAACTCTAAACGAATACAGAAAAATATATGGCAACGTGTCTTTGAATCCATTTATATCTGTGTGGTTGTTGCCATACAAATACTTAATTTCATGCACATTAATGTAGATGTTTTCTTTTTGGTAATTTGTGCCTTGTTTAATTGTAGTCATTGTGTTATATTACAGGATGACACGTACACAGATAGCTACATAAGTACTATTGGTGTAGATTTTGTGAGTATTTAGATACTCTCTGTTTGCATGTCGTAACACCTATCTTTCTACATATCTGTAACATATTGGCTATTTCAGGATGATACATACACAGAAAGCTATATCAGTACAATTGGTGTAGACTTTGTAAGTACTACTAACATCTTTCTGGTAGGTTTATACTAACTGATCTGGTTAATTACAGGTGGGCATGTGAATAGGCACATGTACACAGAAATGCAATAATTCTGATAGTGGCTTTAATTGTCTGGATGTCATCCTGTATACAAATGGCCAACTCTGTCTGCTGTGGCACATAATAAACCTAATTAAGTGTCGTTTGTGTGAAATCTAGCCAGTCATTTGGCTGTCATATGAATTTGGCATTTTTGTACTAAGTGATGAGGTTTTGGGATTCACTGATTGAATTTTCATCACCAATTGTGATCAAATCAGGATTGACAAGGTTTGGATATTCGTAATGTTTTAATTCAATGACTAAAATGGAATAAATATTTTAGTGCACTGAATACGTGAGAATGTTTTCTTACTTATTTTCCCACAGATTCACAATAATTTGTATTTTGTATTCACTGTTAGCTGAACATTTACGATAATCAAAATCAGTAGATGATAGCATTTGAATATATTATGGTTAAATAACAGACTAGATTTCACTAATTTGGAACATGGGCTACTTGAGGATAATTTCATTATATAGGAATTTTTACTGCAGTCTTATATTTCCACTTGAAACACAACCTGAGTTCATGTTGATATATACATTACTGTCAACAGATGGTAATAGATTTAACTTTAATATCCATGTGGGTAACATCTAATAATGTGTCTGTATGCAGAGTATACATCGGTGCTTGTTGTAGTCATCATTTGTGTTGAAATAAATTACCTGGTAATTAAAATAATGATTTTGTGAAATGATTTGACTTTTAGCTGAACTGTTCATGACAGTTAAAGGATATCAGTGTAAAGTTGCTAACTTCTTAGTTCAGTTGTGTTTTATTTAGTAGCTTCCAGTATAAAAAAGAGGTGTTAATTAAAAGATTACTATTAACAGTATAGCTGGTCTTTTCTCATTGGTTAGTGTATCAGATCAATGCAGTATCATTCATATCTTGCAGTCTGATATACTTGTCCAACACGTGTTACTTATGGCTTAATTGATGTCATAGAGATACTCCTATCAATGAATCAGAGTCTGCCTGTCACTGATGGGATTGATGCTGTTCACATGTGAAATTATTTATCATATAAACTAACTTTGAACTTAACTACATAACATTGGTCCAGCCACTTTATGTAATGTCCAGCAAGTTTTAATGGATATGTGATCCATTTGAAGATGATCTGATGTATATTATGTGAAAATAGTTATCTTGTCCTTGTAAATATTGTGTTCAGAGTAATTTTCTTTGAACATTTTCACCCTAATTGTTACTAAATGAGCTTTCATTTTTATTGAACTTTGTAACCTGTTTAATGCCATATATATTTATTGGTATGGTATGCTCTGTTTAAGGCCTGATAGTGTAATGCTGATTGAGTATATTCTCATCTATTTCATGGAAATAGAATGGTTTTCCCTGAAGAATTTAAACCTGTAGAAGCATTTAAGTGTATTCATCAACTATATTGTTTTATTGCAGAAAATTAGAACAATAGAATTAGATGGCAAAACAATAAAATTACAAATAGTAAGTAGCTTTACATTTATTGCTGATTTACTTGTGTTTATTATTATTTTGTGAGATTTGTATTATGATGGTCATTTATCATCATGTAGAACTGATATTACAATCAATGCTAATCTTTGAATATTATTTTGTAATCAGTGGGACACTGCTGGCCAGGAGAGATTCCGTACCATTACATCCAGTTACTATAGAGGTGCTCATGGGATTATTGTTGTCTATGATGTCACAGATCAGGTTGGTTTGGTCTCGTTCAATATGTAAAATGGGGTTTTTAAGTGCATACCAATTATGAGGTCAAGTGTGTTTTATTTTGATGTGTTATTGATCTCTTATCAACTGAATCAGGGGAACTGTTTATGAACCTTTTTTTGTATCATAGTTAGTAGTGCACTGTACTGCAAACCTCCAGATGGGGTTTTGAATCTTGGTGTTACCTGTGTCTGTGGAAAGGTTCTTTTAATCAGTTCCCTGGTTATATTGCCCCTTGGGTACTCACTCATTACATAAAGAAGTATTCTAGGCTAAATTTGGTAATCCAAAATGTCTCTTACATATTTTACCACATTTATTAAATACACATTTTTACTAACTATTAACTGCAATGGGTTGAGTGGGATTTTGACTAAGACGAGGGTTAAAAGGTGAAGTCATAGTTGGTCTACATACAGTCTCTAGTGGAAATAGCACATTTTAAGTTCTAAGCTTCAGCCTCTTGGTTTACTCACCTGGGTTGTGCATTATAGTGTAGGAAATTAATAAAAATCACTCCTTAAAGTTAGTCCCCTTGGCTTAATGTATTGCCAGACGATAGTTCAGAGCCAGTTTTTATATTTCTTAGAAGGTTGTGGACAAGGAGTACATTTTAATAGACTAGAAGGCAAGGATTAATTAAATATGTACCAGGACTCTACATTAACATTTTTCGGCCACTTGTCATGTAGGATAAATCACACCTCATGTTTGCTTGTCTGAGAAAAAAAATCACTTGTCTGAGAAATGACCAGATTGGCCTTAGTTGGTATGCTTCTAGTTACAGGTTTTGTAGAACATTTCATTGGCTGCCTCATCATGAAACAGCCCTTGAAATTCAAATGTCCACTTAGCAATAAAATTTAGTTTCCTCTTCGTTTCATACTCCTTTTGCGATGCAGAAAGTCCCTTTGCAGTTTTCTTTTTTGGAATTATGAACCAAATTTCGACAACAACGTCTTGAATCATTTATGATTGCTATCTCTCAATCAATGACAGCACACAACATTTGAGTGATTACTAAATCGTACACTGAAATATTAACAGTCTCATCACATAGCAGATGTTTATTGGCATCGGTGCAGTAAAACATGCTAAGAACCAGCGTTCTTGTTTGAAATGCTATTTGCAAGCCAAGTATAGACAAATTGATATGACTATTTCATTCATTCTGAAGATATAAGAGTATGAGTTATAGGTTTATGGCAGTAAATGCAGTAGTGAATAGTTCTAGCTCCATGTCAACACGATTACCTGACAAGTATTGTTTACCCAATAAGATAGTAGTCGCTGCAGGCTAGCTGTTGCTGTTCATCATATGGCTACAAGTAAACAGCTAATTAGCCACAGCTTTCAACTCTGATGGATTAATCCGAGATTGTTTAACCTGGTGTCAGACCAAATGTTTAATAAAGATTACGCAGAAAATACAAGAAAAGCTGTGGCATTGATGATAATTTGGTCATTTTGTTTATCTTGTGTATGTGATTGTCTTCTGTGGTTGTTAAGTGATTGTCTTTGTTTTGCATGCTTTTATCTGCTTACAAACAACAAGAGAATATTTATAAATACTTATAAATTTTAATCACTGGAATGATTAAACATCATGCTAATATCTGATTTACTGATTTTTTTGGTGACTAGGAGTCCTTCAACAATGTGAAGCAGTGGCTAAAGGAAATCGAGAGATATGCCAGTGAAAATGTCAACAAGCTGCTGGTGGGAAATAAATGTGACTTAACATCTAAGAAAGTTGTCGATTATACAACAGCAAAGGTTAGCAAAAGATATAATGGTGTCAGATCGGCATTTCATATTATAATTTGTACAGCACTAGTTCGAAGATAATAGACCCCTAAACGGAGTTGCTCGTGTTTTTTGTGTTTGTGGGTATTACATTAAAGCAGGCTATAGGGATGGATATTACAATAAATGATATAATAATAAGAGTATTTGATATAGTGCCTTATTTAACTTTAATTGCTTTAAGGGGCTTTATAATTAAAACATATTCTGAGCTCATATACATCAAGTAGATTTCATACATAATGAACTAGTTTAAAATTATAAATGCACCAATTTAAATAAATGGGTTTTAAGAACCTTACAAAATATGTCTTTGCTTGCTACGAGTTTAATGTGGTTTGGCAACTTGTTCTGGCAGAAAATGCAAGTTGGAAATGACATTAAATTTTCAATGATTACTATTGCTGATCTCCAAAATTAGCAGAAGAAACACTGTTACTATATAATCTGGAGTCCGTTCACAGCGTTTCTTATCACTTGCAAAAAGTGATACAGAATTATATATTATATTTTTTCATTGCATGTAATGATATTAAAGGCATGACAAAATAATTTGCTACAGTTAACTAACCTGTGTATAAATGTGTCAATTAATTAATTTAAAGGGTTTATGGCAGTGTTTGAACAATTATTTGTGCATTTTGGTGTAATTTCATGCAACTATTATAGTACAAATTAAGCTACAAATAAGTAACAGTTTAACAGAGCTCTTTAAATACTATAAATTCAAAAACCAACTTGTTTTAAAGTGATAAACAATTGTGATGACATTTTCTAATGATTATACAAAACCATAGCATTCCTTACTTTGATCTGCACTTGTTTATTTAAATATCAGAATTTATGTCTTGGATAACAATATTAACAGCATGTCTTATTAAAGGGACAGTCCACCCCCAGAAAATATTTGTTAAATATGTAATGCTTAGAACAGTAACCAAAAATTCTACACTAATAATCACAAAATATGCCTGGTATCATAGATATAGGGAAATAATCCAAATTCCTGGAGGGCCACCATTGCGGCTGCACCGGAAGCTAGATTCGAAGGCGGAAAGGAGAAAACTCAAATGCTCTGACGTCACTCGGGCATTCTCTAGACTGACGCAGATTATAGTTTATCTTGAGCGTTAATATCTGAGCCATTTTGAATCATCTTCCTCTCGCAA
Source organism: Paralvinella palmiformis (assembly GCA_025642065.1). Classification (NCBI taxonomy): domain Eukaryota; kingdom Metazoa; phylum Annelida; class Polychaeta; order Terebellida; family Alvinellidae; genus Paralvinella; species Paralvinella palmiformis. The sequence goes on along the minus strand of JAODUP010000043.1, from coordinate 645,891 downwards.
GGTGCCTTATGGCTGAAATTGATATGGTTGTATATCATTCATGATGTAATTTTAACAAGATAATTCCTTTTCGTTCTGGTATAATTCTTTGCTGACACTTGTTTACATGCTTTTGTACAGGCTCTACAGACTTCCAGTCAAACTGCTGTGTTCAAGTGATGTCAGTATTCATGAGCTTCTGGTCTGTCTAGCTTCAAAATGGGGGCTCCCACGGCCCATTAAAAGTCAATTAATAAGCACTTTGAACTGAATTATTTAATGTGTGGATGATCGTTTACACATTTTGACATTATTTATGATATTTGTGAGCATAGCTGTATTAGTCATGAAAATTTGAAATGAAGGTGGACTATCCCTTTAAACACACACTGTGTGGTTCACTTGACAATAAACAACAACTGAACGCAGTGGTGTCCAGTTTCTAATGTATGATTTGTGTCACTCAACAAAATGTTTCTTACAAAACATATTAGTAACTGCTGCCATAGTCAGACCACATGGTGCCAGATATTGTTTTATATATTTAAAAACTGTTCTTCATTGTTAGCAGTATTCAAATATCAGAATATTATAGGAATATTATTTTATGACAGTCATTATGAAGATTTTCTTAGTTCGACACAAAGGTAAAAGGGCTCCATTGGATCACCATATTCATAAGTTAAAAAGTTTTAAAGATGTTGCCACTTCTTGAGCTGAACTCTTGCTGTGTGTTCAAAACATTTTCTTTTTTGACATGTTTATTGGAGGAGTAGGTAATTAATTACCAACAGGTCACCAGTAATGGAGATATATCCATATATGAATATTTTGTCTTCCTATGAATGACAGTCTGCTTAATTTTTCTTTCTTTGAAACCAAGAAGTGTTAAAAGTGGTTATTGACATTTAAATCAATAACACAGACTTTTTTCCACACCTACAAAGTATGCTGTATGCAGCTTTGGGAAGTTGATTTATCTGTTTATTGAAGTTGTTTGCCTGTTAGAAGTATTGACTTTGGTTAATTGAAAGACATTGTTCATATTGTTTCTTGTTTCAATCAGGAATTTGGTGATCAGCATGGCTTCCCGTTCCTGGAGACCAGTGCCAAGAACTCAACAAATGTAGAGCAGGCCTTTATGACAATGGCTGCCGAGATCAAGAACCGCATGGGACCGATGCCGGCCACTAGTGAAAAGACGAGCGTAAACATCAACTCGAGCACCCCAGTGAAGCCCAGTGGTGGTGGCTGTTGTTAATGACATCTGCGTGTGACTCCCTGCAGTTTGTGTGGAATGTGAAATTAATGTTGACGAATAGCTATCCATATTTTGGGTGGGGCACCATATCAGTGTGGTGCTGCTCATCCACAACACAACGGTTTTTCATCACTTCATGAAGATGTTCAATTAGCCACCATTGGCTTTAAAAGTATGACATGCATTGTTAGGAAATTAATTTTTGACATCTGCTCGGGATGTCGCCACTGAATTGCTTCGTAACACCGCCCACAAATCTGACTACAACAGTTATCATCATTCCTTGTTTGTCTGTGTAGCTTTTGTGTTGTTTTCTTCATGATTAGATATTGGTTCAGGGTTCTTAAGGAAGAAACAATAATCTTTCATTCAGCACAAGGTTCTAATGTTTGTTTTGTTTAAAATCCAGTTTGCCAATATGCTGTTGGTTTTCATGCATCGCAACATCCTACTCAGGATGTCTTTCACAGTTAGTTTAATATTGTAGGCAGTTTTGGCCAGTTAGATTTTTACTTCATATGGTTTGTTAGATTTTCAATGATGACGGCTAAATAGATCAGGAGTGAAATAGTAAAATCCTAAAATCGGTATACTGTATCATCAGTTACCACGCAAAAGTCATTGTTATTCATTGTTTGATCTCCAGAACTAAGGTAGTGCCATTGTTCACAGTTCACTGAATTCATTGTAAATATCCTGATGGTGCAGGATCATTTTATCTTCCCAGCAGACTGCTTGGTACCGTAAAAATGTGAAATAAGATATGACCTGGCTCCATCTATGAGTTATGTTGGGGCCAGGCTGAAATTTAAGTACAACAATTATTTATGTGTGCATAAAATTAGTTTTCTTTTGAGTGTTCTTGGAGATGATGCAAAATGTACTATAGATCCCATATATTTCATTCCAGCTGCTTCGTTGTGGGATTTGTGTTCCGATGTGAACTTGTAGACTAATTCCTTTGAGTACACAGCAGCACCTGGTTACTGAGGTATACCAGCCAAAATGTGATGCATTTGTTGTGATGTGTAGCAAGTGAGACTATGACTGATATGGTCTGTGCCTTGTGTGCAATCTAGAGAACATGAAATGTCTACAGACCGGGTGCTGGCTCAGTGGCGTAACATTTGTGTAGTGTTGTGTTTTGTTAGTGACGAGATTGGGAGTTTGTTGGCCTGTCATTGCCTGTGTATATGTACTTTGTAATGTGCACCACCCCTGATGCACATCTTCATGATTTGATCATTGCATGCATGTAGTTCACATTGCGTAAAGATGCAAGCAGTTTGAAGAGGGCTTCTGTGTGTTTGGACGTTTATATAAGTGGGCAAGTTTAACTTTTATCATACAGGTTTTTGTTTTCACCGAGATGGTTTTCATGTCAGCGTATTCTCCGTTTGATATATTTTCTTATTGTTATTCACTGTCACTTCGTAAGTCATGTGTAGCATAAATATTTTCATTCAAATTTCACATTTAGCACTGATAATGAGCTGATAATATCATTTGTGAGAATAATTCTGTGGGTTGCTGATAACTATGGTTCTTGTTGTCCAATAGATCATAAAGTAGTTTACCTTTTTTGTCTACGTTGACTTAATAATATTCACATGGCTGGTTGGTGGTTGTGTATATAATTTAAACTGAGAATGGATGATTCAGCCTCTGTTACTAACATTTTGACCAGCTTTGCCATGAAGAGTTTCAGGTGTGTTCGACATGAATCTGTCTTGGCCATCCAAGAACTTGTACCGTCACCATCTTTGGGAGGTAGGATGGTGTCTGTAACTGTACATAAAACACTATTCAAAGTCAGTAGCTCCCTTTATGTCATACAGATCACTGTAAGCTGTTGTTTTGTATCTTTCAATTTGGGGTTATGGGTGGGAGGGTGGGAGTATACGATTCATTGAATGCTTACCTAAAAACCTAAAATGACTGTGGCGTAGAGGCAGTCCTAGCTAGCTTGGCTGTCGTGCTACTCCACGAGAGAACAGGCTGAAGAAATTTAATTATGACCAGCTAGACAGATTAGTCAGTTTACTCGATAGTTTGTTATGTTAATGGTTCATGAGAGCAGGCAGGTTTTCAGTGTTTTTCAAAAGCTAGTTGATACCAATTGTACTCCGTCATTGTGTACTATAAGAAGGGCTCCATATTATTACTTTTTGTCTGTAAATTATATCGAAAAATAAATGAAATATTCAAATAATAACTGTGCTAGTTGTGTGCCTGGTGTGAGAATCAAAATATGGATTTGTAGAATAGGTGTACAACTCGGAATGTTTAGGAAAATATCGCATTACGGCAGCCCTTTTAGATAATCCTGCAATTTGCTGGAAAGATATTGGATGAAGAGAAAATCATTGTACAAAATGATTTATTTGATCATGGCTCATCCACTAAAATTCAAACGCTTCTTCACAATAAAGTCGGAAGACAAGCTGGAAGTAACGCTCCACAGCTTGGCATCATTCAACAAGCAAGTACAGAAACATTATATATATATATATATATATATAAATAAAATACATACATACACAAGCATAGAAACAAATATATACATAAATAGACAGAAATTTAAACACACTTGTACATGGCTAATAATAGAAGCCATTAACAAAATAAAACACTGTTTATGTGCTTCACTGTGGAACATGAAAACATTTCTAAAATGCTAAATATATAAAATGCAGTGGATTTATCCACCATCCTTCACATGCTAACATTCTTCAATGATCTTGCAGATGTCATTCACGTTTGAATGTGTTTATAAGATTCCCTGAAATTATTATTGCTCGCCGATTCATTTTAGCATGTTATAGCACAAAGCACTGTGAAAGGTTCCAAATGAAATGAGTACAGAGAGATCACTAATTATTAATGACTGGCTTCTAAATCCTTTGTTGTAAATACTACGCAAGAACATGGAATGTGAATGTGGTGACCGACAGGACTATAAATAAACTAGTCATTCAGTCAGTATCATATTAAATGGAATATTATATACATAACAATGTAACAATTTCATAATAACTGATAACATCATAAAATATATGAGCTCAAACTTGATGCATGCCAAGCACTTGGGCTGATTCTTTCATAAAAAATATACCTATTTGTTCTTTGTTACAGGACCTACCAACCTGAAATTGATAATAATGTTGTAATAACACATCAAAAGTGCCAGGGGTCACCATGGCATGTGCATTTTCAGTTCATGGCTTCAACAAATGTGAGAATTTGTCAAGGTAAATGACAATAACATCTACATCAGCTACTGTCTTTCCACAATAATTAGCTGGATTATCTAAACTAAACACATCCATATTCGTACCAGATGTGACTCTTCGTCTTTCCACCTGGACCAGTCTGTGCCCTCGACACTGTAGCACCAGAGGGACCATTGACGGCTGCTGAAGCTTGTCTGTCAGTAGGTGGCTGTGGCAAACTGCGCCCTCCACTGTTAGGATGCGCGGAATGAGGTCGGGATGCCGTATCCTGAGCAGCCGGCGTTGAAGCACGATTCTCTATGCCTGCAGTGGCCAAACTTGGGGGCACACTAAAAGCTGAACCGCAGCCAGACTGGATTGGCCCAGCAGACATAGGACGCGTTCGACGTGGTGGTGGCACAGGCCCATGTCTATTGTCATCCAAGTCCGTCTGGCTGGACAGGGTCTGCTGCGTCTTTTGGTAGTTCTGCACCAGACTGCGGACGTTTCCTGGATTATACGATCCCGAGAGATCGGCATTTTGTTCTAGGTTACCATGTTGTGGTCTCATCGGTGGTGGGTACCCAGATCCGGCTTCGTTCATCGGTGGCCGTGGTAATGACCTGTGACCCGACCCTGGAATATATGACTGGTCAGAGTGATTGTATTTATTATTGTTGTTCTGACCAATGCTGATAGTACTGTTGTTATGCGAGCTGCCGGAGTGATGTAATGAGGTATTATCCCTGGAGTACGAACTGTTAATTTGGCTACTATCCAATCTGTGCTGTGGGCCTTCCTGATAATGTGGCTGCTTGTACTGGGAAGAATACTGCCACTGTGGGCTGTTCTCGGTGGACTGGGATGAAGCATCCAAAGGGGAAAAACTGTTCTGATAATGGGCACCAGACACATTGTGTGGACTATCCTGCTGATTCGACATGTTCAATGCCTCACGACCAATGCCTTGGCGATGAGCCAGAGATCGGCCACTGACCACAGCGGGATCGTGAATCCTGGGTTCATCATGCCTCTGTGGAGTGAGACCACCCGATGATGTCTGTCTCGTCATGGCGTTATAGGCCCCTATGTTACCACTGCCCACGCTGCTGGCACTACTCTGACGGGTCATGTTTGGCGTTCTGCTTCTTTCCACGTCCCTGTTGCCATGATAATCCTGATGTTGCGGTGACTGGTGTAATGGGATACCTAGGCTAGAGACGGGACGTATCTGGCCCTGACCACCATTCGTCTGGTGACCATATACCACGTTATTTATATTCCTGTTGTTACTGGACCTGTTCTGTTCTCTGCTACCTCCACCATAAGATCCATTTGTATACTGGCCACTGTCATTGCCGTATCTCTCGCCATATGAATGGGATTTGGCGCTGTTTGTGTATAACAGTCTTTGTACAGGAGTGGTGGAAGACTGGTCTTCTGTACGCTCAGCAGACTGTGTACACTGTCTGTCTGTTGATGCGTAAGATCTGTCATGCTCTGAGTAATAGCTGCCTTCCGAATTTTGGCTTCTTTCGTGAGAAAAGGAGCCATCCGGTACCGTTGATTGTGATTTGGCTATTATGTTTATTTCAGCACCATTTCTGACACTGTACACATTGTTTGATCTATATGATGCTGCCACAGGTGTGGAGGTGACTTGATCAGCTTTGTCGGGTGATGTCGACAGGGCAACCATACTAAACTGAGGCTGCAGATGATGGCGCCGATCATACGTAGTGAAGGCACTGCCAGCAGAATTGATCCGAGATAACTGTGAGATGTTCGCCTCTGACTTCCAGATACGTGATTTCAGTTTTGATGCCGAAGGTTTTGTATCATCTTCAATCAGAGCACTGCGAGCACCAAGCTCAGGACTCAAGATACTCGTCTCCTTGGTCACTGTCTTCTCTGGCTGATCATCAATCTGTTTCTCAATGTATTTCCTCTGTAATTGGACAGACAACAAATTTGACTAATATGAAATAAAACATCAGTTACCTAAAATGTAAACACATTAGAAAGATGTGACTAAATATAAATAAAATAGTATTAATGATATCAGACCATGGATTATTCAGATAAAAAATTGTTATCTCCAGAAATTACGAAAATAACATGGGATAAATCTCCCAACTAATGCAAAACAATAATGGTTAACTAACCCTGCTCTTAGGTGATTTATTCACTTCATTCAGGAATTCTGAAAGTGTGATGAGGCCATCATCATCCTCTTCATCATCATCATCCCCACCATTCTCATAACCCGAGGCCATATCTCTAGTAGATGTTTTTGGCGTGTTCGGTGGATCACTGTGTTGTCCTACTGAACTCCTTGTATCTTCACTACTAATACTGCCAGGCTGCCTGCACCCTGCTCATCATATGAATAAATCACTAGGTAACTAACGGATTACTGCACTACCAAATTCATTACACAGAACCAATGACGGATCATTTTAATTTTACAACTACAGTAATCAAAGTTTCAGTAACTCCTCTGGACAGAATTAGCTTTAGTTTACTTCAGCATAAATGCAGATAATGCTGAGGGTGATGAACATTTGTTAATAATATCTGTGCACTTTCTTTTGAGATATATACCTTTTCAAGACTATTATAAATGACATGAAAATATGAACATATTCAATTACATATTAAAAATCCAGTTCATAGCGCTGGTTAATAGATTATAACTCGTCTGTGGGTGCTGCCATTTTGAAATTAGCAAGAGACTAGAAGCTCCTGAGAGTTAATACCATTGTACACAAGCTGTTTGTATTACCTAGTTATAACAATGTACACATGCATCAGACAAGAATCATTTTGGAACAAAACGTATTTCCCAATATTACCATACATTTGGTCCAAACAGCATAAAATGTTACTGAAATGACTAAAGAAAACCAAAATTAATAGTGAAATTCTTGATGAAGATCTTTTTGCATTTTTATACCACCTGGCATCTATCGAGTTGTCAAAGTTATGTAAATGAACTGACGACTGTGTCAGTTAGTAGTTTCTATAGTAGGTCGAGTGCTGAGGCAGATAATATCATGAGGATGGCTAAGCCAGAGCATCCGTCACCCGACTTGCACTGGGTGGAGATGGCTACATGTTCTTTGTTCTCATTGATATCAGAGCGAGTGACTTGTCTTCTTTCTACCATACATTCTAACATTCAAGAAAGCCAAAATAGCTACCCTCCAGTAATTTGAAATATTTCATTGTATTTATGATGTTGTGTATAGATTGTAAATATATTGTCAGATTTGGGGTTACTTTTATGAACCATACACCTTTTATTTATATTTTCTGAGAGTTAATATTTCCTTTAAAAGACCTTAGCTAGTACCAATATCATGACATTTATCTTACCTGTAGATCCTTTGAGGCTAGATGATGAATTACTAGTCATCAGATTCCTTCTCCTACCTATAATTACAAATACTGATAATAATAGACAAATATCAGATAACACACAAACTAACAATCACACATATCTCTGTGATCACATTTGGTTGAATTACCCACGAGATATATAATACAACTAACATATTGTAATATAAAGACATAAATATTTTGAATAAAACAAACTAAATCCACATACTGACACCAACACCAAATAATAATTAGATTATAAACAAAACTGATGTGATAGGTGGTAATAAGTATAATTCTATTTATTATTACAAATTCTAAAAATGTGATTTGATAGAGAAAATACAAAGGTTATACATACTTGGTCTAGAAGACCATTCTGCATTTCTAAGATCGCCTGATGATGACACAGAATCACCATCACTTCTTCTCTGTATATCTACTGACAAATTCTCCGTAGATTTAGCACCTGAAATAAACGGCAATCAGTTAAATATGGATACTTTTTGTATTGGACAGTCGTTAGTAGCTAACGGTTTATTCCCTCCAATATGAAACATTAATCAGAATAAAGTGCATGGAATAAAAATAGTATGTGATACAAACACAATTTCAAAAAAGCTGAAACAAAAAACATGCCTTTTTTCACCTTTCTTAAGCACAAAATGACTAATTTACATAGACTAACTTATTTTAGTTCATTAAAAAATTTAGTTTGATAAGAATTCCAATATATCTGTTAATATAACCAGGCCATCACCATTAAAAAGAGAAGATTTATTACTTTTTGCTATAACATCAGTAAAACCACAGATCAAAGAATAAAAAATCATACACCACATACCAGCAAACAAAGAACCCTATAACATAATGTTACTAAATGTTAACAGTAACAAATTCCAACTCATGTATTATGTGTTATATGAAACCGACAAAATCTACTGAAACAAAATCTTGGCACGAGTTAGATCACAGAACACCACAGGTAAGTAATAAAACGGATGTAAAGTAAAAACGGCAAAATCACCAAAACAAATTAGAAAAAGCACATCTTTAACCAAAGTTCATGCATGACAGGTTCAAAGATGCACAATAAAAAAGTAGTTCTCAGTACATTTAGTTAGGATGGTATTAATCACATATACACTTAAGATGTTATACTACTGTATGTTAACTAAGACATCAGCTGTGAGCTCTATGCTAGAACTGTCCATCGTACAGACATTAAGCACTACAACATGTATACCTCGTAGTGCACAAACTACTCGAGATGGACCAGGCTCAACATTCAGAGCAGTAGTCGACTTAGCTAGGGCCTTATTCTGGTTTGATAATAAGTTAGATCCACCACGATGACGATGATTTAACCTTCCACGCCTAATCTTAGCTGGAAGAAAACTACCCGTCAGTGATGACAAACTAATCAAACAGATACACACGTGGACGACAATCAATATGTACAAGTCGGTAATTAGTACACCACATTAACTGTTAGCAACATGACATCTAACTTGTTGAAAACGGACAAACATGGAGGAAGTATCCAATCAGTATTATCCATCATCAAGTATTTTCTCAGCCCTGGATATTCAATTTGCATATAAAGACTAAGAGTGTTTGCTGATTGATCTTGATTAAGACAAACACAAAAAAATGTCTTAATGTAAAATTGATCTAAACTTGAATAAACAAGTGTTTCTCCATAAAATATCTTAGGGATAATCATATCAATCTGGGATAACCTTAAAGGAATAGTTCACCATCAGACTTATATATGTGTGTGCAACGATTACAGAATTTATATAAACTGACAGCTGGGTTGACGTTTCTTGTTACAGAGTACACAAAACAATCTCTGTAAGGAACTGCATTATATAATTTTCTTTAGCCATTTCAGTAACACACAAAGTTGTTTGGGCCAACTATACGGTAATATTTTTATATACAGTTTTGTTTTGAAATTATATGTTTGGCTGACCGCTGTTTACATTGTTAAAAAGGTAATACAAACAGCTTTTATTCAGTGACATCTGATCTCAGCAGCATCCAGTCTGTGTCTGGCTTCAAAATGATGGCACCCACAAACGAGTTACAGTCGATTCAGCAGAACTCTGAACAAAATTATTTAATATGTGGTTGTGTTCATATTTTTACATCATTTATAGTTTGTGCGAGTATTTTTGTATTAATCCTGAAAATCTTAAATGAAAGTGAACTATTCCTTTAATGTCAAAATTTGGACAAACAAATTTGTTATAATTTTCAAATTGCCACCAATGTAACTTAATTCAAAATTAGCAAAACATTACAGAATTGTAGTATTTGTGTGAAACAAAAAGACAGTTCTTTGCAATTAGTAAAATTTTTTGATTACATTGGAATACTGAATAATATTTAAAATATTGGTCATTAGTTTCCCATGTCCAAATGCCAAATATGGATGGATGATATATGAAATTAAGGAATAGTTTATCTGACAAAACATTAAGTAAGGTAACAACAACAACAACAATGGCAGGAAATATTACATGGAACGTATTATTTGGCTCCATCTGAAAGCATTGAAAAATGTCGTAAGCAATAAATCAACTGTCATAATTAGTTTTTGTAAAATTAATGGTGTGGATTCTCAACACACACAACACAGCATGGACATCAAAAATATTTACATAATACCAAAGTGCATCTAATCTGATTCATGTAAAAGCAAGGAGTCAGAATCATAACAAGTATAACTCAGGTTTGGTTTTGTGTCTGATCTAAGAACTATGCTAAATATTAAGAGGGTGGCTTGGGTAAACACTAAGTGGACTACACGTAACACACTTTAAAAGACTATCTACAGCCAGTTTGTGATAACTTACACCTGCTTCGGTCTCCTTGTTCCACATTATCGTTAATTGATCCAGAGCCTAATGATGAGTTCTCGGCGCTATCATGTGCAAAAGAACTATCACCTGGAGTTTTAATCCGTTCACGGCTTTTATTCTGTAAGATACAATAATTAGTACTTCTAGTATGTTGTGATAAAAATACAGTAAAATTATATTCAAGTACAAAATTTTATTTCAAACATTGCTAAGACAGAAACAGAAGAAACAAGAAAATCATGTCTGTAACACTCACGTGTGCACACACACACACACACACACACACAGCACATACCCTAGACACCATCTGTTTAGCTCTCTTCATGAAGTTTGCTCCAAACCCTCGGCTTCTGTAATAAACAACTTAAAACTGAATGATAGTGAATGATATGAGAAAGTTTAAATCTCATGAACACCCAGAAGCAGAAATATTATTATTATCATCATCAGAAATGTATTTGACTATAAACACATTATAGTGCTTTGAATGAATTAATTAATCAATCAGTGATGAAACTCAGAATTTAAAAAAAATCCAGAATTTGTTTCAATCAATGACATGACTGTGGGGGGTGGGGTGACTTACTACCTCCATCCGGGAAAGTTTCATCAGTGATCAATGCACTTATTTACAAATCTAATCAAACAACAGATATAAAACAACTATATACACATAATCCTGTCACATAATTTTAACTAATTGACTTTTCTGTTTTATCTGACATGAGAACTGATCCAGAAATAAGCCTTACTTTTTCTTCACTGGATCATATCGTTTATATTGTTCCATTATTTTTTCTTCCAGTTTTTCCTTCTGTCGTCTTAGCTCAGCCATTTTTTCACTGAATGAAGGAAAAAACATGTGTTTAGATCACAACTAATTAAAATATTTAAAACAATGATTATGAATTACACAATGGAATCATTATATATAAATAAAATAGCCAGGCCATACATGTATGATTTCTGCTCTTTGTGGAAATGATCTTTGCTTTGAAGTGATGACAATAACAATTCTTGGTTCTGTGTCAACAAAGCCTGTAGCTGCATCATCAGTGCTCTGTTATCTTCCTCCAACTTCACATTCATTTGATTCAGAGACTGAAATATATAGTTTAAGGTATATTAATGTAGTAATGATAACTATATCTCTACAGATAACCAAACACCTACAATGACAAATCTGTTGAAACTTCACAGCCAGGAAATTTAAAAATAAATAAATTATTTTCATCAAGCCAAAATTGAAATTAAATAATCTACCACCAATATAAACTTCCCATATATCACTCACAAGAGCTACCTTTCTTAGCCCAAAATGGTAATAATATATGTTATTCATATAAATATGTAAATCATACAATCCCTTAAAAAATAAAGCAAACAAACAAAGAAATTATCTTACCTCACACTTGTTAATCAGTTTATTGATTTCAATGTCCATTGTGTTCAGTTGGTCTTTACACTCCCCGTATTCCCTCTGTAATTCAGATAGCTTCAGTCTGAGATTGTTATATTCCTGTTTTGTTGCTTTGTGATCTGACAACAAAGCTGAGTACTTCCTATAAAAATAAAACAAACAACATATTATTGTTAAAAGACTACAGTATGAATCATTGTGTATGTGTGTGTGTGTGTGTATATATATATATATATATATATATATATATATATATATATATATACACACACACATGTACAGGCATTTATGCCTGCCTGCCAGCCTCTCAATACGTGTGGAGATCTGGGCTGACAACTCACCTGTCCAGTTTGCCATTATCATTCTGTAGGCCGACATTTTCTTCTTTAAGTTTAACATACTCAGTCTGTAGCTGTACAAGACGATCATTATCTGTTCTAATATTTTTCTGGTCCTCTTCAATGATCTGTTTCAGCTGTGCTATAGCCTGATGTTCTCTTGACATGGCAGCATTCTGGTCAATGAGCTCTTCATAAGCATGTTTCAATGATTTATAGTTTGCCTTCAGTGAGCCATGTTCAGAGATCATCTCCTCATACTCCTTGGTAACCTGCTCGTGTAGACGTTCGAGTGTAGCATGATCTGATAGATACTCGTCGTGCTTGGAGTTCAGATCTTCATAGTTGGAGATCAGACGTTCCTTTTCCATCTCCAACTTATTGCAATCCTTCTGCAGCGTGGAATTCTGAGATATGAGTGATGCATTCTGGGACTGTAGTGTTTTGTTATCGACTTGATGTTTAATTAACTGGCCCTGAAGTGATGAGTTCTTTTCTTGGAGTGAAGATAACTGATTATGAAGTCTTGACACTTCTGACTCAGTGTGTTTTAATCTCTCTTGCAACTGGACAGTTTGACTTTTCCCATTTCGATATTCAGCTTCCAGTGTGGCATTCTATAAATAAAGACAATCCCTTAGTAAATGCTACAGTGAATATCTCATTTCAACAGAAAACACCTCACTTAGCCATCCATATGTTGTTAATTCCACATTGAAAAAAGGATAATTATCATCTTAATAGAAGAAACTGTTGGTGACCTGATAAGACAATATCTAACAGGAAACTGGAAAATCATGATCATAAACCATAAATTAGATTTTGTTTTATGGCCAGTTTTGTGCACAACATACGCTAAATGGGCCAAGCATTTGTCAAAGGTAATACCGTAAAATGAAATACAAGATACCAGTCAGACATGTTTCCTAGTGCCAGAGGTTTTTCACAGGTACTTTAAGGAGCATATTAAACAGATGTAAAGAATTTTGCTTTGACTAGATCATATTCATAGTGTTCAATCTAGGTATTAAGGAAAAATTGAAATGAAGGGGATCAATTATCCAATGGACAGGTGACGCTGTATGAGCTATTTGATCAGAAGATATTTCTCCATTTCTGTGCTATGAGAATAATTATAGTGCACCACACTCTAGAAATCTGAGCCACATCAAAATAAATACACGTCATCCACATCCACACTTATAGATAATGACCTATAAATACTTCGGCACATAAAATAAACAAACAAATAAATAATACTTCATCTGCTTACAGAAATATAACATGATCTATCTATAACACTGTATATGTCATCTATTATATCATTATTCTGTATGCTAAGGATGATTGGTGGAATTATTATGGCAAGAAATTGGGTCGTTATCAAAGTTTGGGGGTAGGTGTGGCTGGCGGCTGTTTGCGGATGGCTAGACTGTATTTCATATCTATCTTTGTATGTGTGCCATCTTGTGAATGTTAATGAGCCACTATGAATTTAAATATTAATAAATAACAATATGGTTGCAACAGCTTTAAACCAGTAAGGCATTAATTTGACTTTTATTTACCGGTAGTTTCAAATATGGAAGGGACAATTGCCAAATCAAGGAAAATAAAAACACGCCAAATGACAGCACCTGACCTAATATCATTGGTGTAATTTATTCACAAAATGGGACTATAGAAGTTCTGTCAGTCAATCACCTAAATTGGGTTCGTGTGCCATCTGACACATAACAGAAATCATATGATGGAACACAATATTAAAAAGTGCAATCAATAGATGAAGAACAATTTTTTGGTACACTGATATTAATGGACTGAGGACAGCTATTTGAAGAGGATACACAATTACACTTCACACAGGAATGGAGAATATACTGAAGTAATTCATGTTAATAATTCTTAATTAATGGCATTGGCCAGTAATTGTGAGATATAGTTTAGATGTTAATATGTATGTGGATGATCCTGTATGTTCAGTTAATACAAAACAAATAACTAAAAAAGATTTACAAGAAAGTATTGTCATATAAGTAATTTAAGATGTTTTACACTAAACCTTACCTTTCTTTCAACTGATATAATATGATCCTTTAATTCCAGGATTTCTTTTGTGTTATTCGGTGCTGATATCTGAGTAATATGTCTAGAAAGAAGGTTTTCATACAGTAAAGTGTAAACAAGTCACCAGCATTGTAGAATTCATTTACATATTAAAAATTCCATATGCAGAATACCATTTTTTTCACAAACACTTGAAATCAGTAACAATCAACACGCAAACCAAATGTAACACGTGGATAAAAACTGAACTGCATTGCAATCACAGTGTTCCACATACAATGGCAAAACAAATCACATACACACACACACAGACACACACAAAACCAGCACCATTTTAAAGCCGAAAAGCATTAAGTTTGACCCATTTCACCGCACTGTCTATTACTAAAGATAGTAGCTACTATACTCAAGGTACATCATATTACCTTAGTCCTCTTCTGCTTACAATAGGAAAACACCAAAAATAAACATCTTAAATTATCAGAAATTTTATGCCAGTAATCCTCAACAAATATCTTTCATAAAATACATATACTGTCGAGATGACTAACACACATAAAAAAGCCCATGCTACGACACACCATACAGTCAAAAGATGTTCACCTTTCCACAAGATGAGGACTATTCTTGACATGTCTCTCTTCCTCTCTTCGCTGAAGCAGAGCTTCATTCTGAGAACGTAACTTCTTCAACTCGTCCTGAATTTCTCTATTACGATTCATGGATTCATTCAGTCTAAAATGGAAAGTTTTATAGATGTGATTTTTATTTTAAACAGGACATAATAATAAATGTAAGCTAAAATAATACAGTCACGTTATATTAAGGAGAAATAAATAGTAATCAAGATAATTCTAATTTTGTCAACATGTTTTGTGAACCGTTAGAGATATCACTGATCCATAACAGTGCTGTTTACACAACATGGTGACGTACCTGCTCTCTAGGGCATGTATCTTTTGCTCTTTGATCTCCAAACCCTTTTTAAATGTCTCATCCAACATGCTCTCAAGTGCCTTTATTTTGCTGAAAACATAAGCATACTGATAATTGTCCCTCTTTTCTTCCCCTTATATAAACATACTTAATAACTGCAAATTATGATGCAAACACTGCTTTTTCATAACAATAATGAAGCAAACAAATCTGAATAACATAACACAATGTATGATATATATTATCACAGGTTACCTATCATCTCCTGTCTCTACTGCTGCCATAACCTTATCTCCATTTAGGCCGAGTCTGTTTAATTCTGTGTTTAACTTCTCCAAGTCATTACACACCTGCTGGTTCTTAAGTTTTTCACTGACTAAGTCCTTCATATGGAACATTAAAAAAAACAATCATGATTAAAACAATGATAATATATTATGGCATTCAATAAATACTTAATATTACTTGCAAAATAAATCATTTCATATTTCAAAGGATAATCCATGCTATTACCTGTACAGAAATCTATTGTTATGGTGAATCTGTATATATGTTACATTTAATCTGTATAATCAGGTATTTTGTATATTACCTGAAATATTCAGGTAACATGTCTATTGCTAACTGAGATTTAACACACATTACCTAAAAAAATCAGGTAATATACATATTACCTGATTATACAGATTAACTGTAACATATATATATATTGAGCTAGTGTCCCAATAAACTCAACACTGTCATCATAATAACATCACAACAATGTGGGGCAATGTGAACTGGTACATGAGAGCAAGAAACCGAGACCTTTGGAAGCAACATGCTAAGGCTTTCATCTTGCAGTGGACTGATCATGGCTGAAGATGATGTGATGATTGCAAATTAACTGCAATTGCCATTTGAAGGTCTGTTTTCATTTGTAACACAGTTCTATAGTTTAGAACTAATTACTGAGATATTTAGATTTGGAACAGCTTGTAAATATAATCAGTTAATTATAATTTATAAGATTTATTAACAATCATTGACTTCTGAATATTTAAATTCTGGTTATCAAAATCACAAATCTGTCAACACCGTTCTAAAATGTAAACATACAGCTCTTGATACAAACTACACATTACCGACTCCCATTTTGAATCATTTTTAATATTAATAATGACAATATCCTTCTAGTCATTCCACTTTTTTTCTAAAGGCAGCTTAATGTAGCATCTTTTTTTAAATTAATTCTGATTATTTAGCAAAATGTTCACAAAATTTCTTATCCAAGCTGAAATAACCTCCACAGCAATACTATGAGATATTAGATTTGTTATTCACACATAAGACATGACCAGATGTTTACATTTTTTACATGATAATCTAATAAGTGATTTCAACATCATATTACCAGAAATACAGAACCTCATTAAGTGGTATTTGTTTTAATATAAAACCATCAACACACCTCTCTCAGGGTAGTCAAAGCCTTTCTATCCATTGCTGCCTGTCGAACTAGTTCAGTGTTCTCGTGTTCTGATTCTTGAAGTCTTTGCGTCAAATCATCAAGATCTTCAGTGAGTCTCTTCAAGTTCCTGTTTTCTTTCTCAAGACTACTCATTGTATTTGTTAACTCATCTATAGTAAGATGCTGTTTTTCCATGGACTGTTTAAGTCTTTTGTTCTCTTTTTCAACATTATCTTTCACCTTGTGCAGTTTTGTGTTTTCAGCTTCCAACTCTTGACTTTCCTTCATCAGATTATCCACTTTTCTGGTTGACATTTTCGTGTTCTCAACAACTTTCTGAAGTTGAGCAGTTCTGTTTTCTAAGTCGGTGTTCTCTTTCTCCAGAGACTCTAGCCTGCGATTAGCACCCTCTAGACTCCTCTGGAGCTTCTGGTTTTCCGTATCCAGATCATACATGTCACTCTCCAACTGTTCCTGTTTAGCACATTCAATTTTATAAGTCTCCAATGTTCTACTCAAATGCTGCACCTGTTCAGCAAGTTCATGCTTTTCTTGTTCTAAGTTCATGACCTGAGATGAAGAGTTCTTCATGGTTTTAATTGTTCGTTGCAGATGTTGAGTCTCCACTGTCAGGTTGATGTTGTCCTGTTCCAGTGCCTTCAGTTTTGTGATGGTCGACTGCAGATTTTCTACTTTCTTAGTGAGCTTTGCATTTTCAATTCGTAAATCTGAGGCAACCTGCTCCACCTTTTCATATTTATCACAGGTCAGCTGTAGTGTGGCCACTTGTTTGATGAGATCATCATTCTGATGTTCAAACCTCAAGTTGACCTCCTCCAGGTCTTGAATCTTGGATGTGTTGTCCTCAAATCGATCACATTTTCTTTCAAGCTGCAGCTTTTCAAACTCGACCTGCGAAAGTTTAGCATTGCACACATTAATGGCATCATGAAGTCGCCTGTTTTCACGTTCCATGTCTTTAATGCACGCATCTTGAGACTTCTCATTGCGTGAACGTAATGTGGCTACAGTTTGCTGTAGGTGGCTGTTCTCACGTTGTAGCTCCTGGATCTGTCGTTCACTAGTCTCCTTCACTGTTTCGATGGCCTGTTCAAGCTGTGCTTTTTGTCTTGTCAAGCTTAGAGATTTCTGTTCTAAATCTAATGCACTCTGCAATTCCTGTTTTGGAACATAACAAAGACCATGTTACATATAACAAAGTGGGAATGTTCTCAGTGTGAGCAAAAAGTTACAACACATCAGTTCAATCATCTATGATACATCTTTTATAATATCAGATCACAAAATACAATATTCATGAATTGATCCACATTACATTGTTTACACAGTTTATATTTGAATGGATCGTATATAAAAAGCCTGGTTTGAGGAAACAAATCTACCAAAGAAAACTGCTAAACAGAGGTATGCACCGGGAAGCGATGACAACAGTGCAGATCTATATGCAGGCAGAAGATTTGATTTCCTTAGAACAGTAGCATTACAGTATACTTATCTCTGTGATGATGTTGGTTTATATAAAATTAAGTAATACTCTGACATATGTCTTTAACATCTCTGACCAACTTTCATCCACACTTAACCCACCTTACTACCAGATTCCTGAAGACCTTCAACTTTTGTACTGAGTCGTAGATTTTCCTTCTGTAATTCCAGTAGCCTGGCATTATTCTCGAGTGCGACAGTCTCCTGAAGCTCTTCCAGCTGCTGCTGTAGCTTCTGTTTCTCTAACTCAAGTCTGAGGATTCTTGAATTGGATGAATTGCTAACTTGTTCGTTTATTGATGTTGACAAGCCTAATGAGAGATGTGAAATGGTTTGTTTAAATGTAAACATCCTACTTGGAACATATACATACAGAGCGATATATATATATATATATATATATATATATATCATTGGTACTCCAAAGATTAAACAACAAATATTCATTTTAATCTCTCTTCTCTAATGGGTCATACCATTATTCAGAACAAAACATACCAACGTTAAGCTGTCTACGAGCCTTCACCAGCTCCTCTTCCAAGTTAGCATTCTCATTAAAACTACTCTTCTTTTCAAACTCCAGATGAGCAACTATTTCGGTGAGTTTCTGGATCTTCTGACGGTCTCCATCACGCTCCTGAAATGACACGAACAAAATACTCACTTAACACGTTCAATGCTGATCCGAGGCTAACTACGTTTCTAAGATAACATTAAATTTCTCACACACAGACTGACATAATGTGATGATACGACATCTAAAGTTAGAGTCAAGGCTGACACTGCCAGCTCACCTGTACCAATTCATGAACTTGCTGTTTATATTTAATCAGATCTTCTTCCATGTGTATGACAGCTTCTACTCTCTTGTGACTAGCTTCCACCTGTTCTTCAAGGTGTAACTTAGTATCAACGAGGATCTGGTTATCTTCGCGTAACTCCTGAAAGTGACATCGCACACAGATAGCTCATCATTATTACCACAAAACAACAAATATATACAGTTCTTCAACTAGTATTAAAATAGATCACTAACAACTGAAAATGAATAAAATATTTATCAAACTTTTCTGTAATATTAATCATAACATGGTCAAATGACATTAAGTGCCCCAAAAAAGTTGTATGTATATTATATATATATATATATATATATATATATATATATATATATATATATATATATATTCTTAATGATAATATTAAGGCAAACTATCTTTATTATATACTATAGGCTGACAAATCATGTATACTAATATACCACATACAGAAAGGAAGTTTTATCAAACAAAATAACAACAGCCACAAACTATAATTACCTAGGATATATCTGGATTAAGTTAATTTGTAAAATTACCTCAACTCTAGCTTTGTAGAAGTCCAACTCATTCAGTTTTTCCTTGTATCTGCTAATTTCCAGCTCATACTTATCCACTCTGTTTGCCTAAAACAAATGCATCCATCGTTATTATATCAATCAGACTATAATTAGAAATCAAAATGTGTGTGTGTGTGTGTGTGTGTGTGTGTGTGTGTGTGTGTGTGTGTGTGTGTGTGTGTGTGTGTGTGTCAGAGAGAGAGAACAGAATGTGAACATTACCTTTTCTCTAAGTATGTCCACCTCATCACGATATGTTCTTGCTGCTCTGGCATCCTGAACTAACTCCAGATTCTGTAATTGACAGAATATAAAAGAAATTTAATGAAGAGACCTGTTACCTACACTAGAAATCTAGCAATGTGTGACAATTACTGATGCCAAGTACACCTATAACACTACCTTATTTATCAATGACATACCTCTGTCCTTAACTTCGTGGCAGCAGCCTTAACATCATCAAGTTCCTCTTGCAAATCACTAATTATTTCCGTCTTTTCCTCACTAGAACACAATAAAATGTTAATATATAAATCCAATTTGTGTACAATGACTTAACAGTGTTATATTTCTAATTAAGTCAAATGTTGTCTGCTATCGTGACGTAATCCACCACTTTATAGCCAACACAGTTCTGACAGTATATTGATGTCATTTACCTTTGAAGCCATTGTAGTTAAGAATGGATCTTTTATTTAAGATATTTTGTTTATTTTAACAGACTGTTGCATAGATATATAGAAGAAACCATTTTTTTCTGACAAATCAGCAATTCATAAGTAGAACTCAGTTGTCAAATATAATTCTTGCCATTAGTTAACCACATTTTAGAGTGCTAATATTTTTCTTTTCTATAACAAGTTTGTGCCATATATGTAATGAGAACTCCTCATGATCCAACACTATTTACCTGTATGTTTCTGTACTGATTCAAAAAAACAATCACGCTTCAACACTAATTACTGAAATAAGATTCCAATCTATAAAGATCTAACTCACAGTTCTTGTCTAAGTCTCCTGAGCTTTGCTTTAGTTTCTGCCAGTTCTACAGACAGATGATGTTTTTCTGGTGTAGTTGATGATGTACCAGAGACACTACCGTGTGTACCAGATGTACCAGGACTCAGGCCTAATGAAGCCTTCTGGGCTTGTAATTCATGTTGAGCTGCTTGCTGGGTACGATATAACTCCTCCAGCGTCTGGGTCAATTCTTTGATTTCCTATCAAATCGTATTATTAATACAACATTATTATTAGCATTGTTTTTATAATCAACATTGTTATTATCGTGCTCTATTCTCTAATATTCACATTCATAATACTGTAGTACCTGGAAGAATTTACACTTTTTTAAATCTCCAATCATTTTCATCACATATTGTATTAGAAAATATAGTTTTGTTCAATCAAAAGGTTTAACAAAAATAGGTTAAAACAAATCAACTTCAGAAATTTGTGTAACGGTTAATTTACTCAACAACGTACTGTCATAACCACTGATAAAATTGAATTAGTATATAGTTAACAAACAGAAGGCCAGAAGTATAATGGTTAGGTTACATTCAAGATGTAACCTGCAAAAAGATAATTGATACTTCTTACACAAATTATTACACTATTCTTCAGCTGTACAATTCTCACAGAACAAAATGAACTTGATTTATTACTATTATTTTTTAAATCAACAGAAAAGTATAAATATATAATTGTAAACAACTGTATTAAATCAAAACTTACAAAAACAAAACAAGCACAAGGTAAATACATTATGATAATTCATTATCATAATGTTTCATAATGATTGCAGTAATGTTCGAATTAGCCATACCTCAATATATCCATCCCTTTCCTGAACTAGCATATTAAGATGTGTAAACATGCTACAGGACACCTCATCCATATGATCCAGGGGTATCTCAATGGCGAATACATTCTTCGTGTCATCTGTAATCTGAAGCAGTAAAAGAAAAAGACACACAGTTAATCAGTCATTGTAGTTCAGTAATGTCATGGATTTAACAAATATTTAACTATTGACAACAGCTACTGAAAATCATTAAGAATGTGTGTGTGTGTGTGTGTGAGTATATATATATATATATATATATATATATATATATATATATAATTGTAGTACACAAACAAACACAGAAATGGGGGCGGGGTTAAAACTTCAGTAGTAGCTAAATATTTTTCATTTAGCCTCAGTGAAATGAGAAGATCAGATGAAACACCACCCATAGACAATTGTCACTCAGACTCGAAACTAAATCTGGGGGTTACGTGCTACCCAACCCAGTGTGCTACGGAAGCACCAAGTACAATTTGGATAAATAAACAAGGTTGCTGGAAATGTTTAAACAGTTGTCAAAAAATAATGCTCACTATTTTCATTTAGTCTAAACAACAAGTCTGACAAGAGAAGGATCATCTCCCAAGGCAAGCAACAATTTCCACTCTGCGATATTTATAGATCCAGACAACTCAATTATAGCTAACAACCTTTAAATCAGAAACGATAATAATCTGGTTTATTACTGTCCTATTTCAAACTTATGCTACAAATCTCTTACTGTAATGTAAAACTTGTGCCGACAATTTCACAGAATAAATAGAGCATAAAGTTTGTTTTGACAAACACTAATTATGTCAATATTGATGACACTTAGTCAAAAAACAATCAGCAAGAATAGTAGTACGATATGAGCATTCAAATAGGAAACAGTAAAACAAAGTTGTGCTGAAGTTGAGGAATGTATTTTGTTAGAAAAAGATCAGCTTCTTTTATCAATGGTTGAATAAAGATTTGTCCGTGTATGATGCACATTACTGGAATGTTGCCCTCCTTAGCCTTCATTTTGGTAAACACTTGTGTTTAGAGAATGTAGGCGATGAGAAAATCAAAATTTACAACGCGCTATGTAGATTTAAATATTCAGTTTTCCCCCAAGTGAAACAAATCCTTTTGTAATGACACACACACACACACACACACAGAGAGAGAGAGAGAGTGTGTGTGTGTGTGTGTTTACATCTTCTCAGCAACATAGCTTCCCATTCCCATAATGATGATAACGGTCCAACAACATTAAAGAAGCCCTTGATGTTGTTTAAACAACTGGTTAACCCCAAATCACTTAATGAACTCTGACCAAAAAACTCACACTGTTTCTACTGATGTGTAAACTACATCTTACAGGGCATTAAAGTATTGAGAGTGAATGGGATAAAACCAAAACATTTATCATGTATAACCATCTAGTTATATGTGGATGATCTCTAGACACCTGGATGTTAATTTATACAAAAACCTTGTTAGTTTATCCTCAGACAGTTAAACACTCAGAAAGACAAATATACCAGGCTTTACTTTTTTAGTGTAGTACGGTAATATGTGTAAGTTATGTATCATATGTTAGCATGTTAACGCTTTCATGGCCTCAGGTGTGTGCGTGTGTGTGTGTGTGTGTGTGTGAGTGAGTGAGAAAGAGCAAGCAAACGAACATATGGGTAGCAAGCAGAAACAGATTGTTATCACGGCATATTTATATGATAACAGTCTAATTACTAGCATAACAATAAACTTCTTCCTTTGTATACAATAATTATACATTATGGGTTTTTTACAGTTGTCACCTAACTTCAATCAGAAGAGAAGTTTTGTCTTTATTGTGCTGATAAATTAGCCTTAGAAATAATGGTCACCATTATATATTTAGTCAGCGTAACTGTTTCTTTTATTGTAATTCATAGTTCTATATGTCTCACTACTATTATATGTGTCTGTTTGTCTGCCTGTCTGTCTGTCTGTATGGATATCTCAATCAAAGTTGACAGTTTTATACTATAACCCTCACCACTTTCCACATACTTTCAAGTATCTCCACTTGACATACTTTATAATCAATAACTTGCTGAGCTATATATTTTTTTTTACAAATAATAACTGTAATCTACCTAAAGTCTCACCCCACACTCCACTATAAAAAAAACCCACCATGGACATGAACAAGAACTAACAAAGCCAACATATGTATCATTTCATAATGTGCACAGCTCCACATTACAGTGGAGCCAGGACATGACACACTTCAGAGAACTAATAAAATGGAGTATCAGTCAAGTATACGTAACAGCCATACAGTAGAATTAACCAATTGGTGAAATTAACAGCCATACAGTAGAATTAACCAATCAGTGGAATTAACAGCCATACAGTATAATTAATCAATTGGTGAAATTAACAGCCATACAGTATAATTAACCAATCAGTGGAATTAACAGCCACACAGTATAATTAACCATTCAGTGGAATTAACAGCCACACAGTATAATTAACCATTCAGTGGAATTAACAGCCATACAGTAGAATTAACCAATCAGTGGAATTAACAGCCATACAGTATAATTAACAATTGGTGAAATTAACAGCCATACAGTATAATTAACCAATCAGTGGAATTAACAGCCACACAGTATAATTAACCATTCAGTGGAATTAACAGCCATACAGTAGAATTAACCAATCAGTGGAATTAACAGCCATACAGTATAATTAACCAATCGGTGAAATTAACAGCCACACAGTATAATAAACCAATCGGTGAAATTAACAGCCACACAGTATAATTAACCAATCAGTGGAATTAACAGCCATACGTATAATAAACCAATCGGTGGAATTAACAGCCACACAGTATAATTAACCAATCAGTGGAATTAACAGCCACACAGTATAATTAACCAATCACTGATTCAGACAACACAGTATATGCTGAACCTACAGAACGTATCGATGTCAAGTTCATGTTATCAAAAGCCACTCCTGCCTTTATCCAAATTTTACAATTATTACTTTCAAAGCTATTTTCACTCTTGCTACACAGAGCGTGGCGGGAGGAGGGGGTGGGTCCGTTACTGGATAAGAGTGTTGTAAGTTCTATATAGTCATCTGTATTGTATACAATCTATCAAGGCTTGGTTCTATAAAGGTTGGGTTAAGTAAATTTACATATCACACACACACACGAGTTGAGTGGGTGTTTTTTTAAATATTATTATATTTCTCACCTACAGCCAACAATCATCTATTTCACTTCGACCAATGACAAAGATACGTGTCATAATTCATCATCCACACACACACACACACACACACACACACCCACACTCTCTCTCTCCATATTATCTCTGATGGAGATGTATTTGTAAAGGGATCCATTTAGCTTGGGTGTTCTCAAACACATCACTCAGTATAACTGAACAGAAGGTAGTTTATTTTTGTCTCCAACACCAATTCCCACAAGTTAACACTACTGGAGCCCATATATCAACTAGTTATTACCACAAGATTGGGGATGAGGGGAGGCGATAGTAAAGCTGCATGTCTAAATTATCGTGGAACAATAATAACTCAAAACATATCCTCAAATCATCAACCTAATTACGCTAACTATTTCAGGAAAACATGATATAGGGATAACGAAGATAGAAGTGGATTTAAAGTAAACAATTCACTTAGAGCACGATGTGTTTGTGCAAACAAGAGTTCATCCTCCAAATCTCTGTTTGTTATTTTACTACGAAGAAAGAGAAAGTTTTTATTATTATTTTGTCTTATTTTTTATATACAACGTTACCAGCTTCAAAGTTACTTTTCTTTGAGCTAGCCTTCACCACCAGCAACAACAACATCATTTGTTATTAATTATTGAAATAAAGTCAGTCAGTCAGTCAGTCAGTCAGCCAGAGAGAGAGAGAGAGAGAGAGAGAGTGTGTGTGTGCGTGTGTGTGATAAACGCCCTGTGTGTTCTATATTTACTCAATACCATGAGGTTAACATCGCCATATTTCGTTACAAAACAACATTAAACGCAATAAACATAAATCATAAGAACAAAGTGTGATCCTACTACGGTTAGACTACCTCATATATAAACACACACACACACGCGCACCCACACATAGACACACACACAGACACTTGCCTCTAAAAGTGTCTGTAAGTGATATAGAACGTCAGACGACCGATGACAAGTTGTTGATCATCTCATTATAACAGAGATAACTCAACTAAGTCTAAACTTTATTTCACAACAAAATTAATCAGTTACCCAAAACATATCATTACTCAGCAATAACGTGTTATCGATGTTATAAACAAGACTTAAATAACGTTGAGAATCGTCATCAATATTAATTAACCCGTCTCTGTTATAGTCAACGGGGAGGTGGGGAGGGGGTGACTGTAACAGAACACAACCTAATCGGTAATTGATAACAATCAAACTCTCACCAATCATTAACATAAAGAAAGTGCTCTGCCAGGAAGAATACTCACCACACCACCCCCACATCTTTTACCCTTTATCGCGTCAAGTATAGGACATAAATTATGCCAGATAAAAAGGGCCATAATCAACGCTATTTCAAGCTACAGGAAAGAGAGAAAAACGCACAGCCACAATTTTCATAGCTGAATGCTTTCTTGGCACATTCGCACAGCGAACTTTCCCATGTCTTCTTGACACAGTAAAACAGCAACTCCGCGAACAGGTGTTAAAACAGCTCGGGGATCTGAAGACATTTAATACTTCACGTCTACAAAGCAGACGTACAATCGCCAGATGTTAATAGAGTCTTTCCATCTGTCTATATGTGTTTGCGAACACATCACAACCAAAATGCAAATTTTGTCACAAAATGCTAATCAAAAAGTCTGGTCTGTAACTTGGTCTTAAACTGCTGATGTCATTCGGTAAATGATATGTTTGTATGACGAGTAGGCCCTTTGCTGGATCTAAACAATATTATGATCCTGATGATGATGATAATAATAATAATAATAATAAAAAAAAATAACACATTGGAAAATCAACATGTGAATGTAAATGCATCAACATTCTACTTAAAAGATGAGTTTCTAGTCTGGTATTTAACAACCATGTGAAACACTTTGTAACCCTGTCACTCTACACTACTGTTAATAAAACAATTCTCATACAAGATACAGCGATGTTGTCAGAGAAAGTTACTTGATACATTTTGGCACAAAACACTCAACAATAAAAAATATGTCGAAAGAGACACACAAATATTTAAGCTAAAAACCACACATGCGCGCGCGCGCGCACACACACACACACACACACATACACCAGGTTAACTATATATATATATATATATATATATATATATATATATACACACAAATATATATACCCACCCAAACAAAGTAGATCATGGTCATCTCTATCTGTCCCTGGTCACATGTTATATCAGCTGCCATAGCTAACAATGACGGCTCATCAACTAACTGCTCATTTGGATCATAATCCATGTCACTGATACAAGTGACACTATCCTCAGATACACTACTCTCTATGGCCTCTATATCCATCTTCCAATATATAAACCAATAGACTTCTAACAACTAAAAACACCTGCTGATGATGATGATAATAATGATGATGACGATGATGCCATCATCGTAGACATCAGAAAAGTGTTAAGTTAAGCGTAAAACAAAACACTCAACAACCACTGATCCAATATCCATTATACAGAACATCCAGTTGGACAGGAAATGAATAAATCCTCATCGAAAAGCGATCAGTAAACCGGAAGACGACGACGACATACAAACAACGATCATTTCTTATAACAAGTGACTCCCATCCTAACAGTGAGGCACACCAAGTTGTTGTGATTACATGTCAGTGACGCCAGTAGTTATACAGACAACACCCTCTACTATAGCCACACATCTGAGCGCTTTAGACACACACACACACTACAGAGAGCTCCCCAATAAGTCAGTCGTAACAACTTAAAGCCTTATGGCCGGCTAATGGCGGCCACAATACGTTCTCTAATCGGTAAATGACGGCAAATCATAAATCCAACAGTCGCAGCTAATCCACATTTTGTCGTCATCATATCCATCCGGTCGTTAGAATCGTGTTGTTATCCCGACAGAGTGGCGACAGGAAGTTATTATGTCATCTGTATCCAGGAACCACCACGGAATCGAACCTACTCACAGAGTTTAGTTTGAGAAATACCCACACTTCAGGTATATGTGTGTGTGTGTGTCTGTGTGTGTGGAGGGGGGGGGGTGCTCCCAACACAGCTTGCTCAGCCGACAAGGCCACACTAGACTGACTAAAGAACGTGGAAGAATGGTAGTCATGGTGATAAACTTAAACAGGTCACATGATCCAGGTTAATTAATACAATCTCTAATCACACCACACACACACACACAGAGAGAGAGAGAGAGAGAGAGAGAGAGACAGACAGACAGACAGACAGACATATACCGATATATAATAAAACGTGCACTAATTCCACACACACACAAACCACGCACTTACTAATTACTTTACAGACAAAACAAGCTTCAGGTTGTCTTACAAAAAAATTATTCTGAACTAAATTTCAACAGAACAGCGGGTGCACTTTCCAATTGTGATACTTCACATGCGAAGAAAAACAACACAACAGTCTAGATATAATTTGTATTAATTGTTGCTTGATAATTAAACTTTCTAATTTCATCAACGTTTACTAGCCACACAATACACTGATTAACCTCAGATAAATATATATAACCATAGTGACTTAATCCATCAAATAAAGTACAATAAGTACTAATTGTGAAAATATATCAATTACACACACACACACACACACACACACACACACACACATATATATATATATATATATATATATATATATATATATACACACACACTAAATTCATCATTTACTTTGTAATATTATTGTCATGTTACCATAAATAATCGTGTTCACAAATTAAAAAAAGTTTTACATAATTCTATATTATAATCAAGTTATATTAAATTTACTACAAATCAAAATATTACTTCTCACGACCAATCACCAACAATAACCTAATTATAACTATATTACACAGATCGTGTATTATTTTAGTCAATCATAGCTTCTCAGATAGTATCTGTGTAAATGCTAACTATGTCGATATCCGCTCAAATAAGTCCCGTTTCCGATGTTAAAAGCGGACAGATGTTTTTAATGGACCCTATTTTCAACCTATTTCAGGCACCACGGAGAAGATCAATAAACACGCTGGCCCATATTTTTTTTGAAATTTCCAAGGTCACACATGTGTACTCCGGGTGAGTTCATTCACCAGACGAGTATATATACTCAGTGATGGCAATTACAGCAATGGCTTCGACAGACCACCAGATCTTTACTACCGATGCGGCGACTGGTGAGACTAGCGCCCAATACGTGGATTACATTATCCGTCTAACAACCAGAATGTCCAGAGCAGCCAGACATCTCCGATCAGTTTATCAGGTGTTTGTTTATATTTAGCCGCTTCTTCTCAATTATCGCATGTCCTCATCAAAGCCGTCGGTTATCGCCGACTTAACCGATACCTTGACCGATGTGTGCTGACATACGTCGACGGAGCTTATCACATCTGATGACTGATTCTAATTGTAATCCAATAAACGTATCTCCACAAATGCCAAAACGGATGATAGTAATTGTCAGGAAGACTGTAAAAACCAATACAGTAAATGGCGGACACGTAGAATGGCAGCATTAGGAAGTCATATCCTTTTCTGATCTGTTCTCAACCAGCCACAACATTACTTTATGTTATGACGTCAGAATTTCAGGACACCCCAACCGTATTGGTCCATAATTAAGATTACGGCGTGTTAGAGCACAGACACACGACCAGTACTAGGCTTCTGACATGTGCTATTACCTGAATACTAGATTTATGGCCGCACTCCTATCTTCACCTTTTCTCACCTTTATCTCGCCGAAGTAGCTTTGTTTAGTAACAGTTAGCAACGAGAACAGCTGAACACAGCCAGCAATAAAGGCTGACCGCTCGCTACCCGTCCTGATCCTGGCTGGACCAACATCATCACCAGCGGCAGTAAACTACTGACTACACCAAAGCCAGACCATCCTGGAATGCCGTCCAACAATGTTTTCATAACATATTGAACCGCTATAGTCACTGAACTGGATACCCTTCTGCTGCCTTCAGGAGAGAGATCTACAGTTGACAAATGGCTATTTAATGTACTCTCATTATCCATGACAACAATTGCACAACTCAGCTGGCAAGATGACCACTCATAAACTCATGACTGACTACTACGTGCCGAACTCATTGGCTAACTTTAAGATGCCCGGGTGACCTCTATGTGGCTGAGCTGATAGCACAGTTAGTTAGTTAGTTAGTTACAAACATCTAGCACCAGGGTTCAAATATCGATCTAGCAATGTGTGAGGTAATATTTCATCTTTTATTTAACCTCTGCAGATCATTTGATTCATTCTCACTACGATGTGTACAGAAGTGGCCACTAAAACACCGGAGAGAAGAACAAGTGAATGAGGCCAATAATAAAAATTGAAAGGCGTGAAGTCTGGAGTATTTAGTTGCTCTGAAGTTCATTCTTTACATTTCCTACCTTCAAATACCTCTGAGATAGAACATATGGTGATACTGACAGAATAAAAGGTGGTGACGTGGCTCTGTCTGACATAAACAAAAAATAAACCAGATATTATAATTACTGGATGTTTTTTTTAGAATTAATATTTTTGTCATCACTGAAATCAACAATGAAATATGATATTATTGTTACAATTCCGTGGGATAAGAAGGTTGGATGAGAGATTTATAAACTTTAATTTAATAGATTTCCAATTTCCACCAAACAAACTTCCAGGATCTGGTGTTAGAAGCCGCCCGCCAATAGCTAAAACAAATTTAGAACACAGGCTGAACAGCCAATGACAGGTCGTGTATTAAAGAGCCAATGGTCGATATTTTGTTTACAATCATCTTCAGTTATCAATTGTCAATGTCTGCAGAAAAATTAAGGATATCCAAGTGTTCTGGATCGGTAGATCCCTCACTGGTATAGCACGATCTCACAGGACCTACATGTATCTCAATAATGACTCCTGATCAAGTAAAAAACGAGGTATTCCAACGGGATTTCGCATCCCGGTAAACAACAACATTAAATATTTCATGCTGTTTATCTCAAATCAAGGGCAATTCTTTAAATATCCTCCTTACCGGAGGAGTGATAATATTGTCTAGTTATACAGTAATAACATATTGTAATTTGATGACTACCTTTTATATATAAAGTCACCGATATTATTTGGTATTATCCACACATCACTGCACTAATTGGCAAACACAGTGGCTGAAAAACTTCAACTGACTGGTTAGTTAAAGGCTTGATTATCTCTCTAACTGTCTCACTGCCTGACTCACTGACAATAGTATAAATCACTGGCTCACTGCCTGACTCACCGACAACAGTATAAATCACTGGCTCAGTGCCCACTGAGTCACGTCTAACCAATTATCAGTCTACAGATCTACTCTGACATAAACAGAAAACTCCAGAAAATGGCCAATTATTATCATGCCTCAGTATTCCACTTGGTAGAGAACAAATGATCAGAGTTTTAGTTCTTACAAACACCCCCCCCCCTCCCCCACAAAAAAAACCCCAACCCAACAACAACAGAACAACAAAACCAAAAACAATATAATTATCCTAAAACAAGCACCAACATGTGTGTGTTTCAATTACACACAGACACACACACACACACACACACACCTGACCTGGGTGTGTTACTCTCAGGCACCACGCAACTTAATGATTGGTGAGACATTACACATATTTTAGCATGAAAACTCACTGCTCATGATTTAGTCTCCTTGTGAATCATCCACTGTTTGATTTTACAATTCAACATTATCAGTGCCAGCACCTTATTCTAAACTGCTCTGTCACACACACACACACACACACACACATTAAATATCATACTAGGAAAAACGAATATTCACCACACACACACACACACACAGACACAGTACAATAAAATTACAGCCAACAAAAAATTATTAATGAAGTCCGCCAGGTATAGTAATTAAGTCACGCTTAGCTGATCAACATATATCATTTTTCTGCTACCACTGTCTATGTTAAATAGTTGACTAAAATGATAGAACTGAATCACAACCACAGGACAAATGTATGTCATAATACTAATTCTGCCGTGTAATCAGATACGGACACAATGTCCAACATCAACTAGCTACTGTATATCATTTTATCCTAGAAAAATGTACTCAAATTAAATAGATTTTCTTCACAAGCCTTGTGCTCAGTTCACTTTATTCTTCAGAATTAATGGCCATGCTACGTGACCAATAAAAATATATTTACTACACAATATATACGGTCTATGTACACATTGTAGATTTCTATCACCATACTATTTCTATGAAAGCGTGTGGGGAAAAGGCTAGCAATTAATTTTGTCATGAAAATATTTCCATTGAGATCCTGCTATATTAAAACTGTATTGCGACTTTGGATTGTGACATCAAAGAGATCACGCTATACCAGTTGAGCAAGATCACAACACTGGAATTATTATGAGCCAGTCCAAAAATAATGCTGCTGTTTTACTGTTGTTGTTGTTGTTCAATGGCCAATTTTGTGCACATGGTAGGGCTAAACGGGCCAAATAATATTTAAAGGAAATGAGTTTAAAAGAAAGATATAATACTGTAATAGAGAGAAAGGTCAGGATTTGAACCTTCAAGTCATAGAGGTTTGTGCCCAAAAGAACTACCATTTAGCCACAAATACCCGAGCAGTGATATCAAACATTGTAAACTGTTATGTTCTATTAAAAACAGAACTTACCTCCTTAATGTATTCCATGATGGCATGTTGGACTTGAATGTCCAAGCTTTTTATATTTTCTATAAATATTTCTTTCATTTCAGACTGTATGGCACATCCTAGGACCAGTAATAGAATCCTTGTCACTTCCTCTCTGGCAAGATCTAAATGGATACATATGTAAAATGTGTTATGTTTAACTCATACAGCACGAACGAAGTGTAAGATATTTATAAATTATATTATACGGGTAAATAAGGGAAAATCAAAACCCCAAAAAGACCAAACCGTTATGATCAACTGCATCATAATGTGATAGCACCTGACACGGGAGAACAGATTCTAAGCATAATGACCCCATATTTTAGAAAACACGTTTTCGGTCAACAAACAACGTCATAATGATATCAGTTACGAACTCAGTGACACAGAAAATACAAGTCATAATGTATCAACGTTTGATAGCCAAGGGTAATTTTCGAAGCACTTCAACTGAAGCTGAATCAGTATCGTATAATGAAGGTACTATTAAAAATATGTCTTTCGGCATAAACTGTAGCAGAAAAATGTACATGTCAAAATATTACACAAATCAAGATAAATGTTAGCATTATTACTATTATTATTATATTATCTTATACAGTATTTGTTTACCGTCATACCTATTTTTAGTTTGTGCTTTTCGCCGTTATGTTTCTACAGTAGGGATGATTCTAAGTTAGCAGCACCGTGCGACTTTTGAGAATACCCGTTTGACAAATTTGTGCCCCTTTCAATTTTTTTGCGTTATTTAACCGTTTGTCCTTTTTTTCTGTTTGCTGGAGTGGTGCACAAACCAGCCAATCATCAATTAAGATCAGTTAGTAGATCTTCCACCCAGGGAAATTTGGCGTAACTCGGACAATTTGATTCATTTATTTAAAAACGATGTTGCACATCTGAATTATTTTGTCCATTTGATGCATGATCATTACACTTTTGAGTCAGGTGAATTTAACTAGCATCAATGACACAAAGACAAACTCCAGACTGACAAACTACAGTACTTACTAAGAACATATATGAATAATTGAACATTATTAATGCATGAATACCGTCGTCAAACATGAATTGGTTTAAAACTGATTGGCTATAACAATAAACACAAACTAATATAATGACAGTTTTGGTATGATCCGGAATGTCAACAGTTTGGTGTGATATTGTTTACCACAATGACACAATTCATATATTCATGATTCAATCACTTTAGGATGATAACTAGACCAGGTTTATAGTATTAATTTCAGCTAATCCCCGGTGTAGTTTATTGTATTTAGACAGAATCCATCATTGACCCACTGCCACTGAGTCAACACATCTACAGATAATACATCACAGGTATCTATTGATTATATTGACTGGGTACAGCAGTGGCAACATCATTACATAAACATATATATATATATATATATATATATATATATATATATATATATATATATATTATTATATAATTAGAGGTAGTGTAGTGTAGTGTAGTGTAGTGTAGTGTAGTGTAGTGTAGTGTAGTGTGTGTCCGTCCATCCACCTGCCTGCACAAAAGACATTGATGCATGCACATTTTAAGAGAAAATCATTGCTATGATTACGTTAACAAAAGCCATACCACATAAAATCAATAATCAATCAACCAATGTGTTGTAGTATATAACGTAATACAACAATATTAGGGTTCAAGTCTCTCTCTCTCTCTCTCTCTCTCTCTGGGCGGGGGGGGGGGAGCGGGTCAGACGCATGTACATTCACACAACCGCTCGCACCTCTCTCTCTACATACAACCGACGTGCATGTACATTCAGGTCCTTGCTCGCGCCTCTCTACATTAGTGTAATGTTAATCACATATCAAATGACACCTGAGACATAGTTATCGTCAAAATATAGACTAACTAGAGGATATTTCTAACAACGATAATTAGATCACACATCAGACACATAGAAACTGATGTACAATATAATTATAAACTCATCAGACTGTGATAGAACAGCCGAGTAACATTATTATGTTACCACGACAATCAGTACTCCTGGGTGTCACTGGTGGCCTCACACTCACACAAAACTCAATAACTTACGTACTTCACGCTATTAGAACAATCAATGAACCACACAAACATTCACATATGTATAGACACACAACACCAAACGACAACATCTGCTAGTCCAATAAACCACATCATTAACCGTTTCAGCGAGTACAATCACTCCCTAAACAGAAAACACCTCATCCCTGTTTCCTTATTAAACACAACATCTAACCCCGTTCTTTACTATTTATCAACCAATGACATCAAAGCGTTTTGTTGACTGGTCACACTATAAGTAAATAACCTTTCCTGCTCTTCATTCCAAACATTTGTTTTTCAACAAATAAACTGTCCTCGCCAACCGGAACCTGTTAGATCTAACTATTATTCTTATTTACTTGTTTATTCTCATTTATCAAATAATCCTGCTCATTACATATTCATCAATGAACACAACTGGCTTTTTTGATTTGTTTGTTTATTATTAAAATCTCATTAGTGAACTATATTTCTTGTTCATTCATAGAGTGATAACGTTGTATGTTATATCCTGTGATACGTTAATACATACAAAACACTAACACATAAATATATGATTTATAATCCTTGATGATGCCAAATTACAATATTAGCATGACTTATACAAGGCTGACTCATTATGCTAACTGTACAACACATTAATGACTCATGAGGGTCTCTCAGCATATTTGGTAGTAGCTCACTATTATAACAGAGACTTTTGTGATATAGCTATATACATACCTGATTCGGGATTCTTACTGATGGTCATTATATTTGGTAACTTCATCACAATAATTTGCTGTAATACTTCCTGGAAATAAATGAAAGCAAATTTAAACATCGTTTATTTCAATAAAAAAGAAAAGCATGACTTGACCGGTGTTAACCCAACACGTGACCGATATACAAACTAGATCAGCTTCTTGTGTACCTTTCGAATCTGAAATTCTGTGAAATGGCCATATTTGAGCGGAGGGGCGAATCTCAACAACAAACATTAGTTTAGTGTTATGGAAGTGTTTGTCAGCTAAAGAATAACATGGAATTATTTCACAATACAAGCATTGCTGTGTACATTTAGTGAAGAATGAAGTGTGATAGTAACGTAAGTTAAAAGAGAGGGGACACTTTAAGTAAATAAGTAACACCTGCTACAAAGAACATTTTGATATCACACACAAACACACACACACACACACGCGCGCGTGCACAGGGTACAAAACAAGCCAAAATAAGCAACAAAGGACAAAGAAAATAAAGAGTTCCCATTGATTTAATAACACCACATTGATATTGGTCAACTATTGGATACGTCTACACTAGTGTCACACAGCAGGTGTAGCTAATAAAAAACCTTACGGACAAATAACAACTGTTTATCGTTTTGTGAAGTACTATCATACTATAGATGACGGAAAATATCAATAACTCAAGTGACATATCTGTAAATAAACACGCCAATAACAACTATATGGAAAATGGTACTTTTGTCACACTCGTGAGATCCATTCTAACGACACCAGGATCATGATAACCAATTAGCACATGCCTGTACCTCGGCATTAACTAGTAAAAATGTTTGCCGACATTTCAGACAAGTTCATGGTGGCACTAACAAGTAATTGTTAAACTTTTATTCAACTACAAGTGATCAAAATGGACATGGAGTGAAGAATAAAAAAGCCCAAGTTCAATAATATCATTCACCTGAGTTAACGAACTATTCTTTGTCTACAGTCGTCATTATACGAGAACGAAATATTTTGTCCAACAGGGCAAAAATTTATAACATTTATTATCAACAAGTTTTCACTTCATTACCTCTGACCAGTTAACCACACATGCCGAAATGATATCAATTAGACCCCAAAACTTGGACACAATCCAGATAGGTTTCATCTAGATCTACCTTACTTCTTTTGTACATGCCGCTCAATACTCAAAGGTCACGTACAACGAGCGCCATCCTCCACCCCACCCCATCATATCATGTATTGGAATCAGGACTAGTAACACATTTACTAGTAATCTCTGTACGAACACTACTGTCTTGATAAATGAGCTACTTGAATGAAGCACTTCGACAGAAAGTGTGACGCACCACACACACACACACACACACACACACACACACACAACATATATATATATATATATATATATATATATATATATGCACAAACAACGTTAATGTAACAAGTCAATACTTGGAGACGAGAAGTCCGAATCCAACACACACACGCACGCACGAATGCGCACACACACACACACACACGCACCATCACTTCATCTAATACATTTCATGTTAATTATAATGGTTGTAGTATTTCCTGGAATGATTAACAGCTTACAGTGTTACTGAACGACATTGTACCACAGACGGGTCAAGGCATGTAATATAATAATTACTTTATAACATTAAACAGCTCACTCACCAGAGGCCAACTTACAATATGAATGGCTTCAATCAGTTGGCTTAACAAGGACCTTTGTGAAAATCTCCAGCGGTAAATATTAGTTTTAAGAAAGAAATGAGGACAGGATGAATACAAACAAGTTAATATATTTCCCTTCACACACACACACACACACACACACACACACACACACACACACACACACACACACTATTTACTTTTGCAAATATAAACAGTTCATAATCAATGTCATCTTCATAAACAAACATATCAAATATAAAAGAATTCCTTTACGCAGAATATCCACTCACACATGACAATTCTGTCACCATATATATATATATATATATATATATATATACATACATACATACATATATATATATTGATCTATAACAACATTAATTGGTTTTTCCCAGTAAACAGAACTGTGATCAACAAAATACAGTAATACTTGATAAATGACACTCAGTAAACATTAATATCACACAAGTGTCCTGGAGCCTGGCGTCATGGTGTACATGTAAGGACCAGATTGACGACATATATAGCTCAGAACAATAAAAGGCGAACGATACGAAAAATATATGACGCATTTTATCAAACACAAATAATACAATATATGTAATAGCAATATTTATTACACAGTGAATACCGGTAACTCATATAGTAATTTATACTGTCTTTATTGTTGTGGTTATCATTATGATAACAATAAGTAAACATCCAACAGTGAGTAAATAAGGGGGCAGTTTATTAAACCTCAACACTGGTCACACCTAGGACATATGGCCGAGTGGTGACTACCTGGGGAAACATCCCACTTATAAAGGTATGACTCAGATTTGAACCTACAACCTGGAGGTTTGTATGGCTATGTTTCAACCACTTCACTATCGGAGCACGTAGTAATAATGCACAACAGAGAAGCAGACGTACAAGTATAGTTGTTATTCTAATAAGCCAACAAAATGGACGGAATTGGCAGGCAAACAAATTATTAGTGGGGTGTTGTAATTCAACTTTTATATAAAACAATACAACACAATGATCACCAGAGGGGGGTCTCATAATCCGAGTTATCAATCTTGGCTAGTGAGCTCACAGAATATAATGTAGTTGCCAGTTGTTAATAATAATAATAGTAATGTATATTCTAATGAAGCACCTTTACTATGAAGAAGCAATTCAAGGTGCTTTAAAAAGAAATCCCTTCACCATGAAATACCTAAAACGCTGATTATTATTTACAGAAAAAGCTAACTGGTA
This sequence comes from Paralvinella palmiformis, assembly GCA_025642065.1. Taxonomy (NCBI): domain Eukaryota; kingdom Metazoa; phylum Annelida; class Polychaeta; order Terebellida; family Alvinellidae; genus Paralvinella; species Paralvinella palmiformis. Next base: position 607,569 of record JAODUP010000043.1, on the reverse strand, counting down.
AACCATGGCTGTTCTTCCTAAGAATAGATTAATAATTTCAAGAGACTATCCTATGATCTCCTTCAGTTACCTGTTACATAATGGGTACACGGAGAAATGCCCACTGGACATGGGCTGACCGGACAAATAAATAAATGACAAAATTAAACGAATTCTTTCATTTATTTGCATTCTGAATCATGATTGGCATGAACGAAGCCCTCAATATTATGACTGCAATCATTGATACAATTTATAAAGGACATTATAAAAGCTTACAACCGATGATTTTAAAAAAACCTAAAGATTACATGGCTTCAGTAAATGAATCAATTAATTTCAACGTAGAAGAATTTTAATCTTTTTTAAGTTCATTGCATTTGATTTATAGGATTTCTAAAGGGTTCAGTTATATTTCAATCATAGAAAGTTTGAACTGGAAATGTATTATAGTCAGTAGACAAAAATAATATTGGTACTGGTAGTATTGGGAATATAATATTTGAAAATGCTGACATTATACTTTAATATTTAAAACCCCCAAAATTACTATCATACATGATATAAAAATGGAATATTTTTCCTATAATGTGGGGGACGTATTTTTATTTAAGAAAATTACAACTGAAATATGACTTAAGAGTCAACACGGACCGACTTTGTAATATTATCTGATCAGGCAAACTCAGATTCTCCTATAATGTCAGATGTACTAAAACCTGAAAAGGTGTTTTTAGAGACGACACACATTATTGTTCAAAGGAAAATACTTGAAACGGCAGCTCAATTTCAAGAGCCCATTGTTACTGTGACGGCTGACGCGTTTGACTCCTGTTTAAACATACATATCAACAAGTAACAAAGGTAGGTGAGATTTCTTTAGCCAACTGAAGCCACACATACGGCCTCCAATTAGGCTAGTTTGTGCCTCAGGTTGAATGATATATTTATATCTAATGGCTTTGTTAGCAGCCTTTCGGACCATGACAAAATCTTTATATAGCTATCACATAACAGCATCACTAGCTGTGAAATGTGCTTTGTTAGCAGCTATCCTAGGATGTAGCAAAACAATAGACCATTGTCTTCATAATTGTACTGTAATGAAAACGGCAATCCGTACCAAGAGATCAAATTGAGATGTCATTACCTGACTCTCTCTCTCTCTTGCTCTCATTGTGACCACAATTCGTTTCTGCTATTTATGCACTGAATGTAAACTGTAAATTAATTGGATAATGGTTATATAATGTTATGCCAGTGAATGGTTAGATGTCAAGTGGAGCCAAATCTTTACAACAACGATTTTTTCGGATTCTTCACAACATCTGAACAGTTATAAGAGTTATTCTATGAGGCACAAACAATGCCCAATAGGTGACAGCCAGGTGTCTCTACCCCAAATTTCAACAACAAACAATGCAACAAATTATTTCACCGAAGCAATACAAATGATGACAGGTAAAACCGACAGGATGAGGTTCATAATAAACATTCTGTTTCTAGTGGGAGGAATTAACAGATAAATGTTTGTGACAGCGCTATACAGTTTACAATGGCATCATAACTGTTTGAAAAGGCTCAAGCAGTAAATAAATATGAAGCAGCTTGCCACTGATTGGTGTTTTACGGCCACTTTTGTGCACATGGGAGGCTAAATGGGCCGAGCGACCTCCAAAGGTAATGAAGCGTAGTCAAAGATGAAACAACCTTTAGATATGTCCACGCCAAGATTCGAACATGGATGGTAGTGATCTGTGGTCCAAAACGCTACCATTAGATCACGGAGACGCTGCGCCACTTGCCAATGAAAGGTGTATGTTTGAAGACAGTTGTTCATTTTAAAATAATATTTCAATATTTGTAATAGTTATTGAATATGATACAGTATTTAAAAGCAAGTCAAAGACACAAGCGATGTAATGGATATATTACAGCCTTTATTATTATTATTATAATACCACAGTTATAGAACACTCTTTCATAGTATCGTATCAAATGTTCAAAACTGCTTTCCATGTAAAATAAAATTTGACAATAAAAATATTTAAAATTTATATATAAAATGTTTAACAAAAATGGACGTTATACAAATGATTAGCGCCTAGATATTAATTAATTGCCAAAGTGGACAAGAAAGAAGTGAGTCTTTAAGAGCTTTTTCAATTTACTTATTGTTCTTGCTGAGCCCCGATGTTGCTGGGAAATACATTCCACAAACATGGAGCAGCATGATTAAAACACCTTTTATCATAAGTCGTTCGAATCTTAGGTGTTCTGAAAATCTCAAACTTCTACTTGGTCTGTATACATATAGCCTCAAGTTGTATTATGTCTCATATTGAGATCATCGTAAAAATACCAGACTAATGCTACTTAAACTGAGATAATTACAAACTAACATAAAATGGTGTTAATACTCATCAAACTAATGGAACGAAATCATTCCTTACTTTAGTAATATTAATAACGCGAATCACCTGATTTATACTAAGACACGATGAAAGAAATCATTACTGGCATATCACTGTTATAACAATGATCACATAGCAGATATTAGATTGGTATAACAATAAAAACCTGCTGACACCGTGATAGAATCCGTGATTAAATAAAATACTTATGTTTGTGCATTAATTAAGCTAGAGTCAGACACAGGAAGAAGTTCAAACAGTTGATTTATTTAAGTGAAGCGCAGATCATTATAATTACTATGATTATATATTTACATCGCAATGTTACCCACTTCCCATCCTTTGGGGAAGCTGGGGTTTCAATTGACCCACTGCGTCCTGTATACATTCTGTGTTAACGTGATATTAAAACTTACCCAATAAACCCCTCTCTCAGAGGTGTTACACATGTTTCACACACACACACACACACACACACACACACACACACACACACACACACACACACTTATCATAATTTATATATTCAAAGTTAACATATAAAAAAGGATTCCTCGGAGTACATCCTGATATACTTTATTTTTAAGTTAACATATTAACAATAAACATTATCAGTGACCCGTTTTGTTCGCTCCCACTGATACCATTATTTCAACTCGATAAAACGTCAGCGTCATTGTGTCCACTTAAAATATCACTTTTGAGAGCAGCGGCTAAAAGAAAACAAAAATTCTTTCACAGAAAAAACAAAAACAGTTTCACCTGCATATTACTTTTGCTACAACGTGTACACCGATAGCATTCTGGGCACAGAGTCAAAAATACACACACACACACACACACATATACTTGACATAAGTGTGGTGCCCTTTGTTTGGTTTCTATCCTGGAGCCAGGAATACCCAGCACTTGGAAGGAACCATTTATATTACAGCTTAAGCAGCATCTTTCCACCAATGATGGTTGTCAGATGGACACAGTTACGGGCAAACAGACAAAGAAGATAACAACAAGACTGGTAACACGATATCAACAGCCTGAATCACTGCACACTTAGAAGGCGGCACCCGTAATTACAGCGGCCACTGACTGGGTTCAAATGTCATATCATACCAATGAGAAAACAACTCATTCGGACGACGTCATCAGTCAGGAGACGAGACAAGGAAATTAAAACTACCGTAAACCTGTCCATCAAACATCTACTGGACAGCGTGTAATCTACAAATTATGGTTGGTAGTTGACCGGAAAGGACACTGCTCATCCCGCTCATCTGATGATACCCTGCTATCTGTTTAAATCATAATTAACACAGTCATCCCGCTCTGACTGAACGATGAAATGAATTAGAACTATTCATATTGTTGTCGCAGCTATCACTACAGAAGGCTTTGAGTAAAAAATACATAGTGGGGTTATCTTGTAGTTTTCAATCAATTCCATTGCCTGCCTTACTGCCAATTGTCAACTACCATTTGCTCACATCAACAAGACGTCCCATGATAATGACAGATGAATTGCATCAATCAAAGCCATTGAGAGAAGCCTCCATTGACTCTGATAGTACGTTATCTGCATCTATCCGTATCTGATGTGAATGCTAAAAGCAAGCCACTGGAGTAAGTAACCTTTTGATGAACAGATCTAATCGGCTAACACTAATACTGTATAATAGTTTATCATAGATATAATATATCAAGTCATCAATGGGGTGGGGGGAGGTGACGAGGGATTATGATGTTAACAAGTTATGACATGGATCATAAACAATCCTTACTTCTGTCAAAGGAAGATAGTCATAAATGTTTGACCTCCAAGTATCAATGGTCATAAAATTATAGAGATATAAAATATTGAGTATCTATTACGTTTGTTATAATCACACATACATGTACACGCACACACGCACACTATCAAATACACACAGACTCACTGACCTATCACTCTGGAAGTAAACTTGTTCACAGTAATTGTGAAAAATCACGTCCGTATACACACAACCTCAAGTTGTATATGCCATAAACAAGTACATTCATGCATGCATGCAAGTATATATGCCAGCTGCATGGAGTACGGACAGTTGCTCACCTGGACACTTGCTCACCACGCAAATGAAAAAGTGGACATTTACTCACCAGTGAAATTTTAATAAGAAAAAAATTAAATGATTTTTAATTCAGGAATATATTTCTTAGTATCCTATTACCTATATAATTATTGGGATGAATATTACCAATTTATTAGGGCATTAAAGTTCAGAGATTATTTTATTTGATTACTATAATTTTGTGCATTTTTTTTCTCATTAAAAATTCACTGGTGAGCAAGTGTCCACTTTTTCATTTGCTTGGTGAGCAAGTGTCCGGGTGAGTAACTGTCCAGTGAGCAACTATCCGGTGAGCAACTGTCCTACACCCCAGCTGCACTGCCCCACCACCACCACACACACACACACATTTAGATAGTTGTTCAATAATCATAATGAAATAGGGAACAACAGCAGCATATGTTCCCAGTGACTTTCCATAATTAAATTTCTTGTTGATAAATAACAACATCCCCTTAGTAACATTTAACACCAAAGAGACCTAGATACCAACAGAGCAACACACACACACACAGCTGGATGTAGTAATAACAAAATTACAGAAAACTAATATTACTTCCCCTTACACATACTAATAATCAATAGGCTATTACTATAATACTTTAAGTGGGCTGTTCTACTGTACACCACCAGCGCCACGGTACACTATATTTGTTGATAAACGGACTCTAAATATATCCACGTAACTACTCACATGACAGGTCATCAATGTGCCTAATGTTATAATTGCCCTGCCAGAGACAGAGTGTAGCTCTGTTGAATGATGAATGTTGGCTGGAGTCATTCTGTAACATATCAGTGGAACAAAGCCTAATCACGTATTTCCTATTTCGGCGAAAGAAACGGGCAGATTTATCTCATTACAGTTTCTCGACATTCAGTGATACACGGTGACCTTGGCGTGAAACCGACAACAAACACGGTTTTATAATCTGTTCTGATTGGTAAAATGTTAGAGAGGTAGAATTTAGCAACAAACGTCTATAATATTATGAGGAAGGCAGGATGGTCAGACCGGACACAGACTTTAGTTCATATCAGGCTAATTCAATAATCGAGCTTCGGGCTAATTATTATTTCCTCATGGTGGGGTTTCACCTCTCTCCTTTCATGTTAAAACTACCTGTCTCCGTTCTGCCATGTCTTACACTTATAGCCAACGAGCTGTCAACAGATATAAACAAAATTAACTTGGACCAGTTGAACAAATGGTATTATAAGAAAACTGTGACATGTGAAATATCCTTGCACTTCCATGCACTAGCTGATGGATTATGATGATGATCATTGGTTTTTATGGCCACATATGGCTAAATGGGCTGAGTGACCTCCAGAGGTAATGAAACGAAGTCAAAGATGAAACACCCTTCAGATAGGCCCACATCGCGATTCAAACTCAGGTGGTAGTGATCTGTGATTCAACGCGCTACCAACTAGACCACGGAGGCGACCCTCACTAGCTGATGGAGGGAGACACCACTAGTCAGTAGATTTTGCTATAAAAATCTAAACTGGTGGACCAGCATTTCGTATCTCTCTAAAATCCTCATTTATTGTCACTCTAACTGACAAAAGCATCACCACAGACTTAACTTTAACTCAGAGCTGTTGTTGATCAGAGAGAGAGAGAGAGAGAGAGAGAGAGAGAGAAAGATAGGTAGAGAGAGAGAGAGAGAGAGAGAGAAAGAGATCGTGGATACCCTTGTGGGTAAATAATGAAATGAGACAGAAAATAAATTGTTAAACTAAAGACCTCAAGTCTAGTATAATCCATGATGCTGGATTATCCAGTCAACAAATGAACGGATTAATAAACAGTCTGTAGATCGTAATATTAATTTTTTACTCGGAATCAGCTACATTAATTGCCATATTCCTACATCCAAGACAGCACGCACCTCTCTAAACTGGAATGACAACAGATACATTTATATCCCCAGTACGATCATTAGTACAGTAGTATGAAGACATCCTTATCTTCAGCTGTCTACTGTGACACGGGTTAACCTGATTTACTGTGCACATGACACTCCATAAGACGTTTTTCTATTACAAATATAAACAAGATTAAATAATATCTTTTAAAAGAACCTCAGCCAAACAGATTCTAGAATAACTAGAAAATCTCTTTAAAGGTGCAGATGCCCACCTGTAAGATCAAACTGGGTGTGCAGTCCTATATTTGGCATGGTGTTAATATTGCTAAAAACAGTAAAAGCATAACCTTTGACCCACACCGGAAGGCATGCCACCAAAATGCTTTGTACCGAATACAATGGATGCATTACATTTTATGTAGATTCTGGCCATAAATAATCCTGCCACTTTGTGGACAGAAACACCAGCCATAATACATTTTTTAACCATTGTGATAAACTGGGGTTCACTTAAATGACTAGTCAGCCATTGACAGAATTCACTCATGCGTAACCATACTTTTTCCAGAATAACTGTAAATTAAATATTCATGTGTCAATAACTGAACTAGAAGCAAAACCGTTTTTTATGATAAGAGTGAAGTACTCTTAACTGTACTCCATCAAGAACAAGTACAAACAGGTTTTATGTTTTTATTCTAGATGAAGTACAGAGAATATTATACCCTGTTAATTACTAATCTACATTTTTTTTATGTTTTAGTAAAAGTATTTGAAAAAAAGATTAAACCTTGTCTTTATAATATCGCTAAAACTTTCAGATTTAATCTGGGACCTTATTATAAATGAAATGTATATACAATGTTGGGGAAAGCAGCTAAATTGAACGAGTCCTCAAATAAGAATGAGTGTGTGCATGCGAGGTGGAAAACGATTTTCCACACATGCCTATATTTGTATACCTGTTAATCTGTGATCAGTACTAATACACAGAGCCTGACCTGTAAACTTGCTGCATGTGGATTTATCAACATTACACAGAGCTTATAACTGAGAGAATGGACACATTATGTATAGCGTAATTCTTATCTGATAATCTCCTGATCAATAGTGACATAAAGCAACCAAACTGGTGCAATTATCAGCATAATGCCAAATATCAATACTACTATAATGTTGGCACACAAGTGTTAACATGTGACTGAGCTGTATAACAAGAAGATTATGGTCAGGTAAGTGTGGATCATGTGTGTGTGTGTGTCTATATATATATATATCCACAAAGAAGAAATTTAGGTTAATGCTGCGGACATTAACCTTTACACACCATAACTAGATGTTACAATCAGTATTTGGCCCAAATCAATCTACTTATGACATAGTGTCCCCTAACCCCTAAGGTAAACAAGTCTCCAATCGCTCAATTGTAAAGGCAAAAATACAGCTCACTCAAATTTCACACAATATTCCAGTATGACCAAGATGGTTGCAAAATAATATTTGGGAAGTAAAATTAGTATGACTGGTAATTATTGCTAATTGATAAAGGACTCATTGCATTACCACTCCTCACATATATCAATGCAATTAGATTCTCTAGAGAATATCAATAAAATGTCCAAAAAAAGGTAATATTTAAAACAAAACAATAGATAAACCAGATGTATTCCTAAGATATCTTCATTTTATGGAGATTTTACTGATAAAACAGTCTTTAGAAGCGTGAGCATTCACATACATTGTCTGAAATACCAATACAACAAAGGACAGTATTATGTCAAAACAATTAATTGATAAAGGCAGCTGTTTACCAACAATAAACCCTACACCTGGCTATCAATAACTGGCTTATAGTCTGTGGAGTTCATTATATCAGATCAGGGGAATGAAAGACAAATACTAACATTAAAAGCCTTTTGATACATCCTACATACACACTACAGAGTTGGTCATCTATAGATGGTTAAACATTATGACAATCAGGTGCCAATTAGGTGAAGAGACATTAATAAAGCTATCTTGAATGACCATTAACAAGCTTAGCATTCCTTCTGGCTGCCATCATCCAGCCCTGTCCGAATGAGTCAATGTTTGTTGGTAAACAAATCGAATACTTAAGATTACTGGTGCTCAGAAATTAGGGCCATGCTAGTATCACTGACAGATTGTTGTCAAGGTGAAAAGTGCATTAATTTCTTAGTAAGATACATCAAAGCTGTGCCACAGTGATAAATAGTTAACAGTGAGGAGTAGCTAAGTAATATGGTTGACTGGTATTTCAAACTGTGTTGAATGGTTGCTCCGAGTCCTGTGTCACCAGACCCCCAAATAGAGGTGGGTGGGTAATTATTTGACGGAGAGAGAAAAACCTTTCAGAGCACAATGTGTACATGCTCATGGAATATCAACTACACAACAAACCTGTGATCAATAACGAGCTCTGTGGAAAAACATCATGTTCCAGTAGGACTGAAGAAACAAAACGATGTGAGAATGACAACTGTGTGCAAACAACTGGAACAGTAGCGTCTACCGTTACCACAGCGGATGATGTATTCACATGAGAATCTGACAGGCTGTGCCAATTCCAGGCGGTGCAATCAAACACACTTCTATCAGGAATGGCTTCAAAACAACTGCCTTTAAAAGCTCAATGGATTGTTTGCAATCAATGACATCCAATGAATATAATATTAGACCCTACCAACCACAAATCACTTGACAATACTAGATAATCAGTCTTCTTAACATTGATAATGCATAGACTGATTTATTACATACAGACTAGCTTACTCAAATGATAAAAAGGATGAATAAAGAATAACAAAGAGGCTGGTCACTGACCTTGTAGTATGCTTTGATGTTCTTCAAGAGAACATCCCAATTGTGGATCCTGTCTCGGAGATCTTCTACAATAAAACTGATTCCATCTGTAACACATTTGGAATCTCTGAAATATACAAATGCAGTTAGATGTTATAACAAAACGCTAACTCTCCGTAAACCATTGATTATCCGACACCGGCAAAATTCAGCAGGCGTTGACGAGAATAGCAATACGGAAACAAATACCTGGTGATTCTGCGGAGAGGCATAAAACAATAACTGTCTCTACATTCACAATTGGCCATGACCAATATAGATGCGAGCGATTAGTAAAATTATTCTAATTAAATTATGTCAATCACGATTTGGTCTCCTGCCGCCATTATAGCGAGGGACCTAACTGCGGAATCACAGTTATTGGTGTCTGATTATCAGAATTGTATTAAATTAGTCAAACATCTCTGTGTCCATGCTGATGATGGGAAACAATTAAAACTGAAGATAGCTTCATATCTTGACAGCCATAATGCCATTAATATGACTATTATGGTCATATCTGCCATCAAACTAGTAATAGATAAGACACTACAGTTTAAAACAGCACTAAATCGGTTATCAAACTACTAATTGATATCATATCTACACAGCCGGTCATTACTAAGTAAGCATGACATTTCAGGCATAACAATAAAATGTTACAGCACGGACCAATAACTGACTTCAAACGAGGTGCCACTCTCTATGGAAATACCAATAAAACCGACATTCTCATCTTCTCTATTGTCTTGTATTGTGAAAAATAGAGATAGCTGTGTGATCTCAGTATAATAATCTCATCAGAAACTGAGAGTAATGAGTGACAACAAAAAGATTTAATAAAGCATCCATATTAGCAGAACGACCCCAAAAAAAGTTGTTGACTGTTGAACTTAAACAATAACAAATGGTGTACATTAATTGGAAGAAAAGAAAACATTATTTCTACCAGAATGGCCCTTATTCTCTAAATAAGGCAACAAGACACAGGAATACATCAATTCATATATCATGATTAAGGTATAACATTTTTATAACAGTACAAGAGGTGTAACTTCTTCCTAACAATTTACCTTTAAATTCAAAACGGAAACAATACAAAATCACCAAAATTAAGAAAAAAGTCTATATCCCTATATTTTTACCAAACCTCAGAGACACATGGTAGACGACCATGAAGACTATTCTGATTGCTCAGTGTTGATCTAAGCTAAACATAAACCAAACAAACATGTTATGTTTGTATGTCTGCCATCTGGATGGGACACAGTATGTGATAACAACAATACTTAGAGTAAACAAATTACACGCCGACCACATTCTTACAATGATCATCATCGTTAACGTTATTGTCGAAATGTCATAGACTCTGGTTTATGTCTAAATCACTATCAGCTCCCTCAGATCTGTCATTTGGTTGTATTTATATCTGAGTACAAATGTATCTAGTCTAACATACCATTACCAGACACTAACGTGACAAACAACCGAAGTATGTTTTAATAAAGAGGAGTAAACAGGCGTATGATGGTAAACCTTTCATAGGAGTAACATATACTAATAACAGCTATTCAGTACGGATCTCAGATTAACAGACAGTTATACTTACATCTCTTTCATTACTTGGTTCAGGTAAGCACCATCAAAGAGTTGTTCGTAAGAGAGTGGCTTGTCTGGCTGGAATGTTTGACACTGGAGGAAAATATACATATACTATTATTATTATATATATAGCATAACAACAAAATGATCCAGTGATCATGTATAAATTAAATTGACTAGCCCATAATTTTAACTACATATAAATAGATGAACAATTATTTGCATATTGGATATTTTATTTGGGATGATCATTACTCAGTGAACTGATTAATTAATAACTAACAGTCAACAATTATTTCGCTGTTCTTCATGCTCTTGGATAATTTCTGATAAAAAATCTTGATAAACATGCCGGGATTTTCTCACACATCTCCACATTTTATGCAACATTTACCGGAGAGAAAGGCATGATTCACACATAGAAGGCAACTTTATTATTCAAATTACACATCACGCACACACTTGTTTTTAATTATACACACACAATGAATTAATTTTTCAGCAAAGGAGAGTGTACCTTGATTACACACAAAGCCTCTGTGATTAACTGGTTTATGTTTTACATTACTAAAAAATGCACCTTATCAGGCACGGACATGCTTTGTACGAAGTTTGGATTTCAGTCTGGGATTAGATCACTGTCAAACACAACACTGACATTACAAAGCTAGACACTGGGTTTTAACCCAGGCGGTGGTGGTGTCATTATACTGCTTAGTTCATTACCAGAACTGTTCGTCGTGACCATCACAGCCATATTTCGTGTCTAGGGTCAGTTAGCCACAGTATCACAACAGCAGCCAATCAAGTACAGAGACATTTAGAGACACTTGTGGTCCTGGAGTAATTTGTTACTAGAGCCCCCAAGAGCTAGAGAATAACTCACCATGGTATAGGGTAACTGAGATGAAGTGCCCTTCAAGCCAGTGTCTCTGCTCATAATTAATTCATTACTTTAAGGCATTCTATGATTTGATCAATCGATATAAGGACAGGCGAACTATAGTCTATACTAAGGCGGAACCATTAATTGCATTAGGCAGTTTCACCTATACCAATGAATGTTAAAATGTTAATTGGAATCAATACATGGTAATATACTTTAGGATGATTATGGGATCAGCTGGCCATTATCATAATTATGAATATGTGCTAGATCTAGCTTATAAATTTCAACAAATAAATATACAGATTTGTCAAATTAAAATGTGGAAAATTTAATTGGCTTAAATTTGCGAAATGCATATGTACACTTTTAGCTCTTTTATATAACGGTATATTTTATTGCTAAACAAGTTCGAGAAATACGTTTCTTAATCAAACAAAAATACCATTTCCACGGCATTTGATCTGGACGTGACAAAAGGTTCAAAATTAACTCAGTAGAGTTTTGTACAACATTATAGCCAAAAATGGGTACCTGGACTGTCCAAAACCCAACTAACAAATCTAAAATACACATGGATCAAAACGTCAATAAAAACACGAGAAGACTCAGAAGTATCGTCAGTTATCAAATGTAAAAAGTTAAAAAAACAAAGGATGCGTTTCAGCTTTTTTCGAATAATTTTATTAGCGGAACCTATCTCGGAAAGACCAGATAGTGTCTGGTCATTGCGAAGATTATCCGGATTTAATGACGATTAAAAAGTTTGTTGTAGCTTACCCAGACAACCAATGGACTGTCCATGAACGTCGTTCCTGGAGCTGCCATGGTCATGATGGTGGTGTCGTAAAAGTCGTCACGGACGACAGCACAGTGAAGAAAGAATTAATCCACAATAAATAATATATATTCCTAAGTTCCAGAACTCATGTTGATATTCCATCCATTCGGGGACGTCAGCTATTCCACATTTAATGGTGACTATTTCGCACCGCTCGCTGCCCGCCCGCCCGCTACAAAACTGTCAGTCTCTACCTGGCCGCCGTTACTCGTTAGCTGCATACCACATGTCAATGGTGGAGTGGTAAATTAGACACTCGCCATTACAGGCTGTCCCTCTCGTGGCCCCCAAATTCCGAGTTGTCTCCAGCTAGCTATAACGATCGGCAATGGGCCATTCACGCCGAGTGCCGTATGGATTAATGCCCATATAATTTCGACGTGTGTGTAGTGTTACAGACGTCAACATACGACGTTTGACACAATCAGACGACGGTGGCTGACGGAGACAGAAGCGGTCTGAACCTCTAAAGCGATTCGTACGCGATACAACGTAGGTATTTCCCGCGTTCAGGCGTTCATAATTCTATTGGTGCGAGAAGAAAGCCTTGCCCAAACAAGTAAGCTTACACCGATCGATATACGTTCCGATCAACAGACGCTGAGGACATCGGTGACTTGTCGCTTGGTTTCTAAAGACGCCTTCGGCGATCGTCTGCTCGATTCCGACGAGGTTACACGCATTATCCGAATAATCGTGTATGAACTAGACTAAGAGATGTTCGAATTTTCCCACCCGATGCCAACATTATCCATCTGTATGCGTATAGATATCTATTAAAGCTGCACTGGGTATTTTCATCGTTGCTCTCGTATTCCAAGTTTTCGGCTTCTCTCTCACCTTTTGTCGCGCATCACCAATCGCGACTCATAAAATTGGGTCACCGCAGATAGTTTATGCCAACCTGCAATATAGTCCTATAAATAACGGTTTATTTCTTGCAGCCCGATATTGTTATGACTTCTGTTCAACTCACGAAGTGTACAACGTCCTATGGTTATCACAGTTTCCTAATACTCATGTCAGTTGATTCCTTCTTTTCATTTTTGTGAAAGTGTCAACAATGCTGGACGACAATGACACCGCACATGTTACACCTGCCGGTACCTGTCGCGTAGTGATACATGCACCGGGCGAACTTAGGTAGTCAGAATAAAATCATAACGTTCTCGTATATTAGATGTAGGTTTAGACTGCTTTCAGTTTGATACACAGAAATGGACTTTCAGTAGGGATAATCCATTATAAAAATACTTTTAATTACAATGAAAGGAAACTTTTATTCAGTGTTATAATAATAATAATAATGGACGGATCACAATGAAACCTCCGTGTAATTTATCACTTTAAATACAGATTTAACTGGTTGATAGAACTAATTACAAACACACAATGTTTTTAGAATTTCTGATTATATATTTCATTATTAGAAATTTTACTGATGGTTTCTTCAAGAATATTTTTTATTACACTACACATTTGATTGATATATTAATCTCAATTATATTATGGGCTAACTGAAGCCCCTCATGAAGTGCGAGATAAACCTTTAATCTGCACAATACCATGATCTGGTCAGTGATCTCATCAGTGTCAGTATCCGAGTAGATCTTATGAACTGATCGAGGTAGGTAGTCTATAGCACAGTGATTAGAGCAGAGTGCCACAAACTCCAACGTTGTGTGCTTGAATCCAACTCATACCTCTGTTTGTGGATTGATTCCACAAGGATCCACCCCTTGGCCATATGTCTCGGGTATGACCAATAGTTAGTGCAAACTAACAACTCACTCACCTACAAGGTAAGGTAGTATAACCAGTCCTTATGGACCTATATGACGTAGATAATACAGTTGTTCATAATGTAATTTTCTCCCAGTTGAAAGGTGTTTGTTTTGTCCAGTAATGTTTCTGAATATTTTCAGTCCTATTTAGAACAACATTCCCAGGTATTTATTTCTGATATCCCATGTTTGTTATTAAATATCACTTGTATTCAAAGGATACTCTTATATATATATATATATATATATATAAGTATATCATTGGTTCATTGTTTGTGTTAATGAATTATATTATCCCTCCTTAATAATTTTGACCATTACATTGCTGATATTCAGCAATGTTCAGGATGAGCTAAAATATTCTCAAATTAAAAGATGATACAACAAATTGTATCTGTTTGGCTTCACCATGTTATGTCATATCTCTAAAAACACCAACATTACACACTGGCTAATCTTTAATTACTGCTATTAATGGGTCAGTAAACATTCTAGGGATCATTTTTTTGACGAATGTGTTAATATGTATGAGGACATCCATTCTATTATGTTGGTCCTTACCTACATTACACCTCATATAGACAACTGGAAGTCCCCAATTACGTGCCATATCACACAATGACAACTACTTTAGAAACATGATCACATCATCCCCATAAGTGTATCCATTTCACGATTTGGTTAACTTATAGTTATAAATCTATCTAAATATCAGTATGAATTTTTGTCCATTAGAAAATCATCCTCAAAACTTAAATCAGCTGACAAGATACTACCTGTATCTGTGTCTTGACTCTAGTCATATGAGCTGTTGTATTTTTAACAGAGCAGCCAGCTCCCGGTTTGTCCAACAGGTAATCAGAAGATATTACAATTGAATCATCTCTTGTAAAGTTCAGATCTGTTCTAAAAGCGGAAATGTTTTCAATGGTAAATAAAATCAAATAGTTCAAATTTCTAACTACGTTAGGTTTAAGATAGAACATATTGAGGTTTCACTGAACGGTACATATCAATGGTTCCTACTAGTAAGGATGCATTATGAAATGTACAGTATTATTATTATTATGATGATGTAAAACTGGATAATCAAGTAAGTCTATTTTTGACAGATTAAATATTTTACAGAAACAGGCAACATTAGGACCTAATCCTATAACCTGAAAGTCTGGAGTGCACTTTATAGGGAGTTTATGCCAGTACATAAACTGTTATGATATGATGCATTACGATGTGATATGATACATTCAATAGATGCAAACCACACTGATTTGATCTAACAATATTTCAGTCTGTTGTGTGGGGGGGGGGGAAGAACCTGTACCATAACGTGTCTAGGAGATCCCAAACAACATTTATACCAATACATAAATAATATTGTAAAGTGCCTCAAAGTAGCTTCTAGCTGAATAGGGCACTATATAAATAACACATATTATTATTATAAATGAGGTTTTGTCCCACAATCCTTAGAAACCTTTCTTTCACATTTTGAACACATGATATACTATTTTGTTGAGTATATTTTATATGCTACCATTTGTACTTAATTCAAGATGTTTAATATACATACAAGTATATGAATCTCAAACCAACGTTAAGACTGTGAAGCCAGGAGACTTGATGGATTATTGCTTTAAACACAAAAAACAACTATTTTCTATTATTTTATTTCATTCACAGTATAGTTCACAAACACTGGTACAGAATACTGTACCTGTTGATATTGCATAAATATATTTACAAATGTATAGCATTTTTTATACATGATTGAAGAAAAGCACATCTAAATATACTGTAAAAAGGCAGTCACAACCCTTTACTTTGCATTGAATAATACATAAATCCACCAAACACAAAAACGGACAGACAGCGCACAAACATAGCATTCATAGCATCGGCTGCACTCTACGCTCCATGGAAGACGCATTATACGGATATAGTAATATCCAGTCATGGAATGTACTGACAGCTCAATCAGATGAGTGATAAAAAGGCTACTTCTTCAAATAAAGGGAACTTAGTTTGTTCAACAAAATCATGCTTGAAATAGTTTGTCTCTTGGCCAGATGGCACATACCATGTAATGTCTAAATAACATCAACAAGCTAGAAAATATCCTATCACCATAACTAATGTGTATATACTAAGCTGGCCCTAGTTGAACCATCACTTGGTCATCACCATAAAAGTATCTCATGTTTCATCCAGCGACAAAAACCAAACATGGGTCATTTTCCATTTGATTGTGGTAGGAAAATATGCAAAGCTAACAGTGGCATCAAACATAGGGAACAAATATTGATCCCGATAAGACAGGAGCAGCATCAGAGATAAAACGGCCACATCTGATTTATGCTGATTTAGACAGTGAAATGCGAGTTAAAACAAAACATTAACAAAATCTAACTTCAGGTAACTGTGATATAAAATATATTTGTGCCATCGTAACAAAGCATGTACGGCAAACTAAACACTTCCAAATAAGTGCTGATGCCAGTAAGCTCTGTGGTATTTGATAAATGAACGTAAACAAACAACTAGGCATCTGTGGTCATAATATAATTTAAATCTCTATTTTAGCATTGTGTTAACTATTTGCTTTTAAACGGAACATAAAACTTTGAAGATGATGAACTAATAAATAGCTGCTAAAAGGTTACAACGCTACCATCACAGTTGTATGGAAGAGAGCACAGTGCAAAACCAACCATCAAACACACACACACAGACACACACATGCACAAACACACAAGACTGGATCTGAAGCTAATAGGCCTGCTATCGTTTTGAAATCTATAGCCAGAAATACCGTCTTAATCTAAGATCTGCAATATTCCTTAAATAAATGCTACGAGGAAATTGTTTACAGAATAGAATCTTTATAGAAACGTAAGCTATAATGCACCACAATCTACTGATATTGCAGTAATAATAATAATAATAATATAATAACAATAATAAACACCTACACAATTATTAACTGCATTATAAACGAAATATATGGATAATGCATCTAAAAAGAAGGCACATAAAAAGACCATTTCAGATCAGTTAAAACAGAGAGAAATACACTATTTCTAGAAAACATGTCTTGATTCCTAATCCGAATGTGAGCCATAAACCATCGTACACATATACCAGCATTATTAAGAGTGTATAATATCTAAAAGAGCGGGGAGACAAGAGAGTATTATGAAATGAAGGCAGTCACATGTGAAGATCATACATTACTGTAGAAATGGTAGGTCCTTTTATCGTAGGGATTCAACCCACTGAATGATGACTGCATGGTTTCGATGATCTTCCTCAACTTTCGGTTCTCAACCTCCAGGTCAAGGTTTCGCTTCTCGAGCAGGTCAATGCGGTCGTTGGTGAACTTGATGGCATTCAGAGATTTCCTCAGGGAAGAGTTCTCAACCGACAGCTGCTGGTTCTTGTTCTGAAGATCAACCACTTTGCTCACCAATATCTGCCACTCGGCTGTCTTTGCCTGGCTAGACATGCGCATCTGAGTTCGTACCACTTCGCTGCTGACAACCTTGAACCCCAAGATCCTGTGCAGGTCTCTTGGTGATGACTGGGTGGCCTCATCGGAAGCCGGTGTATCTGGAGATGTGGCACATCCTGAATCTTTGTCAGATTCCAATCTCTCAGATAATTTTTCCAGACTAGTGTCAACTTCTGGTGGCATATAGATTTGTTCAAGATCTATAGCTTTTGGTGGGAGAGAGAGTGTTGATTCGAGAGAGGACAAAGAAGATCTGCTTCCTGAAGGAGCGAGATGTTGACGTCGTTCAGGTGTCACATACACAGTCTTCTTTTCAGGCATTGTTGACCGAAGGCGATCTCCACGTGAAAATGGAACATAATCTGATGCTGGTCTGAGCCGGTTATGATGTCCAGAAACGCAACCACCATGCTGTATTGTGGCGCGTAGACGGTCTCCACGTCTGAATGGACCATCCCCAAATCCTGGAGTGGTGGGCATGGATCTGCAGCTTGGACTGCCAGCATTCTTGGTCATGGATGGCCTATTTTCATGTACAGTGCCAAGAACAGTGGCTGGCCTTTCTGGTACAGGTGAGCCCTGCCTGCCACCCTTTGATCGTAGAATGTCCAGAAACTTACTTCTAGATCCAGACTTACTTTTGATTGGCTTGTTATTGTTTGGCTCCGGGGATTGATGTTCGTTTCCCAGTTCACTGTAACTGATCCATGCCGGGGAAGGTGATGTCTGAACACTCTGTGAAACTAGCATCTTCCTCCTGGATCTGGAAGAGAATGAATCAAGATCCTCACCATTCATGCTTCCTGTCTCCAGCTCATCTTGCTCGGATGCAGAATCCATGCCATCAAAACGAATTGCTTTACGACAGTATTTACAAACATGGATGATCTGCTCCTGGCGACTGCCAGAACACTCTTCCATCTTGTCAACCTGGTGTTCGAGTTCCTGGATCCGCTGCTGACAATCCATCTGTGTCCCTCTCATTCTACTCCTGAAGTAATCCATCTCCTTGGCTAATCGCTGATTTTCCTGCTTCAGCTGTGTCACCTCATCCCTGTCCTTTCTCCATGCTTCATCAATGAAGTTCAGCTTCTTCTTGTACTCGGACTCGTGCGACTTCAGTTGTTGCTTTTCATTCTCGAGCTGTGCCACCTTGTCCTTGAACTCCTCAGACATCTTACGCTTCAGTTCCAAGCTCCTCTCCTCAATTTCCTGGAGACGCTCATGATATTCGGCTGTCAGCTCCTTTGTCGTTCTCTTCCGGAGCTGATTTGTCTGCAGTTCAAGCTCAGCCATTTTGCGGCTGATTTCTTTTTCGGTTTCTGACTGGACTTTCTGCAGCATCTGCTGAGCATCGCAGAGGCGACATTTTGCATCTGACAGCTCTTGCTTCAGTTCATCTTTCTCCATTTCCAGCCTTGTAACTTGAGATACCATCGTGTCTTTCAGTTCCTCTGACAAACTTCCTACAAGTTAGGAAAAGACAACGCAAATTATTCCATCATCTTAACAGAGTGAAAACAAATGGAATCGGAGTGGGTTTGTGCTATTGACCCATTCATTCAAAATTATGATTCAGAGATCCATTCATTCCTGAAGTAATGGAAGCCTGCCGATCTGAACTGATTGAACCAAATTTGATGAAATTCAAGCATATATCCATCCACCCACAACTTAATGATACATTGGCACAGAAAGGACAAAGATTTTATTTACAACATATCAAACATGGGGTCAATTCCATTTTGTCAATTCCAATTCCACTCAATTACATTTTCGTCAATTCCACATTAATTTAATCAAATAAATTTTTCGACTCAAATTCCGTCTTTTATTGAATCGAAAAATTAAATGGGAAATTAATTTGTGGATTTAATTTTTTTGTACAAAACTTCAATTCCAATTCAAAATTTATTAATTCCAATTCCATTTTTTTCTTCAAATAATCAATTCCAATTTCGGAATTGAATTGACCCCCATGTCTGCAACATATACAAATTACAATCATGCATATATAAATATAATATCAGTATACAGTATATGTTGTAGGGTGTTACATGTGACAATTACAATGGGATTGTGGGGCAATGTCATGGCAGGTGCGATCAGTTTGTATTAGCTACCTTTTATTCTAATATTATTACACGTAGAAGGTAATGATGATCTAATATTAAAAACCAAATCTACAAGATCTTACAGCATATGACAGGTGATAAGAGACGCAATCAAGATTGATGCCATTTATGTTCAGCAAATTATTCTTGAATGATTACCAGTGTCTGTACATTGTGTACATAGAACTGTGTGTGTGTGTTGGCTTTATTGATAAGATGAATCAAAAAGGATAAGCGCAGATATTAGTGTTTCTAATGATATCGAGTTAGCATTGAAGATAGCGATGAAGTCTGTTGTCCTGTTAGCTATCTATCAGTCATGATATAGATACAACCAGTGAAACATAATTTAAAATTCATAACTTTTTCGCCTAAATACTTCGGTATAGACACGTTGCTGTGTTTGTGTTCTTGAGTGGGAATACACATAGTCACGTCTTTTCAAACCAGTTCATACGGGCCAAGGTATAGAGCACTGCCATAAAGGCTTAGCATGGCCTCAGATCTGCATATGGTGAATTTAGAGTAAGGCAGTGGATGGCTCCTAAAGACAACTTGCATGAAGGCATGTCATGAAGGCCAACTAAATAGAGACACATTTTGCAAATCTGAATTTGCCAGAAATAAATTTTATTTCTGTATAAATGGCCATGATTTATAGTCAACTTATCATATATACACTTATCTTGATTTTAGTTAAGTATTAGATAGCCAGCCACCAGCTCCCAAAATTCTAACATGAAAATATATTTACACAATAGAGAAGATATAACTGTTGATGATTGGTAATTAAATACCTCCAATCTGTTGTTGACTAGCGAAGTCTATTGACGAGATGCTCAGCATCCTGTGCATGCCAGAGCCTTCAGTAATCTTGGACTTCTCAAATTCCAAAAGTGAATTCTCATCCAATACTTCTTGTAGTTTCTTGGTTAATTCTTCCTTCTCCTGGCAGTAAGGTGGAATGAAAGTTTACATGAAAACCTGTCATAACTAGTATTCTGACATCCACAAAACACCCACAAACACACACATGCACGCACACACACACACACATAACATGCGCACACACACACACACAGGTATGTACACACACACACAGGTACACACGCACACACAAGCACGCATACACATAATAAAACAAACTAACCATATTTGATTCTTCAAGTTTGACTTGATATCGAACCAATTCATCCGTAATGGATTCTAACTTCTTCTGACTAGATGCTAGCTGTTCATCCAAGTGTGACCGTGCCTCAGCCAATACATCATTGTCTTTGCGCAGTTCCTATAAAGATGGCATTAATTTGACTAATAAACAGAATGGCCTAGTAACAGAAGTTTATATAAATATTTTTAAACATGAGATGTCATAAACAGCTAGTGCCATCTAGAGTAAATTGTAATACCTCAACTCTGGACTTATAAAAATCCAGCTCTCCAAGCTTTTCCTTGTATCGCTGGATGTCCTTCTCTATTTTGTCCAATTTTACTGCCTAGAAGAAAAAACACATAATAAATGTACACATGTTTTCATTACAGAACTGAAATATATATTGTGACGTTATGATTGTCAGTTTATCACCAAATACAACATTATGATATTTTCCCCGCCAAAAATATCTACCTTTTCTCTAAGAACATCCAGCTCATCTCTGTACGACTGTACGGCTTTGGCATCTTTACTGAGACACATATTCTACAGAGAGATGAAGAAAAGTGATGAATGATATAGAATCACCTATGAACCATTAGTTTATCAGGTTTACATTGATGGGTACAACAGTTATAAACTGAATTGAATCATATCATTTATTCATATTGCATTCCAATTTAATAATTATCTTCAAATGGGATAGTCATAAAAGGGAATGCGGATAGAACTTTATTCACCTCAGATTTAGTGTGTAGATACTGTTGTTTGGTTATATTTAAGTCATCTTGTAGTTCCGATATCTGTTTTGATTTTTCTTCACTGAAAAAAATATATGGCACCATTAACTATGACATCACTCACAAGGTGGCAGCACTAACATAATCTTTTTATCATGCGTGCATGCCTCTTCATCCCAGACATCCATTAGAACCAAGTATTTGTCAAGTAGTTGAAGTCTCTCTTTTTATAGGAAAACAAACATTTATTTCCTTTATACATAATGTATATAGGATGCTCCCCCCTCTCTTTGAACAAAGAAATGTCAACTAAATGAATGAACACATCTCAAACATTGCGTTATTACTTTAAGCCGAGGTTTGCCAAACAGACCAGTGCTGATATACACACAGTCTGAACCATCTGCACCTGCTAGAAAATAATGCGGGTAATGGAAAAGGGAAACACTTCAGGTCATGGTTGAGTAGTCAAAGAGGTCAAGCTAATTCTACTCCAACACCTGGTGGTCACTTGAAAAAAGCCAGCTTTCTAGATGCTCCCCTCATACTGTTAAGCAAACAAAGATCTCCCTATACTAACGCAGAGCAAACAACAAACAGGTAGTGACAATGACATCATGAAATCCTTCCCCCTCCCCCGAACAATCGTACTTATAAAATGACACCATTTCCCACTAGGTAACAATGCCACTGGTTGCCAGTGGTAACCACAGGATGTCTGAAGAACTCCAGCGCTTGCCTGAGCTAACATATCTATTCTACAACATGACATCAGAGGCACGCCATAATCATGATGTGTGGTGACCCCAACGACCATAATGTAACCATGACAACAGACCATACAGCGATCTATATCAACAATAATTATACATTATCACGAATCCACGTGACTGAAAACATCAAACTTGATTTAGTCACCAACAAAATGTTATAGCTATGATCCTATAATATGTCACTGGCTGTGGGAAATACCAGAAAGATACAAAGAAATTACAAAATTATTCACGTGTAATTATCTATGGCATTTCATAACAACACCTGGGGCGCCTCCGTGGTCTAGCAGTAGCGCGTTGGACCACAGATCACTACCACCCGTGTTCGAATCCCGGCGTGGGCATATCTGAAGGTTGTTTCGTCTTTCACTTCGTCTCATTACCTTCGGAGGTCGCTCGGCCCATTTAGCCTACCTTGTGCACAAAAGTGGCCGTAAAATCAATCATCATCATCATCATCATCATCATAACAACACCTGGCATAACTTTTGGAAAACACAAATGGTAAAGTAACTAGTTTAAAACGATATGAAGGAGATTAGACACATCTTATTGTGAAACTGAACTTATAACTAAAATTAGGTGACTGCCGCAATACAGCCTACCTACCCCCCCCCACCCCCAACACACACACACACACACACAGCCGTAAGGCCTCTGACACCCACCTCCTAGAAGGCGATATTTAGTCATTAGAGTTGCAACATAATTGCTGCAGTAATGATACGTCTTGAAGAGCCTCTTTCTGGCAGATGTTTTTGTTTTACTCCAAATGGCCAAAAAGGTGACGTCGTCCCTGCCCCCCGGGATGGCACAACTTATATAATGAAGTGTTTTCCGTTCAGGCAATATGTTACCAGTCAGAATGACAAAACACACACACATCCAAACACACTTGAAGTCTGAGCATGAAGTCACTGTTCTAGGATTATTTTCCTGGTGAGTCATCCAGAGGTTGTATTCACGATTCTCTGTGCCAGTGCATTTTCTCTCACACACACACACACACACACACACACTACAAGTTTGAGCATGAAAAGCTGCTTCTCTGGATTTAATCCTTTTTATCTAAAGGTTGTATTCATGACTTGTGATTTTCTGTGGGGGTGCCTGTTCACATACTACTTTCTTTCTCTCTCTCTCTCTCTCTCCTCACACTCACACACACACACACACACACAGAGAGAGAGAGAGAGAGAGGAGAAAGCGAAGCACATAAGAGCAGACCACTTTGACCTATAATAAACAGCTGTTAAGTGCTAGCTAGACAGGTTATGACACATAGCGTAAGGTGTTATCTTAAATATGGCTATACACTGGGTAACTGAGTGCGCAGGTCACCTGGGACATACGACAGAGGGACAACACCCGAGGTAAACCAGATGAAACATCCCCATAGACGGCACACACACAGTTGAGCGGTTGTAGAAATCCCAACCCGAGATGTCGGCAGCACAGTACCACGGAAGCACCAATGCTATATTGGGAAAATGACGGTTGTTATCCCTTAGAACCGGACGGGATACTCTGTTATATCACCGACGACAGGTCAGCACCGAGTGACCTTAAACGCTTTGTCTAGCCAGGACTACATACCATACAGAACATCATATATTAGACATGTTACAAGAACCGCAGAGTGGGAACTTATCAAGACACCTCTTTGTAAAATATGGGTATACACTGTGTTTGTTCAAAGGAGGGAGAGCCCGTCGCCATCACCTGAGAAATGAATTAGCTCGAAGGCCACCATATCTGTGCATGCAACCAAATTACCAGCAATAAATTCACGCACATATACACACACACACACACATCACCCAGTGTAAATCAATGGTAATATGATAATGATAATATAATAACTAAGATATAGGTCATTTACTTTAAACATTACCACTCATCAACCTCTTGATATACGTCAGATATGATATTATTGATTTAACATTTGTAATAATTAAAGGTTATCTAGTCCGGATCCATTTATAATTCTCTCCGTAACAGGTACAAATATTTATGGATACACATGATGATCACACACGCACACACACACACAGTTACACACAGGTACTGGTGAGACATTACATATGTCCCAGCAAGAAAAGTCATCACTCTGGATTCAGTCCCCTGAAGAAACATCCAGAGTTTGAATTCACGGTTCAAGATTCTCTGTGCCTGTGCCTTATTATACACAGCTAAAACACGCGCGCGCACACACGCACACATACTAAGAAAGAGATGGGAAACCAAATACGGAATTACCTATATATATATATATATATATATATATATATATATATATATCATACCAGGATGACACACTATCAGTACATTATGGACCCCATACTGTGGTAAGTGACTAGAATACTTTTTTAATGCTACATCTTTCAAGAAAGATCTGTACAAAGCAAATTCCCTCCCCCCCCCAAGGATCATTAGATGGTTGTTGGAATAAGACAAATAAGGACCAATACACAGAGACAACTAGTCTCTAATGTTTATCAAACTAACAATGATCTAGTGTAGATATAATATTGATATTGGTTTATCCTCGGCTGTTTGGCGTTTGATGATCAGAGATGATGGTGTAAGAACGGATTATCACAAAGTCACACAGTATTATGCTATACTATACTGGTGTCAGTGTATGTGTAAACGTGCGTGCATGTGTGTGTGTGTATGCCTGTCTGTCTTCTCTCTCTCTCTCTCTCTGTGTGTGTGTGTGTGTGTGTGTGTGTCAAACATTATCAACAATTGTCATCTAACATCCAAACTAAAATAACCATTGTGAATTAGCTGGTAATTTGTACCCAGACCAAACAGAAAATCCGCTCAGATACATGTTTTTATTTACTATACAAGTATTCCGTGAACAAGGGCCCCCTCACCCCCACCCACCAAGTGGCTGAGTTTACAAAGGACACATAACAAACAGTATGAGAAGGAGTGTGATCCAGTCAATAAACAGTACACGTGATTAGGAAAACACTGACGAACCAATAGCTGACTAACGGGATACTGTGTTTACTAGTCAGATGGTCGAGGAGATCAGCCGGACTCTGACTGTATTAAACAATACAGTGTTGACCATATAATCAGACTGATTCCACGTGTCGTGTCTGAACATCAAATATGAACTATCCAACTGTTAATGCTCCACAGGATGACGAGTCATCAGTTAATAAAGACGCCGTAATATCTATCATCCACCCAAGTGTTGTAACTCAGCTAAAACTACGGACGATTGTTCACATAATCGACACAAGACAACGCATGAAACACTTTACCGTTTAAATCCGATCATTCTCTGTCAGAAATTGGCCAGAATAAATATCTTCGGAGTTACGAGCAGAGAAACGATCAGGTCTCGACATCACTCGCTTTCAAACATTACAAATACACTCACATTATTATGACCAGTTAATTGTATTTGTAAATCAGTCAGTTATTCTTGTTACTATTATAAGCTAGAGACATGAACTGACACGAAAGACAGGTTTTTCCCACTTATATTATAGCTCAATGATTTAGACACAGGTACAGAAATCGCGAAGAAAAATAATAGCGTCTCGTAGCTCTGACATATACTTTTAATGTGATGTTTACATGCTTGTTAGCATGCTGAACAAAACAAATAATATATTTCTGTGTCATATTTTTGCACAAGTGCTCCCTGAAAGGTGACTGACGCCTCTTTTGTTAACACCTCAAAAGTACATACCTAGTGATTTGTTGATTAAACAGTGTTTGATACCAAAAAGAAATAAAACTAACAGGTGCACTTTATGTTCTTTAAAAAAAAGAGGATAATGTTAAGTAGACATATTTGCAATTTCAGTTCTACAAAATAATCTTTCAAAAGTATCTATAATGTCCATGCGAGCCTTGACATTATATGGCAGTGCTGGATGAAAAAATCGAAACACTTAAGAACCATTAATGTGTTGTGACCAAATAAGCCGGAACTAACAACTTGCACAGAAAAATCAGCTACACATTTGGCAGTTGGTCAAAGCGATGCTATTCAGTCAAATGTATCTGAAACACTTGCCATCCAGTGTGCTGAAGCCTATCCAGGTCTATATAGACCTTGTGAACAAGCAACCAGATAACAACCTCAGCTCTGGACAAACAATATTGGTACACATTCTCCACAATCACAACTGTATTTGCACAAATCCTAATATACTGGAAAGGATACCTAGGGTGCGAGGTTATCAGATAACCAAAAATAAGTGGCTTTCTTACTTTAAACATAAACAAAACGATCCAACAAACGAAGTACCGGTAGCACTGAAACGAGATCCAGTGTAACTGGCGGACGACCAAAAAATGATGATGCTCGACGATATTTCAATTTTTGATCAAAGTACACGAGACCAAACGTTTCTTACATTTCCTCCATCAGCTTGTTTGTTTTGTTCTTCCACTCGGTCACCTCCTGATAGAGATGGTACTTCTCCAAATGGACAGGTGGCGTTAGTGAGCGGCCGTGATGGTCCGTCAACTCCTGTTGGTAGTAGTCTCTCTCCTGCGTCAGCAACAACAGTTGCTACGGGAAAGACAAAGGTATAACGTGATAAAATTATCACGAGAACACTATACAGGAGTATAACTATAAGGATGATCTTGTATCATCATCATCATCATCATCATCATCATGTAATTGCAAGAGGACTAAAACAAACTGAAATAATCCTTAAATGGGTCTTCATATTATATCAGCTGGTGATCAATTACATATATTGATCAGTTAATGTTGAATTTGTATTCCACGATGTCATTAGTTAGTGAGAGTTTCTTACTTTTAACAAGTCAGGTTTAGGTCTTATGGTTAACGTAACCCCAACATCTGGGTACTGCGTACCCCAAAAAGAAGTTCTATTATTAACTGTGGTATTGTTTCCTATTTGATCTCAAAACATTTCATTTCCTACTACCAACTTTAAACATTATATGATAATTGGTAGTCATGCTACCAATAAAATATGATGCTATGTAGGTATTGTTTCTATAACATTAGGTAGTTCTTAACATATTTTGAATATATACTGTCTGTGTCTTCACTAATTTAAACAGACAGTCTCTCTCTCTCTCTCTCTCTCACACACACACACACACTCGCGCACACACAGACACGGCCTGGGGATACAAATGATAAATTGATACTTTAAAAATCTTGTCTTGTAGTCCTAAATAAATAAATAAATTAACACACACACATACATACACACACACACACACATACACACACACACCAGTACCTACCTGTGTAAGAGCATCTCGTTGTTGTGTTACAGACTGTATTACCATATACAACTCTTTGTCCAGGACGCCTGAGTGGTCATCTCCTTGACTCAATGGTAGGATGTTCTCCACATTATCAGTAATCTGTATCAATTTTAAACCAGTTCAATTCAATGACGATCACAGATAATAATAATTCAATTTCTTGTTCAACAAGTGACCCGTACACATAAACTCCTCACACTGTAGACTGGCTCACGTTTATCAGATAATTCGGTGAGCCAACTCCTTTTCTTTGAGATACATTACCGAGTAGAAAATCTAACACGGGCCTAGCCGGCCATCCGCTGTATAGGCAACCAGACAGATAAAAACAGGGTTACGTTTAAAGCCTAATTGTCCAAATCTAACATTCCCCATGGAGATAGGCATGCTCAGTCAGCTATGTAGAAGATGTTACATTTTGTGCCTGGTTTACAAATCTGTACACTATGACATCATCATCATCATCATCATCATCATCAGTCTTCAATAAAACGTGGTGTTTTCCCCCAAATAAAAGAAATAAATGAACAGACAACCTTTAGACCCACTGAGTTGACACACCAAAAATCCCCTTATGTGAACAGATAATAGATTTTTTCTCCTCTGATTGTCAGAGGAGAAAAAATCTATTATCTGTTCTTAAATCTCCTATGTTCATTGTTGCTTTTAGATATAAATATAATATTCATTGTCCCGTAAATCTAATTGGGTTTTAGGCACATTATATTTGAATTATCCCTGTACAGTTCCTTTAAATGAATTCTGCATCGTTGTTGTTGTTTGAGGGGGTGGTGGTCTACTAAACACACAGCAGCTATGTGACTTTATGCTGAGATACAGACACCTGTATTACTATCTGAATATGTGATGTGTGATATGATTTAACAATGTACTGTCATTTATGGGATTTTATATGTCAAATCTTGAACGAAATGTGCCGTCTAACTATCAGCTAATGTACGGTAATTACTGAAGAATTAGTGTGATTTGACCATATTTTGAAGTATTCTCCTAACCTTGCCGCCTTGTGTTATTGAGACAGCTAAAGCAAAAGCCAAATATAAACTATGGAATATCCTAAATTCTCCAAAATCGAGTTAACACCGGCTGGGTAAGTTAATTAACAACAACATGAGCAGATAATTATTTTATATTTCACAAATAATTTTCAAAACATACATTAGCATTAGGATGTCGAAATAATCTAATTTTGTATTTTGACATTAGTGCTCATTTGTGTAGCTAAATTTGACCTAATTAGTAGAGTTTTCTGGAAATATGATGGACCACTTTTAATCCATTCGATGAATCCTGCGTGTCTCAAACATGAGTTCAGTTTATACCCAGTGAGACACAGTACTTGTTGTGGTAACTGCTCAATGACTTTATTACAGCGTAAGTTAAAAATAATTGAGCTTAACCAGTGTTCAGTAATTTCCAATAAATGTTTCACTCAATATTGATGTGGATGTAATTGAACACTAGAATATTGAGATTTGTATTAATTAAGTTTATAATTATTGCAGATTCATGATTTCGGGCAGAAGTATTTACATGACAAATACCCCAATTTGTAAAGTGAACGTTTCACACATCTGGGCTCATTAATTAATTAATTAATTCATTCATTCAAACAGGCAATCGTTTCCCTCCCCAATATAAATATTCTTACAATATTCATGCTGATGATACCTCTCACACAATCTTCCAGCCTTTCCCAATTGTCACAGCTGGTGATATTCAAATAATCTAGCCCAGAGACTAACATATTTTCCCATTAGTATTCATTTGATTGGCAATCCGACACCAAGCACTTCCTTCATTTAGCGACCAATCGCTTGGAACAAATCAATAATCAATACACTTCAGAAGTATCCCACTCATCCCCCAGACATAAATCAAAATATCAGTCATTTGTAGGCA
Source organism: Paralvinella palmiformis (assembly GCA_025642065.1). NCBI lineage: Eukaryota > Metazoa > Annelida > Polychaeta > Terebellida > Alvinellidae > Paralvinella > Paralvinella palmiformis. The sequence continues at coordinate 577,713 of JAODUP010000043.1, read as the reverse complement.
TGTGGCAACAATGAAAATGGTGACGTGTTAAAACAACATTACAAACAGAATCAGTATCACATGGAGAGATTTGACGCTAATATGATATTATCTGGCCTCACTCACTCGCTCGCTGACCCGTGCTCACACACCAATTCTTGCACCAATACCTCACAACAGAGCCACACATTTATCATAATATTACAAGAATTATGACCCAATAAATCGAGAGATACATTCATAGCTCATATAACTTAGACTCGGATAGGTAAACGAGCTGATATATATATATATATATATATATATATATATATATGCTGACAAACACCAAATAATACTGATGCTGACATAAGCTATATTTTAACGTATAATGTGATCTACAGAGATGTTCACTCATAATCAAATGAACTCTTGTCACTCTATGTCATCTATATAATACTAATTGATAAACCAGTGATATTCAAAACGCCACTTCTCATAAAGTCAGTTAGTGCACATTCTTGCTTGTTGCATTATTTTATATAAGTAGAAAGTGTAGAACCATGCACATACATGTGATAACAGTAAAAATACACGCATGTGTATGTATGTGTATTAGGTGTTGAGTTGCTTAGCCTTGGCACAGGTCACACTCGAGACATATGGCAGCGAAGCGACTCTCTAAAGAAACAAATCCCACAAACACGAGATGGATTCGAACCCAAACCTGAAGGTTGCAGCACAGTTCTCTAATCACTGTGCTATCAGAGAGCCATGTGTGTATGCGTGCATTCGTATGTATAATCACTAAGTGTACGGCATATATAATCAATTATACATACCTGTTGTATAAAAGAAACCATTGCTTGTTGTACTTGTATATCCATAGATTTAATAATATTTATATAATCTTCTTTATGAATGCACTGTACACTACATCCAAGTAACAATAACAGTATCTTCTCCATTGACTTTAAACTAGATTCTGAAAAAATAACAAAATACAACAGATGATGGCCAAATCTTGTGGATGGACAGAAAATGGAAAACTGGAGAAAGACTACGAGGGACGAATGTTGCTATTTTGGGGGATTTCTGAGTGCTAAATGGTGCAAGCGATCTCCGAAGGCAACGAAAGATGTGAAATAAAAGATGAAAAACTTCAGATGGTGAGACAGAGATCAAATAAAATAAAAAAAGCAAATCCAGAGTACTGTGCAATAAACAGATGTCTAAACATACACTCAAAATCAAATTGACTTACTACAAACAGACACACACACACACACACACCAACAAACCAAACCATATGAACAAACTGACCCAAATATAAAGAACATATATCACAGCACACAATGTTCTACCACAAGGACACCTGAGTTTATGTTAATATTTATCTAATATCCAACATAATACAGGTTTGTTTTGAGATGTTTAGCCTCTGTGCTGGTTACAGCTAAAACATATGGCCGTGGGGGGGGGGGGGGGGTGCATCTTCCGATTCCTAGAGAAACATATCGCACAAACATAGGTACGACCCAGATTCGAACCCACAAGGTAGAGCTTTGTGATGCAGTGCTCTAACCACTGCACCACTGGAATGCCCTGTGGCTTATCACAGGGCTATCAATGCACACATGTTTGTTCGTAATGTATAGCTTACGGAACAATGTACCTACTGACATTATTAGTAGCCATGTGTTTTACATTAGCAATCAATGTGTATTAGTACACGCAATGGACTTTTAGCACTATTCTTAACCGAAGTTTATATTACATATGAAGTAAGTATAATGTTTGTCAGATTATTATAAATTGTCAAAATATCAAGGTCCACAAGATGAACTACCAGTAGTCAACACCAATAACAAGAAAGTGACTCACAGATGATGATATATGTGGATTTTATAACATATGGAAAAGCATCCGATATATATATATATATATATATAACTTATAATAAATTGTACCTATATAAAGTTTAACTAGCCAATTATTTAAGAAACCATATTAGTATATATTTAGATATCATATTTTACTAGATTATAAATACATTTAAGTGTATAGTTTCATATTACAGGGAAATATTGTTACTGGATGGAAACCATACGTGGAAATTATTATGCATTTTATTGTTAAGAAACAGCTAGTGCCTTAGTCAAATAGGATTAATCTCAAATCCCATTAGGTAAACTCGCATAATGTCGAGTAATTGATAGAAACTAGTCAGGCTTGGGGTCATAATCCAACAGGCATAGTGTGTTAAAAGTCTTCTTTGGTGCATCAATTGTTGTCATGCTGTTTGTAAAAAAACCCCATCTTTAGATCAGTGAGAAGAGAAATACTGTCACCCATAACTAGACTAAGGTGCCTCCATGGGTTAACTGGTAGGCTAGCGCAGTTGGCCACAGAGCTATTACACCTGCGTTCAAACCCCAACTGGGCCATGTCAGAAGGATGTTTCATCTTTCACTTCGCCTCATTACTATTGGAGGTCACTCGGTCCATTATTTACCTTAAAATACTGAGGTATCAACCATTTTCAATGGAAAATGGGAACAGGGTTGAAGGAAACAGACAGTAGATGAAAGAGTAGCTTTGTCTGTTTTATGTATGTGCATGCGTGCGCGTCATCTGCGTATGCAAACATGCATGTCTTTGCAGATTCATCTGTGTGTCACCCGAATAAAGGACTTAATGCAGAAACAGGATTTTTGTGTTGTCAATAATATTCACCCGGAAAAAGCCATTTATTCCACCAAAAAAATTACTTTATGAATTTTACTGCACACAGGAAACTCTGATATTGGTGGTATATTCCACAAGGCTTGGCTTTTCTTAACTAAAAAGAAAAGTTACTGATATGCCTTCTGTTAGTTACATTTGTGTTAGACTTACTATAAAGCTGATCAGCTTTGTTGATAACACACTGACGTCCTGACACCAAACATAATTAATATTCTTTTCTAACCATCAGGCAATGATAATTTGTTATAGCTCCAGGCAACAAATGCGTGCACACCCAGCCACACACACACACACACACACACACACATACTTTTGATATATTACTACATATATAAACTAGGAACACATGGCTCAGCAGTTAGAATCTGTTGTGGGGGGGGGGGTGTAAGTCAGAATATGAAATATATATATATATATATATATATAACATGTTGTAGGTACCCAGTGATAATTAATTTTTCACACACACTCATATACCATTTGCACATGCACACAGTTTCATTTACCAGTTGCACACACACACACACACAATATTCTGCAATAACAGTGCCCTACCTTTAGTAGGTTCTTTCACCATAGCAAAAATATCAGGTATCTCCATGACAACAAGCTGCTGGAGAACATCCTGAAAATATGATGTCATTACATAACATATAATAATATACTATAATGGGTTAACCTTGGTCAAATTATGAGTCATATAAACTTTAGGCAGCATTACTGCCATCTGTATAAATGATATCAAAACACAGATCACTTCTTTATTTATAACATCATAAAGTATTCTTTCACCCTTCTGTATATTAATTTTTATATACAGCTTCAGCTCTGACCACGTAATTATAATCTGTGTTGTATGATTTTTAATTACCTGATAATAGTTATATATGTGTCTAATTAGCACGGACCAGTTCTGTATTTTGGCATTGCTATCCTTTGTGACACGCTTTATATCCGTGTCAATGTCAAGGTCACGATGGTCACTGAAATAGAATGCGGAGAGCGGGTAAAACTTCTTGCTTCAGAAACGAATTAGAAACATCTGATGTGCAGCTTTCTGGGAAGACGCATCAATATATATAAAGGTGTCTTACATCTGGGTCATAACATCGTTGAGGAAGACTCCATCGAAGAGCTCCTGGAAATCGACTGGTTCCTTATCCTCACTGAACGTACAAACCTATCAAATAAAGCAAAACGCGATGGTGAACGACTAGCAATATGTTAAATTACATAAAAGTGCCAAATAATAATATCTTGGCACATGTGACTAGGTAAAGAAAACATAAACAATTATCCTTTTTTTTTTAAACATGCAAACCAAGGACGGGCAAATTATGAGAAATAATAAAAGAAAATATCTATATATCTTGCTGGGTTGGTATGATTCAAAGTATACCAGCACAGTTGGCTGGTAAAGATTGTGAGCTTATTTCAAACCGACTAAAAAGGTAAAGTACCACTTTATACTGCCACGAGAATGTTACAGTCAAAATAAAGCATTCTAGTGGATTATCCAATAACAATAGTTCCGATTTAGGCAATTAATATAACATTAATGAGCTGACAATCTCACTGTGACCATCTCTGCTCGAACGAAATACGGGGTAAGGGGAGTGGTACGAGGAAAAAACCACCCGCACAAAGAATGGCAAATTATTTCCTTATTAACAAACATTAATTAAGCCAGTGTTTATAATTATATGTTGTCAGTGACAACATATAATTATAAACACTAGCTCACCAGTAGAGAAAGTACCATTTTTCAGATGCCCTATTCTCAATGAAACCATCCTAATGAAACTTTGCCCCCCCCCCCCCTCCAAATAAAATTTTACAGCTACCCCAATGTAAGCAAGATGATTACAGTTTCAGGTGGTTAAGTTTTTCTGTCTCACGTAAAAATAATAATTTACCATGGTATGACTCAAATCTTTAGAAAATTATTGGTGCATTAAATAACAAATGCCATTACTGTATACATGTACAAACAAATGATTACAAACACCAAAATATCTCAATGTACGTATTTCCAACTGGGTATACATTTTACGATGCCAATTCATTTATGATATCTAAACCCTGTTTATTCCATAATTTATCTATATTATATAGTATTATCACTGACCACTAAAACATAATATTACTAACAAGTTCATTTCACTGACCCTTAGCCTTATAGTATACGACCAACTACATAAAACCATAGACATAGCTCAAACTAAAAGATCACTAATTATAGACATAATACATTAATTTATGTGATACAAACAACCATCAGTGCTAACATCAAATTACCAGACATTCATACATACATTGAAAAGGAAAGTATCATCCAAAATTATAGTCTAAAATCATCGGGAAATATACAGACGAAAAGGTCAATCATCTAATCTCACAGATAACATCAACCATCCATTCTGGTATATGATATCAACACTGATCTCAGGGATAACATTAACAATTGATACCTACACATACTACCACCTATATTGTGACTAGTGCGAGTGAATGCTTTCTTTAGCCAAGGCCCCGGTCATATCTGGGACATATGGGTGATTAAACAGGGAAACATCCCCCCAAAAATGGGTTAGTTGGTTGATTTATCCAAGTTGTTGATCACACCTCAGATATACAGATGAGTAAAAACTCCTTAAGAGCAATATCCCACATTCAGTGCAATGCTCTATCAACTACGCTGTGGGTCAATCATGCATTTAGGTAGTGATCCATTTTGTGAACTATACGACCCGACCCAAAATTTCCCCCACATACACAAAGAGAGGGAGAGCACACAGTGTTTAAAAGTTTAATAATTTTAACAAAGAATGCCAATGACACAGAACCAGAAGCCAATCTCTTTATAATGATGACAAACTACAGAAAAAAACACCAAGAAAAAAACTTTATAACTAAACACAGACACAGTATACACCTTTATACATTATAACAATAATATAAGAACAATAAGACTATATATAGCAGGATATATATATATATATATATATATATATATATAGGCTTAAGTCTATTAATATATATATATATATATATATATATATATATATATATATATATCATCAACATCCGGTCTACAAAACAATGTATCTGTATTTCACTTTTAGTTTAGAAACTGCCGCTACTTTGGAGAGGACTATTCCTCTACTGACTCCCAGCCTAAAGAATAATAACTGTGCAGTGTTTAAGATAGTATGACACACACATACACACATACTGATTAAACATCACTTATTAATTACAGATATTAACTGGCTAATGGGAATCATTAAAAACACCTGATTACACTCATTATATGAAACTCAGCATACAAATAAAAACATCTGTTCAAGGCGAGAATGCTGAACACAGCACTATAACAATGCTGGGCAGTAAAATCTAACAAGTTCACCAACACCGCGTCACCAGTGAAATGTGTGATTTAGGAGCCCGAGCCTTGGGCAGCTCAGGAGGCAAAACGCTGGAAATATATCACATATGTCCTTGTTATGAGCAGGAAACTGTCACTTATTACTGGTAATGACGATATGTGTATCTACAAACCAGGGCGACAACGACATGGACAGGTCAATCCATACAGATACCAGACTTTTTATCACTTTTTAACACCGGAGAAAGAACAAAACAAAGAGCCTGTGTGACTTTAGACCGCTAAGCAATCCAGAACAGACACATACCTTATACGAAATGTAAGGCACAAATAGTAAGGAAATAAAAATGTTTATAGCCAGATATCACAACGAAAACTAGAAGACCTTACAGGAAATGCTAAACGCGATTGTAACCAAAAGAAACCGAACTCCATAGGACACAGCCATAAACCAACAACACATATACAACGCCTTAGGATGGGTGATTGGTGTCCTAATAATATATGATGAACACAATAGTAATAACTAGGGTTCCAGCGACGTAAATTACAACTAATCTATTCCTAACAGAAACAAGTCAGTGGAGATATATGGGAATTACTCCATGTGCAGCCAAATTCTATAACCAACCTCAATACCCCGACTAACAACAGTCACGATTGCCAGGCTTGTTGACGGAACTGTATTTACCCTAGACATATTTAACAAAGTAATCAATGACCCTTGCCACGGTCATATCTAATGCAACAAACATACACCCCCCCCCCTCAACTCCAAGTAAGCCTGCTGTAATAATATTTCACTTAAAACTGGGCAATCATTTCCAACTGCAGCCAGAAATCATTACTGCTGCTTCACCTGTAATAACTGACAAGACATCCGTAACCATCCACACACCACGTGACCAGGTTTGTAATCCACAACCTACACCACCCGACCAGTAATCTTTAGTTTATCCGTAAACACCTGGACCAATCAGTTTACAATCAATTACATTTTATTACCAATCACCTACACCACTTGATTTGTAACCACTGATATCGAATGCTAGTAACCAGTCTGTAAACATTATAAATCTACTCATAACCCTCCGCATTCTCACTGGTGCTAACTATTACAGAGACCGTTTGTCAGAACAACTAGTTCCATTATCTGTCTGCTCGAGCTATCACAACATTAATCAGGATCACTGCTATACAGGTACAACTTATCGGGATCAGTATCCAGAGATGTTCCTGTTGAAGTTCTTCCAGGAATACTGAGAACGCTTTAATTAACAGCAAAGATGGAATCAGCCGAGGTGAACAATGTCTAAAGCCAGGATACAGGTGTGTAACCAGACAGGAGCTGGCATATTGACATACCTTTCTTACAATACTGGCTTGTACTGGAACAAGACAGGTGCCCAATCAAACCAGCACACACACACACACACACACACACACACACTTAACACATCTTGTTCTGCTTAGGGCTAGAGAAGTGTTAATATATATGTGAATTGTAGGGCATGATAGTTCAGTGAACAGAGTGGGAAACTAGTAGAATGCGAATTCCGACAGATCTTTGACCAAATGTAATATATATCATGGGTATATATCTATTTCTACCAGTATGTGTATTAATTAAATATACATATGGTAAAGATTGCTGATGGTTTAACACCATTTTCTCAACTGGCAACACCATAACACTGAACAAACACAACCCTGCTCTTGTTCATTTGATATTATTTGTCACACCAGGAGCACCAAGAAGCTGTAGAGAGGAAAGAAAATTGTGTGAAAGATGTATGGCTAATTTTATAAATACACCAGCAAATTCATGAAAATCTGGAGGGGTCCTGGCTGGTTTTTACCCCTATTTACAATCACTAGAAGGAGTAAAAAAGAAATAACAATTTCATATTTAAAATATTTCACAACCAATTAGTACCATCCACAAATTCTCCATTCCATGTTAAAACTGCAACGTGATCTGTTACAGAGTTCTACAATACAGACCAAGGCTGTATTGGTGAGAAATCAAGTGGAATGTATGACCTTTGTGTAGCACGTTAATAATCGAAGTTTACAAGTGAACGGTGCCAATATACAATTTACAATGGGATGCCTTCTGACAGAGTCCTGAACTCACAGTAACTAATTGGCCTATGAAGAACTCAGGTGTATACCAGGCCACAGTAAGATAGACAAACAGATCTGAACCAGTGAAATGTCAGTCAGACATAACTAGTACTCCTATAAATAATGTACACTCTCTATTGCTTGCTGTACTTGTGCCTGTTAATAACAGTTAATAATATTTTACATATATATATATATATATATATATATATATATATATATATATGAGCCATTCCATATAAAATGGACCAATTTCTTAAAAAGTTCCCACCTGACCACTTCAGATTGTATTAATATTTTTTATATATCAACTACCATGTATATGATGAAGCCAAGCACAATTTTTAGGTTTCAGTAAAAATATTTCCAGATTTACACCACTGAATTGCCAATCACACCTAATTTGTAGCCCTTTTTGAACCTGGATAACGTTTTAATTAATTGGCATAGAGACATGAAACTTTCAGGGATGAAAATATTTTAGTGAAACCTACAAAATGTGTCTGATCAGAGGGGAAGCATTGATTGATTTTATATGGAATGACCCATATATATTATGTTTGCACACACACATACACACACCAATATATATATGAACAAAATTTGATACTTAGATGTCACAAATAATTCACTTATTTGGCTCAACAACAACAAATTTATTTTAATCATCACTTTGCAGTATCTAACTAAGCCATGGGTGTTGTTTTAAAACTTACAAACATATTCCCTCTCATTGAATCTATACCATGACAGACCTCTTATATACCATTACTGACCAGGCACTCAACATTTATCAACCCCCCCCCTCAGCTGTTATGAAATGGAGTATTTCCTGTTATTGTCAAGTTATATTAACCCTTTCATGACTGAACCAATCTAGTGACAGATACGGTTTCATGACAGGACTGGAATTTAATCATCAATGCATTAATTTTGACAACAACAAATGGTTAAAATGATCATATTTCTACATCACTTTAATAACAGAAACTATCATAATATCAGCAGAAAACTGTTGCAGTACTTAGTGCTACCGTATTAGATTACAAGTGTTTTATTTGCTATGATAAACTCATCATTATAGAGTGTTGAACGGATGTTTTACAAATATATTCATACGTGTATTACTCTGGTTATTTGGAGCAATGATTCACCATTATCTAGATGTTATAGCACACACACACACTGAAATTATGTGTATACATACAACCATACCAAATCAGAATATTGGCTGGAAACTACGACATGTACTCACATACAGCCAAGACAATACGCATATATAGATAACTTACCCAACTGACCAGCGGACTCTCCATAAAGCTGATCAAGGCAGCCATGTTACTTGTATCCTTATCTCCGGTATAAGCCTACATTATACGGAACAACATGTCAACATTCCACACACCACTGGAAAACCTGAAACCAGAAAGAGTTCAGTTGAATTGATGATAATAACAACAAACTTCTAATGTTCTATATGTTCTCACAGTTAATATCCTGAAAAGAGTTGAGCTTAGTGGCGCACCTAATACAGGAATTGGGCAATCTCATACTCATAGTCAGGTACACTATAGGCTATTTAGCCTCAGCATATGGGACATATGGCCAAGAGGGGCGACTTCCAAAGGAGACATCTCACAAACAGGGGCGAGTTTGATTCAAACCCACAAACTGGAGATTTACACCACATTGTTCTAACCACTCTGTGATTTGATTGCCTTATGGAAGCAGAAACTTTTAATCAAACTTTAACATAACTTAGGCTGTCTTACACTGCCAGTCAACAGCCATAAAACACTGGGATTCAAAGATACCATACTGTTATTATAGTCAACGAAAAATCTAGTTAATTAGCATGATGATTGATGTTTTACAGCCACCTTTGTGCACATGGTAAGCTAAATGGGCTGAGCGACCTACAAAGGTAATGAAGCGAAGTCAAAGATGAAACATCCTTCAAATATGTCCATGCTGAGATTCGAACTCAGGTGGTAGTTAAACCACGGAAGCCCCCTACCGATTGTTAATTCAAAACCAGAAACATGTCAAAGAATCTAAGACCATTTACTAAACATTTGTGAGTGCTAAGAGCCAATATGACTAAACTTAATGTGTAACTGTAAGAATAAATATAATGCACTATATTTTCCACAGTTTTAAAATACATTTATATATTTTGTAATTTATGAGGTAACACCCTACAGACACATAGCTAAGGGGCAACTTGCCAGGGGAAAATATTATGAGACCAAATCTGCAAAGCGTTTTATTGATGCATGAAACATCTTATACACTTAAGTATTAATGCTTGAATCAGTTGTGTATAGCCTCACAGTTGACCAAACCCGAGACATCACTTGTTAGGGTTTAAATGTTGCCATTCTACGGCCACTGCTGTGTACATAGAAGAATAAAAGAGCCGAATGACCTCCAGCAAAAATGATGTGAAGTGAAAGATGAAACACCATTATGACATAGCCACGTGCTATAGACCTGCTGTCAACCACAATACAATATAGGCCATGAGCATCCCACTATTCCTCAGCATGAAACATCCCACAGACACATTGAACCCCAGGATCTGATCCTCCGTAGTTCAATGTGCTACTTATTCAATCATGGCAGTACTCTGGCAAATTATAAAATATGTCGTAAAACTGAATAGAACACCATAAACTTATACTGAATTATCCTACCAACATTACGGACACATCCATTTTTCATAATTCCCATTTATTCAACTTTTAACTCAGAATGTGTACTCACAAATAACAATGGCAGGACTCTTTTAATTTAATAAACTGGTTAAAACTAAAACTTCAATCGAGCCGAAGTACTTATATTCTTATAAGTTCTCTGAATGACTGAACCAAGTGGCCCCTTTTGAGAGCTTCTTAAAGTAGTCTGCATTCTGTGGATAATAACGTTAAACAAGGGACAGGAAGGCTCTGGGGACATGAAATTAAGTGCATCTGTGTTCTCTTTGTTAAATGGGGTATTAAAGCAGCCCATCATCCACTGATGTTAAGGTTAATTCTCAATCTCTTAATTCACTGAGGAGACATCTTGACATATTAAAAAGGCTCTGAGCTCCTTCACAATAACACACACATATGTGTGTGTGTATGGTAAAGACTACACTTATCTTATACATCAAAGGCCCAGACTCAGAAAAACAAATATTCATTAACCATCTGAGCAGACATTAAAAATAACATATACAACTAATTTTAAGCAGCTGAGTGACATCTGGTATATTACCAACATTGTGACTAGAGCTGTTATGTTCTTACATAGCATAAATAGTCAATGTGTTAAATTTATACCTAGTTAAAGAACTGTTTAATGTGACCTTTGGCTTATATTTAATATGAACATTACATTATAACAGACATGTACAATTCCAATTCCAGAATTGATAAATTTGGAAATGAAGTTTGCTACAAAAAATTAAATCCATAAATTAATTTAGCAATTAATTCTTTAATTCATAAATATTTCTTTCATGACAATCCTACTTGCAATATAAACTACTCAGAGTAGGCATTCCAAGTAGGTACTCGGAGTACCTACCTCATGGTAAAAAAGAGTAGCTAAAAATGGAATTGGAATGAATAAATTTGATGTGGAATTGACCAAATGGAATTGGACCTGTGTGTGAATTATAAAAGCTATTGTGTGGTAGACAATGCCTATTATTGCATCAATAATAAATCGAGGAAATTAATTATGCCAACAAGTATATCAAAAGAAATGTAATAATTTTTTTTATACATGGTGCATATTAATTCTTTCCAGTAATAAAATCTTAAAAGTGTTGGATAATGCCAATCATCTAAAGAAAAGATCAATGTGTGCCACTATAACAATGATTAATACATAGATCAGATATATATTAATGAATGAATGATGGTTATATTCAGATGTGGCATTCCCAATGCTCTCATTTAAAACATAAAGATTAGATCTATCTAAACTTTTATGCATTGACTGCTAGGAGGCCCCCCCCTCCTCTATGTTAGTGACACCTTAAGCTAAGGAAATGGGGGTAATCACGATGATGCCGGACATCAAACCAATAAAACATATCACAAAACACAGCCAATACCGGGATTCAATCTCATGACTGGAGCGTTGAAGTGTAGTGTGCTACCCCCTACCCACTGGACCACAAGAGTGGCCAACAGAGATAAGGAAAGCTTCTAGTAATTGATAAGTGGTGGAGACAAAGTGCTGATCAAACAAATGAACACATCTTAGACTACACCTGTTTGATAACGATTATAAACACTCAAGTACAACACAAACAGATAAATGATTAAAGTAGACGCTATCTAAACTTGTAAGTTTTATCATGAACCAGACTCGTAATCTGCCTCTGGTGTCACTCGGTTAGATCCTTTCTTTAATCTTTGCTAACTACTTTTCAAAATAAGATTCACTCACAATATGACACCGGCAGCGAATGAGACAATGATAGGCATTTTCGTTCAGTAGCGTTTTATAGTCAATTGCCTCAGATGTCTCGAGCTCATATAAACATTGGTTTGTAGATAAATATAAAATGTATTAGAGATCTAGAACTAGACTAGTGTTAGTTACTGCTTTAATAATAATAATAAATCTTTATTTCAGACTCTCACTCTCAGTCCATAGTAATACAATACAAGCAACTAATTATCACAGTAAATAAAGAGATTATGTACAACATCAGACAGGTCATTTCACATAACATTACATTAAGTTTAGGGTTATATATTTATATATCAAGTATATCATATATGCTAGATCTATACATTTTAATTTAAGTAGTAGATCTAAGATTCTAACTCTAGTCTAGATATAACTATTATAAGTTTAGATCTACTCATCTAGTCTAGACTAGACTCACTAGTTAAAAACTGAAGCTTTTCGAAAGCAGTGACAAAATAAACCAAAAAGTAGTCTACCATATCTATATGAATACCAACCTGATGGAGGCAGTCCTCACTTCTCTGTATACGTATATAACAATACGATGTTCAACCCAAAACAAGACAGTTTTATAACCGTATCGAAATCGACCAATAGTTTCCTGCGTTTCGCGAACGAATTTCCCAAAATAAAGCTGATCTGTCAGCTAGAGATAAACAAACAACTTCCGACACGTCTGAAGATCACTTAGTCCGGTATCCAAGTGAAAGGAAACCGGATTCGAATTAGCGAGTAAGCTATCCAATAGAATCCAGCCAGACAATCATCACAACGGTGAGTGCTTTTCAAAATATGCCGCTTTTTGTACAGGTGTACGTCTAACGAGTTAGGGAAGATTACCGACCTTGACATTGACAGGTAACTCGACCAATCACATTAATATACATACACGCACTCGTTAGGTGGCAGCACCATCCAACATGGTGCGTGGGTGAGCGGTGTTTGATTTAACCAGAGAACATCTCTCTCTCTCTCTCTCTCTATATATATATATATATATATATATATATATAAGTTCTCTTCTGATTAACCACGCCACCGGTTAGGCTCATCCGATTAGGACACCCCCTGACGAGCACTGATTACGAGCGGAGACTTCTATGGTTAAGTTAATGTGTGCTAATTTTTGATACGGTATAGCAATCTGTTGGTGACATCTCATAATCATGTCTACTCTGAGAATCATATATACATTATAATCTACTACTTATATGAATCATTTAAAGATGTAATGTCGTATTTAATTGTTACTGCCCCAGTTTATTTTAATTTTATTTATTTATTTTATTTCAAAATCCGAGATTGAGATAATATATAGAAATAAAAACCAAAATACATTACATACATGTGAATATTAAAACTGTGTATAATAATAATATTTAAATATCAGTATAAACTAAAACCATTTGGTCAATAGAACCGACATTAAATACTCGCTAGAAACCGACATGTTTATACTAAGTTACCCAGCCTCTACCATACATAAACGGACCAGTTAGATAGAATAACATTAAAGCATAAAAATTATGTGTGTGGAAAATTGCAGTCATATAGATGCCAATTATATCAAGTCAGATAAATCACCAACTAGGGATCATATTTTCAGGCTAAAAAATACCAACAAGAACACCAGCTAGCAATATTACCGCAACACGATAACAAGCTACTGGAATATGCTGTCCTGGATAGTGCGTGGTTAGTCGGCTAGGAACTGACCTGGATGTGTTTTTAAGTTATTACGTGTGAGCGGTTAGGAATGCCTATAGGTTCTACTTCATTAAAGCGGTTCTAGGCATATCTGTGTGGCATGAGCTAGGCGGTTCGAGTCGATGAATGCGTTTCCAAAATTGCGCGGTTCCTTTGTTGCGTGACACAATTAAGGCTCGGTGTTGACATCGCGCGCAAAATGGCATCGACATTTGTAGGCGTGTGGAAACCATAATAGTTGCATTTGGCATTTGAAGCGTACGTCGGTTGACCTACATGCACGAGTGCTTAATCGGAACGGAAATCTGTCTTTGTGATCTCAGATAAAATAATGCCTAAACTCGGTGATGAAAAAACGAAGTGATGGTTATCTCTGGTTGAGTTATATGTTCCATTACCAACAAGTTACATCGAACAGCACCGAAGTTTGATGATGCGGACATTTTCTTTCTGACATTTGTCACAACGGATTGTTTTATGCGAAACTCCAGAAAATGGCTTACAGGATCGGATGATATGTGAATATTTTATTCTCGTTATTTCATTGCCAATAAAAGTTACAAACTTTAGACCAAAGATGTGGACGAGAGCAGCCATTAAACACAAATTTATACAATATTACGACCCTCGGATAGCCCGGTAGCTAGAGCGATGCACTGCAAACCTCTGTCTAGCTTGTGGGTTCGAATCCGGTGGGATTTGTCTCCGTAAAGAGTCGCTTCCGGGTCACATGTCCCAGGTATGACTAGTGTCGAGGGAAAATAACTCAATTCAACTAACCTCAGCTCACTACCCCCCCCCTCTCTCTCTCTATATATATATATATGATTTTACGTTTCATTTAATGCAAATATAAAAAATGCACCCATTATAAAATACGCTTCCTGATTAATCTCACACGAAGCAATCGTTTACTTGTTATCGGTAAACAAAAGTTATCCATTTCTATCTTATTCATTTAATCTGTTGCTATTCAGGAGCTATTCTTATACAATTGTGGTGGTGGTGGTAGTGGTGGTAGTGGGGGGGGGGCGGTAATGGTGGTGCTGATTGTGGTGTTGGGCATGATTGTTGTGGTGGTGATGGTGTTGGTGGTGTTGATGATGGTGGTGTCGTTGATGGCGGGGATGATTGTGATGTTGGTGATGATTGTGGTGCTGGTGATGATTATGGTGTTGGGGGTGTTGATGATGGTGGTGTCGGTGATGGTGGTGGTGATAGCAGTGTTGGTAGTGTTGGTGGTGTCGTTGGTGGTGGTAGCGATAGTGGTGATGGTGGTTTACACCGCTTCTCAGTTAGGTCAAGGGCGCATCCGTGGTCTAGTTGGTAGCGTGTTGGACCACAGATCACTACCACCCGTGTTCGAATCTCGGCGTGGGCGTATCGTATAGATGATGTCTGTAATTGCATTCCTGATAGTATTATTGTTGCATATTTAGAATTAGTTTATTGTCATCGAGACTGCCAAGCTAACGTTTACTAAAATTCGGGATCCCTCGAAGCGTAGTAACATAACAACAAATGAAGCCTTGAAATGAAAGTATCGGAAAATACTGAGCGATGAGTTATCTGTATTCAAGGACAATGGTGTAACCTTGAAGGAACCAATTTGGAAATAGACTGAACTTCGACCTCTAGAATTAGGAAATTATTGTCTACATCGCATGGCGCGAGGTGGGGGGGGACGTGTTTGCAAGAGAGACCCGCTACCGCCAATCTCGCCCCAAGTCATTCAACTCGAAGTACGGACCAAGCTATAATTTGTGCCATTGATACAAAGCCTGATCATATAGATACTGTGCATCTCAGGTCATTAACTGTTGCGCTCGATTTCATTCTAGAGGATGTGATATTGAAGAAAGATGTTGTGCCGCTTGCATCGGTGATAGCTCCCAAAACATTGAGAACCATGAAATAGATGAGGATATCCCCTAATCAGTTCCCTTTCGGAATCCCTGGGATGATGTTCTTTAAACCAACGAAGGAGCAGAAGCTGAAGACGACGGCGGCCTCCAACAAGGCAGCCAAGCTCCCTCCTTCACAGGTAAAGGTATGATAATTACTACTAACATCAGTTATGTACGTACGCCTCAGGTCACCTGACACCCCATTGACTAAGCATCTTATCAATACTCAGATTGAACAGATTCAAAAGGTCCGTATGTAGGACGTCATTGTTGTAATATCTCATACAAGCAGATTATACTCCCCAGATTGTGCCTTATCTAAAAGTTGGATTGTTCGACATTCCGTCCACGTTTGGTACAATTTACTTCTAGGTGTTAGGTCAGATTGTGGATAAAAGGTATTTTTTAAGACTCAGGAGAACTGGCTCATCCAAGCAGAGTATCGCAGAGGGATCGACAACAATGAAGACAAGTGAGTTCAAGCTATTCTTGGCAATGAAGATAATAAGACAGATAGCTCTGACAGTTACTGTTACTGGTGTAGAGGAAGGAGTAAGGCAGCTTCATCTAGTCTCGAAAAAAATGAGACACCAGTGGCAGTGGCGGGGGGGAGGGGTCATATCCGGAATCATCAAATAGTGACCTGAATACATTAAAATTAATATAACCCGCTTGTGAGCCTTCCTCACCAAATGCAGTTTCCCAGGTTACGCGAGATTCGTGAGTTGGTCTTCGACCAGGTGTGCTGCCATGCAGAAATACAAGTCATCTGCGGTTATTATAATAATATATTTATAATAATAATGTAGATTTAATAAAACGCCTTTAATAGCTGAAGCCATTCGAAAATGTTATACAGTGATAAACCAAATAAAATGTAATGGGTGAAACCACTTCTAATATACACCGACAATTTATTTAATAAAGTGGGTGCTGTGACACTTAATACATATTCATCATATAACGTTGAGCCAAGACACAGGTACCTACAGTAGTTGAAATTAATGCATTGCCTAAAAGTTTATCAATGTAGTTTTTGAAGAATTGGGGTGATATTGTCACATTTTCGAGTATTTGTCGCTATGCGAGCTGCACCACACTAAATTGCTAGGTAATTCATATAACATCTAACCATATAACAGAAAGTACAATCGCCCATACAAGTTGTAACAAAGGCACGGACCACAGTTACAAGTGCTTCTTGTGTCAATAATGTTTTGATAGGGTGTATATTCTTAAGATGTTAGTAAGAAACGTGACATATTGATGGGATATGTTTATACACGCTAACAGGGGCTAAATCAGTATGTACGCCAGTGCGTACACACTACCGTAACTTAAAAATATATAATAATATAAATTTCGGATTAATGTGTCACTTTTTTGAAGTACAATAAATGACTGTCAGTTTGCCGGTGACGTCAAATGCACATACAATGACACGTTTAAATAATTCCTCGTGGTTATATGATCGTCATACTTTACTACTAGTATATCATGCACATGCGTTAATAGGCATTGTGTTTCTTAGTTTGCTATAGCTTTGGAAATTTAGAAGATCTACAATTAAAGCAGCATGCCAAAATTAAAGCCAATTTCACGTTCAAGATCGTGAACTCAAGATCTATTCAGGACTTTTTCGACGCAGCAGCCCAAGCAACTGAAAAGTCGTCTGATGAATCTGATCAAGCCACATGCGTTGAAGCTTTGGGAGGGTTCATGTTGCGCCTTATGACATACCTGGGACATCCATTCCAGTGGCTTCAAGCTCGACACCTTCATCTGACAAGCATCACAAGCCTGGCCCTGTTGATACCAGTAGGTTGAATGAGCCAGATTATCCCGACAGGATACATGGATATAGATAGCTTGAACAATGAGAATCGAAATAAAGCCTCTGACTTGTTGTAATATCCACTAGTTTTAATTATATCAGTATAGTCTTATATTGTGGCACAGCTACTACTACTCCTTTGTATATAATGATATCGCCCTATTGTGATGCCACCTACCGATTTGTTATCTATTGTTAGCCTAATAAAGCCGTGCGTTCTCAACTGGCGTTATCACTTATTAAATGTTCTACTGAATAGAACATATTGAAACATGACTCAGAGAAGTTGAAAATATTAAAAGGGCTTTGGAATGGCCGTCACTGGTTATCCATTCAAATCAAGGTAGGTACGGTGCATTTTGAAACTGTATTATATAGGTACATATAGACTATATCACGTGTCTGTGGTGTGGAGGTATATCTTTACAGTGTTCACACGTATATCTATACTGTACATGTATATATTTCAAGTCAATCGAATATGACCAACCAGATATATGTTGTATTCAAACTTAGTTTTTCTTCTTCAGGATGATCTCTGGGAAGAACAGGAAATATAATTATCTTTTCTTCGACGACACGCCATGGCTACGTTATAGTGTATCATACTGTTGTTATTGTGAACTGTTCGATAATGATTCAACATTGAAAATGGGCACCAGCGACGGCACTAATATCGTGAAAGTGATTTCTAGACATCATTCTGAGACACGCTTAATTGTGTTGCGCGAGGGAATGCTTTTGGGCAAGTAGACGTTAAAGTTAAACGTTAAAGATCAATTCAACAGACAACGCGTTGAGAAATCTAGAAAAACAGAAACCTCATCACTGAAATCCTTAAAAACATGCCAATACAATACCACATTCAGGAGAATGGCCACTTCAATGTATATGACTCAATATGCTATCATAATACATAATACGGTATTGCGTGATCACATTGCCACAAGTCAAAATAATGCAACATGTAGGTCCCCAACAATCCAGAAGGAACTACTTGACCTTGCGGCAAACCAAATTCTGAAATCAATATTTACGAATTGTAACAATGGAGATTGCTTTATCTTCATCGCAGATGAGTCAACTGATGTTAGGATCAAGGAACAGATTACAATGTGTCCGATTTGTGCACAAGAAACCAGACGATAACAACAATGTCTTTTGTTCATGCGGACATTGGCACTGAAGACTTGGCAATAAATTCAACAAAACGCAACATTCATGTGTACAACTCTCTTTAGTTAATACAGGCAGCATACATTGTGTAAAATTCTACATTAAATTGTTTAATACATTATGAAATTCTACATATTACATATTTTATTTACAACATTTCTTTTATTTCTTACCATATTTCAGAGTAACTAATCTAAACTAACTACAAGAAGTTATGCTAAATGTTAAAATTTATCGCAGGCGGGAGGGAAACTTTTACCATGTTAACACTTACATGTGGTGTTATCGATATACCGGAACCAAAATGATCCAGAAATTGCTTTGTTTTTCGGGAATCCCCAGGCTGTCGCTTATTCAGCACAGCCTCTATGCTGTGAAATTACTATGAAGACACCTCCCCCACCACTACGGAAAGATGGAGCCGAAATGCCCCGAGGGTGGTCTCAGAGTGTTTTACGTTCTCAGGGGGTCTTTAACGTCCTCATTAAATTTTAATAATTCATAGAGACGGCAGCGCCATTTAACGTGGTCAGCCACCCACGATGTAGTGAGCCGAGAAATTAATCCCTGGAAAAGTTTCGACCTCTTACGGGGTTCGAACCTGTGACCGTTGGCACCAAGTGCCGGTTTAACCATAAAAGGCCCGGACTACAAACTTTGCCACCACATAATACCAGTATATTATAAGAGATAGATCACTGGCACCCCACATGAGCGTTTAACCAATTAAAAGTTCAATGTTTAGAACGGGCAAGTAAATTCCTCAAATCAATGGATTCGGCGGGCACAATCCAGCGGTAAATGCGTGGACAGCGCTAAGACTGAGCATCTGTCATGAGTGGGCATATTGGTGGTGTTGCCATATTGGCACAGTGTGTGCATTGTCGTCCCCGTGTCCTCAACCTCTGTATGCTCATTCGTCAAAGGTACGAATTGTCCGTAATATTATGGACACCTTGACTGAGGAATCTGTGCCCTTCAAAACATCTGCAAAGAAACTTTTAGGGTTTCAAGAGTAATTAGAGTACAATACTCCTGCCAGAGAAGAAATGGAGAAACGGGTTAAACCGAAGAATAATTATCTTTTCACTTCATCAAAATTATTGTCGTATGTGTATAATGAGTATGGGAAACTATCTCACAACAAAAGACAGACTTTAGCATAGTCTATATATCAATTTATCAACGGAACTTATATAACACATCTCAAATTGTTTATTTCAACATTTATGTTACATAATTTTAATGACACCAAACGCACATAGAATTTTGAAAAGTAGGATGATTGAAGAATTGCTTATACAATATACATTGTGGTTAACATATATAATAGTTAAGAACTTTGTTGATAACTGGGTCGCGGGTATGAACATATTATATACATGATACTAAAGCTCTCTCTCACACACACACACACAGATATATATATATATATATATATATATATATATAGTCAAATACTTAGTCTTCTGGCTCGTTAATGTTTGCGATTTGAACCATTTCGAGTTCTTATATTTTCGCGTGTTCCCAGATTTAGAAGATATATACCTTTTCATGGTTCAGACCAGAGAGACAAAGAATGTATATTTTAAAAAACTGTCAATGTCAGGAGTGCGATTTAGGCCGATCTTCACTAGGCGTACTACTGCAGCCAGGTTGGGTTTTGTTGTTCGGGGAGAATCCCCAGGCTGTCGCTTATTCGGCACAGCCTCTATGTTGGAGTGGTTGAGAATCTGCTCCCCCACCACTCACAGGGGAACAGTACGGAAAGTCTCCCCTCAGTTATATATAATTGCGTGTGTGTGTGTGTTCACAACTTAACATGCATCAATCAAGAGTTGTTTGTTTCACAACTTAACATGCACCAATCAAGAGTTGTTTGTTTCATATCCTAAATGTTTTAATGATTATAAAACTGCATTATTCGAAGATAAATATAGAACAGTGACGCATATACATCACCATCATACCACATCAAAGAAGAACTTTATTTATCGTTTACAGATTCAGGTAAGTACTTAAATGAAATGAAAATAGCCTTCTATAAATAAATGTATGTCTGTCCATCGGAACCAAAAGTTACCATTAGTAGGAAAATATATTAAGGGATTTAGTGTTTATTTACGTGTGTTGATGTGTTTTACGCAGAAAACTCTTTCGATATAAACGTAATGAAATCATGCTTTTGTTGTTATTCTGATAAATTTATACTATGACCTGTAATTAGGTCACAACTGTAAGTCATATGTTAGTGGTAATAACCTCTCTAAACCACCATGGTCTAAATGGTAGTGCGGTTGGCCACATATAACTATCTATAGAACTTGGGTTCAAACCCAGGCCATATTATATCAGAAAGGTATATATATATATATATATATATATATATATCCCAGTCATATTGATCCGAGGCTTATATACCTAGACACAAAAAGTTATAGACGCCTAAATGTCTTTAAAAAAGAACGTTGCCAGAGTGGGAGATGCTGATATAGGTCAAGTCCGAAATGTGTTGGGTTAATTGTTTCTAGGGTTAAGGTAACGAAAACTTACAATAAATGTTTACCTAGCTCCTTCTATACAAGCATGTATAAATTTGTGTACGATGTCTAATATTTACAAGACGATATCAACGCAACACTCACAAAAATTGTGATTAACGGTTATAATAAATTCACTGCTTCAGTTAACTTCTATGGTAAGGGCTTAATTAAATGTTTCTTCTTATTATATATAAAAATGGGGTAGAGGAGCCGTTCTTGGTGCAATACTGAGATCGGGTATCGACCAGTATAATGATAAACTCGATCGCTACGATGAATATTAAGACCAACAGAATGTAATTTAAGGAATCAGTTCATCAAAATAGAAATAACTATATGGTTGAATCTTCCCACAAATAAAAATCGTCATTTATAGTGTTGCTGTGTGGTATCATTAGTGTACAATTATGTGACATTATATGTGACATTTACACATACGTCCAAATAAGCTGTGTATTTAAAGGGGGGGGGTGCTAGATTCCCATCACAATTAAATTTTGAAATGCACTAAATCAATCCTATTTAAGGAATGTACAAATTTCCCATACAATTCGTAGTACACATATGTAAATAGAAAAGCCAACCTATAATTTTATTTGCCCTAATATCTCATAATAATCTCTTGTACCTTAATTTTGTCTCATAGTTAAATTTTGTATGATTTTCTTTCGTTCATATGTTTATACTTATAATATTAATTATCGGATTAATGGCATCTTCTAAAAGAAATTCTAAAATAAAATCTATAACAATTTGAGTGAATGATCTGAAACTGTGGAATGGCTTAAATGATGGGTCATAATTATAGTGTCATAATTAGTTAGCACTTAAGTATAAAATATAATACTTATACTTGTAGCTATGTAATTTTGTGTGTGTGTCTGTGTGCGTGTGCGTGCGTGCGTGCGTCTGTCTGTCTCGTTTATTTAACTCATTATTTACCACAGGAATGTTTTCAGATGCATCATTTTCAGTTTATAAAATAATATGATGTTGTAATTAGTCAAATTGATATAATCAAAAGTATTGATATTCAAACAATTAAGCCAAATGGTTCGATCTCTGTATTATTTCTCAACTAATGTGGTAAAGTTCCCCCAACATTTTATTTATGCTAATTTCAACAGTTGTTGGTGAACTGGAACAAGCTCATAACACACACACACACACACACACACACACACACACACACACACACACACACACACACACACACACACACGCACACACACACGACACACACGCATAAATGTCTTACCTTATCTCCAATTAAAGGCTGGCACCCGTGGATTAATAAATACAAATTATAATTCGATGGAGAAAACATTGTTAGCTACTTCACTGGAGGACAACATTTCTCTATTATGCCTATATGATACAAAAGGTTCGCATTCGAAACCTGACTTTCAAATTTCAAACTGTGGGGTTCCAAATGCCGTCTCTTTGGCGTCATGGGTAGAGCGTTTGACTACTTACCTATATGGCTATGGTCATTCTGTACGGGAGGTCGCAAGTTCGCGCCTCGGCCGTGGCTTTATAGTAGGAGTTTTTCACCCAGCCAGACAACTGGCTAGGTTTTCTCCACCGAATAAGCTAGATATAATAAATTCTAAATTTATTTAGACTTAGTCTCAATGAGGAAGCTATAAATTAAAAACGATATGCGTCTGCTTCATTTAAGGTTGCCAGCCATGCTAAAAACTGCCATTTTGACATTATTATTATTATTATTATTATTATTATTATTATTATTATTATTATTATTCGCTAATCCATTCAATAGTGGCATAGACTAGCTTGTACTTGTTGCTATTCACACATGCTACATTCAGATAGAGATTTAAAGCCATAAACACAATACAGTTATAGAATAAATAAATAAAAAAACATACCAGTCCACATTTCTACATGTTATGAATAATCGCAACGTTCATTTAGGTGGTCTTGTTAGCATTCGATAGTTGAAAGTAATTGGTGGAATTTGGAAACAATATCATCATTATTCTAAGTGTATCTGGTGAATAAAGTAACACATCTTAAAACGATGGCACATTTAAATCCCGTGGCAGATGTGAGGGAAAGTCGATATTTCAGGACCCCACATATATTGGCGCTGGTTTTGGTACCGTTAGGGATGGCATTGTTAACGGTAAGTTCTACTTCTAGACTGACGTCACTGAGTAATTCACTAAATAGATCTAACTTCTAAGTAACTTAGTAAGTGGCTTTCTCAGTTTCTGAAGTTTCTCTCAGCCTCTTTTTCTGAATCAGAAATACAATTCGGGGTTACTATTTCTGCAGTGACTGACCTGTGACTGCCATAGCCACATAGGCATAGGCATAGTCACTACATCTTTTATTTCATGCGTTGTATAAAGTTAATTACACGTGTATGCCAATTCACGGCAATTGCCATATTATATATGTCATTATGTGGCATATCAGAGGACTTAAATTTAGTTTAAAAAACCCTTAATTCAATAATTGTTTGTTCTGAGTTATGCACAGCCACGGAAACAGTGTTGTGACGTAAAAATAACCGAAGTGGTTGCGTAGCCGACCATCGAAAACCTGTTCACTGTCGCTAAAGGTCCGAGCAGTCAATGCGCATGCACTGGTTCCCGATAGTGCTGAGGGGAATCAATTCCACAGCCTGTCGCTGTAGGGCATGACCTCTGATAGGGGGTTTGTTAATTTCGTGCATGATTTACTGCAGGACATATGGTTGCCGCAGAGTGTTCTGATCTTTACATCCTCATCCGAGAATCCGAAACAAGCCAAAATAGTGGTCAGTCCTCTGCTCTTTACCACCAGCATACACGGCTCCGACCAGTGACCTGAAAGAAAACTTTTCAGGTCAGTGGTTTAGATGCTCTGCTTCTTGCTTCGCATCCAAGCACCAGAAGAATGCGCATTTGGCGCATGCGCATTGAGTGCTCAGACCTTTAGCAGCAGCAAACTGGTTTCCGATGCTCGGCTACCCAACAATGTCCAAAAATAATGATGAATGGTTCCTTCCTTGATGATATACCGATGAGAGTTCCAATGAAAATGTTTGAATTTGGTGTTCAGAATGCATGATTTTAAAATTTAATCGCAAAATTAAAACCTGTTGTTATATCTAATAAAGATAACGTTCTGAATGACTATAAACAACACCACATGTACATTCACAGATGATGTCACACCTGAGTCACATCGTGACCCCTGGCAAATCTTCTGTTTTCCAAAAGACAAATAGTAATGGCTGAAGTGGTTGCTAGACAAAAGATTACATACCTTGCTTTTTCTCTAGTCACCTTTGGTATCCATCTTGACGATCACTCGCAGATTTCAAATACTTTTTAATGACAACTTCTTTCACTGAAAACCTCTTGGGTGCCTCTAGCAACATGGAACATTCACTGAGTACAACTAGATTAAATGCATATATTTAAACACATATTTTACAAAATATAGTGAAATATATTATTGTGGGGAAAATAACAGACAAAAATCTATGTTTAATGAAACAGAATAAATGTATATGTTATGCATATTAATAATTAATACTCTTGACTACTCACAAAATATTGTAGTTTTTTATGCCATTTTTCGGGCCGTTTCCTTTCCTGTTGAACACTGTTTTTATTTGTGTCTTTTCGAGGCTACACCCATTACACACATCACCTTTTCAGTAGGTAATCACTACACCCGGGTTGCTACATGTGTTATACACGTAATCATCTTCAGAAGTGAAGTTGTGTCATTGATTGGGGCGCAAACCCATGAACACCACAAAATTCATTTACAATTTATTTCTGGTGTAAAATCTAGTGTATTCTCATGCATTACATTCGCTGGTCTGCAGTTGGCAGGCTGGCTGAAATTGCCATCGCTCGAGTCACCTGTAATCGCAGATGGTCCGATGTAGTTGTGCTATCTGGGTTATGATATCATTTTTCATAGTCATATTTGTTTCAAACATTTCAACCCGGTATGCCATAGTTAGTTATTCTGATGTAATATTTCATGAACTGAACACTCTACATAACCAAACATCATCATGAGAATCAGATTGGCTGAATGCAGAGTTGAAATTGATTTAATTTGTTTGTGTACATTAGCAACCAATAATTATGTTATAGGTAACATACTTGATCCCAGACAGAGTACCATACGACTGTCTTGGTCCAATAGGAAAAGCTTCATATTTTATGGCAAATTACTTACCAACTGTACTCAAAGTGATGTAAGTAGCTGGATTTTGTTTAATAAGTGCATATTTTAGAAATATGAATACATTGTGATTTACAGATAGATTTTTTTCATATTATTAATGAGAAGAAGCTATAGGATATTTTCTGTGCCATAATCGTGACATTATAACAGCATGTAAGCTTTTATGACTTTTTATTTGTTTTAGATTTTATGGTGCTTGGTCTGGACATGCAATAGAAGCCTGGCTTGCTGTAAAACTTTGTAGGTAGGTAGACTCTGATGAGTGTACTGTACTAAATCAACCTTTGTATTATTACTATTAATCAGTCACACGTCCCATATTAACAGAGTACAGTCCAGGTATCTTGAATGTTAACGTAACGTTTTTTATGTCATAGAAGAAGACTTATCTTGGCTTAAAATTTCATTTCCAGACAAAAAGGCATTCATCCCGATACAACAAGATGGTGGGCAGTGCAGACATTTTTTTATGGAATATTTTCATTCAGCCAACTTATTAAATATGATCCAGCAAAAGATGATTAATTGTGAATATGGATATTGTTGTCACTAAAACTAAATCTATTGCTACTGCAGCTGCTAAAAAGTGCACAATGAATTTATTTACAGTGTGTGTGTGTGTGTGATACCTCATTAAATTGTACAAGTGCAGGTTATAAATCAATTAAGTTCTTCAGTCTTATCATGACAATAAAATTATTACTAATAGTGTGTGAAACATCCCAGAATGACAGCATTGAATGAAATGTTGTATTGATCACACAGTTAATAAAAATGAAGTGAGAATTTTATGATATGACCAATTCTTACTGGAATGTATGGCTGAGGGGGGTGGGGATTCTGGTATACGTGTCTGAGGAAATAATTCACTTTATAGATACAGGTAACTTTAGATTCTATACAATAAGCTGGATATTTCCACCATGGTAGTGTCCACTTATTAAAATTACACACACACACATGTAATATATATATATATAAAACAATAATGTGTGAAATTTTATACTGCTCAATTAAGACATTTGATATTGTAACTTGGAAAGCTGTATTATCAGTCATAGGATATGTCTTAATATACGCTCTAAGTGAAATCATTAATTCCATTATGAGAGTTGGCAGCAAGTATGTGGGTATGTGTGTGTGTGTGCTGATGCCGCTGAGTTACATTTGGAGAATGGTATATTTGTTTATTGTGTAGTCACAATATTACCACAACACAGCATTAAATATATAGCCGCCATCTTACTGTCCGCTTTTTTTAATTAAAAAAGTTGGACTAGATAACTTTAGCAACTGAGAAATAAATTTTTATGTAATTTAATTTTGTATGTTATGTTAATTGTAAATTATTAAATATAGTTTCTTAGCATTTTGAACGTGTTGTTTGTTCACTGTATTCAAACAACAAACACAGTGTCATACACACATACATACACACACACACACATATATATATAATAGTTCAACCAGATGCAGTTGATACTATTGGTTTCAAACATGCTTTCAGGAATGTTTTATTTCATATCGAGATATACCATTATTCCACATTTAGTAGGCTGCCGCCAAGTTGGGTTGTATCTGTTTAATACTACTATCAGCAAACTTGTAATGTTATAATTTTTATGTGTAAATTATTATTATTATAGCTGGATTGGTTACTGTCAAATATACTGAGATCACATGAACAGAGTAATTATACCATTGACCTGAAGGTCATTGAATTATACACATTGTTTGCTGTGAGGTTTGACGTGTAGTATAACAGGAACGTATGCTTTAAAATTTTGAAAAATATTAGAAAATTTAAAGTGCCTATAAATCGATACCCTACAGTACAGATAAACTCAAAACAACTACTGGCGCCATCTTTTGAGTATTATTAGTATTCGAAAGATGGCACCAGTAGTCTTCACAAACGATACCTTCTATATGAAATTAAAAGGCAATGCCTGTTATGGTATTCCGGTCCTTCTTGGTTGTATTTCTGGAGTGCATATATCTCATTTTATCATGGCAATCTATAGAGCTCCCCTTTCCAAAATTTGACTTAAAGCTGTTCAGACTAGCACAAGATATCACATGTTCAGGCAGGTAGTTCCAGTCATGAATTGTTCTTTGGCTAAAGACGCTTCTCCTCAAATCAAGCCTGGATCGTCCCATGAAGACTTTTTACTGTGGCCTCTGGTGTTGTTGTTAGGTGGGAAGGTAAAAAAGTTATGGGGATCTAGCCTGTCCATACCATTCATAATCTTAAATACATGGATCATATCCCCTCATCGCCTTCTAAAGTCCAAAGATGGTAGCTTGCCGGTCCTCATATGGGAGATGGCTAATGAGAGTATATAAATATATGGATAAATACATATATCACTATGGCACAGAATGCAAATTAAGTATCTTTAACCATTGGAGCTCTAGGACGCTGGTAACAGCTAGCCTAGTGTCTGAACATAAAAATAATTGACGGGTTCCTAGTCAGCATTATGTATAATACAGTCCCGGACTTCTGTCTATATTATATATAACCTATATCTTCTTGTTTGTCATTAACTGTATATAGTTTACTTACTAATTGGTCGTTAATGATTAGCAATAAGCAGTGACTATGTCGGTTTTTGAAACCAGACACAGGGGCAGTATGTGTACACCCACCCATCTGTGGCTTTAATGGTCTCACAGTAAACTATATAAATGAATTGCCAATAGATTAAAACTAAGATTCTATATGCAAATGCGACAAGAAATGTAAAAGCACGAACATGATGGTATATGTCCAGCTGCATATGCGATTTGCAAATCCGGGAAATGGGTAGCGAAGTTGCTGTGCCCTAGTTGTGGTGATGCCCCAACATGGTGGAGAGCTACATGTAGTACTGATATAACGTGTCACAGAGGATACTGAGATCTGGAAGTTAGTGTACCAGTGATGGTAGTTTGGAGAGAACTCGCAACATCTGTATATTGAGCCTTTCTGCATGTGTGAGTGAGTAAGTAAGTGAGTGAATTCTTTGTTTATCATTGATGTTGCTTACACCTCAGAAACTATGACTGAAAGATGAACCCATAAGGAAACATGCATCAAAGATATGAAACACAGGTATAAGCCTCCCCCCAGCTAAAACAATACCTATCATAGACACAATTGATGATCATTAATCACATATAGCACCTGTAAAAAAACCTCTATAATCCAAACACTATCCTGTTCCTTGAGTGTTACAACCAATCTATCGAAGTTGTTGTTTGTTGACTTTATCAAATCCAGTCAAATAGTTTTATTGCAAACTCTAAGTCCATAATGACGATATAAAGTGAATAAATAATACAAGAAATAATGAAATAAAAACACATCACAGTTCATAAAACAAAGCACCATAAATCAGATACCTTTTGATAGGCTAAAAACACGGTAAACCATTTATAAATGTGAGAAGAGGGTGATACACCACCATGACTAGATATTTGAAAACACCTGTATACTTAATCACATTATGCTGCTTAACATAGTTATTTTTACAATTCTTTATTACAAACAGTTCACTGGATAACAAACACACTGTACGTGTGATAAATTATCATTCTAATAATCTTTGAGTAATGTGATTTTTGCATATATTCGTATATATTATTGCATTTAGTCAAATATCCATGTTATTTGTTCCTGATATTACATTTTGGGAAGAGATGGGCTATTTTACATTTATTTATTTAACTGATGGCGATATGCGTATCTTCTTTCAGGCATACAACATGAATCACAGAACTGAGTTCGATTTGGGATAATAGTGGGCATGTTAATTCTTATGGGATGGATGGATGGTTGATGTTTTACGGACACTTTTTTGCACAAAGTACACTAAACGTAGTGAAGCATTCATTGTAAAGAAAAATATACCTTTTCTCCAAAGTTTTTGGGTGTCTGCTGGTCATTAGCAAAAAATGAGAGAGACACTGAATTAATATAATATAATTTTATTTGATATCACGTCTATGCCTTCACAAATATTCAGTACAAATACCAATTTACATAACATATCAAAACTTGTAACAAAATAATACAATTTGATTTTACTGTCCTGATTATTCCTGCAATATTTGTAAATACTTCTTGGTATACAATTATTAATAATGAAGTATGTTAAAAAATCTCAATGACATTAAATTTTACAAAGAAAATATAACAAAGCAGTGATGTCTTGAATGAAATGGACTCCTTATATCACGAGTCTCAACTGTGTGTAGCAAATGTTCAGACGTAAAAACTAAAATGAATCGTATCAAACATGTATAATAATTCATACTGTACAGACATGTGGCAGTGTTGTTGAAGTTCAATGAACAGAGGTACATCTTCAGTGAATGTATTGGAAGAGCTTTCATTTTTAAACATTTGATCAGTGTAGATAAATGTTTAGTTTACAAAATGTTACACCAGTGATGATCAAAACTCACATTCTCTACATAAGTTCACATATTAAGCTTACATAAAAATACAACATCAATGAAATATCTCTGCACTGGTTTACAAATGTTTTATTTATAAATGAATCAGCTCTCTTCAAACGTTATGTATAAATTATGATTTGATTTATCAGTGTGTGTAAACATACAAAACAAAGATTAAAACATTTAGATGTTAAATAACAGTGTCAGTTCTAACGGATGTTCTAACGGATGTTCTGGGAATGTTAACATGTTGATAACTATGACGCACTCTTACACCTTCTGTGCGATGTATTGCCACATTGCCACTGACTTGATCGTCATCTAAAACTAAGCTTCTATTCTGTAAGTATTAAAATACAGTAAAATATGAGTGTGTGAGAAAATACCATTCTTTATTTAAGGTGTGTGTGTGTGTGTGAATAAAATGTCTAGAAATCTGCACCACAATATAACTGAAGGCTTAAGTTGAAAAAGAAAACTAAACTAGTTACGGAAATCACAAAGATTTCACTGAACTGTAATTGTTGCTTAACACAATTACATCTCTGAACACAATCACACTCCACCCTTTACTTACGTCATATCTCAGCCACTGTCTCTGCTTCTCATCTTCTCTCTTCTTTTTACGATCCTAATAAAATTATTATAACATTAATGTTAACTTCCAGAAATCAACCAAAACATGCTGGCTCCAATAAACTATTACATCGTACAATCACGAAGGATGGAGAGTATGAAAAACAATTTTGTGAAATCATCTGACTAAGGACAAAGATACAGAAATGTTTACATATCCCATGAATATGTGCCATTCTGCTCATCAGTACACAATTAAAAATCAATGAAATCATCCTGCAATAAACTTAGTTTATGATAGCATAAGGGAACAAGAGATTTCTTTGTTTGTCATTGGTCCCACCTGGAATATATTACCAAGAGGTTACTCCTAGTTTATGACAGACATTTAATTTAGTTGTTTCAACAAATATTTGTTTACAAAGTCATGAATAAATTAATCCAATTTCAACAGCATGACTACATCATCTGTAGCTGGAAATAAATTGCTTTCCTTGGATTAATAAATCAAATTAAAAACAGATTATCAGTAGGGTTATTTTCTTACTGAATACCTTTTCATTACACACATTTTTAAGACTTGTATAATAATTCACAGGATGTGTGACTAACTAAATAGCAAATACTTGTACATTAATCCTTCGATATTCATTGAATTTACATCAGTGGCTTATGTTTTTGCTGTGGGAGCATCCACTTTTCAAGCCCCACTTACCATAATGTATTTTACATCATTTCTCAATAGTCTTACAAAAATCAAATGATCAATGTGTATGATAAAATGTACACATTTTTAATTTTGTTAAATATAACATTAAACAAAATAGGGTAACTTTTACTAGTCCGAGATAATTCCAGAAAAAGACTTATCTAATGCACTTACTATGAATCTACACCATATACTGCAATTACTGAATTGGTTACTAACGAATTAGTCTTATAAATCTAATCAATTGTGAGAATATGTATATACAAACCAGATGACAAACAACACAGCTGGCTGGAATCCATATCACTAGAGAAAACACTATCACAGTGCCAACTATATTTGCTCTCATAAACTCAACTGAAATTAAAAAATAACAGTATCCACGAGTAAAAGAAAAATATTTTAATAACACGCATGATGTTACAGACAGAATAACACACAAGTCATATGGCATTTGAATATATCAAAGTTGTTTCTAGCATTAAGCTGGTGTGAGGAGATCACCTAAAATCTTCAGGAAGTGTTGGATGCTAACAGTGAATGGTCAGCAAAGGGTGATTTTAATGTTTTACATCAGCAAACTGAACACACACTGTGAACAATTAACATAATACCCTACTCCGATCTTAGGATAATTCTTCAATGTTTACCAGAAATTCTGGTGATATATTTATTATCCAGAACTTTAGGTCTATTATTTGCGCCCTCAGTGGATGAAAATAACAGAACCCATCTTGCTGTCCAATTCCAAGCCCCAAATTGCAATGAATGGGATATTCCAGGAAATCTTTAAATGGATATGGGATAATTTTGGCTCCATTAGCCATACTGGATTCCTATTCTGACAAGCTCAACACAATTGTAGGGATCCTGCAAATCATCACCCCAGAAACAACTCTGTGTGTGTCTGTGAGACATGTCTAGGGTCATAACACCAGATACAAAAAATATTTCACTGCTGTACAAGTCATTTCAATTTGAGTGCGAGTTTCTGCTGATTCAGTTAAACAAAATAGAAGTTGCATTAATTAAACCTTACAGTTATTATCACGACATATAAACTCACCAACTGTATCTGGAGTAATGCTTTCAATGATTTGCCATATTCTTTCTATCAGGTCATGTACTTGTTTCTTGCATACACCCTATTAGTTAAACACGTAAATGCTAGCTGGTATATATCATTATTAGTTCAGAAACATAATGTAAAAAATGTATTCTGTTAATAGATGAACACACAACATAAAATCTCGCAAGTGGCAAGTTTTGGGAAAACACACACACACACATATATATATATATATATATATATATATATTACTAAATTTTATCTGATATCATAAAACTGTACAAATCTATTAAACTAGTGCCACTGTGTGTGTCTGTGGGTGTTGCTATTTTATGGCCACTTTTGTGCACCTTGTAGGTTAAATAGGCCAAGGAATTTCTCAATGTAATGATGTGAAGTGAAAGATAAATCAGACATAGGTATTTGCGTGTGTGGCACTGAAACATAAAAACACTCAATATTTATGATTACTTCTTGACCAGTAAATTTGCTAATATTAAAATCATGTGAAAGATATAACATCTACAGTAATCAGATTAGGCGTATGTGTAGTACCGTAATATTCCATGTATAACGCACACCTTTTTTCACTGTTTTCCATCTATTTGGGGGGGTGCTGTTATACACCATAATTAAATGTGTCCCACTTATTTTAAGAAAAAAAAAATTGACAGACATATTTTACTGCTAAAGCCATTGTTTTTTTAATACTTGTTTTACAAATCCGCTGATCACAGCTAAAACCCACTGCCAGGAAATAAAATTTACTTTTATTCTTTTTATTATTATTTTCGTGCTGACCCGCCTGAACATTGTGCAGAGGTGGATTATGCTACCATGCAGCCTAATCCAAGATGGTGACAGGTCAATTCCACGTCTAAATTATTTCAGTTATTTCTACAGTAAATGAGTCTAATCATAACTCCACCCTCACTGAGAAACACATAAATAGTTCAAACTTTGTGGAGATCTACTTAAAATCGCCATTGAAAATATATATTACCTAGTGTCTAATTATTATCTTTTATCAACTTCAACTACCAAATGATCAAAAGGATCATTAGACAAGGTGTGAAAACTCACGAAACATCTTCACTTATGTCTTATACTTGTGTGATATTTAATTGAACAGGGAAACAATAGAAATCACTGCTCACAATTGAGACAAGTTTGGTTATTAATTATAACATCAAAGCAGTTATGAACGGAAATCAAAGGTTGTGACAAACAGCTTTTGATCTTTTTGCAGATCTTAGGAGCAAAATTGGTATCAGGCCATTATACATGGAGGGTGTAAGTAATTACAGAAAAAATGTTAAGCAAGTCCAGCTGCACCAAAACTAGATTTTCTGGACATTTTTCTGGTCAACAAGGGGTGTGCATTATACACCAAATCTAGGTTTTTCAGGCATTTTTCTGGTATACACGAGTGCACGCTATACACAGGAGATTACGGTACACACTAAGAGAACTGATTATTCTATAAAAAAATCATTTAATTTATTAATATCATGTTTGTGATAACTAGCTTTTACCTGATCATCACAGTACCCCATTACACAAGCTGTGCCATTTGGTACTGTGTAATTGTTTGGATGAGGTTTACAGATGCTGGTTGGTGTTTCTTTGCAACACCAGAAACATGACTGCGTCTCTAGATAAAAGGATAAGAAATATTTATTATAACAGGTAGTCTCTATCAACAGTGTATGCTCCATGATTCTTCAATGTTTTGTGAGTTGGTGACACTCTAATGTACTCCATACACTGCATATCAGCTGTAGCAGTTTCAAATATATTAACAAGTTGCAACGTACACAGAACACGGCGGCACAGACTGTAACTCGAACATCACGCCAGAGTCACACTACACCAATATTGAAGGATCTGCATTGGTTGCCTGTTAAGTATCGAGTGCAATTTAAAATCCTAATGGACACGCATAAAGCCCTACATGAACAAGCTCCAAGATATATATCTGACATGTTGACAGTTTATCAACCAAGAAGAACACTAAGTTCGATGGGTTCAGTGTAATTGGTGGTTCCAAGAGTTAGAACATCTAGCTATGAAAATTTCAGTGTTCAGCAGCCAAGCTATGGAATGCACTCCCAGCTCACATTTGTGAATCCAAAACACTGAACATTTTTAAGATGTTGCTTAAAACGCATTTGTTCTCCAGCCATTTTAATCTTTAATTTCTTCTTTTTTTCTTTTTCTTAGTCATATATATATATATATATATATATATATATATATATCTCCCACTTTAGCTTTATACATATATTGTTATGAAATAATCGTATTATATTTGTTATATCTTATATGGTTTATGTACAGCACTTTTGAACAGGCTTTATGTATGAAAAGAGCGCTTTATAAGTTTGGTATAATAATAATAATAAATAGTAACCAATGATCCAGATCCTTGCCAATTCTCAAATGCTAGCTCAATCATCTTCTACAGTGTGTGTTAATACACTGTAGTCAAGCTTTCTTGATAGTGTCATTCAGAGAGGGTTTAGAACGTGTACACATGGGAATGTTTGAGTAAAGTCTTGTCTGACATTATCATTGGGAATTAGTAAAAACTTGCATGATACCATACCGTAGAAAACCACACAGCTAAGTAAAATTCTTTCAAAGCCAAGTACATGATAGGAATTATGTGTGGCAGATATGGCCAATCGTCAATTGTGAATGGGCTCAGAGACTTTGGTGTTCACTAGCATGTGTGCAATAATAAAAAGGTTTCAGTGATGAATGGCCCTTAATCCTAGCCAGAAATGCCACATTAATGTCTCAGTTAAGAAGAGTTTGAAAAGGGTGACTGCAGCCATAAAGCATGTCATCAAAATTGTTATCATGTCTATCACTGACTGTGATGATTCAGATAATCAATGTAAACTGAAGAAATAAGAATGTTCCTGTTTCATAAGAAATGTAAAGGTAATAAACATTCATTACTTTCTGGTGTTATCTTTGAAAGTATTTTTACAATATGTCATACCATTGTCGCAGACGCACGAATGTAAACCTTCACTTTCACAGAATGACAAACAAACACCTCGTCTACACTTCCCTCTGTAAAAGAGAAAACAAACAAGTCATTTTTATTATATGAAATATTTTAAAAGAGAACTAACTACTAAATAACTTCTAAAACCAACTAAAATCAGTTATATTATGCTGTAATGGTATTCTGCTGTTTATAATTAAACTTTGTTAAACATATATTTTACTGCGATTGAAATAGCTCAAACAGCCAGTTGAATCATATGTTACTTGCCTGCTGAGACACGATGCGTTTTCAGGTTTGTATATTGGCGGAGGACAGGTGGCGCTGTTTCCACTGATTACAACAATTAAGGAAATCTAGCCATTAAACCTAACCTGTATAACATTCAATCAAACATCACATATGCTACCCACTTATTGAAACAGAAGGAGGAACAATGAATTTTTTCTACAACTGTAATCTATGTATAAGGATACGTGCAGTGTTGTTCTGCTTCACAGGAATCCTGCTGTTCAAACCGACATACTTCAGATAGTGGTTTATACTGACATTTCGAACAACACTCATGGTTACTGTCACTGAAAATATTCAAGTGATAAACTAGGAACTGTTATAGTCATGCATTAAACATTTTAGTGTAAACTTCTACACCACAAATTTAACAGTGAACTTCTGCTATCACATTAACACACTGAAATAAAGACAACTTTAATGGACTACCAAACAGAACTCTTACCCCAGAAGATTACTCTAAACCATCTTCACAGATAAACAGATCACTTACTGGTATTACGTAATACATACTGTTTACCCAATGGTGTTTGTACATTATTCATTGACATTGTAATACTTAGCTACAGAATGTTATCTTTTGAAACATATAAATGGCGTAGGATTTTAAAGCCTAAGACATCACGATTTACGATGTACTGTCCATTAAGCCAACCTAAAAATCTTAATTTTTCCCAAGGTATTTTCAGGTAAATTCAAATGTTTTAAAAGCAGGAAATACCAGTGTGTATTGTATACTGTCAATGGATCACGGCAATTTATAAAGATCATTCACACATAAACTGTTATTGCATATGTAGGACTTCAAACATAAATCAACAGGGAGATATATTCAATGAGTCACATACTGTGACTTAGAATTAATTAGACAAAGTGTCATTTATACTGAGCCTTTGATGGTCCATTTTGGTCATTAACATGGCAATAACTGAGATTATGTGAATTACCGGTATATGTGGTAAAGTAGCCAATAACTATTATAAAATCATTTAATTAATGTGTAATTATCCCATTATCAGTATAAATATCCCGAATAGAGATATTTGAATGATACTGATATCATGATACCAGTAACTACACTGACTTACCTACAGACAGCGTTTTGTTTTAGTTGACAGTACTTGTCACAACATGGATCATTTCCACTACGACCTTTAGGACCACCATCACACTCCTCTCCTTGTTCAATACGGAAATTACCACAGAAACTGCCGCTTAATTCTGAAATTAATAATAACAACTCAATTTCAGTGACTGATCACTGCTCCGTGACCAAACAGTCGCATGTATTATCATAACCTGGCAGTGTTTTTATTTTCTACGTATTGAAGATACAGAAAAGGGTGGATGGATGAGTGTTGTTTAACGACACATCGGCCCAATTTAGGCCATTCAGTGTCCTAGAACGTTTGGAAATAAAACTGTAGGAAGATACAGAGAAAATGTGCATAATGCAAGAACACATTATAGTTTAGATAACTATGTAATAATACGCAGAAACCTGGAGTGCATTAAAATAGGTACCTGTAAAGCAAAGTGGTGATTTGTAGCGTAGTACTGCACCCATGCTTCTTCTACTACAGTTGGAGAATACCTATAAATATAAATATATACATAATTTAGACCTGTTTGACTTATATAAATGTTGGTTCACATAATACTGTTTTATAATGAATAAACAAAAATTAGGAAATAAAAACAGAAACAAAACAAACAAATTTCAATCAGCAGATGCCACAATTGACAATACGTTGACCGAGATGATGCCATGTGCTGACATCCTGCTTTGCTGGGAAGTACCATTCTCTAACTAAAGTAGGCAGAAATTATGACAATTATCCCCAGTCTCTAGCATGAAACACCATCTAGCTTCTTAATCACAATTATCACTGTCTGTGATAATGTGTTATTGAGCTGGTTATGAGATGGATCAGTGTTAAGGGAAGCTTATACAAAATCAGGTACTTGAACTGCCTGTGTTGAAGTCACACATACCTGTTATAGTCAACCAGAACAAATTGTGTTACACTTAAAAACATATTAGCTGACCTTGTTATTCTGATCATATCCTGACACGGAGTAGGTATACATGATGTACTTTCCACCATTAAATGAATTTGGCGAGCATTCTGCTGTGTCAGGATCATGTTCACTGCCCCAATTATGACCTAATTAAAATAAAATAATATATGAATCACACCGCCATGAATGAAGACTAACATAGAAAGAAACCATCCACCAATTTTCCGTTATTTCTCCAGAGACATAATATTTCAGCAATCAACATAATTATAGAACGTAGAAGGATATTTTAGGGTTTTCCCTAATTAACACTTACCAAATTCTGGTATGCCATTAAAGTATGAAAAAGAATAAAAATTAAATGTTATGAAATTTTGCATAAACATCACAGCAACCTGTTATTTGTAAAAATACATATGACCAAACAGTTTTACTTCCTTTTAAATGAGGTGATGCTTAGCACTAGAAATAGTACTAAATTAAATGTACGACAATAATAAATTACATTAAAAAGAAGCAATATTTTATTACAAACACTTAACCCAGCCCTGGCTAACTGTATTAGCACACTGATTAAAATAGAGAAATTTACAGTAACTTCTACAGCAAATTGTATATGGAGTCAATGTTTTCAGCATTAAGCCCTAGCACAGGTTAAACCTGGGTCAAATGGCTAATAGAAATGAAATAATCCCAGGCTTCTTACTGAATGATGAAATATCCAAAAGATTCCGATAAACCATACAGAGAAAACTGCCTAAGTACCATATACTAAGTAGCTGACCCTTTGCTAACATCATCATACTGGTATGATCCATAGCCGAGAAGAAATCAGAACTGGGATCACAGCACAATCTATTCGTAATAACTTACCATGCGCTGTAACAAGCAGAGACTCATCAGTCAACAGGCTCCTGTTGTAACGGTTAACAGAGCTGCTCCAGCCTGTGTTCAGGTACAATTGACGACCACCTTTATAATATACTGAAGTGAAAAAAACACTCTCATGTCATGAGTAATGATTGGAAAAAGGAAATCCAATACTTTTTATACATATGTATTTTCTCTCTGTCTCTCTCACACACACACAAACACACACACACACACACACATACATTAATCAAATGCATTCCAAAGTATAATTAGTTAATCAGTTTTTAAACATTAAAAGTTATTAAACAACATCAAAACATAAATTAATTAGCACCATTAGTAAAAAGTATATATTAAAAAAGCAATTTAATCATTATCTAAATGCCAGCATGTCAACAAATATTGAACTTCTAACAGCAACTAACAAGAAAATAAGCTGCATCACTGGCACATGCAAAAACGCTTTCACCTATACCTAACTACATATTAGATTGAGAGAGAAATGATAAATTAATGAAATAAGCAACAACAAATAAAGGACACATTAGTGTGTGAGCTATAAGTTACAAAAGTAGATCTAAAATAGTTCCGATTCAGATGTTAACCTTTAATAAACAGAACAACTAACAGGTGTCCGCTTTTAGTGAGGATCCATCAGCTATTAAAACGAACACAACTTCAAGAATAAACACACTTTATGAGCACAGGTTAGCAATAAGATTAATCCATACAAAACACAGGTACGATTAAAACTGGAATTATCCTTGTACACGACTCGTGTGAAGAATACAAAATGATGAAAGCCAGTAAATATTTAGACTATGATCGAACATTAGATCTCATGAACCAGTAAGATAAAACATCACCAAACATGATCAAGAATATCAATATATACAAATAGCTCTTTGATACTATATGCCACCCTAATGCAATATACGAGAAGACACCACCCTGGTATAATATATCACCCTATATTGTTGGTCTGCATGTGTTCTCACCAAGTTGCTGCATAAAATAGCATTATTAATTCAGGCAATAAAAGCATATATTGGAAGAATTTTCACTCTGTTATGAGACCCGATAAGACAACATCATAAAGTAAAGTGAAGTAATATGGAATAGGAAATGTAAGAAGTGGGGGGGGGGCACATAATATGCACATGCACATATACGAACACACATATAACTTTTACACAGGCAGAAACTGCAGTAATCCAGAGATCCACAACTGTGTCAGAAAACAAGCAACAAACTTGTGGTGTTCTTACCCGTGGAAAAGAGAATATATAAACATGCACGGAGTCATTATACACAAATAGAATGGCTAATGATGGATGGATAGATGGAAAAATATAGTTATAGAACAACAAGAGAGCATTGTTTCATATCAGTAATAATATAGAAACCACAATACAGTGTACTTAACTAATGTGGTATACTTAATAAATTAGATCTAAAGTGAAAGCTGCATATATCATGTCATATAGTATTAATTTGAATGGAAAACATACAGGTAGTTTATATGATAAACATGTGTGTGCGTGTCAAATCATGTATGAGTGTAATAATAAAAAATCGAGATTCAAAGGATCATTTACTGTTGTCTCCTTTTAGAGGTCTCCTATGACATATAGGTGTCTACATTCTTGTGTATCTGTGTGGCTACCTGTCTGAAGATTTTATCACTACACTAGTCCCATGTTTCTGCTATTATAATTAGCACCTCTGAGGTGATTAATTAACTAAGAATGACAGTAATATGGCATTCTGACCTCTGGAAGTATTCACAAATGTATACCCTTCGCATACTTGTTTTATGCCAAATGAGTCAGAACAAATACGGATTCCCTCCACTATGACTTCTGATGGTGTCTCAAGCTGAACTAGGGCCAAAATCCAGGATGTGAGCTAGTGCTTTTTAGGTAAAACGTGAGACACACAGCAGAGGGATGACTCCCTTTGGAAACATCCTACATACCTTTCACAAGTGGGATTATGTAAGTTTGTAATTTGTTTTGTGTGTTTGGACAAACAGACATGGTGAAGTTAAATCTATCAGGATGACTACAACAGACAATTTACATGATGCATTCACAGTCCACATCTACTGCGGTTTGTGGGTCAGTGAAGCCATGTAGTAGCATGGGACAAGAAGTGTAATTCACTAATTATTTGTAAATTTACGTTTTGGGGGATTCACAGAACTAAATCGATCTACCGGTACAAGTTCTTGTAGCAGTTTCATTTTTATTAAATATAATGTAGAATTATTTTGACTAATAGATAAGATTGTTTGTATGGGGAAAGTTGCCTGAAAAATTACATGTTATTAAAAATAAATTATCAAGTTGGGAACTGTAACAGACATATTATCAATATATGAAACACATCGTGATCTCACGATTGGTAAAAGAATGTTTTTATCATATGGTTCAGCATGCCTGGTGAAAGGCGACCCACAAATGGATGTTCTCTAGATGGCACAGTCAGCGCGGAAATTGTCAATTAATGGTGTTTCAGTGTAACTATCACCACAAAATGTGGACATCATAGAAATGATGACGAGACCAATTCTGGGCACAAATTAATATAAATGGGGCAAGCAATATCTGAACAAAATGATATAAAAATATAGATGACACACCCTTCAGACCTAGGCCAGTAAGGATTTGAACCTCAGTCCTAGAGGTTTATGGTCAATCAATCTATCTGTGTGCATGCATATACAGGAAGTCTTCTGATGTAAAGTCTGTCTGTCTAACTGTTGTGAAAGTTAACAGAACTACTACAATTTGTGTTTAGGTAGAGATAATGACAACCTTTGTAATACTGAAGTGAGAAAGTCTAACTTTATAAGTTATGACTGGAAAGTAATAACACACACACACATGCAAAACTGTTCTAGTTAAAAAATTAATATATAAAGCCACTTTTTGTAAAATACTGGATATATTAGCAAGTGTTTGCTTTTGTACTTCTTGTAACCAGACCACAGCAGAAAGAAAAGATACCAAAACTAATGTTACCAACTTTGACATTAATTACTGTAGCATTTAACATGGCAACAAAGAGCATAAAAGAAACAGTTTATTTAAGGGACAACTGCCTTCCAGAAACTGAACTCAACAAACAATACCTATATCATTTAAACAATGGAAAAATACATTCTGAAATAGTTATACAAAAAAGCAGATAGAAGAATTACAGCAGAAATTATTTATATCTCCTCTATAAATTTAAAAATGGATATACAGTTGTCTTGAAGCAAGTACTGGTTCTATCTCAAATAGATAACACCCACCCCCATGGCTTAATGAATCAATCAGCAAATCACATACCATATCAAGAAAGGTAACTGAAAATTGAAATGTGATGTTCTTAGTCAAATAAGTGTATTTTGTGTTAATAAAAATTGGAATAACAATAAGACACAGTAAACAAAACAACCATTGATGAATTGTCCCATTACAATAGTAATGTAATTAATTTCACATTCTCGCAAAGAGAATATCACACCAGTCATTTTGATAAAAAAATATTTTAAAAATCAAATCCAGAAAATCAAATTCTTGATTTTGTTATTTTGCTACATTTCTACCGAGTTTGTGGACAAAGTATAATTTGCAGTTCAGCAAAATTCACTGGCAGGCTGGTAATTTCTCCCACAGAAAAGTGTGAACAACATTATTTTGCATGCTCTTGAATACACAATTCCTAAAACATTTGGGTGTGGAAATCATTGTTTTATCGTACTGTTTTCACACCAATCACTAGGATAATGTGAATAATGACAAAATTTACTGCTTGGTGTTTAGTGCAATATTATACAGAAGAAGCAGTCGTCTTTGATCAGCAAGATAAATTATTATTCACCAGACAATAAAAATTAAATATTTATAAATCAAAGTTATGCAAGATCGGAGATTCAGTGTCGGGTATACAACAGGAAGAGGTCTAACAACAGACTCACTTTAATATCAATGTTTAACTCACAGCATAAGGAATAGTTACAACAGCAATAATAGCAACAACATTGACAAAACATTCCAACTAAGTGCCAATCAATGGATGCGTTTATACCCTAAAATTATTAGATTTCACTGTACAATCACCTTGGTGAGAACAAATGCCACCTGGATCTCCACGAAATCGAGATGCAACATAGGACAGACCCAGGGTGCCTGTAGGGAATCTAACGGCAGTGAACAAATGTCCAAGACAAAAGGCAACTACACGACGATCCTCACTAAAAGCCTGAAAAGAGAAAACA
This sequence comes from Paralvinella palmiformis, assembly GCA_025642065.1. NCBI lineage: Eukaryota > Metazoa > Annelida > Polychaeta > Terebellida > Alvinellidae > Paralvinella > Paralvinella palmiformis. The sequence goes on along the minus strand of JAODUP010000043.1, from coordinate 534,356 downwards.
ACTAGGTTAAATCAGAAGGTAAATGGGAGAGGTTATCATTCGCCAGTTGATTAGAATGTGTGCCTCGAGTGCAGTGTGAAATCGTGCATCCATAATCCATGTGAGTAAATACAGAATTACGATAACATTTCAAGCTCACTAAAGTTTAATATCATGAAAAAACATCCAGGTTTAATAAACAAATAAATAAAACACCGATAATTCATAGTTTTTAAGCTCAACATTTAAATCCTAGATCATTTCTATGCTAACTTCATATAAATTATGTATGTTCAATGTATTTTTTTAGAACAATAAAATACCAATAACTCATATATAAAAGTTGTTATTAACCAAAATAATAAAACTATGAATTATGACGAACAAGGATTTAATAAGGGTTTAAGGATATGTATTAACATCTGACTTAAAAATATTAAAAGCTTCATAACTGGGTAACGTATTTACATTAGTGAAATATGTAGTATTGGGCATGGTTTCTAATTTAAAGGGGAGTGATATATATATATATATATATATATGTGTGTGTGTGTGTGTGTGTGCATGTGTGGTTTTATTCAAAAGGCAATTACCACTAGATACTAGTTAGCAATATATTTCATTTTTTGTGTCTCTCTCTCTCTCTCTCTATATATATATATATATATATATATATATATATAATTTGAAAATTGTAAGCAAAAGACAAATTAATTTATCACAATATGAATTCAGAACAGGATTATTTAAATATAAACAATCTACTATAACTGATGCAAAAAAGTCTCCGATACACTACAGCCAAGAATTGATTCACCATATGGACAATGTGTGTATGTGTGTGTGTTTACAAGTACGAAAGAAACACAGAGGTGGGAAAAACAGGTATAGGTGGATATACTTACTGCACTTAAAACTATGAAATCAATACAGTACTGTAAAAATCACTGCCTTAAGAAGTTCTTATTACTTTTTCTTAACTTCAAAATAGATCTTAATTAGAAAGCTACTGCTGTTTATATTTAAGTTAAGCAACCAGATCAAAACAGCTTGATCAGATCAATTGCTGTGAATCAGGACTGACCACTGGCACAACTAAGTATATAGTCACCTGGAGAACAAACCCCACCCACAGAATAAGTGCGTGGAGAACCAATATATGCTAAGCCAAGCACACCATTACTAAATGGTATATGTGTAAAAAGGTGTGCCAGGCAAAAGTTTAAGAATTTCCTGTTTCTGCTGAACACCTGCACAAACAAAGGGGAAAAATAATAGTTAGGTAGCATTTAAAAACAAGGTAAGAGAAATACAAAATGATACAATAGCAATATTAACTTTATTATTAGTGATCAATGTTCGTATTACATTATCGTTAAGATGAAAATTTACATAATCAATCTACCAGTACACAGTAATCTAGAAAAATATGTTATAATACAAAGCTACTTATAGTTATACGCTGGGACTAAAATTATGCAGCAATCTTGATAATGCATTGTTGAGCTACTTGTTTATATATACATATGCATGTTATTTCCAGTGTGGCTTAACAAACACTAAGATGACTATTTAATCTTTTTGCTCAAAAATTAAATCCTTACTCTTGCTTAACAGAAGCATTGTTTAGAAAATATAAAAATTTACAAAAATTATGTGAATCTGGTGACTACATCTGTTACATTCAGCATATATGGTTTGCTCATAAAGTAATCGTTATTTATTACATCTGCAAAAGAGTTTATGATTTAGAATTGTTTCAATGCATGATATGTCATCGTGAAACAGGAATAATTCAAGAAAGTGGAAACATAGATTTCCAGTATGATCCCTTACTGAATGGATAAAACCTCACTTCACCTAGCAATAATTGGAAGCTGTACAGAAAGATAGAGCAAAAATGTCCTCACAGAGTCTTTTACATCCCTATGTTACTTTTGTAATTCAGTAATTAAGCAATGCCATTTAATGGAGTCAACCACATACAAGTTAAAATTGGTGTCTTTTTTTATTATAACAGCACTCAACTAACAGCCCAAAAACTTGATGAAAAAATTACTATTCAACTAAAATGTGATGTTATGTGACAGATCAGGCTTCAACAAAGTGGTTTCGCATTATGCACACTAAGAAAGGTTGTTTAACCAATTAAGTTCCTTACTTCTAGCAGTTCTTTGGTATCCCATGCAAGTTTTTCTTCGTTATAGTGGATTCCATGACCGGCAACAGTTGATGGATATTCATGTATCTTAATCTGGAATCCACATTACAAGAATATCATAACCATATGCGCACAATATATAGTGAATATATAGGCTCTGAGTAAAATACTACAAAAAAAAAAACCCATCTAGGAATGAGATAGATTGCATTAAATATAGCAAGCATTTTGCTATGATCAAGATATTCATAACATACCTCCTTCACTTCAAACCCCATACCAACAAAACCATAACTAAATGCTGTCTCTCGGTATATGTTGTCAATCCTGTCTACGAGACTAAGCTGGAAAATGTTAATTATATGAAGATAAACAAACAGAAATCATCACAGACCAGAAAAATAGAAGATAGCTACGGATTTTATATTTACAGTATTCGAAAGTAAACTAAAATATTTCTGTAGATGTGTATCTGAAACAGACCACAATCTGAATTTTCATTTTATATGTGTGTGCATGCAACTAAAGTCATTTAAAAGAAATCTAGAGTTTAACATACACACCAAATAACTAGTTGTTTTCTGTATGTTGGCTTTACCCATGTTCCTAAAGTATCTATAGTCAGCAACAAGGTACAAAGGACAGGTGTTAATCGTGGGTGTGTGTGGAACACTTGTTAACACCTGACGTTTTACACGGTGATCATCCCATGGTTCTACAGTGATTAAACCAAAATATATTAGTAAGGCAAAGTATGCTGTGAACAATTATTATCTGAGCAATATTAATATTTATTATAAAGTAAACAAATTTCTACAGAAACAAAAGTATAGCACCATGTTGCAGATGCCCAAAATGATAAACCACATTGAGAATATGTAGCAGGTAGAGCTTAATGACATATTGGTACATAGTGATCATTTAGGGATACCTTCATTCTACATGTTAAAACATGCATGAGGACAGAGTCAGCCACTTCTAAGACCTAAAATTTAGCACAGGGCACTTACAAGTTTGGTCACTTAAAAATATGAAGAATCACTACTTTTTAAATAAATAAATAATAATTTTTGTACGACTAAAATAATGCATTTGGTATAAAATGTGGACATGTTAACTTTTTATTAACATGCTCAAAGCATTAACAGAAGAGAAAGTTGCACTGTGTAGCTAGCTATATGAAACCAAACTTTATTTGATTCTTTCTGTTATTTGTAACCATTGAAGAAGAAAAAAGACACTGATAACTATTTCTGTTCGACAATCAACATGGATGCAGTACAGAGGCTAAAGTATTCTTAGGGTGGTTACTGTAAGAATTATTAGATGGCGTTTAATGTCTCCAGTGATATTAATCATCGGAAACATTTTGACCTTTTTTTGGTGTGTGTGGGGGGGGGGGGGCTTAATGTGGCTAAGTAGAGTTCATCAAAGTTGTATACAGACTAGAAAAATAGAAATAAAAGAATATTCTACTATCTGTAAGAATATATCAACATCTATGACTCATATTTAAAGAAGAAAGATATCACTTTAGATGAATGAGAATTTAAATGTGATAATGGGAACAGTGATAAAATACGTTTGCTAACTATACTTAAAAAAATACCTGCATATTTTATCAGTGATAAATAAACATTCAATTGGCAGCTTCTAAATTAATGCCATACACTTAAAAACATTATAACATACCATCATTGTCCCCATCGCTATGTTCAGCATCTGTATTATTTACATGGATCCCTTCACAGAAATTCTTTCTGTATAAATAGTACAGCAGTTAGTGTTAAGGATGGCTTTTAATTAAGCAAAATTTATAAAGGTAATTGCAAATAATAGTTTTCTCAACAGAAAAAATAATCTATCCAGAAAGAAGCACACACACACACTGATAAACATATATACATACATACATACATACATAAACTTACCCAAAATCTTTCTCTATATTTAAATCTGATCTTTTATAGGCAATCATGGAGTAATTATGTGAGCCTGGAACATGTCTCCATGATGGCTACAACAAATAATGGTGATTTCTCAAATAAAATTAAACTTGCAACATATGCTTAGATAATGCCAGATAACACATATGCAAGTATTCATACCACCTTCTGTCAACATCTTTTGAACAAAAGTAAACACTGAAACACAGTACAATACTTACTTCAATGAGATATGTTTCTTCCGGTGTTTGAATTGAAGCTGTTATGGTATCTTCTTCATCAAAGTAGAGTGACACCTTAGACTTGCCTGGGTAACCTGTTACACAATAAAAGTGGAGTAGAATCATTAGACATAAATAAATTTGAATGTGACATACAACATATCTTGGAGGCATTCTGTTCTCAGTGCCATCACATAAGACCATCATTAAACCTGAATTTGGCAAATAAATACGGCTTCAATATGCAGTATTGGCTTTATTAAACAAAACAAATAAGCAACTGTGTCTGAGATTGACAATTCATTCACATCTGATGGATTAATATGTCATTACTTAAATGCAACCTTTAGCACATTAGGTTATACAGTTGGTGTTACTTCATTTATACATGATTCACCAATACCTGAAAAATCTTATACTTACCAAAGTCATATCCACGATAGAAATTATCCAAACTTGGGGTAACATCTCTCTCAGCACCATCTTTGTTGACTGCTGTCACTTTAAATCCACTGGAAATGATGGGCTTCTTGTGTTTAATCTTAAGATGAAAATGTCTGAAAGCAAGCAGTAAGTATAATAGAACAAAAATTGTGAGATGATCAGAAAGTAGAGAGAAGGACAATTGAAAGTTAGAAAAACAGAATACTCTAAATACTAATCAGAGAGGCGATCTAGAAGAATAAGAATAATCAAAGGTATCAAAAGCTACAGATAAACCTAAAAGTGTTAGTGCTGTGACCTTTCCTTTGTCCATGTTTAGTGCTATGTCGTTATGAACTTTTAGTAGAGCGGTTTCTGTAGAGTAAAACTGTTTGTAAGCAGACTGAAAACCATTAGACAGGTGATTACAGTTTAAGTGAACGTTCAAACGACATAAAACAACTTTTTCTAATACTTTAGATATGAATGATAGATTAGAAATCTTAATAACTGGAACAATAGACAAGATTTTAGTAGAAAATGTATGGATAGGATTAAGTTCACGGAATTTATTAGGGGATGATAAAATCAGCTTAGAAGCTTCAGTAAGTCAGGCTGTGCAAGGGTGAAGTACAACTGGAAAATCAATATTACAACTAATGGACAATGCATGGAAACAGAGCATTAATAAGCTCTGTCAGTATGGCACTATCTTTTAATCTATACCTACATAGACTAACTTAGTGCTTCACTTAGTTTTGGCTCTGGTCACACCTGGGACATATGTCTAAAGAAATTATTCCCAAGAAACATTCACCAAACATGGGTATTACTGAGATTTGAACCTTGACCTGGAGGTTTGTATCACAAAGCTATATCCATTCTCCCACTGAAGTCCCTGCTTCTAACTGAAAACTTATCACAAAGTTGCCTACTATTACTAACTATGCTGACCTTTATACAACATTTCCATAAACATCAACAAACCTAAAGCAAACATGATCTTGCTCTGTTGGGAATAAAATCATTGTCATTTTGATTGAGTATCACTGGATGAAACATATTAACCAGATTATTTGTAAATCACTATAAATTAAAGAATTAATTCGTTACCTGTCTAAAACATCAAATTCTATTTCCCGCTCTAATACCCTGCTGGTATCTAGACTCCTCTTCACAATTCTGTGAGTCACATGGAGAGAATGTAAAGGTTCAAAATGTGACAGTGCTTCCTCCAATATACCTAAAAATAAATAACACGCAGTGCTTTAGGATAGTAATCAAACATTTTGTAACACTGATTAACCCATTATATAATGCAAATATTATAACACTTAAAATTGATATTTTATTGTCTAAAATGATCAAGCACAAACATGTTGTATCATGGAATTATTTGTAATTGCATCATTTATTCATTTAGGAAATAATAATAATAATAAAGGCTAAAATGGCAGTTATTTTACATGGCTTAGCTACCTTAAATGAGGGAGACATATATGATCTGTAATTTACTGCTTCACCATGGGGACAAATTCTAAATAAATTTATCATTTACAATAGATGGCATATTCAGGAAAGAAAACCTTGTCAGTTGCCTGAAAACCTACTTTAAAGCCACAGCCAGGATTCAAACCTCCGACCTCCTGCACAGCTTGACCATGAGTAAGAAAGTCCCACGCTCTTACCATAGAGGCGGTTTATTTTTAAACTAGTTCAAACTAAATCTTACAAGATGTTTGAAACTTGTGTAAATATTCAGAAAGTTCCAGTACTCTTAAAGTTTATGTACTATAATTTACTGTTACACACTTAAGTGCTATGATTAATATGAGTAACTAATAACAGGAAAGATGTTATCTTGATGTCTGCCCAAACTGAAATAACCAGTTAACAATCTCACAATTTTGGATATATTACTGGCAAAAACTAAATAAACATAATTCAAAATATCCCTTTGGACCACATACACAGTTATAAATGTGTGTTTAACAGTGTAGTGCCTGCTAGGGGGTCCAGATTGTTTTTAATTTAGCCCCCAAAGAAGCCATATGGGAGGATTTCAGAGTTTATTCTACCATTTACTATCAAAACATTGAGTTTGGGTTTTATTTTATATAATTTCCTGAAAAAGGTATTAAAGTTGCTCCAAATGAAAACAATTACTTTTGAATCACAATTTGTTTAATCATAATTTATTCACTTTTGCTTGTGACATTCATTTGACACAAGTTAATAATTTTCACTCATATATAATGGTGACAATTATTTGGGTATGGAAAAGGGAGTTCCCCGAACTGGAAAAATCAGTTGCCTGGATACCCGGGGCAAGTATATTTTCATGCCGGGCTAGTGCTGATCGCCGATCACTTGCCCAATCGGGCAAGTGCCTTTTTGAGATGAAAATTTGCCAAATATGTGTATGCCTGATGAGCAAACCAATTAAAATAATCATTATTTCCTGCTGCATTTTTATACTTATAATCCGAGATGCAAAGCTGGCTGTGAGTGCCGGCTACACCTAATTAAGCCGAGATTGTGGTATTCATGTGTTTTGGACACCCCTCTCACCTTCTTACCTATTTTTCTTGGGAAAGCCAGCCTGGACACTCGAATCCAGAATTTTATGACAAATCATAAAATTCTGGATTCAACAGTCTGTTTTGTTGCATATGCAGTCGCACATAGATCTATAGAATCACGCTCTTACATTTATATGTTTTCTATTTGTTTTGGGATTCGTGTACCGCCGTAAAACCAAGATTCCATACACGCTGTATGCAACATTGCGGTAGTGTATGTGATATTGTGGTATCCATTTGTTTTGGACATCCCTGGCCTGCCTGGACACTTGAATCGGATGGTTGAATCCAGAATGTTACAACCTGGGTCGTAAAAATATAGATTGAACCATCCCATTCACACCAATCACTACATGGAGTGATGTGTTTTGTTGCATTCAGAAATCACATACGCAGTCGCTCATATGGAATAACGCTGATACGTTTAAATGTTTTCTATTTTTATCAGATTTGCATAACGCATGGACTCTACTGCATATATTGAATCTTGGCTTAAGACAACACACTGCCTATTTAAATTGTGTGGCTGATTAAAAGCTGTATTCATTGCAGTTTACTGGCTACACGTTCTTGGTAATTTGATATTTTATTTATATAGTGAGAGTGAAAATGGCTACGGTGATGATGATTGATGTTTTACGGCCACTTTTGTGCACAAGGTAGGCTAAATGGGCCGAGCGACCTCCAAAGCTAATGAGACGAAGTGAAAGACGAAACCACCTTCAGATATGCCCACGCCGGGATTCGAACACGGGTGGTAGTGATCTGTGGTCCAACCCGCTACCGCTAGACCATGGAGGCGCCGAAAATGGCTACGGTAATTCAGCAAAGCAGCACTGGGCTTCACTGAATAAGCATTTCTTATCAAACACTTCTCTATTTGTTGATTTTTATTGCAAATGCATGTTTATATGTAGGCAGGTGAAATATAGCAGATTAAAAATAAATAATAATTTTGGATCACATGAAAATTTGTTGGGCAAGTACATTTCCAATCTACTTGCCCAGGGGCAACTGCATTGAATTTTTTTTTCTGGCCCTGTTTCATACCACCTGAAGGAAAGATGTTTTCAGCCATCCTTGACACACAGCACTATAGAATTCAACCCAATAAAAGCCAGAGTCGGAATAAAATCATCACATCGCTGACTACTAATCCATTATTATTCAATAAATAACAATTAATTTTTACCAAACTGTTATTTGGATATCACAAACATGCTGGTCTTTATGTAATAATACTTAATAGTTATGCACTGTTATCTACCAGTACCTCCAGATGTGCTGTGAAACAATGAATTAATAACACTTGCCTTATTGAAGTTATAATCAGGCGTGTTTAAGTGAGTCATAGTTGGAACAAAATCGACACAAACTGTTATTTGGATCTCACAAACATATCAGTCTTTATGTAATAATACTTGATAGGCATGCGCTGTTAACTATCAGTACCTCCAGATGCTTAGCGATAATATAAAAATCTCTGTTCACATTGCAAACCTTGCTTGCCACTTGCTGTTAAACAATTAATTAATAACACTTGCCAGTTGAAGTTACAATCAAACGTGTTTGGGGTGACAAGTTTGTTTATTAGTTATAAGATCAAAGTGAATTCTGTGTGTGTGCGTAGCACTTTCGGTGAAGAAATTGATATTGATATATTTACGATGCACTTGCTGACAACATGAGTTTGAAATGACTGGGTCAGCTTTTTCACGAATGACAACAATGATTAGGATTTTGAGGGATTTTAAGCCAACACTTGACCTTGACTTATATGGTGAGCATATGCCTGAGGAAAGAATTACAGGGTAAACAATTTACCTAGACTTATCTGCCATGTCGACTTATACTTAAAAGCTTTTTCAACACTACCTGCTCAGTCATTTCATTGTGAATTCATCTGAATCATACATCAAAATATGAAAGGTCAAATGTCGAGGTCGCATCGATAATAGCATTTCACCGAGTTGCTAATTCATTTTGTAAATGCATGCTTGAGGCTCGGTGATGCTGTGTAAGTAATGCAGGATCAATAAAACAAATATTCTATAGTGCTGCATTCATTTCCAAATGCTGTCCAGGTAAAAAAAGTTGAAATTTTGTCAAGAAAGTGAGGAAACAGCTAAATTAAATTAAGGGGTGAAATTTTCGTGGTAACCATACTAGACTTTATGCTCGCCAGTGATACCAAATATTAGCACTCACCAGCGTGGATCCATTGATACTCGCTGGGACAAAGATGTGCTAGCCATAGCGAGTGGTCAATTTTGAACCATGTATATATATATATATATATATATACTAGTCAACTACTACCACTATTCTAACTAGTTTGCTATTCTGTTCCTAGTTTCACTCAATTAAAATAGAAAATAATTTGCATTTTACATTGGCTAAAATTGTGGCTGTCAGAATAAAAATTGTTATGATAATTAATATCATTAATACATAATTATGTCTGTTACAATTATCTTTCAATTTTATTATCCAATAGTATCTAATTATTTACCATAATACTTTCAATAAATTTATATTTCTTTTTAAAATATGTATTAAGACAATATTTTATCACATAAGACCTGAACATTCCTCTACAATAAATAAGACATATATCAATAAATATTATCTTCTTAGTTCTAAACTGAATAAATTTTATTTGTCACCTTTATCCTATGACTTTTTTTTCCTAAATTCAATTAAGAATCCTAAACTCATAATGGCTTATGGTAATCTATGGTAGCTATGTATAGATGTTCATTAGACCTATTAAATCTGTTTAGTGAAGGAAGACTTAACTAATGATGCTCTGACCATAGAGTACGTAACAGCTTAAGAGTGTAAAAATCTGGCTAATCTTTTAATGATTTATGAAGAATGCTGAGCCCACTAAAAGTCTGTGTGTGTGCAAGTGCTCAAAATCTTCATTAGGCCTACTATGACGTGTATATTCAATATATTATGTTTGAGATGATTATGAAGTTACAGACAATAGTCATTCTGCTTTATATGCACATATCATCAAATTACCAATAAAAATAGCTTAACATGTTTTAATCAATTGCTTAATGTGTGTTGATATGTGTATCATATATTCCTAAGGAATCATGAACAGTGGTTATTATCCTTAATCACTTATAACCACCAGTATTACAACTCTTGCTTTAGCATATATTACAAAAACAGAGAGAATTTTGGAATTCCACTGATGTAATGTTTGCAACCAGGAAATATCATAGGGATATGCCATAGCCCATATCATGGCATACGGTACTATTATTATTAATACTGTGCATGGTCAATATATTGTCTGACAAAATAATCACCCTGATCATCTGTGTATCAGCTTAGTCATTTCTTATATAGTTATATATTATTAGGGTCTATACCTTGACCTTAATTCCTACTGGATAGAACAAGTACTGAAGTAAGAATGAATGGATTCTTGTGATGCCAATTCATTCCATTCTAAACATTATAATTATTCTACACTCTAAAAACTTGATACCCGACAGCTACAATATTTGAATATATATTTAATATGTATGATAAGATTATTGAAAATAACGCTATGACAGTCACTGTCATACGCAGATCATAAAGGCGATATGGTTATGATAACGATGACTAGATGAGTAGATTAGCCTCAACCTCAACCTGAGGGAACCCGAATTACCTATCCTTCGAGTCTCTCACTAAAAATGTAAATTTAAGGGTAAAGCGGATTAACGGTTAACTTTAAGCCTTTACCAGTGCCAGTGTAAATATACTAAAGTATACACTTACCATATACACATAAAACTTGCAGTAAAGAAATAAATAACACAATCAGATTCATAATTCTGGCTTCACAATTTATCTTAAACCCTGATATCACTTCGCACAGGAAGTTGTCTGCTGAATTCAGTTCATCATCGAGTTGGAGCTCCGAGTCGAGTCAACGTTTAGACTCGAATAAAGACCATTTTGATGTGCATCTAGCTTTAGTAATTAGTTGTATTGTCGGCTTTGCTATTGTTTTATACCTTAATACCTTGATATCTTATCTACGGAATTAAAAGGCAATGCCTGTTATGGCATTCCGGTCCTTCTGGGTTTATTTGGGAGTGTATATATTTCATTTTATTATGTCAATCTAGCTATAGCGCTCCCCTTTCCAAAATTTGTCCAAATTTGACTTCAAGATGTTCAGACTAGCACAATATATCACATGTTCAGGCAGGTAGTTCCAGTTATGAATTGTTCTTTAGCTAAAAACACTTCTCCTCAAATCAAACCTGCATCGTCTCATGAACACGTTTTTACTGTGGCCTCTGGTGTTGTTGTTAGGTGGGAAGATAATGAAGTTATGGGGATCTATAGCCTGTCCATACCATTCATAAACTTAAATACATGGATCATATCCCCTTGTCACCTTCTAAAATCCAAAGATGTCAGATTTAGGAATTTAAGCCGGTCCTCCTATGGGAGATGGCTAATGCTTGGGATCAGTTTAGTTGCCCTTCTCTGTACTTTCTCAACCTCTAGTTTATCTCCCCTGTACCTCGGACGCCAGATCACATTTCCATACTCAGGGTGCGGTCTAACCATGGCTGTGAATAGTCTTGGCACTGTTGTTTCGTCGAGGAGTGCGAAGGTCTTCCTGATCAAGCCTAACATTCTAGAAGCTTTATTTACAGCATTACCTATGTGCTTGTGGAATTTGAGGTTTTCATCCGATATGACACCTAGGTCCTTCTCCGCGTGGGTTATGTCTAAGGTTGTGCCATTCGTGTCCTTTTGCATTTATTCGCATTGAATCCAAACTGCCACCTGATGAGTTGGTTTAAGTCATTTTGGTCACTGCATCTGGCAAGTGGTTTATGAATATATCGAACAATATAGGGCCTAAATCACTACCCTGAGGATACCACTTAGTACTTCCGACCATCGTGACATTATCCCTTTTACTGTAACTCTTTGTTTTCGATTCACTAGAAAGCTTTTGATCCACTCCTTTATGGATTCTCCTAAGCCATATGCATCTAACTTAGACAGCAGCCTTCGAACGCCTTCTTGAAGTCGAGATAGATGACATCTAATGGGGCTCCGATGTCACAATCTGGTCTCTTACTAGGGTTTCCATCACTCTTCCAACAACGGACGTCAAGCTTATAGGTCTATAATTTCCTAGAGCGGCTTTGCTTCCTTTTTGTGGATGGGTGTGATGTTGCCCTCTTTCTATGTAGATGGTACTTCTCCCCCAGCAATTGATTGTATGTGGATGGTGCTTAAAGGTAGACATATAGAGGATGCTATTTCCTAGATAATTCTTGGGCGGAATCCATCTGGTCCTGCAGATTTGGCGACTTTCAGCTTTAACAGTTTCTTTTAAACCTTTTCTGGAGTAGTTTCTATGTGAGTGAGTGGTGTTCCTGCGTGAATTGTGTCAGGTTTTGGGATCTTGCTGGTGTCTTCCTGAGTAAAAAAAACACTTGTAAAGAACTTGTTGAGCAATTCTGCCTTTTCATTGTCATCATGAGTTAACTTTCCACCTCCATCCATTAGATCACCTAACTTTGATCTGCTTTTCAACTTTGAATTGGTGTACTGCCAGAAAACTTTAGGATCAGTCTTAATGTTCTTGGCTACGTCCCTTTCAAATTCTCGGCATAAGGTTCTCGTCATTTTGGTAAGTTCGTTTTTCTCTTGGGTAGTCCTGACATAGTCAATGTAGCCGCCGGTTTGTGTGTAGTGCTTCCAAGAATTATAAATCTGGCCATGGTAACTCTGTTCATCCAGAGTTTTCTTCTTTTGTTCGTTTTCGGCCTGGATTTTGGTATGTAAGTGTTCATTGTATTGCTGAACTCAGTGGGAAAATATAACTATGCCTCCTCCGCATTCCTGTCCTGTAATTTCTCTGACCAGTCTAATTTTTGAGGTGCTTGTTCATGCCGACATAGTCGCCTTTATGGTAGCAGAATTTGGGCTTTAATTTCTGCAGTTCTTGTGTATACACAGTAAGGTTATATATTAAGCATACATGGTCTCTGAGACCTAGTCCTGGTATGTATTCTATGCTTTTAATCATCGTTTGTGAGGATGAGGTCCAGGACATTAGGATTCTGTCCGTGACAGTACCTAGTAGGTTCTGTGACATGTTGGGGTAGAAATACATCACGAACTGTACTAATAAATATCTGGCTTGTGTGGTGGCTACCTTTGATTGTGGTGGTGGTGGTACCCCAATCTAAACCATTCTTATTTAAACAAGTTAAACGCTGAACAGTATGATTAAATCTAGATTTAAATTTAGGTGTGTGTGTGTGTGTGTGTGTGTGTGTGTGTGTGTGTGTGTGTGTGTGTGTGTGTGTGTGTGTGTGTGTGTGCGTTTTATGTTACATATAATAAAGACGTGGGCTCAGGTTTTCGTGAGTGTGGAACAGGGCACTGGCACCGATAATATCGAATCGTGAATTTAAATTCTGAACGATTCATCCAGAGTGGTATATATAATGGGGTAGGAGCACTGTTCACCTAATAGGGGGTCCACCCCTCTGGCACCTCAACCGTATTTCCGCAGCATAGCTTGGGGTCGAATGTACAGCTAGCCTGGCATTATCTAGAGAAAATTTCTATTCGCAGTTCTTTGCAATTCGAACTCCCAATTAGAGAGAGAGATAGATAGATATAGAGAGAGAGGGGGGGGAGTTGCATGCTATATACCCATATACAACATGGCAACGCTCGATGACTAACATCAAGAATTTTCTTGGAGGGAAAGTGCCTCCAGATTCTCGTGGAAGAGATTTTGGCTCTCAGGTGTGCCAAGCTTTACGCTGGCTCTTAAAATCTATCTTCGGAAAGACAACCCGGGAGGCACCGAAGAGTATACCGATCCTGTACTGCCTCACAAGCAATAAGTTTTTCTAAAGGCCCATGATTTCGACGAGGCACTAGACAAGGCCTTCCCCGCATCTAGGAAACGCTCGAAAATGGATAACGCTCAATATCAACCTCTGAGAGGCAGCTCCTACATCATTCTTCCCGCCACCTTAAAAAAGAAACAATAGTCATCAACGTACAGAACAAAGATGATTACTCCTCCCATTGGGCCCTACAGTCTGCTCTCCTCCCAGCAGCTAGAAACCCACAAAGACCAATGTGGTGTTTTCAGTGGTATCGATGCCCCCACACCCATCTACCAGATTCAGAAGATCTCAAACAGAACAACTTCGCCATTAACTTATTTGGATGGGACAAGGGAGTTATCGTACACTTCCTCAGCTGATTTACTACAAAAGGCCCCGAACTTGACTTCACGAAGAGCAACACCCAGAAGAAACAGCAGCACCACGCCCCGCGGGTGTTTGGGTACGGCTACATAGTCGTCCGCTACGATAGCACGCAGAGCTGATCCTATAATATCGTGGAACCAAAGAAGCAGAGCACTTTCTCAGAGAGCTCCAAGAATAGATGGGTAAGATCAAGGCTGTGTTGGTCAAGCCCAAAGACATGCGGATTACTCTAAAGGACTGGCAGGCCTTTAACGCGCCTGCCACGTTTGTGATTAGCGTCTCGATGGTGACGCAGTCCGTCACCACTGTCACATCACTGGAAGGTATCGAGGCTCAAGACAACACCTGTACCAGTGATTTTCCACAATCTACGAGGCTATGACGCCCACCTCCTGGTGCTAGCCATCTCCAAGGTGGAGGGCAGGGTAATTTGCATCACAAACAAGACAGAGAGGAACATCTCCTTCTCTCTCGAGTAGCTCCGATTCATCGACAGCGCCCAGTTCCTGCTGACCTCCCTGGAAAAACTCGTAGCGGCCAACCAACCGGGGACTTTCCAAATAACTTTCCAGTAAGAGCCCAGCAGAGAAAGACACGATTTCCGCAAGGGCGTCTACCCTTACCAGCACATTAACTCTATAGCAAGCTGTCCGTCAGCGAGCTACATTTTTGGGGTGAATCTGGAGTACCATGTAGAGTTCAAAGAGGCGCCAACTCCTACCCGCTAGCGCCATATCTGATCCTCAACCTCTGCAACAAGGAACGCTATGTGCTATATATCCATAGGCATACGCCTGAAAAAGATGCACTACACATTTTGCTACGAACAAAGTGCTGGATAGAGTTGTACATCTGGATGAACACCGCTTTTGGGGAAGACCATAGAGAACCTTCGCAAGCGAGTCGACGTCAAGTTGGT
This sequence comes from Paralvinella palmiformis, assembly GCA_025642065.1. Taxonomy (NCBI): domain Eukaryota; kingdom Metazoa; phylum Annelida; class Polychaeta; order Terebellida; family Alvinellidae; genus Paralvinella; species Paralvinella palmiformis. The sequence continues at coordinate 518,848 of JAODUP010000043.1, read as the reverse complement.
GAGTAGCGGAGAGAAGAATAAACTTAGGCGCCTGATAGCCACCCTGGCCTTCGAATCAACATTTTTGATGACGATCTAGCAACGATTCAGGTCCAATAAAGCCGTTTGTACGACTTCTACTACTACCAGATGAAGAAGCGGTATGGAGAGCTCTGCCAGCTCCTCCACACGAGTACAGACTCCCTTCTCCTCAACATTTAAACCGAGGACGTGTACAAGGAGAGGACATGGTCGAAGACCAAGCGCAGTACAGCTGCTATGGCACGTCCGACTATCCTAAGGACAACCTGCTAGACAGCACGGTGAACAAGAAGGTCCTGGGCAAGATGAAGGATGAGTACATTGGGAACCTCATTGTCGAGTATGTGGGCCTGCGCCTCAAGATGTACAGCGTTCTCGAGGCCAGTGGGAAGAACATTAAGAAGATCAAGGGCGTATAAAAGAACGTCGTAGAGAAGTACATTCACTACAAACAGTATGAAGATGCTCTATTCGGCAAGAAAACCTTCCGCCACGGTATGGAAGTGTTTCGTCACCTGGATCTACTACGTAGACCTCTGGGTCTACCCATATCTGTAATGTTGAATGTACCGCTGTGTATGTATGGAAGTGTGTCCACAACAATCTTGAACATGAACTGATTTTATTAAAACAAGTCTTTCTGTACTGGTATATACGTGTTAATCACTAGGGATAAGCGTACACTATTTTATAACATAAATATAATGTATATTACCTCTCCCTTTTTTTAGTTATGTCCTTATTGTTATAACATTGAATATTACAGTCCGACAATTCTAATTCCACTGAATTCCATTTGGTCAATTCCAATTCCACATCAAATTTATCAATTCCAAATTTATCAATTCCAATTGCAAGACTCTTTTTTGCGTAATACGTTTTACCATGAGTAGGAACTCTGAGTACCTACTTGGAATATCCACTCCGAGTAGTTTATATTTCAAGTAAGATTGTCATGGAAGAAATATTTCTGAATTAAAAAATTAAAAGGTAAATTAATTTGTGGATTAATTTTTTTTGTCTGTTCTAAACATTGAACGGAGGGGGGTCCTATATAACAATATCTCTTGGCCGGAAGTTACGATGATAATCTGGTTGTTGTACCCCACCACTTGGCTTATACGAAGCAGCATGTCGCTCGGGGCCATGTAAAGCACGACATCCTGAAAAAAACTTAATCTTAAAGGGACAGTCCACCCTTGTAAATATGTAAGGCTTAGAACAGTAACCAAACATTCCACAATAATAATCACGAAATGTACCTGATATCATAGATATAGGGAAATAATCCAAATTACTGGAAGGCCGACATTACGGCTGCACCGGAAGCCAGATTCGAAGGCGGGAAGGAGCAAACTGAAATGTTGTGACGTCAAACGGGCAATCTCTAGACTGACGCGGATTATAGTTTTTCTTGAGCGCTAATATCTGAGCCATTTTGAATCATCTTCCTCTTGTAAGGTTCATTCTGGCTCAAATTGATATGGTTGTATATAATTCATGACGTAATTTTAACAAGATAATGCCGTTTAGTTCTGGAATAATTCTTTGCTCGGGCTACTGTATTGTACGGGCTCTACAGACTTCAGGTCAACCGGATACGCTGAAGTGACGTCAGCATTCAGAAGCTTCCAGTCATTGTCTAGCTTCAAAATGGCGGCGCCCACAGGCCAGTAAAAGTTGAGTAATTAGCACTTTGAACTGGATTATTTAATATGTGGGTGATCGTTTACACATTTTGACATTATTTATGATATTTGTGAGTATAGCTGTACGTATTAGTGTAACGCGTGTGAGGTGTTATATGCGGAAGAGGTAGCGTATATACATTCACCAACACATGCCACAGTCAAACCATATAAATTAACTATAACTAACCAATATGTGCAGCTATGCATATGTTTAATAAATTAGATCTAAAGACTATATTATAATGCCTATAAAGAAATATATATATACAATATCCACGAGACAGAACCATATAACTTATACCACATACATTTCAAGATATAATATATATAAGGGAATGATACCTACTCTAGAAGTAGCTAGGTGTTAAATGCCGGTAGATATAATTATATACTATATCAGTATATAACCAGAACGCCCTTTATAAACAGGTTGCCGCTCCGAATGAACCTTAAAGGGATATCGTCCACCCTCAGAAAATATTTTTAAATGTGTAATGCTTAGAACAGTAACCAGAAATTCCAAACTAATAATCACAAAATGTACCTGATATCATAGATATAGGAAAATAATCCAAATTACTGGAAGGCCGACATTACGCCTATACCGGAAGCCAGATTCGAAGGCGGGAAGGAGCAAACTGAAATGCTCTGACGTCACATCGGCGATCTCTATACTGACGCGGATTATAGTTTCTCTTGTGGGTTAATATCTGAGCCATTTTGAATCATCTTCCTCTTGTCAGGTTCCTTCTAGCTCAAACTGATATGATTGTATGTTATTTATGACGTAATGTTATCAACGCAGTTGGGTTATGTTCTGGAATAATTCTTTGCTGGCACTTTGAACTGGATTATTTAATATGTGGGTGATCGTTTACACATTTTGACATTATTTATTATATTTGTGACTATAGCTCTATTAGTCCTCAAAATGTTTTCTCATGGTGGACTATCCCTTTAACCCGGAAGCCAAGGACGTGCATAATTGGCTGAGAGCTGGATCCTGATACCAGATAGTATCGCCCAGAGATTAAGGCGGGAAAATATCCTCCTCACTGATTAGGTACTGCAACGGTCCCGTACTGAACCCTCCCCGCATTGGCGCCAAACCGATCCGACCAGCTCAAAGCCAAGACATGCACATCCAAGGTGAAACACACCCAGCAAATAAGACGCAAGGCGTCACGTTAGTCCTTAAATTTGAAATGAAGCTGGACTATCCATTTAAGTTAACTTGGTTCTCCCAGAAATGCATCGGCTTGCTGTTCTTTGTCAGGATGTCATACTTGACCTAAGGCAGCCTATGGTTTTGGAACACATTCGGGGTTCTGCAGTATTTGTTGTTGTCAAGCAATGGGCCTAGATGTTGGGGTGTGCTAGCTCCAAGTCAACTTTAGATATTAATATTCCACCCACCGGATATTTTGCATCACTATTGAATATATATGCCTGGGTATCCATATCCTTGCAACATGTTTAAACATGCCACACCACTCACCAACGTTCAAAGCCGTGAGTCAGTGAACCTACAACAATGCATCGACAACCACGCCGAAAATCTGCGAATTAGTTTACATTACCTACATGGCCGGATGGTGTAATGTTGGTGCCATAGAATCATTCTCGGAGAGGAACGGCGGGGGCCTGGAAGGAAGTAGATCTAATGATGCATGAATCTTATTCAATGGGCTTGAATACAGTAATACAGTCCTTCACTAGACACACCGTTTAAAATATTGACACAATGCCAGTTTCAGATGAATGATTAAATAACTGACTAGAACTTAAGACACAATTACACCATAGGGAACACTTCTGTCACCATCACTGAATATTATAGTTAATGTCTACAAAATATTATGTATTTGGTTTAGTTCAATAAACAATTTTCATTGGCACTGAAATGTATTCTGCTGAGATGATAGTCAGATATCTGATTATACAAATAAAAACTTCTATAACCAGAAAACTCTATCAACATATCGGTACAGTCGGGCTCCCTTATGCCGCGGTCTGTTATAACACGAAATCGGATATAACACAGTCAGACCTTGGACCCCAAATCGTGGAATCCACGACAAGGCATTTTTACGTGAAACGGCATGAAATCCGCAACTGACCGATAAAATATTTCGAATTAATTTGTACGGGTTTTCACAGTTTGTAATTTCCAATGTACTCTTGAATTATAGACGTACAACAGGTTAGGCATCACACGAAACATAGTATATGTTTATTAAAGCCTACATAACAACAATAAAAATACACTACTATTCGAGGAGAAAAGGTGCTTCTATTTCACAAAGATAGAGGAATGTGGAAAAGATCAAAAGACTAACTAGGAACTTGATGGGAAGTAGCTCAAATATAAATCTTCCACAGTTTATCTCTGCTGAACTTCCAGTGGACAAGTTCAGCAATTTCTTCATGAGGAAAATAATGATCAGAAATAAGATAATTTCTGATTTCCAAAATACTTGTGATATCTCCATAGAGGCAGATATTATGTTTAATGAAAAAACGCTCTAAATGTTTCAACCAGCTTCAGCTTCTCAAATTGAGGTCGAGGAGATAATCACGAAGTCTCCAAACATGTCATCTGACTTGGATCCACTGCCCACATGGATTTTGAAGAAATGTGTATCAGCTTCTGCCACTGATAACAGCCATTATCAGTCAGTCATCAGACAATAATCCTGGTGTTTAAGAGATCTTGGTAGGATAAGAAAGATATGAAGAATTATTGTCATATTTCTAACCTTCATTTCATGACAATGATGATGATTGATGGTTTACAGCCACTTTTGTGAATATGGTAGGCTAAATGGGCCAAGCAACGTCCAAAGATAATGAAGTGAAGTCAAAGATGAAACACCCTTCAAATATACCTACGTCAAAACTAGTTATACCATTCTCAGGCACTGTACAATCTGCTTATTGTAGAGGCCATTTAAGAGAAACTGTTCTCTTGAAAGTGCAGTGACATTGCTGAGGCTCTTGGTGAAGGATTCCTGATTCATCTGAAGCTTTTGATGTGAATGATCAGCTGCTACTACTGAAGCATTTAGAATTTATCTTTCATATCAAGGAAAATGCCTTAAGTTGTACCTTGCCGACAAAATTCAGTGTTTCAGTTGTGGATAAAACAACTTCAGATGTACCTGTTCAATTTGGTGTACCACAGGGATCTCTTATAGGACAAAAGATTTACTATATGTATACTAAACCAGTTGGTGAAATTATTTAACAACATAACATTAAATATCATTATTTTGTCAATGATAATCAAGTCTAAATAACTTTAAAGATATGTGATAAATAGGATATTTCATCCTCAATTGAAGCTTGTATTGCAAACATAGGTACATGTATTTGGATTAAAAGCAACATGCTGAAATTGAATAAGGATAAGACCAGATTTATTGTTTTCTCATCCAAGCAACATGTGAAGAAAACTGAGAATCTTCACATTCAAGTAAGATGAAGTTATATAAATTCTTCCATGTCTATCAGAAATCTAGGGATTATATTGGATAATAATCTAGGAATAGAGAAGTAGGTGAATTCTATATGCAAGCTCTGTTATTATCAAATAAGAAATATAGGACTTATTCGTAAGTACATAAGTGATGAGACATACAAGACTTTAGACCAAGCACTTATAATTTCTTGACTGGACTATGGTAAAACTGTTATATAACACCCCCCCTCCCCTCTCTCTCTCTGACACACCACCTACAGCGAGTGCAGAACTGTGCTGCATATATGGTGACATGCACTCGTAAAAGGTTACATGTAATACCAGTTTTTGTTTCAGCTGAACTGGCTTCTTTTACATTTTAGATCACTGTACAAGATCCTGTTTCACACATTCAAGGTACTGGGTTGATCAGCACCATTGTATGTAAGTGATCTGATCCAAAAGTATATGCCAGCGAGACTGCTATGATCCGAGTCTTGTTCACTTTTGATGGTGTCAAAAAGCCACACAGTATTGTACAGGGAGAAACCTTTCCAAGTATCAGCTTCCAGGCTGTAGAATAAGTTGCTTAATCATATTAAACATGCATCAATTAAAGAAATATTTTGTATGATTTTTAAGACCCACTTATTTAACTTAGCCTATTTATAATACACAAACCAGTGTATTTATGTATAAAATGTGTTTGTGCTATATAAGAATATGCTTGATTTATGTTTTAAATGTAAAGCACTTTAGGTATTTGATCAAATACTATTATTATTATTATCATCATTCACTGCGACAATGATAATTATTTTGTTATTATCTTACATATTAGACATATCATAAAGTAAACTATAAACAAATTTTTATTTTATTTATGAAGTTACAATATTGGTTTGTAATATATTGCAGGTTTTCACTAACTATTCCTTAACATTTGTTTGAGATTTAAATCACTTGTACAAATCTCAAAAGGTTGACCACACACACACACACACACACACACACACACACACATGTATACACACACACATACCTGAATCATAAATAAAGGAATCATCCAGAATGAGTACACTGAAAGGATAATGTTCAGATATTGAAGACTAAGAGAGTTGAAACAACAAAAAGAAATACATGTCATATCAATCTAATCCTCATCCTCTGCTTGTTGCCTATTTTTGTTCCCTGCATGTTTTCTCCCAAATGAGTTATAACTCCATTTGCTGCATTTTTCCATTCATGTTCTGGTGACCGTTATCTGTAATATGCATCTCGGTTAATTTGATGTCATCAGAGTTTTGTGAGTTCATGCTCTGCGAGTCATCTGCATCAAAGTATTTCTCTTCCTCATCTTGGGTTCTGATGTCCAGAGAATCATATTCTTCACAGTCATCCACAGTCCTGAAGCATATAAACAATAGTCCAATTTGTTAGCTACCATACAAAAAACTACTTAAGCAATAAATGACAATTCCAATAATAATCAAATGCTTTAACATCATGGCTCTTCAAACACTGAGACAGTTTTTGAATTTTAAAATGATTGTGAAGGAACTGCTAAAATGATTTTAGAAAAGTCAAATCAGTGAAAATAATTACAGCTGTTTCATGGCACATCACATTAATTACAGGGGGTTATTGGAGAAGGAACTGTAAAACAATCAGTTTTGATACCAAGAGTTAGGTTACTCCATTCCCATTGATATAAAAAAATGCACAACTTAGTGTAGACAGCATAGTGTGTCTGAATAGGTTGGTGATGCATAAATGTCAGAAATACCACATTGTATTTAGTCCAGGTTGAGTCATCTGAGACATCAACACCAAAACAGCTAGCTAATTTTAACTATTGAATAGAGAGAATTAATGAGCAGGATTCTAGGAGTAAACAATTTAATTACTAAACGTTTAAATGTAAGGCAACATTCGTTCACCAGCATACACTTTAAAACATTTAACACGTGGAGAATCACTGGATCACTTAGAATTTCCAGGAAAAATTTAAACAGAAGAAAGCCTGTAGGAAAACCGTTATATAAACATGTGAATGTTTAGTGTATTTTAAGACAATGTTTATTGAAAGCTATGATCTATAGCACACAGAACAACAATTAAATAGTTGTCTATGTTTGTCAAAAGGTTAAAAACTAATAGGCAAGATTGAATACTATAAAGGATTTCCTTTTCTAGCACAAACTTTCTTTGGCACTGACTTACTGATAATCGAAGTCATGGTCTTCACCATGGATAAATCTTTGTTTCATGATTGATATGAATTCATTTCTAAGCATCTGTCGCTCGCCTTCTGAAATTTGTTTCCTCTCTCCATCTAAACCAATATTTGAAAAGTAAACAAGTCAAAATTAAAATAACATCTTCTAAAGGTCATCTTAGTTGTTACATCACAATGAGGCAAAGAACTAGGGAAATAAAAAAATGGGACTGCATGATTCATGAAACCATTTGACCACATAAGGTCTAACAACCATTTCATAACTAAAACTTGCATCCATTAAATTGAGAAAACAGATTCAGAGTTTATTCTTCAATTAAATCAAAACCATCAACAGATTAGGCTAAAAAAGCTAGGCACTGTATCAATTATATGGCATTATCCAAATTTAAAACAATAAATTATCTTTAGATTACCATCATTTTTATCTTCCATCAACTCCTGTTCATCACTTTCCTCATCAGAGTCACCTTCCTCAAGCTGGCACTCCTAAAAATAAAATAAAAAATTCAGGTTTGGTCATCAACAATAATGATCACACCTGGAATTTGTATCATAATATGTGTCAGATGCTAATTTTGTTTGTGGCTCATTTTGATCTATTAAATGAATCCTAGATTAAATAAAGCATTTATGTTGTACATCATTTACACAGTGCACTACTTGGTCATGGTCTAGTTGATACAACTAATAGAAATCAGAATATGGTCTGACATGAATGGAACATTAGGGATATCTTATCAAACTCAGATTTCTTAGGAGTGCATATATATTAAATTGTAAACAGGCTGATCTTTGATGTTCTCTCTTGTTTTGATGGCATCTTTCATTATGAGGTGGTTATAAGACTTCTTGCATATTTTGATACACTACAATTTTAAAGATAACCATCCCTTCACAAAATCATTCAGCTTGGCTATACTAAGTTATATAGCCGAAGGATCTCCCAACATGGAGCATAAGAATAAAATATCATTAATTCTGATTTCCATGGGCAACCGTCACACCATGAAACATCAATTTTGTATGGTAATTGATTTTACAACCAACAACATTAGTTTCACATGCAGTAAAATGATAATCACCAGATAGGTGAGTGAACTAGAAATATTTACTGCCAAAGCTTAAAAAACAATCACCATTGTCAATCCGACTACTGCTTAGTTCTATCCCTTCCAGAATAACTATCAAAACAAAAGGCTTACTGTACTATAAAAAACCTGTCCTAGGTTTCTTAAGATTAACTTGTTTAAATTAGCCCCCCAACAATATTTTGTATAACTCTTTATACACTCTATATCTATTACTATTAACTTAGTTGAGGCTTGTAACATAAAGCACATTAGACCAACTCATGCTGAATGAGGCAATATACCATTATTATTAATAGTATTACTATCAACATAGTTCAATTTCATTATTAGCAGGAATAGTATTTTATAAATATGATACTGTACTCTTAAAAAGAAACAAATTACCACTGAATATAATTGTACTTACTTCCTGTTCCACCTGCTTAGCATACAATTCATTGTTATACATGATTTCAATATGATCAAACAACACACTTGATATGGCTCCATCGTGCTTTTGTACTTCAGCTAGAATTTCTTCTTCTGTTAGATACTGTCCTACCATCTGCTCATAAAGCAGTGGATCTCTAGATTTCATTTCACAGTCACTGAAGTAAACACCACCTGTCACCAATTCCTTCATGGCTTCATAACGTCTATTCCGAACCTTGTGATTCCTTGAATCGGCAAATCTGTCCTCAACCTCTTTGACAAAAAAGTTCACAGTGTAATCGTCGTGCATATGTCTGAAGTAGACGAGATCATCCAGCACTAAGTACTTACTGAAGCGACTCAGAAATGTGCCTGGATTCCTCTCAAGTAGCTCATCGGCAATAGTTCGTTTATCCTCAAAGGTTAAATCAGGTTCTCCCCTTTGCTGATGTTTGAAGTGGGCATCAGTTTTAGCTATTCTATCCAACATATGAGCCTTCACAGAATCTGATTTCACTGGATCCTGTGCATCTCCTTTCTGCACGTGCACTGGATCAGGTGGCTCACTGGAGGCCATGTCCATCTTGATTTTTTAAGCCTTCTCACATATCAGATAATTTTTGTTGGATTTCTAGTCTGCTTACATCAGTCAAGAAATATTTTTATTTTATCTCCAAACACCATTTCTAAACTTTTATGTATATTTACCCAACATCAAACCTGGTAAAGCGGCACATATGTTGATCATGGATGTAAGTTGTTTTCAAGGGAACCTGAAAAATTAAATATGCCATCAACTGTTTATATAGCATGAATGCAACGTGACTAAAACTTAAATAAATTATTTAGCATTTTAAAATGTTTGATATTTTTGTTTAAAAAAGTTTTACACTTACTGTAAGTGAAATATCAACTAATCAAGCTCATATATTATATAAAGGTATTACCATTTATTATATATATATATATATATATATATATATATAATTATCTCCAATGCAACTACTACCTTGCACAAATAATGCAATCATAATAAAATTAAAGGCATTCTGTGTCACAGAAGTCAGATGATACAATAAGGTCGAAAATACACAGCAGATAGATATATATAGTCCTCGGGTTACTTATGACAACTCACCATTACAAACAAACCCCATAAGCACATAAAAGTTACTGGTTTGAGTTACCGACAACAGTTTGTAGTTATGGACCAGCGAACTAGGTTATGGCATGGTGTATGCGGAAGAATATGTTATCAGGTGTCGCCTAGCTGGAAGTCAGAATCTCCCAGTTCTTGCCATACACCATCTTGGATTAGCGACCTTTAAGGATTGCTTAGTTTTTGTGTTTTTTGTGCATTCTTTACACTAAGCGTACAGCCAATGCCAGTGATAACAGTATACATTATTGTTAAGAGTGGTTTTTCTTACATAAATAACAAATATAACAATGTGTTAGAACAGGCGAGTGATTCAGGTACTTATTGCAAAATTATTTAAGGGCTAGGGGTCGATGGTTCGTACATTTACAGAGTGTGATTTGACTTACATACAAATTTGGCTTACAAATGCACGTAAAGATGGATCTCGTTCGTAAGTCGAGGACCTCCTGTATTTTAAAACAAAATGATTCATTCATTCTTATCCAATCAATGGTAAAAAAAACTCTCACAATAACATTTTCACGTGTTTAACTTTAAACAGAAATGAAAAGGTTTGAAGTACAACATATAAATTTTGGCAAGGAAAAACTCGTTAGGTATAAGCTGCACCCAAATAATTGGTTTTTAAGCAGGTATGACCTTGACATTGCCTGGATGTCTGACTACAGGGCCAGAATAATTAATAGCCCAAACACTTAGGACTTGTGGATTTTGTCTTTGGGCTAGTGAGTAGTCTAAAATACAAGTCTGACCGGATTACTGCCTTCTGATGAAAGATATGTGGTATCTTTAGGTATGTTTAATATCATCATCAGTTTTCAAATGCAGCACCAACTTATGACTCATCACTGTTTATGGTAAATAAATGGCACTTGACAATGTCAATGGTAACTTGATCTAGCTAGGTTTTTTTAGTAGTGGTGGTGATGGGGAATGATTATGTGTTTCATGCATTAATTACCAAATATCAATTAGGTGGTCACAGCAGCTCTTGCTTCTAATATTCCTATCACTTTCTGCTGAGTTTCTTTTAAAAGATAAAGCAATTAAATGATTGACTTTTACTCATTCTCATCTACTGCTACAACCTAGAGATACCAGTGTGGCCAACATATGTTTACAAATATTACTCCTTTTTTGCAATACTGGTGCAACACTCAACTTGTATTGTGCTGGATCAATAAAACCACAAACACATAATTAATGTCTTTGTTATACAAATATACGACCTGGTGTTCTCCATCGAATCCAGCACAGTTTTGTTCTGACTAGTAAAAATTTTTATAGTTTAAAACTTAAAGTAGTTTTTTAATAGTGAGAATTATTTTGTTGGGTTAGTAAGAAGTTTGTTGGGCTAGTAAGAAATTTATTGGGATAGTAGATCTTAAATTTTACTAGCCATGGGGCTACTAAGATGAAGAAACATTTTTCTGGCCCTGGTCTGACTCCATCCATAGACAGAGATCTACACTAACTCACTTATTAACAACATTTACCCCATCACCAAATCCAGTTATACAAAACTATATGTTTTATTTAGCACAGTTATCGAATAAAATAAACTGGTTTTCCATAAACCACCTAACTGTCCTCTGTGCTAGGTGTATCATAATATGTACTAATGTTTTGTGTTATTTGTAGACAAAATCTATAGCGCCAATATCCTTGAAAAGAATCGAGCTCAGTGGCACACCTAATTCAGGAGTTGGGTAATCTCAAAGTCAAGGTACAATATATTTATTTTCAATTTCATCATCAGCTTATGGTAACATGTACTAATGTTTTGAGTTATTTATAAACTGAAGTTAAAAAAATTCTTGACTGTCTAAATTCTAATCATATCTAGATCTAGAATAGACCTACTGAGAGTGATCAAGATCTAGTCTACAGATCTACTCTATGATAATAATAAACTTCTCTAGCACCAGTATCGTTGACAGCCAAGGAAGTATTATTTTCCAGGACAAAGTATAGAAGAAATAAAGGTAATAAATCAAGATATGTGTGAAAAACCACATATTTATTCAATGTATGATCGATTATTGACATTTTTATGGTACAGCCTCCTCTTCACCCCTTCTAGTTGTCTGATCCACCCATTTAAATTTTAACTAACATGGGATATCAACACTGTGTACCAATCAATTCAATCTCAGAATTGATAAGCAATTCAAATTCTGGAATTGTTTTTTTTTAAATGGAATTGGAATTAATAAATTTGTAATAGGAATTGTAGTTTGCTACAAAAAAATTAAATCCACAAATTATTTACCATTAAATTTTTTAATTCAGAACTATTTCTTCCATGAAAATCCTACTTGGAATATAAACTATTCGGAGTAGGTATTCCAAGTAGGTACTTGGAATAGGTATTTGGAATACCTACTAATGGTAAAAAGTGGTACTATAGATACTCGCATTTAAGTCACACTTTTTATACTCTGAAATCGACGCCAAAATTGAGTGCTCTTATACATGGGTCATACTAAAAGGGAAGGTAATATTTGGCCTAATTTAGGGGGAAATACAATAATATTGTTTTTCAATATTAATAACGAATATATGAACAATAAACTAATTTATTAGGTGTTTTTTTCTCTGTTGTCTTTCAAAGCCAAACTTAATCTTGATAATGCCAAGATTATTTAATCCGATGCTCTAATTAGTGATCACAAAGTCATTACTATCAAGATATGTGAAGGTGTGTAATTGAACAGAATGGTAAATGAGGCCATGCAAAGAATGACCATAGAAGCCACATCAAAGGAAAACAATTACAGCAAACACACTCTGTTAATTACTTCCAAAGCTGGCACATGGGTAGTACTAATAAACTACTTTAAAAAGCATTAATTACAGAAACAAATGCACAGCAGCAGACAACCTGAAGCAGCCGACCTTACCTATCCTCACACAGTGGCTGTAAACAGCCTGGGATTAAATCAACTCCACCATAATTACCAGCAATTATTTAGCTGGCACAGAAGATAATGTATTGTGAGCTGAACAAATACAACAGATGTTTAGTAAAGAGAGTGATGATGATGATGATGCATATTTTGGTTTTGAATCAATATTGCTGATTTTAGTGGGTCTTATACACTGGTTCAACTCCAGGGGGGTTTATTGGTCCTAAAAACAGATCAGTCTTATACATGAGTTTGCCTTATACGGCAGTATATATGGTAAATAAAAAGAGTAAGTAAAAATGGAACTGCAATTGATAAATTTGGAATTGGAAAATTTTATGTGGAATTGACCAAATGGAATTGAGTGGAATTGCAAAAATGGAATTGACACAATGTCTGCTATGTACCAGTAATATTTTTTTTCTACAATCAAAGTTTTCTTCTACAGGCATAATATTTATTCATGGGCTTTTATTCCTAAGTGGATTTTTTTTACAGGCAATATTTTTACAGACATTTCCTAAATTTGTAAAACTCAAGCACATTTTCAGGACCTGGCAAATGAATTTATTATTTTCCAGGACATGTGGGAACCCTGCCTGAAAAGAAATGAGGTCAGTGGCACACCTAGTACAGAGGTTGGGCAATCCCATACTAGTCATAGTCAAGGTATGATGCAAAATTTATCAATAAATGATCGGATGCAGTGGAAACTTGGGAGGGATAAGCAAGTCTGAAAAGGCTAGTTTTTAAATGGTGATGGAAAAAACTATGCTATTTGATGACATAACATGTTCTTGGAATTAGTTCCAAATAGTATGGACAACAAATGAAAAAGCAAGAGTGCCAGCATGAGTTTTAACCCTGGAAAATGACAAGTGAAAACCAGATGAACAGACTACAGAGCCCTCTGGGCTTGACCCTTGGGTGCTAGATCTACAGAAAGTATGGAACATAGATAGACTACGAGGAGACCGTGTGATAACCATAGCTAAACAGTTCTGAACACAGACAAGTTTTTCAATATCCTTAGATAGCAGGTAACATGTTATAAAAAAAGAGTTGCAGTAATCAAGCCTACTACTACTACTAGACCTAGTACTGGTCTGTGGTCACCAGAGTCTAGGTCTCCTCTACTCTACTCGTCTCTAGTCTACTGTCTAGCCTCTAGTCTAGGACATAGATCCAAATTAGTAAGTAGTTAACGACTTCAACGACTAGATCTTGAGTCTAGGTCCAACCTAGGTCTACTATATTCTATTTACCATCTAGACTAGTCAAGTTACAAGTGCTGTAGACTGAGTGTAGTCTAGCAGTCACTGCAATGAAATTATGAATGAGCAATGCCAATCAGCCCAATGATGCCAATCAAAGAGCAAATGCCAATGGTTTTGGCGACTGATATACTGATTCAGATTTCAGACCGTTATTGGCGGCAGAACACGATTCTAGAACTAGGAGAATAGTTATTATATGTCTTCATATAGACTATAACTTACCCTGCTAACATGCCAGTAGTCTTGTAGAAATAAATTTAGACTTTAAATGTAGACTAGTAGATTAACGATAAAATGGGTTATAGACGTTTCGTAATTCAAAACAATTGATACCACACCATTTCGTATTCAAGAGGATGTCTCTAAGTCATAACAAGGCATTTAAAAATTGGAGAAATTAGCTATTCAGAACAGGGCCATACATTGGCTATGTGTGTGTGTGTGTTTATTTTTCATATATATATATATATATATATATATATATATATATTCAATTTAATATATATTCAATACTGAACAGTGCACACATACGGAGTATTTGTCAATCTGAGGTCCAAATGATGGCATCAGGCAGAGAGTATACAATATACATTTGACCTGCTGTAGTATTAATTTTATAGTTGTTTTGTAAAAAATACATATACAACACTTTTGATCAATCGTTTGCGTATCCTGAGCTCAAATCTAAAATATATCCTTTATAATGCTGTTGATAGAACTATAACAAGTCGGCACATAAATATATGCGCCATATGCTGAATCACCATATGCCAGAACCTTGTGCCGCTCCCGTTTCATTCGCGAAGTCTGGTAACTTCAAGTAATCGCCACAGCCGAGCAATCCCCGCTCGTACCGTGTATAAACGGCGCGTGGTACATAAAATCAGGGCATAAAATCCTTAATATTTCAGCGCTCATCTTGCATATATATTACCAAGAGCTGTTCGATGTAGTATTATTAGGCATATATATATATAGACACAGACACCATACCCATTATGAATGAGCGACAGAAAGTGTTACACTCAAAGATGTAATAATTACTCCTGATCTGGTTGAGAAGAAAGTAAAAATTCAATAAAACCAATTTAGTATCTCCTAGATCAATATATTTCAAAGCATTATTGTACAAAGAGAATATCTAATATTTTATGCTGGCGTATACTACGCCACAACAAACATATTTTCGAGGACGTGCGGTCTTCATTTTATAATATCAATAACTAATTTCGAATGTAATTTTGATTATGCTAAACATTTTATTACTAAGCACTGATATACTAATATCGTATAAATTATTAAACAAACAACAAAAAATACAAATGAATACGGTCACGCAATAGCGGAAAGATAATCTAAAGGTCACAATTACGGAGCTGATCGTTGTGGGTTTAGATGAATCTGTTTGACGATTTTACAAACCATTTAATTGCCTGGAATGTGGAT
Organism: Paralvinella palmiformis; assembly: GCA_025642065.1. Classification (NCBI taxonomy): domain Eukaryota; kingdom Metazoa; phylum Annelida; class Polychaeta; order Terebellida; family Alvinellidae; genus Paralvinella; species Paralvinella palmiformis. The sequence continues at coordinate 503,138 of JAODUP010000043.1, read as the reverse complement.
TCGTGCAGTACCCAACCAAAGTATTTAAGTAGTATACATATTATAGGTGTTTGTCCTACGATGTGACCGTAAATGTAGCATGGAGTTATACATCATCTAAGCTGTGTGTCGGTGCGACTTTTCGTTGATTTGACTTCGGAGAACAGCTCCTTAACTTTGTTTAAATATATTCAAAATTTGGTATTAATTAATATAAACTTTTAATCCACAGTTAAAAATGCCAAAGTACATTAATTAATGCCAAATTAAAAATACCAATCACTTATTAATAATTTGTATATTGTCTAATAAAATTTCATTTGCATAAGGGGGCAATCTTATTAAGTTATGTCATATATAATGGTTGTTGTGCAAATGGCTTTGGTATAATTTAGTGAATTATAGGGGGCATAAAAGGGGATGATGGTTATTATATATATATATATATATATATATATATATATATATATATATATATATATATATATAATATTTTGAACGGAAGCTGGCAGCCAGTCTGAAGGACAATCTAAAAGATTTTTGGAGATACTGCAAGTCCAAGCTAAAGAACAAAACAGATCTTGGTGACACACGTACAGTAGGAGGACGGCAGCCTCACTAGTGATGATCATGAAAAGGCAGAAACCCTAAACAAGTACTTCACTAGCGTATTCACCAGGGAAGACACAGACACCATACCCATTATGAATGAGCGACAGGAAAGTGTTACACTCAAAGATGTAATAATTACCCCTGATCTGGTTGAGAAGAAACTAAATACGTTGAATGTTTCCGAGTCATCAGGCCCAGATGGATTCCATCCACGGGTACTAAAGGGCAATAAAGGTGCCTTTGCAAATAATATTCAGCATATCTATCATGGAAGGTACACTACCAGAAGCATGGAAGGATGACCACATATATAACACCGATCCACAAGAAATGATTAAAAATCTCCCGAGGAAATTATAGACCAGTAAGCCTAACATCAGTTATTGGTAATATTATGGACTCTATACTTATGGACGACCTAGCCAACCATATGATGTGTGATGATCTATTCCGGGACGCTCATGTATGACTCAGCTAATCGTCACACTTGAGAGGTGGACTGAGTTACTGGATGGTGGAGACCCTGTGGATGTCATTTACCTTGACTTCAGAAAAGCTTTTGACACTGTTCCTCATAGGAGATTAATTAAGAAACTTGAGGCATATGGGTAAAGTTAATTACTTCGGCAGGAATCCTCAGCGGCATAGCAAAAGGCAGCGTACTTGGACCAATTCTGTTCGTCATTTTTATTAATGACCTACCTGATGATGTCACATGTACTACAAAGATATTTGCCGATGACACCAAGCTCTTCAAGGGTTAGTGGACTGGTCCCATAAATAGCAGATGGGATTTAATTAGGCCAAATGCAATGTTCTCCATCTAGGCTCAACAAACCCATGTTATGAGTACAGTATGAGAAATACCTCACTGAAAGCAATAACAGAGGACTTGTGTGTCACCATTGACCGGGATCTGAAATTCCATGTGCATGTGTCTAAAGCGGTGAACAAAACATCAATAATGCTTGGACTTGTTAGAACAACATTCAGCTGCAATGACGAAACACAACACTCCCCAGGCTATTCACCACCATGGTACGCCCTCCTTTGGAATATGGAAATGTGATCTGGTGTCCAAGGTTCCGACGTGACAAGCTGGAAGTCGAAAAATATCCAGAGGGTAGCCACGAAGCTGATACCAAACTTCAGAAGTCTGCCAAATAGAGATAGGTTAGAAGCCCTGAGACTCCCATCTTAGTAGTATCGTAGGAGATGAGGCGACATGCTTCAGGTATATAAGATCCTGGAGGATATAGACAGGCTGGAATCTAATCAATTCTTCTCGCTGGCTGACATATCAAACACCAGAGGGCATAGCCTCAAGCTAGTGAAGCGCCGCTCAAGATCAAGTTTGAGGCAAAATGTATTCAGTTAGAGAGTGACAAACGATTGGAACGGATTACCAGCGCACGTAGTAGACAGTCCCACATTAGATACAAACAAGACTAGACCGCAGTTTTTAACAGGCTGTACCATCACTACTCCGTATGAAATTGGTCGGCATACATATATTTAATTTAATTTGTTTTTACAATGAAGAATACATCATACAAAGTGTGGATATACAAATATAATTGTAAAAAACAAAGAACTTCCTCAAGATATATACATAAATCAATATTGTCATGTGTTATGTCATTTGTACTCCTCTGTGAGGAAAGGGTGTAGCCCAAGGGTTATCTTCACACTGCTCTATCCTTCATAAGCATTGAATATATTTAATTATAGATTATGCCATCCCTTTCTGGTGTGGCCATATGTCATAATTTTGTTCAGTTTTGTGTATAAATACTTTTGTATGAAAAAATGAATATAACAGTGTGTGTAAGTACGTGCACTTTGTTAGCTATACATATTAAGATTCATTCCCGTGCATACAATACATCTATGTCCCATTCATATGATACCTCATTAATGTGCCTATTGTTGTTAAGTGTTATATTTAATGTAGACCTAAATTTGTTATCGTACCATGTTGAATAAATAAATGATTAAATAAAGATGCCAAATATTGATGATCATTGTAAGATAAATGGCCAAACACCCTCCTCGCTCGCCATCCCTATAGTTCTGTAACTCACTATCATGCACACATATATATATATATATATATATATATATATATATATATAGTTCTGGTTTATTTCTTAGAATCGTCGGAGAATCCGGAATCCGTTCAGGCTAGATAACACAATGAAATAACACTCGCGCGCGCGCGCACATACACAAGCACGCACGAGCGTACACACACACATATATATATATATATACATATATATATATATATATATATATACTGATATTGGGGTTGTCAATTAATATGATTATATTATTCGACATCATCGTGTTATTCAGGTTAAGGATGGATGGATACATATATTTCTATATATGTGGTGTGGGGAAGAATTAACCCTCTATCTTTGATCAAATAATTGGCTAATAAATCGGGAGTTTTGTGCCCGCAGAACCTGGAGAAAATAATGTCTGTTCTGTTCAGAAATTGCAGGATAATGTTAGAGCAGTAATCCGGGAGTTTCATTCATCCACCTTTTCGCGATTTTTGTTCTGGATTTGTAACGGCCACCAAACATACTTTGGCTATTTGCAAATTAAAGAGTTTGTGTTTCTCGTACTTTCAATATAGTGGAGATGTTTTCACAAAGAAAAAAACCTCGTAAAGTATACGTTTGTCTCTTAATAAAAGCCCCGTAGCTGCATGTATCTGGTTATAATTTAGTGTTCACAGCTTGTTAAAGTTATGAGCATTAATTATCATCCATATTTTGTTTCGGTCTTCTATCGGTTAAGTGCCTTGCTCACTGAGGGAAGGGGTCGATTTGGCTAATCTCCAAAGGTTCGACGCCACAATTTAAAAGGGTCGAAACTTTTCTAGGCCCTATCGTGGATGGCCGACCACATTTAATGTCTTCTCAGATAACATAATCAGAGAGCTTAAATATAAATAGTCTTTGATATAATGCATTCTGCCAGTGAATATATTCGGTGTATTTCGACGCCATCTTTCCAGACTTCTCCCCTATGAGTGGCGGGAAATGAGTTATAATCAGCCACCCCATAATAATGCCACGGCGTCGGGGAATAAAATTAAAAGATATGAAAAAATTGAAATACAAATATTATCCACACTACCATAACGTGTGCATCAGAAATCAGCTTTAAAACGTATTATGTACACGTACGAAACTTTTTACTACACCTATGTGTCTTATTTTAATGGACAATATATGTTAGTGAACACGTGAGTGGGAACGTGTGGATATGGCGGATCGTTAAGGTTACGACTTTATATGAGCCCAGTAACGCCGTGAAGGTCGTGTAACCTAAACTTAAATGTTTTAAATATTTTTATCAATATAAAATGACGGAAGAAGAAAAGCCATCAGAAGTAAGCTACAAAGAAAAACTATACATACTATTGTTATTATAAAATTAATGAGATTATTGTTTTTGTTGTAATGCATTATTAAACCAAATTATTTTGATGCGTGATGGCGATAATAGGCGATATAAGATGAATTGTTTGTAACTGTAATGTCAGAACATTTGTATTCCGATGTATATTTATTTTTTTGTGGTTTGTTTTATTTATGGGGCGTTTATAAAATCATAAAAAAATGTCACTTCGTTCTTAAGATAAATATACAGAATTTGTGATACTACTATCTAGACTAGTATTACAAGACCAGTATCTATCCATGATCATGATGATGATGTAGATCTAGACTAGACTTCTAGATCTGTCAAGTGATATTATGATCATGTAAATGTCTGAAGCTCTTATTCCACTACTGCTCTTATCTAAATAACTGCTATGTAATATGACCATGCCAAACTCTGATTGTACAATCACTAAAACCCCCACCCACATAACACACCAGTAAAATAACCTTTTCAAACCGGGCTTTTCGGTTTTTGGGGCCATTTAGTGATTGACCTGAAAGCAATTTAAGGAAACTAAATGAAACAATTTCACAAACATGCATTCATTCAAAGGCATGTTGAATGCAAGTATATAGGAGATTGTTTCAATGTTTGTAAATCATAAATCAGAGGCTAGGAAAGAATTCTGTGTTCTAGTTACCAAAAAGCATCAACAGTAAGATGACAGGGTGCCGTTTTTACTTCCAAGGTATACAATGCTTATGAAGCATTTTAAAGCATTGTTACTTGGTAACAGAAATGGGGTCAATTTCACATCAAATTTATCAATTCCGTTTTAGTCATTCTTTAGTTTTTACCATGAGTAGGTACTCTGAGTACCTACGTGGAATACCTACTCCAAGTAGGTTATATTCCAAGTAGGATTATGTCTGCTTGGTAAATATCTTTGAAACTTCATAGGTCTATATATATATATATATATATATATATAGAGAGAGAGAGAGAGGTCTATATATATATATATATATATATATATATATACACACACACACATATAAAATGGACCAGTATAGCACAAAATCGGATTTAACACAGTTAGACCTTGGATCCCAATTTTTTTGAAACATGACTGCATTTTCTGTGAAATAATTTAAATACGTTTTCACAGTTTGTAATTCACAGATTAAAAAACATAGCCAATAGATATTTATCACAACCTTAATTACACACCACCATGGCTCAGTCAGCCAAACAAACCGCCCAATCACAACCCTCATTTAATGATTTTACTACAAGATGCTACAATACACTAGCTCTCAAGACTGACAAGCATAAGCACAGAGGTTTCAAACAGAGCAAGGACTGTGTTACTTTACTCCTGTGCACAAACCAGACGGGAAATCAGAAACTGTTTTCACTACAAAAGCAGATACACAAACAGACATTTTCATGGATGTTTAGTTATACACATGCACCTAGGAATGTTCATTTATTGGTTCATATATTTGCTACTTTCATGTAAAAAACATGCACTGTTTCAAACAGTGATGTATTTCAAAACAAACACAAAGTTAAGATTTATGTTTAAGTCAACAAACGATGTAACAATTATTGTGAACATTTATTAAATAAACAGTTGTACATAATCTTTAAGGATGGTGCAAAACAAGGTAAATACACGAAATCCCTACTTTCGCTCACCGGCCACCCTAACAGTGCTCAGTCTCTTTGCAGATCACCTGTAACATGGTCGACAGCTTGTAGACTCCCAACATTCATATTCTAATGGGGCCTACTGTGTGTGTATATATGTGTGTGTGTGTATTGATTTTCTATACTACAGCTTAACATTATATATAAGTTCTCTCTCTCTCTCTCTCTCTCTCTCTATATATATATATATATATATATAATCATTTTATCCATGTTTAAATTATACCATTAAACAGAAAATATAGTATATGACTCAAAAGCTGACAAAAGTTTTCTTGTCATATATGCCATTATTATAGCAGCAGAATTTTTATTTATTAAAATAGCCCATTTCATCCTGCTTCATGTCTTCAAGCAAGCTAAAAGGATGTAACACTAAATCTCCTTTTTATGTCAAGTGTTATATTAAAGGAAATCTTTGGTGGCCAATACGTTTTTTCAGATGATTCTAATAATGATTCTTTCTTTTATTGACATTAGTAGTCACTCTATGAAATCTATTGTGCAAGTTATTTATAAATTAAGTGTTTTGCGAATAGAGGTGTCATAATAAGTTTGTGTTTACATGGATCACTCAAAGCTGGCCATTATGTGGCTAAATAATTATACAGCAGAATATACATGCCTGCTGTGTTTACATAACTGATCAAAACAAAGATGTTAATGACATCAGTATGTAACTCTGCCAGACTGGACTTGCAAAGTGAAAACGAATGGAACCAAATATTCATAAGGATGGCTTGCTTATATTGCACCTGATTGCTGTTTTGGGTCTGAATTGCTGCATATGTGCAATTAAATTATTCACATGTTGTAACATCTTTAGTATTGAATAAAATCAGTTTTGATAAACTTAGAACATAAAATGACTTAAATTAGTTTTATTTACTGTTTTAATAAAGAATTGCATATTTTGGAGTGAGATCAAAATTTTCAAAGAATGGCTTTAAGTTTCACTGACTCGACAAACTGTTGATATCAATTTCAAGAAAGTTTGGTCATGCATGAGACTCATGTTATCAAATAGACTGTTAATTGACAGATATCTAAATTGTGGGACAAAAGCTATATTTCTTACACACAAACTCTAATTGTTTCAAACTAGGCAGTCCATATGGATAGTATTTAGCAGTCATTTGAATCAGCTTTATAGTGAAATTAAACAGTATTAATGAATGTAATGTGCATCTAAAAATCTAAATTAATTTGTTTTGACATTCATTTTATCAGTCAGACTAACATAAGAAAGACAATCGATTGAAGCTGTTGTGTTATGTTATCAACAGTATAGTTTTAAATTATCCATGTATATGATCAACAAATATTATGCTGTACATAGTAATTCAATTATGGATCACATTACCATTAATCACTCAGCAATAGAGTTGCTTGTCTGTTTATTTGTTTTGCTAATATTAATAATGTGTTGCATTATTTTTAGGGTACCAATCTATTTGGAAAGGAACTGAAAGATGTACCATGTTTAAGATCATCATTAGTATTTGGTATTCTTGGAGGTATGACTGTTGCATTTGCGAGCTTTATGTCAACAAGTGAGTACTGGCTGCATACATGAGCAAGTGAGTGTGGGGTGACTGAATTGTTTTAATTCTATATTTGAATAGAAATAAAATTATTTTATATAGTTCTCTTCAAAATTACATGAGTAGTAGTTAATGAAATAGTTTGCTTTTTTAATTTTCAGGACTAATACAATATTTTGACACAAATCATAAATGATATGAACACAATCAACCACATATTAAATAATCTAGTTCAAGCGATACTAAATTATTTTGAAGCCAAACACAGACCGCATGCTTCTGAAATCTTATGTCACTTAATACAGGCTGTTTGTGTTACCTAGTCATCATTACAAGGTAAACAGGAGTCAGCCAAACATTTATTTTTTAAACAAAAGCATACATATTTAGAAATATTACAGTAAATTTGGTCCAAACAACAATGTATATTACTCTTGTAACACAAAGTGTCTACTGAGTTGTCAGTTAGTAGTAGTAAGTAGCCTGAGCAGGGGGCAGATAAGGTCACGAGGATGGCTAACCCAGAGCATCTGTGACCAGGATTTAGATGGCTACATAATACTTATACCAGCTGCTATCAGAATATGCGACTTTTCTCCTTCCTGCCATATGATTTGGCATTTGAGGAAACCGTAATGGCTACACTTCAGTAATTAGGATTATTTCCTAATATCTATGACATTAGATATAGCTTATGATTATTGTTGGTGATTTTGGGTTACTTTTATAAGTATTACTATTTACATATTTAAGGTCATATTATGTGAGGGTGAACTATTTCTTTAAATATCCTCCAAATAACATAAATGGGTAAAACCTGTGATAGCGCAGTTAGTTAGAGCATAGGCCTCGTAGCCGAGAGGTCACGAGTTTGAGGCTCTGATCTGCAATGCTGTCATGTGGTGACTGGTTCACTCATCCATAAAAATGAAAACCTGATAGGACGTGATGGGTATGTGTTTGAGTAATGCTTTGTACCTATACTGGCAGCATGCGTTGTATGCTTCCTTCGCAGTTGGAGATGTGGGCTAGATTGGAACAGGTCAGAGTCAAGGATAATAATACTGTAAAGCCCCTTAGAGAAGCTATTTAGCCGAATAGGGCGCCATATAAATGGCACATATTATTATTATTATAATCTAATATTTTTATGAAATAAGAAGGCTATCATCATAAAATGACTTGTTGAGTCTTGGCACGAGTTTATATTTAAAATGTCATTAATGTCATGAAGATTTTACAATGAGCATAAGGAAATACATGAAATCCCAATACCCGTTTATAGAATGATAATTGGTATTCACCAGTCTTCATTTCTTTGCAAGGTGAATAATGATGATAACTTTTGATGTGGCAGTAGAATTCATCTGGAGATTTAAGCGAGTTTTAGAAAGTAAATCCAGATATCACTACCATTGTATAATCAGTTCACTAAGTGGTGAAATACAGTCTAGAACCTTTATCCGTCTCATTTACGGTTATACTACTTAATGTAGTTTACTTAAATTATTTGTGTAATTCAATAAAATTACGTAGTGTGTAGATTCACGTTACATAACTATACTAATAGTGGTTGTATTGTTTACCAGTTTCCCTTTGTGCAATGTCAAAATAAAATAACTTCCTGTCTATATTTTCAGGTAATGCGCGGAAATCATTGCGTAGAGGATTTGCTTCATATTGTGGCTTTACAGTAACAGCTTGGTAATTATTGCAGTTCATTGTTTTCTTTGACAAGAATCAAACTCAACTAGTGGATAAATTAATTTATTATAAATCCATAGAGACCCCTGGCATACAACAATATAAATCTTTTGAAGGTATGCCCACCATCCTTCTTCAGTTTTGCAACATTATCATTCACCAAGACTAAACCATGCTTGTATAGCCATTAGGACCAATTTTATTAATCACAAAAGTCCATATTATCCACAACCCTGGTATCAGATTAGATGCAGACATATCATATGTTTATTGATTGATTCACCACATGTTTTTTTTTTACAACACTGTATTGTATCATGTGCTGCATGCAGTAATAGAAAATCCTTTTCAGCAATGAATTATCTTCATATAACTTGCCAAGATGAATTGTTTTGTGTGAGGCACATGTACTTCTAACTCACTGATTGTAAATAAGATTTTGTGTTCCTTTCTTTTCAGGATTATATGCCGGTCTAATTACTCGATGAAATTGTTTCGTGTGATGAAGATTAAAGACCACATACCAAAACGTGGAGATGATGTTTGATAAATGGACTATTTTATAGACTTAGTTAAGGAGATATGCTACACAATCCACTCTGTGTGTCATACATGTGAAGCCATACTAAATATGTAGCACTCATATTTCACAGAGAAAATGTATATATATCATTGGTGCTTGCTTTGTTGAGAGTAACAAACAAGACAACTATAACTTGGTCTATGTCTGAATCCTTTGCTTATGGCTGCTGGCTTCCCAATCTCAGTCATATTTGTTGCAAGTCATTTGTATTAGACTGTGAGAGCTCATTTTTCAGGCTATATTTATCTTCATGATCATACGGTATTTCTTGTGTCTGCACTAATATAGAAGCATCAGGTTATGTCAAATTAAATACCAAACAAAGCAGTCTGTGTTTTTAGTTAAAATATGCAGCTGACCTAAAATGTTGCATTACACAAAGTGTGATAATAGTTTTATGTTTCTATGTGAATGTCCTTGTTTCTGTCCTGTATTTAGTAATTGCCATCAAATGTCACAATGGTATACTGGCACTCTGTCTACATATTTCTGTACTGAAGCCATACACAGTTGATGCTTTCCCAGTACACGCCACTGAACTCGCACACATCATGGCTATTTCACAAGCATGCAGCAACTATCTAGCCAGTACAATCTGAAAATTATTTAATTTATTGAGTCTTAAAAAGTTAGCATTTGGTACCTGATACAAATTCAACACTGAAGTTCAACAACCTTTTTTAATTTTTCACTCTTCTAATAAATAATAAGACGTATCATTACTTCAACAGTCCTGTTTCTTGGTTGTAATGTGGTCATTGCGTTTTATCTTACAGACGGGTTAAATCAACAACTTCACCAGTGGCTTTGAGCCCCTCAATAAAGCTCATTCGTTTCTCAAGTTCAGTATCATCAGACAAATTGTATCATTACTATTCTGTTAATGGCACTAGCTGTTGTCACAAAACTATTCCTTAATTTCTCTATACACAATCCAGCTCCATCATCAATTCTCTGTGAAGTAAGTTGTTTCTTGCTGCCAGTTATAGATTCATAATATGTGGTTATGGATCTTGTCCCAAAAGATGTTTTATGAATGAATCGATCAAGATAAAAGGGAGTATAGAGTTGATCGATTCAAATTAAGCCCTTCTCATGTTCTAGTAACCACTAGATACCGAATGAGCCAATATGTTCCCCGACACAATCTTAAAGACTGCTTGATGGAACAACCATCTGTGTTATTCATTGGAAAATATGCAGTATCAACCACAACACTCCTTGTGAGCTGAAATATAATAATTATTATCACTGAGATGTGGTATATTCATAACATTTAAGAGAATTAGTTAGATTGAAGATTATAAAATGGATATTTTATATAAAATCCAGTTCTCACATAAATCCTGGTAGTTGAGTTGGCAGCATACACCTTTCATCAGCTATCATGTGCCTTTGATGTGCCACCTGGACAATTGTGGGTTAAATCATCGGTCTCTGGCAAGAAAAATACAATAGAGGAAATACAAAATATGAAAATAAAGGATTTGAAGAATACAAGAAACAGAATGAGTGGATGGGGTGTAGTCTAAATGACTAAGTGTTTTAGATAGATTTTGGGTGACGATTCTATTTGCAACAAGCTAATTTATAGCCGAGATGTAATTGTGGCAAAGGGCCTAATATTTTGATGAAACGTGGCCAAACCAATGCAAACATTTCCCTTCTGAGTTAAATTTCCCTCTCCATTCACCGAGTTTTCCATCACAAGGAAAAGAACATTCTAGGTTTCTCTCATTTCAAGTAAATATTGTTAGGAACATAAAAAGTCCATTATGACTCATTAATAGTAAACTGTATCCATACTTAAAAATGTGGACTTTATGCTTTAAAAAATTTAATAAAACTATGTAATCCTTGTAACTTACCATCATACTGTGTGCCACACCACACACAGTAGAAATATTTACTTCTCAAGTATTCTGTTATTTTTTCAAGCTGTTCACTTATCTGAAATTAATTAATTTTTCAGGATTTCAATACTACTGATTGGTGACCAGATCACTTGTCCTAAACAAATGACAACCTGTTCATGTGAAAAGTATCAAAAGTTTTTATTTTGCATATTTAATATTAAGAAAATAAAATTATACATCCTGCTCATGTTTCTAGTTTATTTGTTAGCTAATTTGGGTGCGCAATAAATACGGAGCACAATTGGGTATTCTTTAGTCTGAAGAAAAACCTTTGTGACTATTTACTAAAAATTCGGTTTTTCTTAGAAAATTGTACGAATATCATGAATTTTCTAAATGTCATGATAATTATTGGAACAGTCCATGGATCCATGCACATTTGTCAAATATGAATAAACTTTGAAAAAGAACTACATTAATGATTATTAATCAATAGCGTAATTTCCACCAATTAATTTTATCTTTGTGAAAGGACACTAGCTTTAAAACAAGAATTAAACGGCTGGTGTTGTTACCTTCCCTAGGTGATTGGTTTGGTGATTGATGTCTTTATGGCCACTTTTGTGCACGTGGTAGGCTAAATGGGCCGAGCAACCTCCAAAGGTAATGAGGCAATGTCAAAGATAAAACACCATTCAGATATGCCCACACCAAAATTCAAACTCGGGTGGCAGTGATCTGTGGTCCAATGCACTATCAGTTAGACCACAGAGGTACCCTGTTACCTTCCCTATCTCATGCAGGTGACTAGGGCCAGTACAACATAGAAGGTAATGACCCAAAAGATTGGGCTCTGCCTCCACAATATTATTTATGTTTTTGTTGTAAAAACCGACATGATGTCCAGTTTGTCTGTCTCTGAACTGTTTAACTGTTTCTGTATTTATGATATTCACACTATAAATTACTGTCCCCCAAATTCCCGTCTGTCTGATCGGATAGAATCTAGAAAGTACAATTTGTGGTATTCGATAATAATCATTTTTAAGAAACTTTGGCAATTTTCACACTGTGATTTTGGATGTAGTGGCAATGAGATTCAACTCTGTTAGGTATTCTACAGCAATTACACATATTATGACTTAAAACAATGACATGGCAAAAAATGGTCAGACTTATGAACTGACCTGAAACTTAGGACACAGAAAATATAAACGATTCATAAATAATAGTCTTGTAGGTATGTCTTTCTTCGGTTAAATAATTGCATTTAACAATTAAATTATGTCATTAATATTGATGATAAAGTTTCATGGAAAATAAACCAACTGATACTTACAGATGGTAACTGATCTTCCTCCTCTTCATTTCCACTTCTGTTATCATTTTTATTTAATATGTCACGATAAGATTCCTTGTTTGATTCATCCGTGAAATGAAAACCTAATGGAGGGTCCTCATCGGAAGCTTCATCATCATCATCATCTGATGAAGATTTTTGGCTTTCTGCTGCTTTCATCAGCATCTTCATTTTTGCTGGGGTCCAGTAGTAAACTTCTTCAGGTTCTCTAATATTCTAATACATAGCAAAATGGAAAATATTATTTATTTGATAAATATTAATTCAGCTACCCTAGATTTTCTCACTAACCTGGTCTGGTCTTTTTTTATGAATTAATTGGTATTAAAACAAGAAGATGAATAAGATAAAATATGTACCTGTTTTATGGTCTTTTACAGTTCCCATTCATGAACAGTAATTCATGGAATGTGTGCATGAGTCAGTATGGTTCAACAAAATATCAGCAAGAAAGGGACATTTAGTGACAGCTCCTTTTTGTCAACTCTTATAATTAATTTGATAATCAAGCAAAAACTTGAATATAGACAGAATATAGTAATTTTATGGTCTGTTACAAGTCATATTTAAAAACAGGTTTTCATGGCTTGAGTGAGTGAGAGAGGCTTTTAACAACACTGACAGAAACTGTTAATTTAGTCTTACCTCCTTTTAGGTACCTCTTGTCATATGCAAGAGGATACTGCTGACTGATTATAAACTCCAAAGATCTGGATTTTATTCCTGGTATTTTTGTATTAATTTCCCACTCAGTCAAAATGGGAGGTATGAAACAGTTTGTTGGCAAGGGCCCAAAATAGTGATTTTGACCATTCTGTCTTTAAACTGAGCTTCTATTGAATAAATTACAAGAAATCTTATCAGACTATTTTGGATATACAGGTTACTATATTAGGTTACTATGTAACAACCTACTTCTATGAGGTGAAAAAGACTCATGTTTTAATGATTCAGCTAATTTTCAGCTGTAATTTCATTCAGTGGATACACAGAGAACACTTTAATTTAACTTCATAATGTTTCTATTTCCATCTTCACGCCCATTGAATTAAATTTGTGGAATTCAACTTTCAAGTATTTATATTCAAGTTCTACCAGCTCAAAAATTACCAAAACAGTTTGTCATGTAACTGGCATAAGCTACAGCAGTGAACTGAATATCATATTAGAATAAATATATGTTGATGTGGATAGTGTCACCTGTTCATGTGTCCATCAAACATGGCTTCACCCATACAATAATTTCAACTACTTGTATCTTGATTCACAGCTGCTATTTGTATTTGATTAATTACACGTGGAAAACATATTTCAATATAAAAACCACTACTTTTCCATCATCATCAAGTCAATTTTAACTGCCATATTGAATGCACACACAAAAGTAGATCTAGTCCAAAGAATATGCCAAAACAAAAATCTTATTCCATTACAGAACAATTGGAGATGATTGTGTGCCAAAATCTACTATTTGTAGGTGACTGAAAATAAACAGAAATTAGCTGACTGATGACGTAGCCTACCCAAATGATGGCATTAAGCCAAAGAAGACCAGCACTGCCCCCGACTTGACAAAACCGTGTTCAAATGGTACTCCGTTTTGAGTGTTCAGACTTTTCCATGAATTACTGACTTTATGGTGTCCAAAAGCTGGATGAATCATTTCTAGCAATATTATGATAATAGTTAAGTTAACTTATCACCACTGACTTGTTTACCCCACTTTCAAGCTGTAAATCAGTGACAGTAACTTAGTGCCATATCAAGTCATAGCAAAATAGGCTCACAGGATATAAGATAGGAATAAATATATGTTAAATTACATATATATATATATATATATATATATATATATGCTGTCACTTATAGGATTTTAAGCTTCTAAATAAATGTGAAGCAGCATTTAGTTAGACCACGTATAATGAGTTTATGATTTACAGACCCTAGTCACCTAATTATATAAAAACAGATTGTAATTGTAAAAACAAGTCTCACACTGTGGACTGATGTATTAGTACTACCAGTTATTTGTTAGTTAACAAGTTCACTGGCATGAAAAGGAATTTGTTTTAATGTTCTTAATACCTGAGCCTCGTCAAGTTGTTCACAAACCCTTTGGCTTTTATAAAGGTCATATTCTGCTTCCTTTTCTGCCATCATTTTACTCTTCTGTAATCTGTAGTCTTGCTGATATTCAGTTTCTTTTCTGAGCCTTTTCTCTCTCATTGATGCCCTCCACTTGGTCATTTCCTCTTGTTTTCGCTTCCTTTCAGTATCCTCACCAAGACCACTCCGGCCAGAACGGAAATTGATAGGAACGGGTTCCATGCGTCCTGTACCTGGTAATACAGAGATTAGGTTTATAAGCAACAGTAGTTTTATCTTAGCATCACTACCACCGTGATCTATCAACATATTGGAAAAAAATATTAAATAAGATATTATGCAGCATTCGTGTTTATAACATGAAGTCCAATCAGATGTTACAAATTTCAGGATAAAAGACATTATCAGTTTTCTTATAAATTAAATATGTTCTTCAGGACACTCACCTTTCTTCCCTAATGTCATTCCAGGTTTATAACCCATCTTCTGTAAAAGAGAAAATCCCTTGTTACCCTCTCCAATGGGTTTGTTCAATCCCTCACTTCTCTTTTCGTGCTCCAGGACTTTCAGTGGTTTCATACGATTCTTGCTGTTGATTTCTTTCACTTTTTGTTCCTTCCGGTACTGTGCTGCAAGCCTCTCTGGCACAATGCCAGGCCTTTTATCTTCACTGGATAAACCGAAGCATCGGTAATATAATACGTATGACAACTAGTTAATTAAAGAACAATGATTACTGTAAAGAATGTAATGTTAATAGGATCCAAAATGGAACCAAAATAAGCAAATCTGATCAAATCATTCATAACACTAGTATAAGGAATAAATATTGGTTAAGAATCACTAAATTAGGCATTTTACATTTAGTGCACAGAAAATACTGTACACTATCATGAATCAAGTCCACTTGCTAATCTATAGTATTAACCTAGAACTTAATTTATATTAACATTGTGTCAAGATAGTATTATAGTTACTTATACTAGTGTTAACATTGGTACCCAGTATATGTTGAGATTGTATCAACATAATATTATAGTCAGTTTTAACATTGGAACCCAGTTGCTGGCACTGTGTCAAGAATCAAGATGACATTATAGATTTAGTGTTAACATCGAGACCCAGTATATGCTGGGATTGTGTCAAGATAACATAACAGATAGTGTTAGCATTGGGAACAAGAATATGTTGGCAATGTGTTAAAATAATATAGACAGCATTAACATTTGGACCCAGTATAAATTGGCATTGTGTCAAGATAACAATTAACATTGTAGATATAGTATCAACATTGGGACACAGGATATGTTGACATTGTGTCAAGATAACATTATAGGTATAGTGTTAACCTGGAGATGCAGTATGAGGCAATACCAATACACAATTGTCCATTGAGTAACTTACAATTTGGTGTTTTGTTATATTGACATCTGAAGTAATTTTCAACATTGTGTGATCTCATCTTACAAACATATCATTCCCATTTTAACTTCTATCAACTTGCAAAAATAAAGCTTATTTCACATTCCTATTATGTGTCTGTTTTACTGTAAATGTTGTTCATCTGAAAGATGTGAGCAAAGAAAATAATTTATCACCCACCATCCATCTATAGCCTAAGGATCCCCAGTAGAGGGAGTCATGGGTATCTTTATACCACCATACAAAGATGTTTTTCTTGCCATTTTAATTTATATTCACTAGCTGCTCTCTGGTTCAGAGCACCAAAATACATAATCTTCCCTTCAACCATGACCATGTTATATAAAAGAATCATGCACTCTGTTTAAATTATATATGTATTTCCTATAACTATAATGGTTGTTGGAGTAAAAATATATAATGTTGTTACCATAGTTTTATTAAATTTATGTATGTTATATTATTTAGACAACAGAAAATAAAATGTTTGATCATTACTTTCCATAAGAAACTGGTCTATTTAATTTGTAAGTGTTCAAAAAAATCATTCAATCAGTGTCACCACTCACTTGGTGAGTATCATATAAAAAACATCTTAGTAGTGTGATGATACAACTGTATCACCAGCTTCTCAGTGCAGTTTCATTCAGTGTTGGCATTGAGCCATTCTACATTTGGATTGTTTCACTCAAAATCAGAAATAGACTAGGGACATAAAAGGCTTGGAAGCTTGCATTCATATACATATTTTTAAATTACAGGCAATATGTGAGCAGAACTGGAACAGTTCTTTTTGTCTCAGTAAATGATTATAAGTACAAACATTTTATTTATAATAATTTTTCACAATCAATGAATGATGTTTAAACAACATAAAAACATGATTCAAATTGACTGTATTTTCCTAGGCGTGAGTAGTAGATTTAAATAAAATCAATCTGATATCTTTTCTCAATAATTTAATATAAGGACTGAAAAGGGCTCCTTAGGCTTACTGCTATTAAAAGTTATTTTTATCTTGATCCAAAATAATTAATGATTCATACATAAACTGACCTCCAAGTTATCGCAAAAAGGAATCATTTGTAACAAGTTGTGACAAATAAAAATATAATTGCAATGGTAGGTAAACTGGTGACTACAGATCAGTGAAGGAGTACCAGATAATTTCTAGTAGCATAGTTGTAAAGTGACCTTTGGGATAAAGCATGTTTGTAATGTGTGGCTTCTCTATTTATCACCAATCAGTAGGGAGGAAGGGAATAAGCTGATATTTGAAACTAACAGAATAAACATTGTTGTCTTCACAATATTTTCCTCCCACCGAATTATAATACAAATCAGTGAACTTCTATGTTGGAACTTTTTATGTTTAAAAGTGGGAGACCTAGGCATCCCATTTTGAAGTTATTGTGGATAAGAAACCTAGTATCAGATGTAAATACTGATATATTGTGTTTGTTTTATTTATTATTTTATCTATGCTCACAAAACAGACACATGTAACCACAAACGTATATGTAGTAAAAATAACTACACTTTTGATTGAAACACATGTAAAACTTGGTAATTACCCAGTTTCTACCATTTCCCCTATAATTATCATTATTTATAATATAACTATGGTAGAAATAACTTTCTATAAATCCACCTGATTAAAATATTTTGGTATTTCATTTTCTAAAGATTTAATATTGCAAGATGTATCTAGTTGTTAAATGATTCCACAGTTACACAACTTTGAGACTTTGTTATTATCATAGGTTTGGCTTTAATTATAAGAATTCTACACATACTGTAGCTACTGGTATGTTTTGTGAGTTATTTTTAATTTAATATATAATGAATAATCGTTTAAAATTGAACTACCACAAAATATGAATTATTATATTTGCCTAGCAATGACTCAGTCTGTTTGTATTAAATTTTTTTTTTAAATTATTAATGCTCTTTTCTAAAACTAGTTCAAAATAATTTTTCAAAACTTTATTTGCATATTTATGATAAGGTAATATTACTGTGGAACATCATGATTTCTAGAAGAAGTTTCTAACCAATTTATTAAAAATATTCTAAGTTAAATAGTAATTTACTTTAAATTTACAGCAATTTAATAACATTATCAATAAATTCTTGGTGTTTACATGATTCTTTTAATTTCTTGTACTTACATACATTAGCAGTTTATTAATCTGAAGCCACCCACATTACACATATTTTATCGTTAAAATATATCATCAACAACTAATCCACCAAAAATGTTATCGCTAACATTCTCTGATAACAATTTGTGACACCAGATCCAACATTATCATATCTCTTAATATCTACCTGATCTCTCAAATATGATATATATATATATATATATATATATATATATATATATATATATATATATATATATATGCTGATATACTGACATTTTAGCCATGACTGGAAAATGGTTGAAGGAATCAGATGAGGATAATATGCAAATAGTTGGTGGCATCATGGCAAATGGAAAAAAAATGGTGGTGGAGTTGGCTTGCTATTCGGGAGGACATTATCTGTGAAATGCACATCTGTAAAAATGAAGACATTTGAGTGCACGGATGCTGGTGTAACAGCTGGAGGTACTTCCTTGTTGTTACTTGTGGTGTATCATCTACACCCTAAATACAAAAAAGGCAAATCTCTTCTTTGGTGAATTTAATAGTTAGTGACTTTAATATTCACTGGAATAAATCACATGATTCTGACATACTAAGGCTAAGTGAAATCCTGAAGAACTTGATGACTGTTTTCAAAAGCCAACTTACACTAGTGGAAATATTTTGGATCTGGTGCTCAGTCGCTGAGATCAGTGTTGTGAAGTGTATTATTGTTTCTGAGCTAATAGCTGACCATGCCATCATGATTTAACAATTGACAAACAATGACTTCCCAAGAAAAGGGTCACAATGCAGTCTCCAGCCCATACCTTTGAGGATCTAGTCAACCAGTATAATACATTCTTATGCACCATGATTGATAAACACGCACTGCAATGCACACAAAAATTCACTGAGAGACCTATGTTTCCTTGGCACAACATGGATATAAAAAAGCTAAAAATTAGCATCTTAAGTGTGAATTACTGAATGGGTCTACAGATGAACTACATTGACTGTATAGAAAGACATAATACTGACATCTACAAGGAAACCAGACATGATCTCAATAAACTCATTGCTGAAGCTAAACTATCATACTACAATGACAAAATCCGGAATGGGTGCCATGACCAAGTCACTTTTTAAGTTCATGGATAAAATGTGCCACAAGAAATAGGAGATACTCTACGATTCCCCCCCTAAGCTGCTAGTGGTATCGTTCAATGAATACTTTGTTCAGAAAATAGGTTGCATCCAGAGTAATCTGGACATACAACTGGACAATTCTCCTGAAATACCATCCATGGCTGAACATGTAGAAGCTTTAACATCTTTCTCTGTGTTTCAACAAAAGTCACAGTCAGCCATTGAGAAAATCATATCGTCCCCAGGGGCATCTTGTTCAATTGACCCAATTCCAACTTGGTTATGAAACAATGCAAACAGTAACTCATACAAGTTATCACCATAATTGTCAAACAATTTTCCTGAATCTATGGAGGGCCATGGTCAGACATTTGATCAAGAAATCCTCAATGAACCCAGCTGATTTCAAGAATTATCAACCGGTGTCCTACATTAGTTTCATATAAAAAGTGACTGAAAAATCTGTTGCTGGTCAGCTGGAAACCTGTATACTTGATAGTTACATTGAAGAGAAATTCCAATCTAGGTAGAGATCCAGACACAGCACTGAAACAGCCATACTCAAGATAGTCAATGACATTAGTTGTTGTATTCATAAGGGCAGAGCCACAGTGTAATACTTGAGTTATTAGATCTCAAAGTACTATTTGACACTTGTTCACTATGACATTATAGCTGAGTGACTGTCTAAGAGGTTAACCATAAGAGGTGGTACTTAATTGGATTGCCTCCTATTTGCGCAGTCACATACAATTGGTTACTTATCATGGAAACCATGTCATTGCTTGCCGAACTATTGTGTGGCATCCCACAGGGGTCTGTTCCAGAACCCTGCTATTTGTGATGTATGCCATACAATAACAATATGTGATATTTATATAGCGCCCTATTCAGCTATAAGCTGCGCTAAGGCACTTTACAATATTATTTACAATATTATTATTCCTGACGCAGACCTGTTTCCACCCAACACACATCTCAACTCCCAATTAAAGGCACAAAGTGCTACTCAAACAAACTGCCATCGTGTCCTGTCAGGTACTCATTTTTTATGGATGAGTGAACCAGTCGCCACATGACAACATTGCACCTCACAGAGCCTCGAACCTGGAACCGTTCGGCTACGAGTCCTGCGCTCTAACTAACTGCGCTATCACCTCTTAGAGATATCATGCAATGCATCATGTCTCATTCATATGCACAGGATACTCAACTGTATGTCACATTTGACCTGGACCTATCTAATATGGCAAAAGTAACAAGGATATTTCCACCTTCATTCATCTCTCCAAAGGGACTGGAAAAGCTTTTACGTGCATTCAGCACTTCACGTCTAGACTATTATAACTCCATCTTGTTTGGCTCCTGGTGAAGCAGAGTATCAACATTTTGTAATCACATACAACCCCCTAAATTTTTCCTTTTTGTCATAGTTGTTCTTATTGTTGTAAAGCAACCCAGAACAACATGTTGGATGTGTTGCTATAGAAATCATACATGGGCTGATATCCTTAGTGGTATACTAAGAAAACTGAGAATCTTTGCATTAAGGTAGGATCCAGTTATATAAATTCTTCCATGTCTGTAAGAAATCTAGGGCTTATATTAGATAATACCCTAGGAATGGAGAAGCAGGTGAATTCAATATGTAAGTCCTGTTATTATCTAATAAGAAATATAGGACTTATTCATAAGTACATAAATGATGAGACATACAAGACTTTAGACCAAGCACTTATTATTTCTTGACTGGACTATGGCAATGCATTGTTATATTAATATCCCCCTCTCTCTGACAAACTACCTACGGCGAGTGCAGAACTGTGCTGCACGTCTGGTGACACACACTCACAAAAGGGAACATAAAACACCAGTTTTGTTCCAGCTGCACTGGCTTCCTGTATGTTTCAGATCACTCTACAAGATCATGTTTCATTCAGCTGTGGAACGAGTTGCCAAACCACATTAAACTCGAACCAAGTAAAGACATATTATGTAAGGTTCTTAAAACCCATTTATTTAAATTGGCATATTTATCATACTAAACCAGTTTATTATGTTGGAATGTATTTGATCTATATGAGCTCAGAATATGTTTTAATTGTGTTTTAAATGTTAAGCGCCTAGGAGCAATTTCAGTTGAATAAGGTGCTATATAAAATATTATTATTATTATTATCTCCAAGGCAGTGTCTTGGGCCCAATCTTGTTCATTATATTCATATCTACCAGATGTGATGACAGCTACTTGGCAGATGACACCAAACTATTTCAGGCTGTTCGGTATATATGTCTGACCATTTCCAGTTAAAGAAAGATCTTTACAACCTAATAGATTGGTCCCTTAAGTAGCAGCTGGGGTTTAATGTAAAATCATTCATCTAGGCAGTGCCAATATTCTTCACAAATATGAGATGAATGACATAACAATGGATTTGGGAGTAATGGTAGATGAGTTGAAATTCCTACTCAGGCATTTAACAAAGTCTCAGGAATGCTGGGCCTAGTCTGGGCAACTGTTACCAGTATGATAGTGTGATTTGGCACACTATATTTAGATGCAACAAACCTGAGATAAAGAAGATCCAGTGTAGAGAAACCAGAATGATTCCAAGCCTGAAAGGACTCGGCTATGAAGAAAAATTGAGATTGTCATCACTCAAACACCACAGATGGGGCAATATGTTCCAAGTGTATAAAACAGACATGGGGTCAATTCCATTTTGCCAATCCCAATAAATTCCATTTAGTCAATTCCACATCAAATTTATCAATTCCATTTCCGTTTTTTACAGACTACTTTTTACAAGGAGTACCTACTTGGAATACCTACTCCAAGTAGTTTATATTCCAAGTTGAATTGTCATGGAAGAAATATTTCTGAATTAATCAATTCCAAATTTATCAATTCCAATTCCGGAATTGAATTGACCCCACGTCTGTTATAAGATATAGAATGGCATTAACAGAATAGACCCAAGTATGTTTTTCAGAGTGGTGTCAGGTTTGACCATAAGAAGGCACAGCAAAAGATGGTCAAGTGACATAGGAGACTATGTATGAGACAAAATGTGTTCAGTCAATGAATAGTTAATGACTGAAACTCAATTTCAGCTCATGTAATGGACAGCCCAACACTTAACACATTTAAGACTAGATTCTGGAATAAGGAGAAATACATGTAAAGTCATACTTCTCCGATAGATTGATAATATGAAAATAGTTAATAATTGCCCATTTGTGACCAAACAATTGTTGGAATCACACAGATATCAAGAAGTGGTGGATTTGTCTTGTGGGTAGTTAAAATGGAAGTACATGATTTATCAGTATATGTTGCTTAGTGGTTGTTTGTATTATATTCATGTCTTTGTGGTGACATGGCGTGGTTTGGATGTGTGGGTTTTTTGTTTAGTAATTATTTGTATTATGGTTCAGCCAAGTCAGAGGTGATTGGACCATGTGGCTCTACTGGACAACAACTCTGACGATGCTGAGGGGAGAATTCCCCTATATACACCTAGATTTTAAAGACATAAAGGAGATTTTTCTTGACTTAAAAGTGTCTACATGAGTTCGGAGCTTTGTATGGTGAATGAGACTGATTAGTTAAGACTCAGATCTGGCATGGACTGAGATTGTGGCAAGTCCGGGATCTCATGATTAATTTAGTTTTTTATATTTTAGACAGCCAGTTATGACCTGTATTATTAGTATATAGATCTATACATTCGGTATCAAACCTAAAGACAACTGTAATAACTTTTTTATTTATTATTACACTATTAATCTTGTTGTGACTATAATATTTTATTTCATGGATTATTCATCCACACATTAAAAATCTACAGTACAAAATCAATTAATTTTTTAGATTTATACTAGTCATGTTATAAGTTGGTGACATTGGTTGCAACATCATGTTAATAACCCACACCAATTACAATAACCGATAACTGTCATTTTAGACTTTGAGGCTGCACTTTGGAGTGCTATCTGTGAAGTAATCCTGGACATCATGATCTGAGACTGCCATTTTCATTAGAGTCAGGCTATTTGGTGCAAAGTTCAGGATTTGGGTTTGGCCATCGTATACATGGAAGATGCCATACCATTTCTCAACCACTCCAACATACTACATAGAGGCTGTGTTGAATAAGCGACAGCCTGGGGATTCTCCCCGAAAAACAAATCAATCAAACTTCAAAGTTCAAACCCTGTTTGACTTTGAGTGCTAGTCCATCTTATGATCTTTGCTATGAGCCTATAGCACCCTGTTTACAGGGAAGCATTTATATATGTATATACTTATTAATCATTCTTATTAGCATTATGGTTATTATTGATGGTTTAAGCATTATTATTATAGTAAAGGTTCCCAACTACCCAAGGCAAAGGCGAATATAAAACGAGGCGAAACTAACTGACAGGCAAATAAAATCGAGGGCGAATAGTCTAATTCCCATATAGCCTTATAGGTCTAACCTCTATATATAAATCTAGTGACTACTGTTAGTAGTACTGTCTCTAGATCTAGTCTATCATCTAAAATACTAAATCTAGCAGTAGCAGGTTCATGAAAATAAAAGGAAAATGGGCGATAATATAGTATTGACAACCATCAAATTATTCTTACCATTTAGCAAGGACTGCATCTGACATATAATCTTCATCACTGTCTGACATACTAATGAAATTGGGTAATGGCAAGCTTCTCCCCTAAATATATGAAAATTTATTTGTACTTGAGACGTAACAAAACAAAAAAAGATGTCTCCGCCACACAATTACAATAACTGTTCATTTCGGCCCGGAATGATACAGTTCGCATTATGAGCTAAGCTAAGGGAACATATTTCAGTAATGTTTGTAACAAAATATTCTTGACCAGATAATACTATCCATCTATCTATATTATTAATACTTAATTATATATATTACCATAAACATTCGGACTTTTAAATTTAAAAAAAATTCTAAGTGATATAAACACGAAATTAATATGTTCCGAAAACTACCA
Source organism: Paralvinella palmiformis (assembly GCA_025642065.1). Lineage (NCBI taxonomy): Eukaryota > Metazoa > Annelida > Polychaeta > Terebellida > Alvinellidae > Paralvinella > Paralvinella palmiformis. The sequence continues at coordinate 478,556 of JAODUP010000043.1, read as the reverse complement.
TATTTTATATATCCCACAATGCAATGCATACCAATTCCCGCCAAATCTGAGTAACAATACTTTGCTCAAAGCTTGTCCTTTTAAAGTTTTTGATATTTAGATCCATTGTGCGGAGATGGAAGGATTCGATGATCCAGGTGTTTTCTTTAGCGATAACTTCGGTTCAGAGGATCAACAAGATGACCTCCAAATCAACAGATTACAAGTTAAGAATAGGTTCCGCGAATTCATAAGGCAGTTTCACGAAGGAAATTTCAGCTATCGTTACAGGTGAGAGAACCAATCATGAATAGATCTATAAAGTCACAAAGTGGGTATTATTATATAATTATATGACAAAATGACAGTCACTGAGTCAGTCAAGATACATGAAATTAAATTATGAATAAAGTATAGATCTATCTGTGTGCCAGTCTTAAAACTACAAACACACCACCTCTACTCCGGCTCTAGAGTCTAGTCTCTAGATGTAGATCTATATCAGTATATCACTATATGCATTGCATGGACTGATGGAGGCTGCTAGGTCACTATCACTGCGATCATATTTTATTTCACTGATCATATTTTATTTCAAGCCCAACAGCAAATAAATAAGCCTCCAAAACAAGCCCCCCCAAAAATCATCAAAATAATTTTACTGTGATAGATCTATATTTACTAGATTAGTACATAGATACCAATAACTGAATAAGATTACAGATATCCATGCTCCTAAATATATATATGTAAAGTACATCATACTAGGTATCCCAACTAAAAAATTTCAACTTGTATAATGATATTAAAATTGAGCTCATAACAAGACATAAGAAAGAGACTTAGTGCTGAAGTAAAAAAAAACTTTAATTGAATCAAATCGTTCCAGTAGATTTTTTCTCTCTGACCATTTGTAGTACTTATTTAAAAAAAATTAACCACACATTTTTACGCTTAAATGAAAGCCATCTTTGAAGCCTCATATATAGTAATTCCCTGGGAGTTACACTTCTAGAAAATATCATGATGTGTTCTCTATACTTCATCGTATTATTAAATGCTATATTATATACACCAGTTCATTACAAGCATGACAAATCTAACGATCAAATCGGCACATTACCCAAAATTAATCTTTTAAAACCTTGCAAAATAGCACAAAGTGCCATGTTTCATACACTATAATTATATAAGGATTATAAATATTGTCCATATATTTTCTGTTAGCCATTAATATATAGAATATGGTTATTTAATTTCACAACCCTTTGATCAATATTAAAGATTGTGCAGTTGAAAACAACAACATGTGTAGTTTTCACAAATGTCCGAAGGTTGTCAAACCATGAAAATATGCAATAAATATGTTAATTTTCAGAATATCAGCCTGAACTTTTAACACAATGTACATTTCATTAAGATACAAACAATAACAGAATGCTGACTTACAAAAATTTATTTACTCAAATTGTTACCAATGTCTGCTGAAAAGTTCAAAAATATTCTAATGGATATACCTTCTGTGAATATTTGATTTATGACATAGAGGATTTGCACCCATTAGCATTTAAAACTACCTAAATATCAGCAGCAAAAACCAATTCACTCAAAACTTAAGCAACATTATCTGTCCTCAGGCATCTATATACAGTCTGTAACCCTGTTTAAAAACTGAATTGTTGCCACCTCTGAACTTGTCACTTTTAACAGTGCCAATAAAAATCCATCCACATATTCATATGCAACTGCAACCGATGAGCCCTGATTCAGGCCGATTATTAAATGTAAAGGCATCTACTGTCTTGCATTTTTTTTTCGACTTTGAAATTTATCTGATTCAGTCAAAATTAGTTTTCTTTGTTTGGTTGAATTCTTGGTCCAAGTCAAAATGCATCACTGTACTAAATGTTGCATTTATAATCCAATGTGGGTTCAGCATAGGCAGTCCTGGGAACAGCAGCCTTGTTCACCTTCAACCTTGTGACAGCTGAAGCCATATCAAGTTAGCAGGGAATGGCATCCATAGCCATTAACACTGACCAGATTAAGTCCAATGTACCACCAGCTGAAAAGCAATAATGAATTGTTCTTAAATTACATATCATATTTAACTGACATTTACTATTGAGCCAGACACTCACTGATTCAGTGTATGTCACTATGTCTATCACTCTATCAGTCTAGACTATGTGTACTGTATAAGTGTATTTATCTCATATAAATGTTATCACCAATTACTATAGATTTACTTCAGTGTAAACCTTTTTAATTTAGATAAGTATATTATAACAAGCACGGAATGTATTTATAATACAGTGAACTTTTAAATAAGGTGACAAATTTGTATGATTTGCGCAGTCTGAATAAGCTGAATTGTATATATCAATGTATTATCGCTCAACACAAACAATATCGAAAAGTTCTAAGACAAATGACAGGTGACCTGCATTTGTTTCCGTCATATGCTTCATTAGTGTTATTTATTAATACAATTTACGTATTATTTACAACATATGAATTATTGTATACGATATTTTTTCTGTGGGTTGTAGTATATCGATAAACTAAGCAAAACATGATTTTAGTATAGCAAGTCGGTTGCTAGGCCTGCCACATTATTGCTCAGTTTTAACTTTACGAAGTATTTCCACAGCAGGCGTCCGACTTCAAAGGCAAATATCTTCAAACCTACGTAAATATTACTATTTCAAACTGCTCTAAAATAAAATAGTTTAACTGATAATAAAGTACATACCAGTTATGGTCCGCAAAGCCAAGGTAAAGTTGTTGTTTAAATCAATATCCATAAGTGCCAATAAATCTGGATTGCCATTCATCCGTGTAGAACTCAAGATGGCGCGGTTGCGCACGAATATCATCACATTGTTGATTGACCATAATATATATCAAACTACTGTTTGCGTAACTTTATAAAGGATATATTGGTCTTTCAATGGTTATATGTGGCTTTTTTATTTGCTTCCAGAAATATTTATTTTTCTTGTCTTAACATTTCATTTCGTTTTTTGGGGAACTATTTCTTCTCACACCTAATAGCCACATATACCATTAGAAAGGTCAGGGAGTGCTGATTCTAATGTGTATGAAGACTATTATAGGGAGTAAATGGTCAGCAGCAAATACTGCTGTTTGTCAGGGGGGTGTCGCGCCGGCTGCTGTGAGAACGCTTCCAAAACAGACTTGTGCTCTTTAATAGGCACATCATTTACTGTTATGGCATTTATCAAATACACACTCAATCAAATAAACACGCATACTCATTGAAAGAGGAAAGAGTCAAGATTACAAAAATATAAACTATATTGATGTAGCTGAAACAGAAATATGAAAAAAAGTTGGACAAATAAGGTTTAGCATCTGGACGCGCTTTATACTCGTCTGTTGGGATACCTAATTATACACAAAGACTAAAGTATTGTGCTAATTGTAATAGTGAGTTGATGATTTGGCTCACTAGATTTAGATGCAACAAACCTGAGATAAAGATTAAAAGAAGATCCAATGTAGAGAAACCAGAATGATTCCAAGCCTGAAAGGACTTGGCTGTGAAGAAAGATTGAGAATGCCATCACTCAAACACCACAGGAGGGGCAATATGTTCCAAGTGTATAAAACAGACGTGGGGTCAATTCCATTTTGCCAAACAACTACTGTTCATGTGCATAAAATGTATGAATTTGTGAGTCAATATACTGTATACTGAGAAAAACCCGGCTGGGCTAAACCATTTTAACACAGGTTAAACTCCAACCCTGCTTCTTCACCAGCAACTTGTAGTGGAACATATATATCTTATTCAGCATTGGGTTGTACATTACTGGAACATGCAGTGCATGCCCAGATGGCATGCTGCATAATAGTTCCAATATAGCAACACCAGTCACACAATGTATCATTAATACATACAAAACATGAAAAAATCTTGACTCACAGTGCTAACATAGATATAAACTAACCTAAAAAACATGGCTGTCATTTAGTATCAGTCATATCTTGGTTGTGTTCTAATTTTATTATGTATTTATGTATAAATATAATGTATCTAAACATCTGAGGTTGAGCTTGGTGTTTAGCCAAGTTATCTAGACCCTGTGTATAATTCTGTGAGCTTGTATCTATCCTGGATCTAGATTGAAATTGGCTTTTGTTAGAATTGGACATTTAGCAGGATGTTTTCAATTATAATTTAAGGTAAGTAATTGTTGTTTGTACATTTTCATTTACAGAGATCAGCTAAAGAGACATTACAACTTGCGCCAGTACTGGCTCGAAGTGGAATTTGAAGATTTGATCAGTTTTGATGAAGTACTTGCAGAAAAATTACAGAAGCAACCCACAGAGCACATGCCACTGGTACGTTCTCTCGAAACTTAATTATTCAGAGACGTAGCATCGCAGAGATAGCATTTTATCATACTATAAGTCAATATAATTTTGAATGTGGCTTTCATATATTTGTTTTAGCTGTAAATTTATAATAAAATTGACTTTTTATGAAAATACCAACAGGATAGGTTCTTAAATATGTAAATGATAGTTTGTTATCACTGGTCTTATGTCTTTATAAGTTTCTGATTATGGTTGAATATTTGTAGATGTCATTCATGAAAATGAATTGCCTAGATGTTTAGTTTAGTGTCTATGTGGAGACCATAGGATTAACTTGTATAAGTAAATTAATGCCTTTTAAAGAATATTCATTGAGAACTAAATGATAATTTGTCTTATCTTACATAGTTTGAGGAAGCTGCAAAAGAAGTGGCAGATGAAGTGACAAAGCCAAGACCAGAAGGAGAGGAAGATGTTTGTGATATTCAGGTGATGGTAAAGTGGAATGCACATCCTCATGGTCTCCGTGATCTTAAGGTAATCTTTTCAAACTGAATTTTTTATGTGATTATGATTATCATTGATATATATATAAGGGAACAAGTATTCAGTCTGAATATTAGTGAACTGTAAATGCTTTGGTCATCTATTCTATTGTAGTAATGCTAAATTAGCACATATTCATGAATATGGATTCCAAATTGGGAAATTGGTATTTCTAGTGGTATATTTAGTTTTAGTTTATTTTCCTTCTACTGTGTATAGATGGCACTTTGATATGAAGTAAATGCTACAGAGATATGATTCAAGATATCTGTTTATGTTACAGTCAGATCAGATGTCGCATCTTGTGAAAATACCTGGTATCGTGATAGCTGCATCTACCATCAGAGCTAAGGCTACGAGAATCAGCATCCAATGTAGGAGCTGTAGGAACTTCATGAACAATCTACCTGTGAAACCTGGCTTAGAAGGTTACGCCCTACCGCGGAAATGTCCTACGTACGTTTCATAAGTTAATGTCATGACACATTGCTCATCTAGTGTATATGTGATTTAGGTTTAATAAAGCATCTTACTGGCAAGAGGTTTTCAAATGTCCTCTGTGGTAAAATTACATAATACCACAGTACATCTGGATATTTAAGGAAATATATATATAAATTATAAGAAGTTGGTAGCGTGTTTGGACCACAGATCTGTGTTGAATCTCGGTGTGGGCATATCTGAAGGGTGTTTCATCTTTGACTTTGCTTCATTGGCTTCCGGGGTTGCTTGACCCATTTAGTCTAACATTTGCAAAAAAGTGGCCGTAAAACATCACAAGAAAGCCAACATAAAGTATACACTTCTTGTGTATATTTTAATGGTGCTATGTAAATACAGTTGGGTTATTTGTTAGATAGATTTTAGTTCATATTAACAAAGATAATTTCAGACATATCTGTCTGGTGATATTTTCAGTGATCAGGCAGGACGTCAGAAGTGTCCCATTGATCCATTCTTCATTGTGCCCGAGAAGTGCAAGTGTGTAGACTTCCAGATCTTAAAGCTACAAGAGTTACCTGAGGCAGTGCCTAATGGTGAAATGCCAAGACATCTTCAGCTATACTGTGACAGGTATCTCTGTGAAAAGGTTGTACCTGGTAACAGAGTTACTATAGTTGGCATTTATTCCATAAAGAAAGGATCTGTCAGCAAGGTCAGTATCTCAAAAATGGAATGATTTTAAGTTGAAATGATTTATGGCACTTTTTGATGAATTAAAGAGAATATGGTTAGTGTTAATCTAACTTGATATATAAAATATTGCTGACAATGTGGATGGATGTATATCCTGTTTAAAGAAATTCTATTTATGGGGATAGCTAAATGTATCATGTTATATATTGCTGTCATTCAGTGATGAAATCCTCTATGGCTGCAGCCATCATTGAAGGTATTTCTGGTCGTATACCTCTGGGGCTGTTCATTATCGAACCCATTAGTTAGCAAACACAAAATTCCCTGAACCTATTCATCACTGAAGATTGGATTTATTAGCCACACACAGTGACTGTAATGTACTTTGCACTGAAATAATTTTACTGGCTTTTTGATTTTCTGTGAATGATATTGTGGGGGTTATTTTTTACTTAATTATCAATGATACTATCAATCATAGCTGTATCCAAACATTCCCAGACAAAGTTAGTGTGTGTGCGTAATTTGATACCATGTTTGTTTATTCTTTATTACATTAATATCCAAATTGTGTTTGATAACCAATACTTTATAGCCACAACAATAGAAGTCTAATTTTTATAAATTTAGGTGTTCAGCAGAAACATTCACCTATTTTTTCATGAGTGAATCATTAAAGAAGAAATTGTTCATAATTAAATAATTAATAGTCATTAAAAGTCGATTAATCAGCACTTTGAATTGGATTATTTAATGTGCGGTGATCGTTTACACATTTTGACATTATTTATGATATTTGTGAGTATAGCTGTATTAGTCCTGAAAATTTGAAATGAAGGTGGACTGTCCCTTTAAATCCAGTAATTTGTCAGATATGATTGAATATAGGTTTTCATAAAGATTGCCTGAGGTCATTTTTAAAGAACTAATGGTAATTGTATTATACTCCTGTTCAGTTCTTAAAATCACCATTGTTTGGGGCATACTAACATTGTATTAGTATGTTACTGCAAATAATGTAGTTATTTTATTTGAAGAAATAAATAACAAAAGTAATTTCTTAATTATAATACCCATTATTAATATAGAGATTTTAATAACTCAAACATTTTTAAGAGAAATTATTTCCACATTGTTCACATCTGTAGGTACAAAAACAGATAATTCAGCATCACCATAACATGTGTATGCTCTAATTTTAAACTACTGATTCAGGGAAACCCAATACATGTGAATGTTAATAATGCACATTAAAATGGCTGAAAAACAGCTGAAACTTCAAAATATGAAACTACTATGAACAGACAAGCATGGATTTAAAATATTAAAATTAATACTAATACATACTAACCTCTACACTTTCAAAATAGCATCTATTTACATAGACTGGTGTTTCATGGGATTCGATGGAACTACAACTCTCAGCCACACAGTCAAAACTATAATAACACACACAGGATATTGTTATCTTGCTCAATTTGGACTACTTAATTAAGTCATGCTTAATATATTAATTTATTCTTACTGGGTAGGGTGCCTCTGTGGTCTAATTGGTAGCACATTGGATCACAGATCAATACCACCTGAGTTTGACCTGGCGTGGGCGTATCTGAAGGGTGTTTTATCTTTGAATTCGCTTCATAACCCATTTAGCTCAGCCCATTTAGCCTATCATATGCACAAAAGTGGCCATAAAACACCAATCATCATAATCTTATTGGGAAAGATGTAAAGAATGACAAGCAAATACAATCTACAAATAACCACCACATAAAATAACCTATGACAGAAGTCAAAATGTCTTCTCCAGGTTTCTTTTAACAAAATGTATTGCTTAAATGTGTAAGATTTTAACTGTACCCTGTATCAGTCAGGCTATTGAAGTTCATTACAGGTTTAACTGTGTCAGCCCAAGTTTCTAAAGAACCAAGAAGTATCTTAAACAGTCCATTTGATACTTGATATCTCAAAGTATTACAATACTACAAGTTATCAGTATTGATTTTTCACATGTATTGCGATACTTCAATATATCAGGTGTTGAACCGATATATATATATATATATAATATTAGTGTGTGTGTGTGGCATGATGTAATATAACCCTTATTAATTGGATATATAAAAGGTGTCATATAATAATTGTGTATTTTATAGAGAGGTGCCAGAGATAAGGTCAGTGTAGGTATCCGTCAGCCATATCTACGTGTCATCGGTATTCACGTGGATACAAGTGGTCCTGGACGCAGGGCAGGGGGACCACTAAACCCTGGAGAGGAAGATGACATCCGCCATTTGGCAGCTTCACCAAACATTTATGAAAGTATTGCAAAGAGTATAGCACCTTCTATATACGGCAGTATTGACATAAAGAAAGCGATTGCATGTCTTCTGTTGGGAGGATCTCGAAAAAGGTGATATTTATTTATATACTGTGTCAGTTAGTTACAGTTGAAATTGACTATTGATATACAGTTTGACTCCATTCTAATACTGTGTTTGAGGCCAATAAACATGACCCATGTTATAAGTGGACTGTGGATAGCTATGGTCTGTGTGCATTAATCATATTTTCCTCCACTTGAGAATAATTACAAAATCACATAGTTTAGGAAAGTTAATCCATAGTTTGTCGTATTTTCATGTAGAAGTCACAGCATAATCATTTGAATCCAGTTAGAATGATGAATAGACCGATTCAGTTACCCCTGCTGCCACCGTGCAGCTGAATTTCACACTACGGTCTCGGGCTAGATGTCTAAGAATCACTGTGTTGCATGGTGATTTACGCGTATAGTGGCTGATAAATGTCATACTGAAAAGCTGTATTTAGGCTATTTACCAGCTCTATTTGGATTTAATTTATAGTCCATTAATGGTATGGGATCTCCAGATCATAATTTTGCATTTAATAGGAATGGCATATACTTCATCCAACAGATATATGCTACTAAACTAAGTAACCTTCAGGACGATTTGCATGGCTGTCATGGTCGGCCTGTCTAGTACAAACTTATTTTTTGTAGAACCTTTGCCATCTGACATGACGGTGTGAATGTATAAAACCAATGATCACATAGAATATAATTCAATGGGTGGTTCCTATTACTGTAACATTGGTATTTATGCATAATATCTTGTATTGAAAGTGAACTAGCTATTTTATTTTCTGAATCAGCCATTCGTGCAATGTAAATGTCAAGGCTGTTCATACTGTAATGTAGTAACATTTTTTATTTAATAATATACAGGTGATACATATATGATTGGTTCTCAGGTACAAGTAAAATTAATATTTCCAAAACTCTACATTAAATATTTAAAAGCTCTTCATTAAAATCAGTCTTTATATGGAGATTTTAATTAATAGAACTCAAATAATACTTTTAAAAGTTGTAAATTGAGGTACAAGTAGTGAGAATTATTTTGTGGGCAAAGCTGTGGAGTCACTGTTGGTAATGAGTAATAAGTGACTGTTGGTAAAAAAATTAGGTTATGATAAATACAGTGTTAAAATTTAATTGATCAAAATATTTTCAGTGAATTTACCGGGGGGGAAATCACTGAAAATTTTATTTCTCAGTCCAAATAATCAGGGCCAAAGATGTTACACATTACACAACATTACACATTACTACATCATATTAATTTCTGTGGTATATTCAACCTTATTATAATCATGCCAGACTGTTTATGTATTGATTCTGATTTTAGTGTATTATTTCACATGCCTGTGAAAGATATTTTAATATCTTTATGTATGATGTATATTAGGTTACCAGATGGTTTATGCAGAAGAGGTGATATTAATCTGCTGCTGCTAGGTGACCCAGGTACTGCCAAGAGTCAGTTGCTAAAGTTTGTGGAGAACTGTGCACCAATTTGTGTAAGTGTCTGTAATACATTGCTAGATTGACACAGGGTATTGTTTTCTGACAACTTTTTAACTTGCATAGTTTTATGTTCCAAGACACTTTATCATAAATCTTTGGCTGCAATATATATGTTCAGCAAATTCAATACATGTGCTAGACAGTCCGATATTAGAGTAGTTAGAGCACTGCACTGGAAACCTTAGGATACCAACTTGAATAATACCTGCGTTCTTGTGGATTTGGCTTTTGACCATATGTCCCACATGTGAGCAGTGCTGTGGCTAAACAAACCAGTCACTCATTCTGCATAAGATGTGTGCATGTGCGAGAAAGTAATTACGTATAACTAGAATGCATAATGTTTAAATCACTTTCCAGTTGTGTATGCATGATAGGTAAATAGTTCTTAAATTGTCATAGCAAGATTTATGTTCCTCCTCACTCATGGTACAAAATATAAATGCATTACAGATATATACATCAGGCAAAGGCAGCAGTGCTGCTGGGTTGACAGCATCTGTGAACCGAGATCCAGTAACAGTAAGTAAACATATACTGTCCATTAACATTCAGTGTTATTCCACGTTCGTTATATTTCAATTTAACTACTTCTTAACATACAGTTGGTTCATTTCAAACAAGTGTGCCAAGTTCCATTTGAGGGTTGCTAACGTATGGAATGGGTGTTGCGACTAAACATGTGTAAAATACATTTACAGAGGAACTTCATTATGGAAGGTGGTGCCATGGTGTTAGCAGATGGTGGTGTTGTGTGTATTGATGAGTTTGACAAAATGAGAGAAGATGATAGAGTTGCCATACACGAAGCAATGGAACAGCAGACAATATCTATTGCAAAGGTATTGTAGTTTGACAAAAGATTGGTCTGAAGGCTTCCCACTGTACAGTGATGTATGTTAAATAGAGTATTTCTGATTTAATATTAAATCTGCATTGAGGGTAAATATCAAGTAATGGCATATATCAGTTAAAATGGTTGTGTTTAAGCTGAACAGTTCCTTTTAAATGTTCCCTTTTTTAGGCTGGCATTACCACTACTTTGAACTCGAGGTGTTCTGTATTGGCTGCCGCTAACAGTGTCTTTGGTCGTTGGGATGACACAAAAGCTGAAGAGAACATTGACTTCATGCCAACAATTCTTTCTAGATTTGACATGATCTTCATAATAAAGGATCAGCACGATGAAGCCAAGGATATGGTATAGTGCTTTATGTGTCTATGTTATTAGTATAGGATGGATTAGATTTGATTCACCCTGAGGTGTATATATTTACTAGAGTACAGTGCACCCTCAGTTTTATGCCACTATTTACAATGCCACCCTTGCTTATTGCCAAGAGAACACTGAAAGTGGATTTACACCCTTTATAATGCTTTTCATTATTTAGTTATCACCAACATATAGCAGGTCCCAATCTGCTATTTCCCTCCTTGTATCACCAATCACACACAAAGTAATTACTAGACTGAATACACAAAGCTGTTTCATTGTATGCTACACAAAGCCTAATATCAATGATATTTCTCAAGAAGTTTTGTTGTCACATACAATTACAGGTGTCACTCAATGCTTCCAGTTATCCCCTAAAGCTAACAAAGGCTTGGCTGAAGTGATGCGATAGATAAAGGGATCATATGATCAATAAATATATTTGTTGAATTGCAGTCATTACCAACTTTGTATTGTTTGCCAATAAATACGACAAATTTATACATGTAGTGCTGTGTTATAAAGATCTTCAGTCCAAAGCAGTAGCACTATATTTTAATTATAGTTAATTACAACTTGTAAATGGAGGTATAATAACACCCAATTGCTAGGTAGTATAAGAATTGACATTCATATGTAACTAAACAATGTAGCTTAACAACATGTGTTGTGAATTGATAATTGTTTTTCTAAGTTAACACTCTTTAGAATGCCACTCTCTTTATAATGCCAGATTTGTCTGATCCTAAATGTGGAATTATAAAGAGGGTGTACTGTAATTGTATTGCGCCACCATCAGTTTGACAAAATTGCAATGCCTGTATCGAAACTTATGATGTGGTGTAGGTATACTTTGCTATTTAGTTGGATCCATGCAAGTACCACATCATTTTCAATGCTAAAACTTATATTATTGTCCATCTCATGGTGACACTAATCCATTCTATGTTAAATGCTAGTTTAAGTAATGCCTGGAATCCTCTTTAACCACTTATATGTGGAATTCTGAATATGTAATTCTTTTATAAGTCATAGCATCCACTATGGTGTGATACAAGCCAGTTACAACATGAGGGCTCTCATTGAGTGATTTGGCTAGATATATTTGTGACATAAAAAACACTATTGCTTGATGAACTGCCATGTTTTTGTACTGTCCTGCTATTTATATTTACAGTAATCCTCATAACACAAAACTGCAAATACTAATACAACTGAAAATTAAAGTTTAGTGCTAAAAAAAAGATTAAAATGTCTGCAATAGATGGCATAGTTTAGAAAGTATACTAAACAACTCTGGACCAAATATTAAATTGAAAACAAAAACCCATTCATACAATACTTAGATCATTGCTGAGACCAAACAAAGCAGTCATTTATCCAGATTAAGGGTACTGCCATTTTTTTGGGGAGGGGGGATTCTAGGAATCAATTTATCCATACTCATATTATTGTGGTTTCATTTTATGTATTAACTGTTAAAATAAATTTCAGTTGGATAAACACTGTCACCCTTTAGTTCTGCTCCCACTTCATTTAATTATTTGTTTTAAATCATTTCCACCATGAGTAATAATGTTTTTATTCCAATCAGATCCTGGCAAAGCATGTGATGAACGTACACATGAATGCTCTTCAGACAAGTGAAGATTTACAACAAGGCACCATAGATCTACAAACACTGAAGAAGTTTATTGCTTATTGTAGGACGTGCGTATAGAATGATTAAAATCATATGAATATAGGTCGATGTTACATTTTGGTTGAATTTGTGATTTCTGGAATTTGACATCATTCAGTTAAAGGAACAGTTCACTCTCAGATAATATGGCTTAAATGTGTAATGCCTATAAAATAACCCAAAATCGATGTCAGATTTCAGGAGCACCCAGTCTGTCTCTGGGTCCTAAATAGCAGCACCCACAGACCAATTATTGTTTATTAAACAGCACATGTGGTTGATCATTTGTAATTTATATCAGCATATTTGTATTAGTCCTGAAAATTTGAAATGAAGATGAACTATTCCTTTAAATGCACTTTAAACCATTCTGAAATTGTTTGCTTTTTCAGTGAAATGATTATTGAATATTAAATTGAATATTTGTAGATAACAATTTCAAAATTTTATTATACAGGAAATGTGGTCCTCGTTTATCACCTGAAGCTGCTGAAAAGCTAAAAAATCGTTATGTTTTGATGAGAACTGGTGCCACAGAGCATGAACGAGAGACTGGAAAACGGATAACAATTCCTATCACAGTCAGGTTATTATCTTTTTTAATACTACCAGAAGATGGTTAACTTTGCCACAGTTCATTGGATACTCTGGTTTTTAATATTTTTTAATTTGGAGTGATTTGTTCAAGAATATATGTTAAACACATACAGAATTAAATCAGATGATTTTATGTCTTTTCAAAGTAACATATAAAATGTCATATTCTTGTCTTATGATCTATTTATGGTACTTGTCACTCACTCTGGAATGCTAATAAACAGCTTATATATCAGTTTTTCTATGTTATTTATGCAGACAACTGGAAGCTGTTATTCGCATTTCTGAGTCTTTGGCTAAAATGCGTTTGGCACCGTTTGCCACAGAGGCGGATGTAGATGAAGCACTTCGGCTATTCCAGGTGTCTACACTAAATGCTGCCATGACAGGAAGTCTGGCTGGTCAGTATATTGCTAATGCATCAGGATATTTTGGCTATACAGTTGCCTAATATAAATTAGTATGGTTTAATCACATGGTCTGTGTTATTATGATCAGACTCAAACGGATTATTTAGATATTAAAGGACATGTTTATGTTTTGTGAAATAGGTGCAGAGGGTTTTACGACCGAAGACGATCAAGAAATGCTTAGTCGGATTGAGAAACAGATAAAACGACGATTTGTGATTGGCTCACAAGTATCAGAACATGCCATAGTACAAGATTTTGTGAAACAGGTAAACAGCATTTTGTAGGCACTAAGACACAATGCTTCCTTGGTGGTGGTTGTAATTTCAGAAAATGAAAGTTGCATTTGCCAATGATAATTTTGGGAAATGTTCAAGAAAGAATACTTCCTATTTTCAGTTTTTATCTAATCAGTCATCCATTATTTAGCTCCATTTTTTTATTGTATAAGTTGACATTAATGTTTTTGTATTCCATATCATGAGGACTATAAGACTGGAACTAGTCATCTGCAGGGTTGGAATAATCGTAAATGATTGTAATCAGTTACATGATCTTAAGTAATCATGATTGCCATTTCCAGATACAATATAATCGTAATTGATTACATTGTAAATGTAATCATAATCAGTGATTTCTTTCACAATTATACAAGGTATTTGATTATTTACCATGTTATACCATGCCAGAGATATGGTTTGGCATGTAAGGCAAAAAATAACAATAGAACTGATTTACCCATTGATGGACATATTTATATACACATGATAATTTGTCAGTTTATTGGTTCTATGAACATGAAAGGAAAATGTTTTGAAACACTGTTTCAGAGGTTGCCACTATTATAAGTCATATAAACTGGCATTTCAGATTAACTAGTGTTGTTTTCACTGCGGTTAAGTCCTAGTTCGTCACACAGTCAGCAATCGTGCATGGCTTTTTGTGACACTGTCGTTTTAACTTCAGCTCCAAATGACTCTGATTGGCCAGCAGTCAGATGACAAGCAGTCAATTAAGTTAAGGCATGCATTAGTGAACATAAACAAGGCTACATGTTGGCCCCTGATCGACATCTGGGATGATAAATGTGGGCATTAGACGGAGATCAATAAAGACATATTTAAAACATAGCAATCATTTGGAGTTGGGGGTTTGCAATTCATTACTAAATATACATATCCCAAATATTTAAACAGTTCCATTGAAAATATTTGCAATCTCAGTTTGCATTAAATTTTGTTTATCTCTATAAATACCTGTGGATACATGGTAAATGCATAACTTGCTCCTTTGTTCTATGGTGAATATTTATTTATCTCAGAAATGTTAAAACAAATTAACATCATACAATGGCATCAAAGTCTGTTGTACATTTTCATTTCAAGAACATACCATAAAATGGTTCTTACAAAGCAACATGTAAACATTGTAGCATGTTTATATTGGTATTATACATTTAACTGAGTGAAAATAGATGAACAATCGCATTTATGTTTGTGTTATATACTTTGTAATCGCGATTGTTATCATGATTACTTTACAATGTAATCGTAATTGCTTACATTCAGATTTGAAGGTTGTCTGTAATGGGTAGGTAATATAAATATTGTATTAAAAATAATTTGGTGATTCTTTTTACTAGTTCAACTGGCTACTAAATGACCATTACTTTGTTTCAGAAATATCCAGAACGTGCCATCTGCAAGGTTCTTCTCTTTATGCTGAGACGAGGTGAAATTCAGCATAGAATGCAACGTAAAATGTTATACCGACTGAAATAGATGCACCCATGTACAATTTATTGTGTTCATGTATAGTTATACAAATGATTGTGCTTTATCAAAGTAGCACTTCAATATTGTTATTTTGTTTTGAAATGTATCACAGCTTTCACGTATTTTTATTTTGATAACACAATGACATTAAAGGTTGTTTAGACATGTAGTCAGGATACTATAAATTTTTGCTCTATTGTATCATATTTTTCTGAATTATTTGTTCAGTAAATACTATTATAAATCAACAGAATTTGAAATTTGTTTATATCAAGTATACACCACTTAGACACTTGTGTATCATAGAACAAATTTTGTTCTTTTTATCAGTATGTGATGGAGTATTTTTCAGCAGATAATTTATTTGGTCGTTTTAATGTAAAAATTAATATAAACCTTTTGAAACCATTCCAAGTTGGTTTTTAATTGTATTTGTTTGGCACCAACACAATATCTAGTAATTTGGATTTAAAAACTGCATTAATATAATTAAAATTTGTGTTATCCAAGTAGTTGAGTTCAAACACCTTTTCATAAGAGTCAGTTATTAGGTGACTCCTTTGGAAACCACTAGCCTCAAAATGAAACCTTACTTAAAACAGATTAACACAAATATATGTTCTCTCAACCTACATGTGAGACTGAATTATCTTTATTTCACTTTTGTGAAAGAAGTCAAGAAATACATTTTATTTGTGTTTAAGCAGTAAGGAAAGATAAGCTGGAATTGCACATAAAATTGTTATTGCCAGTGTCTGTATTTCTGAAATATCACCACATGCTAATTCAGTACCCAGATCTACCAGAACGAATATGTTTATCAATGTTCTACTGTGAGATTAATCTCTGGATAGGGCTGTACTTGGACGTTATGATCTATTTTGCCCGTTGAACAAAATATAACACGAGTACATCTCTACCGTCTTTGTCGTAAAACTGTCGGAAAGATAATTAGACTTTAAAATAACTTTGAGGGCATTCATATGGTACAATTTATGTGGATTAGATCTACTAATTCTAGCAGGATTTAAAATATTGCTATAACGCCCCCAACCTCAAACATAGCTGCAGAAATTGTTGCAATCAGAATGCAATGGTTTTGTTAGTGTATCAGCGATTAATAGAAGGTAATCGAAGCATAGTCGTGAACCTTTTTACATGTACGCCGAGCCAACATGTATGTCATAACGTCAACAAGTCAAAAAGTATAGTGTACAGGTAAATAGTATCACCACGAGCTTATCCAATCACAGCGTGGCAAGTCATCATGGCTGCAATGTGTCAACTGGGAAGCGGAGTGGTTGTATTTATTATAATTTCGTGTTACGTCTGGACTTTATCAGAAACTAAACGATTTACATATAATTATGTTACTTGCGGGTCGGCTTTGAAGTTGTTAAATACTCGCAACGGGGTGCGTCTTCATTCGCACGACGTAAAATACGGATCCGGTTCGGGCCAACAGTCGGTTACGGCGGTTGAGAGCTCCGACGATCACAACAGTTATTGGCAGGTGAGGGCTAGCATGGGTCACCAGTGTCCAAGAGGTGAACCAGTTGAATGTAATCAGGTTATTCGTCTCACACACCTTAACACTGGCCGGAATTTACACAGCCACCACTTTACTTCGCCGCTATCTCACAACCTAGAGGTAAGCGCCTTTGGGGAGCAGGGCGAGGGAGACGACGGCGACCACTGGATGGTTATTTGCCCCGATCAGTATTGGGAAAGGGATCAGAAGATACGCTTGAAGCATGTTGTCACCGATTCCTATCTTCACGTTTCTGGAGACAGCTATGGTCGGCCCATTTATGGACAGCGTGAAGTCAGTGGGTACAGCGCGCAGAATGACTGGAATACTTGGAAGGCGGTAGAAGGCGTATATATGACACCTGGTGAAAGTGACAGTTTTGTACGAGATGAACTATGACATTGTACATTTTTTGTCCAGTAGGGAATGCTGTGGAGTAATGAAGATCAGCAATTTGTTGATGTCATGTTTGTACAATTTTCATCTTCAGTAAACATCTTGTTTCTTCATTTAATATCAAAGTTGGTGTGTTACGAGTGATTTCCAGTTATATAATTTAGAACCTGATTTCTTATCTAATTTATAATTCACACAGAACTTGGCAATTGCATTTAAGCAGCTGATTATTCTCTTTCCTTGCATTGAAAGTTGATGGGGGAATGATCTTATGAACTCCTCTAAGGTGAGATAGCTGCATAAATTATACTGCTGTATCATCATCATATGATAGCAGTTTCCCACAAGAAAGAATATTCATAAACATAACCTTTTCTGCATATCTTATGAATGGTATTGTGCACAACAAGACAAAAGAGTTATTTTTTTATTACCATCTATACTTGGAATTGTGTTTTGGAAAAACTATTAAATTGAAAATATCTGCTCTGGTATGAAGTTGTTTGGTGTTGATAAATGAAGGCATGTAAAGCACCTATTGATTGAAGGCCATGTAATTTTTTAAGACCTTGTTAGTTTTCTGTTAATGAGTTATAGCTTAATTAAATTTTTGTGTAGCTTGCATCACAGGTCCTATGTAAGAACAAATAATCACTGCTGCTAATAATATGCAGCTAATATTTTGCCATTATATTATGTCATACTTAACCAAACAGAAATCAGTCTGATACAGTTTGGTGTGTTTATGTTTCTCTGTGTAAATGTATATATATATGTTGGTTCTGTTAATGTGCTGATTATGTTTGTCCTTCAAATGTCTTTCACTTACTGAAAACTAAATGTTGTCACACTTCATTTTGAAATATGCAGATATTTACTGAATAAATCCAATTATCCCAATGTTGTGCATGTACATTGGATCACAGATCACTACCACCTGAGTTCAAACTTACGTGTGGGGATATCTGAAGGGTGTTTCATCTTTGCTTCATTACCTTTGGAGGTTGCCCTGCCTATCATGTGCACAAAAGTGGGCATAAAACACCAATCATCATACATGTTCATATACAAACATTATTATGTATTTAGTACTTTGATATATGAGAAATAAATGTTTATGGGGTATTGTTGGAATAAGTAAACTATACGGATTCTGTTATTATTTTCACATTATATAAAAGAAATATCGTGAAATTATTTGTGCACGTGCCATTTAGTCTGACTCCTGTCCTGTATATAAAATAAGTTTGTAGCTAGCCATATCTCTGAAAACCATCAGAAAAATGGGGGTACATTTTTTTATTAAAACCTGATTACTGAATTACCTTTATTTGATAAATAAAGCTTTCAATTGACAAATAAAATTTGAAGGTCAACCACTAAAATCGAGTTTTAATAGCTTTAGTAAGCTGGATGACAAGTGCCTTGTTAAGCCTTAGTGCTGATAACACGAGCTTTGCGCTGATTGCAATGATGTTCAAGTTGCAAGCCTTTGTGGTATTTGTTCAGCTTAGTTTTTTGTTGTCTGGTGTTCGGAAGTTCTTTGATGAATGACTAGGACAAGGTCTTCATCAATCTTGTGGAGCGTGTTACAACTTTGTTGTTTCCTGCTATCGTCTGAGGGTTCTAAGTTAAGTTCAGGGAGTATGTGACCAAACAATCAGATTTTCAATACTGGTATTGTTAATTATTATTGGGGCTACTTAATGTTGTACACCTCTGTGGTCTAGCGGTAGCGTGTTGGACCACAGATCGAATCTCGGCGTGGGCATATCTGAAGGTTGTTTTATCTTTGACTTCGCTTTGGAGGTTGTTTGGCCCATTTAGCCTACCAGGTGCACAAAAGGGGCGTAAAACATCAATCATTATCCTTCCAGGCAGAATGTTTGAAATCCAGAATCCTACATCATATTTGTTCTAGGATTTGAGTGGTCTACTTTACCAAACAATGACATTCCTGTGAGTCTTTCCGTGGGCTAACTGCTTTTGGACACAGATCTATAGCACCTGAGTTCAAACCCTGCTCCGGCTGGCTATGTCAGAATGGTGTTTCATCTTTCACTTCATCTCGTTAACTTTGAAGGCCGTTTGGCCCATTTAGCCTACTGTGTGCATAAAAGTCACAAAACAGCAACATCTTCCAGTTGTTAGACTACATTGATGAACCACTTCATATCAACTTAAATATGTATGCCAAAGAGACACTTATATAAGGATGTTTGCAGAAAGTCCACATCAGAGACACACACATACATGTAGACAGATATCTGCATTAGCACTTCATGTGTTTCACATATATGGAAGTCATATTTTTATGTTGCCTCATTGTTACTAACCATGTCAGTTAATTTAGGAGTGGGTGATGATTACATCATCTAAGTTTCAAGTGAACGAGATGAGACTTTCACCAGAGAAATAAACACAATCAGACTTGAGGCGATTAATCATCCGAATGTTACTTCACATATATGTGTTTGTTTATCCATGTTCGCAAAAAAATTCTGATAAATTCTTAACCAGCAGTGAATATGACATTGGTTGGGGACTGCATGTCATGTTTACTCTTTAAAATCTGCTTGGAGTGTTGCTTTTTAGTTTGTATATATAGTTATATACATATATAATATATATTGTGCGTGTGTGTTCTTTATGTTCTCAGTAACACTACATATGAAATAAATATTGAAACAAATGACACAGATATGCTTGTGTACAAATGTCAGTAAATGAAATTTTGTTTACTGCTTTATTGATACAACGAAATGTACATTTTGCTATACATATTTCTGTTATGAAAGTGTATAAATTATATATGTAATGTCATAACCTTAATCATTATAACTATATATAGTACCATAACAATCACAATATGTATTCAATTGTCTAGTTCAAACATAATCAGTGTTCTTTGTACACGTGATAAGAAGAATTTAAGTGTTATCTCACTCGTTCAAAATCAGTCGGAAAAGAAAAATTATATTTAAGAGCTAATCGCTCTTTTTTCAAATGCAACAATTAAAAGCGACTGGTGGCTGTTTACGAGGATGAGGGAGTGAGTGAATGAGTGCTTTGATTAATTATTCAGAAATCATTCAGTTGTCTGTAGTTTCCCTGGAGCGTCGATCGCTCCTCGGAAGTATATGACCCAGATATGATCAGTTCCGAGGCTAGACATGTTAACTCTATACCAAATCGACGGTTTTCATTTTGACAAGAAATTATACCATTGCTATTTCCCAATGGATTCGTCTCTTAGTGACATATGTCTAAGATGTTGCCAGCTAGAACGACAAGGCTAACAAAATAGTTAAGATGATTTAATAGAGATATGGTATCGTTTTAAGAAGATATCATTGGCGCGCACGCACACACACGTAAACGCACACACATTCCTAAATTTGAACTCGTATTCTCTTGTTAAAAGAGTACAATTACTTTCTCGCTGTTCCAGTGTATGCACACTTAAAAAACCTTCCAATACTGCCAGACACTTGTATTTCGGGAAGTATCGCCAGGCTTTCGCTTGATCAGTTGGAGTGGTTGAGAAAATCCTGCCCCACCACTTTCAGGGGAGCAGTAAGAAAAGATGTAGTCGAAATACCCCAAGGGTGGTCACTGCCAGAGTGTATTACGTCCTCCGGGGATCATTAACGTCCCCCTTTATTTTAATCAATTCAGCGTGGTCTGCCACCCACGATGTTGTGAGCCGACAAATTAATCCCTGGAAAAGTTTCGACCTATTGCTGGAATCGAACCTGTGACCCTTGGCACCAATTGCCAAATAGCTAACTTTTTGTTTCTAAAAGATGGTTTTGTTGTTCGGGGAGAATCCCCAGGCTGTCGCTTAATCAGCACAGCCTAATTCTAAAAGATTTTGCTGCATTCCCTTATAAGGCCCAGACACGTTAGCAGCGTTGTCGTAAGAGTGACCCCTACCATTTTAAAAGTAAGTATTGCAACACCTGATTCGCCATTTCCTCACCGGTATGACTTTCATTTCCAGAAAGGTTAAAAGGCGTTCAATAGTCTGTCCATCATTTAAGTACCTAAGTACAACACTTAACTGATCGATATATGACAGATCTAGTGTTGAATCAACTGTCAAACTAAAATAATCAGAAGATTTTACTTCGTCAACAATAATTAAGCGCGTGGACCTTTTGAGCCATCAGTTGAAAGAGTTCCTCAAAGTTGGTTTTGGAGAGGTAAGAAGGATTTCCTTAGCCAGAATTTCCATAAATGTGACCTACTAAAAATGGATCGAACTGACTGAATAGCTCAAACAACCCTAAACAATTCCAATGTTTCAATGATCCAAACCTTTTTCCTTTAGTTCATGGAAAACAACCTACGAATAACAACTATGACACACCCCAAGACATGTTCCCAGTAATCACACTTCCTGAATTTGTTTTTCCAACTGTTGCCCCAACCCCATGCCTTGTCTGCGAGTTAAGTATGTTAGTATAGAGTCTCGGTGTGTAGTGTTTTTTTTTCATGATGATCAATTTCGCCAGTCACCGAACCCTTCTCTTGTAACAAAATGTGATAAATGTTTAGAAGTAAACAGTTAAACTGATTCTGTTGATGGTGAATACAATAACCACTATCGTATTTCTCACCATTGGCTTTAGTGCCAACAAATGGTGCTGCGAACAGCATATTACTAGTTGGCCACTACTGAAATGCCGGTAAGACTTGTTAAATGGCTCATTGTGGTGTTGACAGTCACTGGGTCCACGAGCATTCCAATAAGCCAAGCCATCGGTAGAGAAATCTAGCCACAATTAACTCTGGATCTTTCGCTATATTTACTTCATCATTTGCAGACTGAATCATTTCATCACCATGCCTCACTAAACTTTCGTTAGTGAGACATATGCTTGATTAATCTACCTGTGACACCTCGATGATTCCAAGATCATCATATTTTGATTTTGAAGTGATCAACGTGATATATGTATTTTCAGCTCTGATGACGGAGGTTGGTTTTAATCCTTAATCGGTATATGACGTTGTGATGATTGATGTTTTACGGCCACTTTTGTGCGCATTGTAGGCTAAATGGACCGAGCGACCTCCAAAGGTAATGAAGCGAATTCTAACCTTCATATATGCCCACGTCGAGATTCTAACACGGGTGGTAGTGATTTGTGATCCGACACACTACCGCTAGACCGGGTGTAGGACATTTGCTCACCGGACAGTTGCTCACCTGGACACTTGCTCACCGGACAGTTGCTCACCAACAAATGAGAAAAGTGAATTTTTAATGAGAGAAAAAATGCACTTAATTATATTAATCAAATAAAATAAAATAATCTCTGAACTTTAATTTCCTAATAATTGGTAATATTCATTCCACATAATTATATAGGTAATAGGATACTAAGAAATATATTTCTGAATTAAAAATCATTTAATTTTTTTAATTTTTTCTCATTAAAAGTTCATTGATGAGCAAGTGTCCACTGTTTCATTTGCTTGGTGGGCAAGTGTCCAGGTGAGCAACTGGCCGGGTGGGCAACTGGCCGTACTCCGCTAGATCATGTTGTGGAACTTGTGTTAAGAAATCAGTCAAATTTAAAGTCTTGGACAATTCTATATGACGTCACTATGACACCATGAACACTTCGAAATTATATTCCCTATATTATTTTAGAAAGTTTAAAGTTATTTATTTTGTGCCGTAAACCATTTACCATTTCTGAGGTGACCCCCTTTCCTTGATGCTCTAAGCACGTGCTTATTTTGCTTAATGATTAATCCAGCACTGGTGCCAGGTGCTTAACCGCTAGATCGCGGGAGCTCTCTACTCCTGTGTCATATGGGTGTGTGCATGTGCACGCGTGTGTATATACTCTATAAACGCACGTGTGTTAATAGGGTCCGCATGGTTGACTAGCTCAGAGAATGGTCATACTTGTCTTATTAAGGGGAATTGATACCCCACGCTGTCGCTGTAAGGCACGGCCTCTTATAATTATAGGGGGGTTGTTGTTTATCATACGTACATCTCACGTATTGGCATACATAGCTATAACTGGCAGAGTGTTTTGGTTACATATCTGTTTCATCCGTCACTTCACATTGCTCATTACCTTTGATATATTTGGCCAGCCGTGAGCACAAACACATAGAAGTAATTAATTAACCGAAAAACAGTAACATTTACATTTTGTGCTTCAATAACGTATACATATATATGGTCTTTGTTTGTCTTTCATCTTCGATCGATCACACACACACACACACTTTAGCTAAATGTTTATTAATTTTTATTATAACTAAAAGAATGACACAGATACGAACACACACACACCAACAAGCGCGCGCTCATAAAATTTAAACTTACTTATGATCCCACTTTCATGTGTTTTCATATATAAAGGTGTAACTAAAAGACTAGATTCGGTGTATTATTAGTTATATATATATATATATATATATATATATTATTTTATATTATATTATTTTAGTTATTTTTTATATTATTTCTTATTATTAATTATTATTAGTTATTTTTATATTAGTTATATATATATATATATATATATATATATATATATATATATATATATATTTTTATATATTATATATATATATATATATATATATATATATTATTATTATTATTAGTTATATATATAAACTATTATAATTTATTATTAACCTTATATATATATATATATATATATATATATATAATATAACTAATAATATATATATATATATATATATATATATATATATTATTATTTTATATATAAACTATGTTTTTATATTCATATATATATATATATATATATATATATAAGGGACTAGTGTACATTGTTCGCCCGAAATAATTAAACAAACGGCTAATACTTTCTTGAGGACAACTGGTTTGGGCTAAATGTAAATAAATACGCGCCAAGAAGCACGTGTTCGGTTATTACACCGTCTGTCCTCGTGCTCTGGTTCGCAACCAATCGACAACCGCCTGGAGTGGAGAATTTTTGGGTCTCATGAATATTCATGTTATTTCCGAAGACAGCCGAATTATCCACTTTTTTCTAAACATGCAAACCTTTTCCCCGGTTATATGATCTTTTAATTTGGAATTTAGTGCAATATTATTATCGACCATCTAAGTTTAAATGTATGGATGCTTTACCTAGAATTTTATGATTTCCGGTAAGGTATTTTCCATCGGCTATTTCCGATCATTTACGAATATGGCGCCCATTTCCAGTTGGAACCGGTCTGAATCAAAGGAAATTTCCTTGATGATAGACCACTGTAGATGTTGTCGCTGCTGGGATGGGGAATATTTACTAAGTTTGACCAACTACGAAGTGTAATTTTCGACAAAAGTGAGTTGACTGTACTGTTTTATGTACTAAATCGGGCTGTTTACATCATCAACAGGCGAGCTTTGACGTGACCATGTTGATACTGTTGTTATTGTTATTTTTGGTCTGCTGAAGCGGCATGCAGTGATGCACGCTGGAATGTTTCTTTAGGCCCTAATGATGTTTCTGTGTTTTACAGTAATATTAGTGGATGTCATGCCCTAATTTTATCCTATATATTATATGCGCTTGACGCGGAGCGTTGTACGGTATCGGGCAATTTGTATTGTAAATATTTATGGTTATAATAATAAAGTGAAGTAGCCTGGTTACTGGTAGGTCTAGATCTAGACTCTAGTTCAGTAGTTGCGGTAAGCTGAGTAACTAACTGATTCAGTTCACATTTCGGTCCATATATTTTTCCAGTTTGCCAAACGTGTATTTATTATTATACATTTTATTATCCTCTATTTTCGTTGAATACACATAGGTGATTGGGTCATGAAGATGGAATGTGTAAGCTTCTCACTGAAAAATACTCATAACAGCGATTCACATTGCAGGAGGACAAATATAATAAGTTAAATATATATTAAAAAAGGGTAGCACATATTAGTTATGAGGGTTGCCCTGCATTGACGACACATGCATCCAAATTTAGCCCTATATTATCCCCAGTTTTGGATTCAGTATCTTTTTGATTGTAAGGGCAATCATATCTTGCGTAGGATTTATTTCCAGAAACACATCTTTTTATTGCAGATATGTAACATTTCAGCAGAGGGGGGGGGATGAAAACACCAAACTAACATGATGCATACAATAACTATTATAAGTCGTGCCAATGGTGAAAACTTGATAATGAACGAGGAAAAAATGTTATGGATCATTATTGCTGCAGAAATCAGCTGATCATTTATAGTGTTCTGGGTCATGGATTACTAAATACAATAATCAAACTTCATGCAGAATAGTTATACCAGTAATGAAACATCCTAGAGTCAATAGGATGGATTATGCAGATAGTATGTGTGTTTTGTTAAATAAATAAAAATTAGGTGAAGTTCAGTAGGGAATAGAGTAGACAAACCCTTTACAAAAAGTAGGCAGCAGCTCACCTGCGGTGCCTATAAAAACACAGCGAAGCCACTGCAGTGCTGGAGGGTGGTATGGACGCATGGAGGGGGTAGTGTGGGGCAACGGTAGTCACACTAACGCAGTAGTGGCTCTTCTTCATTGGAAGGGGGTTAGGGGCTCTCCCCTGAAAAGTTGGGGAAATTGGAATATTTGATGTATTCTAGGCCTCTTTTTCGTCAAAACCAAAGTAGCCAACTGATTTTCTGCTGATAAAATAGGTGACAAGGGACTGTAAAATAGATGACGTATAGCATCGGATGTCAGCTGCTATTGAAAAGGTTGGAAGTTGGGCATTTGTTTTATTTTGTATAATGTTTAACTTGCATGTTAAAATGTATGACTAAATGAGCTGACTGTTGAGATGTATTCTGATATTTTTCAGGTGTAACATTTCATCATGACTGCTGCTGTGGAGCAAGCATCAAAACTTCTTGATTTTTCTCAGAAACTTGATATCACATTATTGGACAATGTTGTCTGCTGTCTGTACAGTGGAGAAGGTCAACAGGTAATGGAGCTGTGATAATAGTTATTTGGAGCAAGTTTACTAGCTTTGGTGCTCCATATCTGTTAGTTTGATGGATAACTTCGGCATAATTAATTAATTAATTAAATTTATTTCCCAGACTAAAAAATTATTTTGATGAGTGGATGTCTAAATAAATTTTAGGAATTAATGTGCTGTGTGATTCATTTAGGGGAGTTGATCCTAGAATACTCCATTTTTGTACAACCCAACCTATAAGCACAAATTTATTTACAGCAAAGAGTGGCTCAGGAAGTGTTAACAACACTGAAGGAGCACCCTGATGCATGGACACGTGTAGATACTATATTAGAATACTCACAGAACCAACAGACCAAGTATTATGCCCTTCAGATACTGGAGAATGTTATTAAGACCAGATGGAAAGTTCTGCCAAGACCACAGTGTGAAGGTATAGTTACATCCTAGAATCAGTCCTTGCAACTATTAATGGATATTACATACAGAGTCCTTGTTTCTTATCTCCATGTTGCAGCTGGTCACATATTTGGCCACAAACTTCTAGCAATTCCAAGGATAAGTACATCTGATGAGCATTTAATTTTTCATGTTGATTTATTTCCCTTGGAAGGCCTGTAACCCTGTTAGCATGGCATCTGTACAAAAATGGTCATAAAACCATTATTTTTACCTGTGCCTTATAAGTGTTGAAATTTAATGGAGCACTGATGGTAAGTATAGGGAACAGTCTGTTGTTGAACAATATCACATACAGGAATTTGTTTTGATTAGTAAACTGAAAAAGCATCACACTATTTTGTCTGGTTGTTACAGTTCTTGGCACGCTGAACTGCTGACCTCCAGGTCATGAGATTGAATTACAGCAGTATCTGTGGGGGATGTTTCATTCATCGGTGATGAGCAGTGTTGCGTTTTTGTCATCCAAAACTAGTTTTTGCCAGGACAGCAGTAAAAACTGGTAAAATACCTGCATAAACTCAAATATCCATTAAGCCCCAATAAATGGTGTCAATGTTCATGTAATTTATGAGAGAAAGCAACTAACAAGGACATTTTTATTTAATTTCTTAGAGTAACAATGATGAAATACACACATTTATTAATCTGTAGCATTTCAATGAGAAAAATTACAATCCCCGAGATATTAATGTTTTCTATTGATTAGTGTTTTATGAACAAATATAACAATAAAAATTTATTATCCTGATTGAAAATGAGTATTCGTTGGGACTTTCTTTATTGGGAGTGTCTAAATCTTGCCAACTCGATGATGGGCTTGATCAGCCACTTTGTCCTAGATCAGGCAAGAACAGAGGCTCAACAAAGTAATCGCTCCGACCAAAATCCATTGATCCTTGTTCTTTATATGGATTATAGTATTGCAAATTATATATAGTGCTTAACTTTTTGGGAATTGTATGCGGACTGTGTTAATATCACTATTAAACAAGGGTAAGATATGTTGTTTAGATATTGTTCCAGATCTTCTACATTATGTACGTCATTGATAAACTGGCATGGTTTGTAGTTATTAATCGTTTAATGCAGCAAGGGTCATATGGCTTATCTCTTAGTGTAGATGGTATCATTACTATTTCTGATGAATGGAGTGACCTATTGTTATCTGTTGCAGGTATAAAAAAATATATTGTTGGTCTCATCATTAAAACATCATCTGATTCTGAAACATTAGAAAAGGAGAAAGTCTACCTGGGTAAACTAAATATGATTCTTGTCCAGGTAAATATTACTATTACAGTCCATTATTTACACTTGAGTTTCTTTGTAAACACAGTTGAAAAAATTACATATTTGTGTTCTTTTTTTCAGTAATTGTTTTTCTTCTTTTTTAGATCCTGAAATATGAATGGCCAAAGAATTGGCCATCATTTATAACAGATATTGTTGGTGCCAGTAAAACCAATGAGTCTCTTTGTCAAAATAATATGATTATCTTAAAACTACTCAGGTAAATGCATAAACTTAGCTCTTTCTAATCATTAGGTAAATGACCTTCTGCTGTGTCCTAAACATCAGTACATTTGCATCATTGGCAGCTTTTAATAACTATTCATTGATTTTGATTGTATCAATGTTAAGTTTCTAACCATTTTCTTTGTTTACAGTGAGGAAGTGTTCGACTTCTCTAGTGGTCAGATGACACAGATTAAAGCAAAACACCTAAAGGATACGATGTGCAGTGAATTTTCTCAGATCTTTCATCTTTGTCAGTTTGTCATGGTATGTAAAGAAATCCAATTATTATGTTTAGATGATTTATTTCAATAAAGTTGGTTATAGTACAAGAGACCCTTAAGTGTAAAGATGTTACTGGGTTTTACATTATGTAAATATACAGGGATCACTCTGGAGTGTGCCCTTGCATTATTGATGCCCCCAGTATTGTCCAGCTCAGAACTCTGGTGATCATGTGTCAAACAGGCATGCACATCTATTTCCACATGTTATATATTAGTAAAATACAATGGAAAGAAATATTGGGAGCCAGAAAAAATAACAAAGCACAATTTTGCCATGCAAAGACCACAACAAATTAAAACAGGCACAATTGTTTCAAATGTTGATCTACAAATGCTTGTGTTATGAAATAGGTTGATTCCCTGCAAGGTAGTTATATTAGCATAATTTCTTTATGAACCTCACATGACTTGCCTGTTTATGGTATATTTCTTTATGAACATCACATAACTTGACTTTTTATGGTATATTTCTGGGAAATGGTATGTGAATGCTAGTATATTCTGTTGTCCTATCTTTTAGGATAATTCCCAGAATGCACCACTTGTTGGAGCTACATTGGATACACTGCTGAGATTCTTGAACTGGATTCCTCTGGGATATATATTTGAGACTAAATTGATAACAACACTTATATACAAGGTAGGGTACAAAAGTGTGTGTGAAATTTTCATAGAAGCAACTGGATAATGTGTTTTATACTAAAACAGTTAGTCAGGATGCAGTAATTTAGAGGAAGAAATAATACAGAGCAAGAACATTTACATGATTTTTTATTTTTGCAGTTCCTGAATGTTCCTTTGTTTAGAAATACAACACTAAACTGCTTAACAGAAATAGGTAAGCTGCCTGGTACCTGATGTCATTTCCTTATTGCTTGTGTTGTGTGATTTTAATCACCAATGTTCACACAGGGCTCAGTAACA
Organism: Paralvinella palmiformis; assembly: GCA_025642065.1. Classification (NCBI taxonomy): domain Eukaryota; kingdom Metazoa; phylum Annelida; class Polychaeta; order Terebellida; family Alvinellidae; genus Paralvinella; species Paralvinella palmiformis. Next base: position 448,885 of record JAODUP010000043.1, on the reverse strand, counting down.
GAATTAATTTTTGGGTGACTTCAGTATGTGATATGTTGTAACCAACTGACTTTGTTTCCATGCCTTTGGTTATTGGTGTCTGTGTATCTTTTTACAGCTGGGGTTCAGGTGACTCAGTATGATGCCCAATTTGTTCAGCTGTTTACTCTCACCATGGCCCAGCTCAAACAGGTAGGTTCCTGCACTGAAATCATGTGTTGTATTAGTGACTACATGCTTATCTATACTCAGTCTGTAGGTTTTTAATCTATCATGTAATCCTTTCTGACAGATGCTGCCATTGACTACCAATATAAAGGAAGCATATCAACATGGACAAAATGATGAGCAGAACTTCATTCAGAATCTGAGTTTATTTTTGTGTACGTTCTTAAAGGAACATGGACAGCTTATAGAGAAGAAACCTGAACATAAAACTACATTGTTAGAGGTAGGATACAATTAGTTTCCTTGCTCACTTTGGTGAAGCCTGGCAAAGAGCTGCTTGGTGCTATGATAAGTCTTCTGCCATTATGACGATATAAGCAAATACGATTTTTATCATATAGATATATGAATAGGCAATGTTTGTCCATGTGTTGATATATATATATATATATATATATATTTTTTTTATGTTAACAACTCCCTCAGATTCACATACTCATTGTCAGCAAGGAGAGGCATCTTTTTTCATCTGTATGGTCCTATTGAGACTTTGTTAAACAAAAATTGATGATGATGGTCTTCTTTATTGTAAACTGTTTTACTCTATATGCATCTGGATACTTTTAGCACTCTCTGTAACCCAAAACGCTGAGAAATGGTATATGCAAATTCATGGGAAAGAATTGACATAATGGAAATAGATCACTATATAACATATATATATATATATATATATATATATAGTGAAATCCAGCTCAAATTAAATTTTAGTATTGAAATATTTTGCTACTGGGTTAATAATTACTCATTTTCATAATACAGTACTGGAGTTCTGTTGATTAATATGGCATGGTGTTTAATGTAAACATCTGGACCAGAAACATTGTAAATGTTTTAGGTCCTGTGTGCTCACCTGTTACTGGTTTGTGCCTAGATGTGCTGCACATTTTGTGATTTAAAGCTACTGACATTACTATGGTTTATATTCTTAAAACAAATGTTACTCTTAACATTTTTCAATTTTGGCTGTGTGATGCTGCAATACTGCAATGGTTTGAGGTTGCACTGCAAAGCTTCAGGTTGTGGTTTTGAATGTGACTTGTACCTGTGTTTGTAAGTTCCTTCCCAAGGGAGTTGTCCCTTTTTCATATGTTCCAGGTGTGTCCTGCATTGAGTGTAAACAATGCAGTCACTCATTATTGTTTGTATATATGCCAAAATATAGTATGTGTGTGTGTGTGTGTGTGTGCATTCACCACAAAAGTATATGATCCTATTTTTCTCATTTGCCTTTTATTTAAATATGTGATAATAATCTTTTTCAGGCATTGAATTACTTGGTGCTGATCTCAGAGGTTGAAGAGACTGAGATATTTAAGATATGTCTAGAATACTGGAATACCTTGGCAGCAGATTTGTACAGAGAGTGTCCATTTCAGTCTTGTAACCCTTTGCTACTAACTAGACAGACACAGCCAGAAATGCCATCACGCAGACTCTTGTACAATTCTGTACTTCATAAGGTATGTGTTTAATATAAGCCAGTCCTGGATCATATGCTTTTTACTTTTGAGCGTGAAGATAAAATCTTCAACTTATTTGTTTAGTTCACAATCAAGAAGTAAAGCATATCATTGCCATCTTTGTAGGTACGGCGTGTAATGATATCAAGGATGGCAAAGCCAGAAGAAGTTCTTGTTGTCGAAAATGATCAGGGGGAAGTTGTGCGTGAATTCATGAAAGATACAGACTCAATTAATATGTATAAAAACATGAGGGAAACACTAGGTAATGTCGTTTATCCTGATACTGATGAAAGTCATATTTTGGGATTTATACCAGATATAAAAGTTTGGTTTATGAATGTGGTTGCATGACAGAATACAGCATTGTTTTTTTTTTATTAGTATACCTGACACATCTCGACTACCTGGATACAGAAGCTATCATGACAGAAAAATTACATAACCAAGTGAATGGTACAGAATGGTCATGGAAAAATTTAAATACGGTAAGGTTTAGTTTGTAGGAATGTTTATAGGGTGATTTGTGTGGGAGAGTGAAAAATAAACACACATACATTACTTTAGATTCAAGTTTTACTGCTTGGTTTCATTACAGTTATGCTGGGCAATTGGTTCCATTAGTGGAGCGATGCATGAAGAAGATGAGAAAAGATTTCTTGTTACAGTGATCAAGGTATGTTGTCTAAACTTGTCTTAAAGTATGCTGTATATGAGATTTTTTTTACCTTACCGTGGTATAACATGAATTGTTATGGGAGTGGTGATAGTATTCTTTTTGCCTAAAAAAAACTTTTAAATGGGTATTTGTCTTCATCTTTACATGTAGTCCTGACCACAGTTTAGCTAGACTTTGTCCATGTAATTAAGTACACACCATATGCTCATGTAAGTGTATTACAGGCTACTTGTTCCTTTGTATGCTGTGTATGTAATTGAACTGCACACAGATTTATATGTTTGTTTGTGCAGGTGCTTTTATCTTTTTAAGGCAATGTGTCAACATATCGGCTGAAGTTAATATTTTTGTTCATTATGTACACCAGGATCTGCTTGGTTTGTGTGAACAGAAGCGAGGAAAAGACAACAAAGCTATAGTGGCTTCCAACATTATGTATGTTGTTGGCCAGTATCCAAGATTTCTCAGAGCTCACTGGAAGTTCCTGAAGACAGTAGTCAATAAGCTGTTTGAATTCATGCATGGTCAGTACAGTTTATAATAGCCGTTCTAAGTGTTGATTAATGGCTAATAAATTTCTGCTACTTCTATGTTAGTAGTAGGATAGTAAGATGTGTTGTTGATATTTCATTTTTCTGATATGCAGAAACTCATGATGGTGTGCAAGACATGGCCTGCGACACCTTTATCAAGATAGCACAGAAGTGTCGGCGTCTGTTTGTTCAGGTCCAGGTTGGTGAAGTGATGCCATTTATAGATGAAATCTTGAATACCATCAACACCATCATATGTGATTTGCAGCCACAGCAGGTATGTGGTCATATATATCTTGTGTTGGTGTAGATATTCCATGAAGGAATTTTTTAAGTGGCTACTCGTAACTGACATATATGTGATAATAATTTTAGCACAGTCAAGACACAGACCTGGTTTTGCTTGATAGTTTTGTTTGAAATGATAAATGTCAATCAGTGTAATAGTTGATTAACATTTTGTATTTAGGTTCACACATTTTATGAAGCTGTGGGGATGATGATTAGTGCTCAGACAGATCAAGCTGTCCAAGAACGACTTATAGAGAAATATATGTCTCTGCCTAACCAAGTGTGGGATACCATTATCAGTCAGGCATCAAAGGTAGCCTTTGTTTATCTAATATGGTATCTTCTATCCTTATAAGAAGTTCACTATTTTTATTAATTGGTGGCTTTAACTGGAGTCACTTTGTTTTACAGATAATTTATAATATGTTTTGCAGAATGTTGAAATCCTGAAAGATTCTGAAGCTGTGAAACATCTTGGAAACATACTGAAAACTAATGTCCGAGCATGCAAAGCACTGGGCCACCCCTATGTATTACAGGTTTGTCTATGTATATGAGACTTGCTTTTAACATTTTTTCCAATATGTCTGTCTCTTTTTTAATGGTGGTTTGTATGGGTGTTCTGGTGGTGCAGTGGTTAGAGGACTGCACTGCAAACCTCAAGGTTGTTGGTTTAAATCTTGCTCAAGCCTGTATTTGGGGAATTCGTTTCCCCAGGCCATATGTTTCAGTTGTCGCCAGTGCAGAAGCTAAACAATTCAACTCATAATTGATGGTTTGTGTTTGAATGCTCTGATTTGTAATTGTGTGAAAATATTTGGGAAATACTGTAGTTTAGATGGTCTCTCCATCCACAGCCAGTTGATGTTTCTCCAAATACAGGCCATGGGGGTTTCCTTTTTAAACTAAAGAAAATGTTTTTGCTGTGTTTAGATTTGATGTAACAGGGAACATAGGTTTTGGATCTTTGACTCTTGGTATGTGCGGCTCTAATGCTGGAGCAAGTACTGTGTGTGTGTGCGTGTGTGTGCATGCATGTGTGTGGATTACTGTTTTAGCAGACTTAATGTGGCAATCTGTGTCAGTTACTTAATAAATGTACAGTTTTGATTTATAGTTAAGGTACCATTTTTATAGAATATTTCAACAAGAGCACTATATCTGTTTTTACTTGTATCCTAGAACCTGCATTAGGTAATTTGTGTGGAAGGGTTAATGTGTTTTATCAAATAATGTGGACAATTTCTTATTGATCACAGTATGAGGCATTTAGGGGATAATATATGGTTACTGCAGGTGACTAATTTGAAGGGGTGTTAAACTTAAGATTTGATATGATGGCTTTGCCCTTCTGTCATTGATATATACTGAACCATAATAGTCATAACTGGAATAATTATTTTGTTTTATTAGCTTGGACGCATTTACTTGGACATGTTAAATGTCTACAAGGTGATGAGTGAAAATGTTAGCAGCGCTATAGCAACAAATGGGGAGAATGTAACCAAGCAGCCTCTTATTAAAAGTATGAGAACTGTGAAACGAGAAACGTTAAAATTGATCTCGGGCTGGGTCAGCCGATCAAATGATCCGATCATGGTTAGTATGATTGGTTAGTAATAATTTTAGGTAGAACTTAACTACCTAGGCTCAATTAAACCGAATATCATATATGGTTACATCGTTATTTCTGACATAAATGTTTTATTTTGTTTGTATCAGGTTGCAGAAAATTTTGTTCCGCCATTGTTAGATGCTGTCTTGCTAGATTATCAGAGAAACGTACCAGCTGCTAGAGAACCAGAAGTACTAAGTACCATGGCAACAATTGTCAACAGGCTGGAGGTCTGTTTAATTTCGGCATTTGTACTGTCCTTGTCCCATTTTTACAAATACTGTTATTTATCATCCATGGCTTAAAATGTTTTTGTGTGTTATGTTAGGAAGGCGGAAAGATTAATGTGAATGACTGTTGTTATAACAAGTAATATATTCTGTTTTTCAGGGCAACATTACAAAAGATATTCCTCAGATTTTTGATGCTGTATTTGAGTGCACTTTAGATATGATAAATAAGGTAATTGATTATGAGCCTTTCCTGTAATATGCTCTCTTCTTTTTAATTCATGAATTGAGCTTTGTTCAGTGCTGACCTATATGATCATGATTGTTTCAGAACTTCGAGGAATATCCAGAGCATAGAACGAACTTCTTCCTGTTACTGCAGGCCGTTAACACGCATTGCTTTGCCGCCTTCCTCAGTATTCCACCGGCTCAGTTTAAACTAGTACTTGATTCAGTCATTTGGGCATTCAAGCACACGATGAGAAATGTTGCTGATACCGGACTGAACATCTTGTATCAGATGTTACAAAATGTGGCTCAAGAGGAGGCAGCAGCTCAGAGCTTCTATCAGACATACTACACTGACATTTTGCAGCATATATTCTCTGTGGTGACAGATAGTTCACATACAGCAGGTACTGCATACACTTTGCTATACGAGTCAGATTTAAAGTTTAAATCAGTTTACAGTGGCAGGTTTCTGATGCTCCTCTCTTTGTGTATATGGTGGCATTAAAATGAAGTAGTTTCTGCTCTACTTGATGACCTATTTCTGGATGAATTACTATTTTTGTTACCAGATTAGGCATTTTAACATGTTTTATATGGTGTGTGTGTGAGAATGTGTGTCAGTGCAGCTAATTTTTGTTTCTCTATACAGGCTTGAATATGCATGCTACAATCTTGGCCTATCTCTTTAATCTGGTGGAGACAAATAAGATCACTGTGGCACTAAGTCCAAATGTCCCAAGTGATCAGAACATGGTTTATGTGAAGGAGTTTTTAGCTAACCTACTTAAAGCTGCCTTCCCACATCTTAACAAGTATGTTAACATTCTTTATTATGTTTGCATTTGGCATTTCTGCATTAATTTGTGTGATACCTTGTGAAATTTAGCATATTCATAATTATAGCATGCTTTGTGTTTTGGGATACTGATATGTTATATGTTTGTAATCTGATTTGTTTTTGTTGTTTTTATTAGCACTCAGATCAGGGTTTTTATTGATGGCTTATTCAGCTTTGACCAAGATATACCACAGTTCAAAGAGCATTTACGTGACTTTATTGTTCAAATACGGGTAGGTGTCATGTGCGTTGATTCTGATGAATTCTATTTTACACTACCTTTTGCCTTAAATATATTTTTGTTTGTATATTCTATCTCACTTTGCAGGTTTCATATGTTGGTGTACTGATATTTCTTTCATTTTAATGATCTACATGTATTTAGATTTCAAGAATGAAGTGTATGGATGTATTTCCAAAATACTGTTGATTACTTGTCACTTGTCAGAAGAGATTTTCTAATTTGCAGTTGTTTTGGATTTCAGGAATTTGCTGGGGAAGACAACTCTGACCTTTTCCTTGAGGAGAGAGAGACTGCCATCAGGCAAGCTCATGAGGAGAAGAGAAGACTCCAAATGTCTGTACCAGGTGTCCTTGGTCCACATGAGATGCCAGAGGAGATGCAGGATTGACTTGATGTTACTGTTCTCGATGATATAGATACCATCACTGTTAGGGGATTCATTGTCCCTGGATCTTCGAGTGATGAGGCAGTGACAGTCACTAGCCAGAAGATACATCAATAAGTATTTGGTGTTACTGGTTGATACAAAACATCTTTTTGTTGATGGCTTGTGTGGTGCGTTATTACAAAGTACTGTTGTTGTCAATGCCAGAGAGACTATAATCTTGTACATCTCCACATCTGATATTCTTGTTTGAACAGGGAACAAGATTTCACCTATTGTCATTTGTACTTGTTTTGTACTGAAGTGTGTTTCCAGAAATAATTCCCAGTCCATATGTATATATATAATATATATATATATATATCATACACATTTGGCATAGAATACTGCAACTTATTGTGTTAGCCATGTGTAAAAGAAAACATTTTATAATCAAATCAATAGTTTTTTAGTGGATGTCATCCTGTCATTACTTTTTGATGGACATTTTTCAAATACTAAGACTCATACTGTTTTAGCTGTATGTTGATACCCACTAGTCATTATTTCATTAATAAGGTCTCATTTCTACCATTCTCAGCCCGGTACCAGATTCACAAGACAAGTGTTCATTTAGTTAGAAATCTCCTCTGACTTACAGGCCAAATCGGTGTATTTGTATGAGCATTGTTAGAGAAGTTAAACTGTCCATGTGATGTATGTTGGTAATATTTCAGATTGTGTATAGGTGTGAGTGTGTGCGTTTGAGATGCTAAACTGAGAAAGATTTCATGCACTTGATAAGTTGGTCTGTTGTTGATTTCTTTATGTTCATTGATGAACATTTTAATGCCAGCATTTTAGTTTCATTACTTCTTCATAATCACGTTGTAACATTTAATTTTGTGATCTGTTTTCAAGATAGAAATATCTATTGCTTGTAGTTGGTGTAACACAGCAGAGTGTTTTATGAATGTCTCCTAGAAACCACTTCAGCCTTCCTATATATTGTCGTAGTGATTAGAAGTGAAGTTGTTAATTCTCTCTTTTTAATTATTGTAATTAATGATGGTGCCAGTGTGAAAATTATGGAGTTATTAGAAGATGACTAATTTCTGTGATTGCTGTATGTTTATTGTAGTGTGGTGACCTCACTTTGCTCAGTGATTTTTCTGTTTCATCTGTGTTAATAATACTTGCAGAGTTACAGTCAAACACCAGGCTATTTTCTATTTATTATTGACTCTTGTGCATTTATTGGCAATTCATAAGTCTTAGATTCTCATCTGTGTCTATAATGGTGATAAACTTAGTTTACAGTGGTGTGCTGCTTGCTCGTTGTCACCCGTTAAATGTTTGTATCCAGGTTCTGTGTGTTTGTAGCTTTATTAAGCTTATGCCATGGTAGTTGAGGCATGAAAACAGAAGTATCTGTTTGTTGTAAATCAGTGGAATCTTCATAGTATCACTTGTAAGTTAAGCATCATATTTGTTTTGAAAAATGAGTCCAACCAACAGCCAAATATGGCATGTCCAAACTGAAAGTTATTTTATATTGGCCGAATTTGAATAGGCTACATAGAGCTTTGAGGAGGTAGAACCACCGAAGTTTAATTGTCCTGTCCACACGAACTCAGTACAGTTGTAAATTTGTTTACATTTATACTTTTCTCATTGGTCATTATGGTTATGTTAAGAAAACCTCTGTTATAAGGGGTCATCATTTATTTCATTTTTGACAGGAATAAAGTGATATTCCAGTAACTGTTCTTTGTCCATGATTCACCATACTGGATATATATGTGAATAGTTATGGTGTGTAAGTTACTTGTTAACTGAATATACTGATGTTAATGTGTGTGTGTGTGTGTGTGTAGTGAAATATTCAACAGCTCGCCACAGTATATTGGCTTGTGTACATTTGGATCTGTAATTGGGGTGTACTGGGGCTGGGCCAGAATAATTGGTTGAAAAATCTCTGGAACGTTGAAATGGATTTTTAATGCTTAAAATTGAGATAGTTTAGACATTCTACGCCATGGCTTAACGATAATAAATATTAGAAGTTTCAACACAATTGCGCATGGTATACATATTTTCAAAATTTTTTGAAAATGTTGACATATCCATAAAAACGTAAATGCCATTAACCAGCATATGATAACCAAGTTAATACAGGTTTCTAGCACATGAATGATTTGTTTTTATGAATATAATAATTGAAGTATTTAAAATCAACATTTATTAAATGTTAAAACATTTCTATAAAAAAATGGATATAAATATAAACCTCCATTTTATATAACTAGAGCAAAATTCATACTCATTTAGTATAAATGTGCAAACAATGTTCTAGCTTTATTAAAATGTTATACGAGTTGTTTTTAAAAAAAACATCAAGATACTGTTAACTAAAATATGAAATGTTAATGAACAGATGTGATGTGAAGTAAAATAGTAGTTCACTGTATTGACATATCCTACTCAAGAAGTGATGTATTAACTTACCCAGTTATGACACTGATAAATTCTAGTCAACCGGTATGTAATGAAATTGCTTATTTATTATCATATTGCCAACATCCAGTCATGTAGGTGTCAGCTTCAATATGTCATCAACATCATCTGAAATATCATGACTATTTATGTTATACGCAGTAGATAATCAGTGGTCTATTAACATTGAAAAAATACTGAGTTGGGTTATGTATGAACAAACGATTTAAGATCCAGATAAATAGCACCAGATCCAAACAACAATCCACTGTGTAGTAAAGGATGGTTTTACTGAATAGATTGGCTTAATTCTGCTTACAGTTGTAACTAAAATCTATCACTTCTAACAGACTCAGATCATATGAGCTGGGATCCGCAATATTAAATTGAAGTTGTATTACACTATATTGTATATTAATTCAACTTGATCATTAACATGTATGATATTCTTAGCCTTTCCCACAAGACACGTCAAAAGTTGGGATAAATTATAAATAATGATTTAGTCATTAATTGATTAAAATATTGCATTGTGATAAGTATGATTAGATATACAATAACGATCAGTAGCCACAGTAGGTATCTGTGAAAATTGCATAGTTCATGAATACGAAAGAGACTGGTAGCATTTGAATAATGATAATAATGGCCGAAATGGCAATTATTTTACTTGGCTTGGCTACATGGTCTGTTATTTACTGCTTCCCCACGAAGATTAATTGCAAACAAATTTAGAATCTACAATAGATGGCATATTTGGTGGAGCAAAACTTGCCAGTTGTCTGACTGGGTCCAAATCTTCTATTATAGTGCCACAGTCGGGATTCGAAACTTCGACCTCCCGCACAGCATGACCATGAGTAAGTAAGTCCCACGCTCTAGCCCATGAGGCCATACAGGTGCTTTATGGGATCATTCTAAAGATCGCTTTGATACAGTATAGATATTAAGAAAGTTATGACAATTTCAATGGGTCCAAAGAAAGTAACGCTGTGAGCACGACTTAATTGTAACCTTTCCTGCTATAGTTCAGGGATGTAGATAAAAGCTATAATTTTCTCATTTATTTGCCTGTTACTAAGATATTTTTTTAACATTGTGCGGTGGAATAAAGAGTGAAAGAAGAAGAAAAAAACATTATTTTCACTGAGATTCCTGGTAGATCACGATATACCCAATTGATATTTATGTGATAACTTGTTTGGCAAACATTCAGTGACTATTATTTGACGACAAGAATGAGCCAGGCTCCTTACTGTATTAGTTGAAATATTGAGCCTTATATATGTACTTGACTAAACCTATGGCAGTTCTACCAATACAAAATCAATACATCACAGATGAGATCTGCTAGCTCCCACTTCATATTTAGAGATCCTATAATCAAATCTGTCATAATTATAATAGGTTTCACTGTTAACCCAAAAATATATGAAACTACATGCACTCATTCCCCATTCTATTTGTTAAGTTAGTCTATTCTTCCAGAGTACAACATACTTTTTTCCTTAATTTGTCTCTGCATTATACAAGATATGACATGTTTTGACCGCACTATAGTCAGTATATATGCCGAGTTAATTAATTGTTGTTTTTCAACATCTGGAAATTGGCATGAGTATCACCCAATTCAAAATTTTAGACTTCATAAAACTCTTTGGTGATAATCAAATAGTTTTGTGGAGTCTAAAATGCAGAATTGAATGCAAAGTTTACTACCATATATAGCATATGTTTGGTAAAGTCGACCATCTCGATCACTTTCTCAGCCAAAATGTTCAATGCATATGACACAGAAATATTACTCTGGCAGCATTAATAATCTCTAACACATTTTCTGCCTTGAAATCGAAGAATATTAAGCCTATTTTCAGTAAATTCTTTAGTTTTTACAATTTTAGCTGATAAATATATGTATACAAACAAAAAATGAAATAACAAAAAATAAAACAATAATAATAATAACCAAAACAGGATTGCATAAAAAGTTCTATAATAACTAGTTTGTAAATCTTATTCATAGTTATTGTGTATCTAACCTGGAAAAGAAAACCCGAAAAAGATATATGTATTTTGTATAATTATAGTGCATGAATGTCAAAGTGAAACAAAAATCTGTACAATTGTTTACAATCAACAGAAATTTAATACTAACTAACTGGCGGTAATAATTAAGAGGCCCTGTTTAATACATCAGAGTTAAAAAGTCAATTATATAATCAATTACAAAAATACCCCATAACAACAATAGTCGCACGTGACATTTATTTTGTAAACATTAAGTATCAACTAATCAGCTCGCAGAAATAAATCACGTGACCTAAATCAGGGCCGCTCATTCTATTTCAGTTGCGGGCAGTATATGGTTCAAGTTTCTCTTTCATTAGTGTAATATATTCATGACATAACAAAATAGCACCATTATAATGACTTTGAAAAGAATACATCTAGGCATCAAAACCATTTGTACTGACATATTCCGAAACGTTAAAATTAAATGGACGATGAACTAGAGGTTAAATCTGTATGTCACGTGTTCCTCTGGTACTTGAGATACAGACATCCGTTCGGGCGCGACCAATTTAAATCTAAGGGGGGGGGGGCAGCTTGATAACAGATATACGATATAATCATTATATTTCTGTTGCAACTTTCCATATTGATCCCCAATGAGTGGCAGGGGAACAAGAAATAATTAAGTGATTGTACTATCTCTGTGTTATCCCTATTTAATTATTATTGATTATAAATGGAAATAAATTAATTAATCAATGGTCTTAATTACAATGAGAAAGTAAGTGATGATATTATTGAGCCGTCAACATGCAATGACAATAAATTAAGTCTGCGAGGGTTCATGCAGTTTGTACACACATACACACACACGTACGCACACACACATATATATATATATATATATGTGTGTGTGTGTGGTAAACGTGGTTATTTAATTGATTAGGATCAGCATTAATACATAATTATACTAGATCTAAATGTACATATTATTGAAGGCAATATAATTATATTGCCTAAAATTTAAGTTGTTGCACGTACATTTATTAAACTATAGATATATGCATGGTCTATGTGTAGTCTGTAGATAATAATCCATTCAATAAAATGCTATACTAAAAATGTTTTAATAAATTAATTAAGGCAGTGGCAAAGGCCGTAAACACTCTAGCTGTTTAATATAAAATTTTATTTAAAAAAAACAATAAAAACCCGGTTAACTTGATCTATAGACTAATATTCATAAAATGTTTTTAAATGTTATATGTTTGTTGGGATAATATATATCTACAAGTAAAATATTTTAATCATGTGACTTAACAATTTTATAACATTAAAATGCCAAACTGAAATGCCTTTCGAAAGTCAGTTAAAATGTCATTAAAAGATATCTATTTTTTATTTGATTTAATTTGTACACTAATGTAAACAGAATAATAAATATTTATGCTGAATAAATGAATTACAAGAAGGATCTATATGGCCCTTCTCCCACAAACAGTTTTTGTTTCAACTCACTTAATATATAGGTCAGTGAGTTCGACAAACAAAACGAGCTTCCGATTAAAATATAGTTCGTTTTAATTCCTTTCAACGATATGTACTTTCATTTGGTATTATTTTTCCGTGGTAAAATCTATCTGTATCTATTTTTATATGTCAATTTTAAATACTACTTAACCTGTAGATTTAGGTTCAAAATTATAATTGGGGGAGGAGTGATACACCAGCCGGAACCTTGTTTCCTAAGATGGTTGCCAGACCATAATTACAATGTCCCGGCTTAAATGCACACGCGGGTTTGTTTACAAATATAACGCTCCGGTATTGACAGCTACTCTTGACTGTTGAGAATTGTAGACAGTTTGACGTATTTTATGTATGTAATGTTTCATGCATGTTTTCTTGGATTTGATTAAAAATATATTTTTGCCATGGTTATGAATGGCAAAACGTTAGATTTGTGTTGTTTTAATACTTATATCTAGTTCCTTATTTGTGTTGTTCAACTTGTTGATGATTTAATATTTCAGGTGTGAGGTCGGTGATCGACTGCAAGTTGTTTTGTATGTCTCTGGCCTTTCACGGCATTTGCAATGAGTTTGCATTCGGAACCATCGCCACGAGTTACTTTTGTCCTTATACTTGATGCCATAACGTTTCTTCTCCCAAACGAGTATAGCACCATTATATACTAATATAGGCATGAACAAAACACACATAAAAGGAACATATTCAAAAATAAAATTAACTATTAAACTTTATTTCATTATAAAACCTTGCTAATATAGTATGTAATAGTAATACCATTTACTACATTAAATACTATCCTGTAACTGAAAGTAGTATGTTATGCAATGTACAGGGTTCTTATAAGTATTGTTACTTATTTGTAGCCATCATAATGATGCCTAGCTCTGATGGTGCAGGGGTTAGAGGACTGTGCTACAGACCTCCAGGTTGTGGGCTCAAATCTGGTTTATACCTGTGTTTGTGGGAATTGTTTTCTTACTCTTAGGGAGTTGCCCTTCAACCATATATCCCAGGTGTGACCAGTGCCAAGGCTGTATAATTCAACAACAACAAAATCATCTCTATGATCTGAGGGTTTTAATTATATATATATATAATGTATAAATTGGTGAGATAGCTATATGTCATTTAACATAGTCAGCAAACACAAAGTTGTAGGCCAAGAAATTAGTCACTGGAAAAGGGTAGATTCTTTTGTGGGTTCAGAACCTATGATCCTTGGCCAGCACAAGGGTAAACAACATGTTACTGTCTATGCCTGTTGATCAGGTTTAAATATTTCCATGTTTTCTCTACTGATTATAACATTAGTTACAATACAATAATTGATCATTTAGATGACTTTGAAAGTAAATGTGTGCTTCCTGAGCAAGTAGTTTCACTCAGAACTAATAAAATATTCTTTGTATTTACTGATAATAGAGTTACAAGGTAAATTTAAATGGCACACATACACACACACATATATATATATATATGTGTGTGTTTGAGATTTAATTAGTACCCTAAGCAACTTTGGTGTTGGCTGATGTTGCATTAACCTACATTCAATTTTTATAAACTGAACCTGATGCATATATAAATATGCATGTAATTGTTTTTAAATTAATGTTCTCCTGATAAATAGAAAATGGAATAAACAAGAATACATACATAAATAACACAGACACACTCATATTTATGTACATTATGGATAAAGAATACAGAGAACATTAGATATATATATATATATATATATATATATGACACTGTCATATCATAAACAAGTTTACGATTGTCATAGACCCAAACCTCATATATAGATATATAGCTTAATATCATACATACATATTTTCAGGAGGAGTTATTTCAAAATCATCCATTCATTATGCATAATTTAAAGATAATTTTCCAATGAGTCTGTTTATGTGTAAGCCCTTTAACTTGACAATAATATTATTTTGGCATTACCAGCTTAACCATTATGGATCGGGTAGACAGTAGCCAAAATGTCTCAGATGATGGAAGAACTTGTTCTCCTGCAGCTGATCCAACATTGTCAACAGGTAGTGCCAACATGAAAGTGGAAATGGATGAAAATCTGATCATAGAGCAGAATATTACAGACTTGTCTGAAGATGATCGTAGAACTGTGAGCTCAGATTTGTGTGAGGCATTACAGCCAGCTGAGCCACTGAGTATTATAGGTAATAATAAATGGATTAATTAGTTTTTAATAGTTGGTTTAAGCTAACATTTGAACATAACATATATATTATTAGTTTGAATGATATTTTAGAATAAATATTGTAATTCCAAAGATTGCCACAGTCTCAAATATCAGCGTTACTGTGAAAGGAACACTTATTGATAATTAATGAATATTGTAATTCCAAAGATTGCCATAGTCTCAAGTATCAGTGTTACAGTGATAGGAACACTGTTTTATCTATAAAGCCTGAGATAATGTTATGTTCAGTTTTGTTTCTGTGATATGCAAAAATGTAATTATTTTAAAATCAATTGAAATTTTTTTTCACTATGCGTGTAGGTGTAGATGCATAATTATAGTCTACAGAAATAGTTTTGTGCTAAACTGGGTAAGTATGCATTCACGATGTTCCTTAAACAGTAAAGTGTCTGACTGCAGTTTTATTTTATTTACAATACAGTGGGTGATGAAGCCAGTGGTTTGACATCAGAAGATTCTGGTGTTTGGACGTCTACAGCTCAGGACCTTGCCTTATCCGGTTGCTATATCTATCAATGTAGTGATAACACATACCGAGTAACTACATGTACAGAGTCTACAACTCCTGCTAAATCTAGTAAGTAATTGTATATTTAGAACTCCATGCTAAACAGAATAAGTTCAGTAGATGATTAATTTATACTCATTATTTTCTCCTTATATGATATGACAGTCCTTTATCAGCTATCACGAAGGACTAATTATAACCCTTATGAAGATCAATTCTGCTACTCAATTTGATTTGAAACCATATAAATAACAAAATAACCTATTTAAGGAAACAGTGGTATGCACATGATACTCAAATTGATAAGATCTCATTAAGTGCAAAATGATAAGTTGAGTACACCCTCTACAGATATTATGCATATATATATATAACATGCTAGACTGAAGATTTATAGCACAGCTAAAATATTAGTTTCAACATCATGCAAAACATGCATTTATGGTTTTTACATTGATTTGTAAATATCTCTCCTTGTCTAAAAAAATCCCTTTTGCTGTAGAATATATGAAATATCTAATGATTCCACTACTGGTATCACATCAGTAACCATGCCAAATTATATGTGGGTCTGAGTTGCATAATATCTTTAAATCCATTTGAGCATTTTTGTGTGTGGGATGTTTCACCTGATCAACTCATTTCCTTAGGGAGTAAATCATCAGCTATATGTCCAAGGTGAGACCAGGGTCACCGATAAATAAAGCAAGTGTTGACTCACCAAATATGAGAGATGATGACATCTCTTTGTTTTGCTACAAAAAATTAATTACTTGACTGATAATCATATTTACATGCCTACAGCCAATCCAGAGAACAACATATGATCCCACTTGCCAAAACTATTGTATATAAATTTATATTGTCCTATCATCTAATCTAGCCAACACTACTGACTGTTTTATCATAAGATTATGAACTCACATTTCATCCCATAATTTAAATCAATACATATTTTCATTTCTTGTTCTACCTATGAGGCTACTGATCATTAAATATAAAAATGTTTGTGAACATTGCAAAATTAAAAATATCTATGTTTATAACTGTTTGTAATTAATAGTTATTTACAAAATAAAACATATTTGAGTGTTGTTAAAGTATATTGCTATTAATTTGGTAAATGTCTGGTTTTATAAGGTTTGGGTGTTTTATGTCATTTGTAGGTAATGAAGTTTTCACATGTGAGGTACCAGGGTGTGAGAGACAGTTCAGTAGCCCTGGCTATCTGAAAATTCATCAACTTGTGCACAGCGGGAATCACAGTAAATTGGTCTGTCCTTATCAAGGCTGTGGTCGTACATTTTCTTGGCCTGCTCATCTGAAATATCATCAAATGACACATTCGTAAGTGATTGTCCCATGTTTTGGTTGGATCTTTTCCATGTGCTTATTGGCTTATGGGTTATTATTTTCCAAGTCTAGATTTCACCAAAGTGTTTTTAAATTGTCTCATTTTTAAATTGATTATACATTAAAAAAATGGGATATAATTTTGTTTAGAAGTAAACAACTTGATATTCTTTATTATGTATAGGTAAACAAGCACAAAAAGTTTTATTTTGTGATTTAACTTTTTCAGAGGTAAACGAGCATACACCTGTTCATATCTGGGTTGTGGCAAATCATTTTATACAAGCCAAAGGTTAGTAGTACATACACGTCTGCATACTGGAGAAAGACCCTATGTGTGCCAAGTTGAGGGTTGCAATAAATCATTCACTACAGCTGGAAACCTTAAAAATCATTCACGTATACACTCAGGTAAATGTTTGATTTATTAAGAGTTCTATTAAGGCTAACATTTTTGTTAACTGTAGTATATGTGTATGGTTAACTTAAGTAATTTTAAATGAATCTACATGTTTATATTTCACATAGCTGGTGAATTAAAAGGATATTATTTCTACACTTTATAATATGAAGCGAGAAACCTAAGTAATGTTTAGTCACCAGGAATGACTTATAATGACTTATAAATGTGATAAGACACAATGATTTTGGAATATGTTGTAACATGTCAATACTGATGATGATAATAACAATCATGATCAGAATAACAGTTTTATGTAGCTGGCTAGCACAATTTAATGCTTCCCCATTGGGACCAACTCTAAATAAATTTGGAATGATTAGAATATTAGGAAAGGAAAACATTCCCATTTACCTGTCTAAACATAAACACTTTCCCAACTATAGTGCTAATTGATTTCCTACATACCATGACCATGAGCAAAGAGTCTGCTCTTAGTCATTCAGTCAACCAGACAGTACTTTAGTTATGTAAAAGCTATACAGCTACTGTTTTCCAATGACTGTAGTCTCCATATGTGGCAATTATCTGAATTGCAATGCTTACCTCAGTGCATTTTAGAAATTGCGATTTTTTTGGCAGGTTGACAAGTTATGGTTTGGAGAGCTATGAGACATATGGGGTATAAGCTTTCTGCATATCAAGAATGATACTTTTAATGGCCATGGCCCAGATTTTCTCAATAAGAGAACTATTTGCTGCTATCTGCCTATATTCTCAGTTACATATTCCAAGATCATGGTGCACCATGCCACTGTTCTGGGATTCTCCAAACTCCATTAATGAAGTGCCTATTCACTGTCTCTGGATCAATCTCAATCTTATTGAGAATATATGAGAATAAATTGCTCATAGCTATAAATTTAGGTAGATTCAAGGAAATTTGTATCAATTTTGAAGTCAGATATGTGTCATGCATACTTGAATAGTGCTTTGTAACATTTTTACTGTTAAGGGGAGAAACCATTTGCCTGTGATATTGATGGCTGTAACAAAAGGTTTGCTGAATATTCTAGTCTACATAAACACAAAGTTATACATTCAGGTAAGACTTAGATATGTCAAATTAGTATGTAACATGTGATATATTATTTAACAAAACAGACTTTATTTTGGAGAATAGTTTCATATACGCACACACATTTGTGAACTTTGGAATTTATGTATACTCTTTCCTCCTGTTATTAGGTGAGAAGCCTTTCCACTGTGAACTGTGTGGCCAGCCTTTTACTCAGAGTGGCAGTCGTAATGTGCACATGAGACGACACCATTCTAAACCATCAACAGTACCACCAGGTGGCAGCACATTATCTAATATCACTCAGTCTGAAGTAGTTTCAGAAGGTGACATTAGGCCATCAAATGTAATAACAAGTAGTGATGTCACACAGTTTGTAACAATAGCAACTGACAGTATTATTGGTGTAACTACCGAGTGTGTACCTAAGGCCGAAGATCAGATTGATGATACCAGTGAAGACGCACGAGATACAATTAGCCATCCAAATGACTACAGTAAATCTACCTTGATAATAATGACTGGAACCCAGGAGTATCAGTATTCAGGTATCTATTATTGGTCTATTATCTACTAAAATATGATCAGTGATCTAAATAGCTTCATTAGGATGTCCTACTCTAGCTATTGCCACTATGCAGGTCGATGTGCAGTCTCATCTGTCCATTAGCATTTAACAACTGGAGCACTATACATAGTAGTGGTGAAGGGGGTGAGATCAATTATTTGTTAATAATGTTCTTTTATTCAAGCTAAACAAACAAATATCTGGCATAAAGGACAACTTCTAATATATTATAATTGATTTACTGTTCTTGCATTGGCTAATTTGAACTATTTGGAAATGCATATATTAAGTGAGTAAAAATCACAGCAATAAAAGAATTTAGAGAGGCATAGAGACCATTATCTTGAAACGTGTATTTGTGCATTATGCTTGCTTTATTGCATGTGTACAGTATGGTATCTCCCCAGAGGGGACATCTAATTAAACTGATTTGTTTCATAATTAAATTCCTGGTCATACCTACATCGAAAATAAATATCTTAAAAGGTTTGTTTCCCAGAATATTTGGACATGGAGGTTAGGCCATCATCCTAAAAAAGATGTTTATAACAATTGTTTAATTTGTGTGGATTCTATTAATAATTTAGCAAATCCTAATGATCCTATTTTGCTTCAACTAAGTGCATGATCTTTGGCAGGCAGACCGGAGAATTAGTTTTTTCTTCTTTCTCCAGGTTTATGGCAGAGAATTAATATAACATTGCGGAAAGGATTGTGTTTGCTGTATCATTTTGACAAAACATTAACAGTCAGATTGGTAAACTATATCTGTCTTTATCATTACATATTTAATCTGAAAATGATCAAACTTAAATTATAATTAACTATCAATAATTATATATCATATGGAAAGACTCGACATTTAATAAACTACTGTATGTATTATGCTTCCACATTTAAAATAAATTGGATATACAAGTTCATCGCTTACAAAATCAAATATTTAAATACATTTGCATGCTATAACACACACAGCTAAATATTTAGAGGTAACTATGCTCTGAATTCCCACCTGAGTATCAACACAGAATAGTACAATTAATTTTCTGGTTGTGCTTTATATGGATCAGTTAAAAAAACATTCACTGCCAGATCAAGTGATGAAATTGATTATTATAGTTTTCTGGATCCCAAGAAACAGCACCAATCCCATCACAGTTCTCCAGCTGCTAGGGAATTAACAACGATTTTAGTTATACATGCAGATGACACTGGTGGTTGATCTGCACAAAGGCTCATTTGGCACTGCTGGGTGGGACATCCTCCAGTTCATTGTTTTCCTTCATATGTAATACATCCTTTGACAAATAGACATAATGTACCATATATTTATAGTTAGCTGTGAGTTTTATTACCAGCTTGTCAATCAAACAATATGTAATTAACTTGGATGAGAAGAAAATGTTGAAGATACAGTTATTGCAAAATTAGTTGTAGGTTAATTTTGCTTATAATTACTTTATACAACACATTGTATTATCAAACATGTGTAAATCGTAATTACAGGGTTATGGCATGTGCCAAAACGCATCCCTTTAGGAATTTTATTAACTGTGACTATTAAACTGTTTTGAATGTTATTGAATTTGGTTAGTGTTTAAATTTCATTAGATGAAGTTGTCACTGTGTCTACTCAGCCACTTCATGTGAGTTATCAAGATGCCTTGGGCCACACAGAGACAATGTTAGCTGCGCAAGGTAACACATATTTCTATTTATTCGACATGTACAACCTGCTATATTAGAATGTTTTTTAAAATTATAATATAGATCTATAACTAACTATTTTATGAATCTATATCGGAATAACTATATAACTGAGATCATAATAACTTCCAGGTTTGACAGGTTTTGAACAATAGTAGAATAAACCAGTTTTAACTTGTACAAAATATATCCAAAATCTAGTGTTCAAAACTGCCCAATCCCCAAAGGAATTGTTTGTTTAAAACGTGAAATATATTTTTTTAAGGGAATATATGATGTATATAATACAAATAGTATAATTTTTTTATATATATATATATATATATATATCCATATATATATATATATATATATCCAATAAATTGCTTTAAAAAGCATAAAAGGTGATTTTCTGTTTGTTATTGGTATTATAACATGGGAAAGTAGAATGGGGGTATCTATACAAGTTTATCTCAATTTCTTCTTGAAAATATTGTTCAGTATCCATTCTGGTTTTAGACTGGTTTAAGTCCTTTTAGACAGATTACGGAAACAGCATGAATTTTATCTGTTATTAAGTAAGTTAATCATACTATATGAAGTATACATGTTTATAAAAACAAATAGTAAATAATTCTGTAGAACACAGGCATATTAAATCATTCTGGAAGGTAGCAAATATGTAAATTGTTAAATGATAAATATTGTTTATTTGTGGATGAAACAAATATTATGAGATCCAGTATCATTCTTTCTAAGCTAATGATCTTACTGACATCTACTTTATTTAGCAGCTTTCATTTCTTTTTTTAGAAACAGTTTATGTATGATAGTGTAGCAAAGAGTGATTTGAGTTTATTTATATTTTGTAGGTGATGAGCACTTTGAGAAAGTAATTGTTAGGAAAGAGGTTACAAACCCTGAAGTGACACTGTCATCACTGTGCTGAAATTGTTCAAGTGTATATATACTGTCATTTGATTATTTAGTGTATCAGTGGATTATTTCTGGTGAGGACAGCGACTGTGTTCTAACTTTTATCACAATGGATGTAAAAATATTAATAAAGCTAATATAAAAGTAATGTATACTATCATAAATGGTATAATTTAATGAATAATAAAGCTGTTATATTATATTTATATACTGTTACTCTGTTCATACACTACTACATATAGTTCATCATAATGCATAACTATTTTTATGTATGGTTGAGAACAATATGTTTGAGAACAATATTACTGTCAAATTTATGATTTAGGCTTTGTTTATTTGAGTCTTGTGTGTATATATATATATATATATATATATATATATATAGAGAGAGAGAGAGAGAGAGAGAATATAATTTTAAAAAGTAATACTTGTGTAACAAGGATTTGATGTTTTATGAACAATAAAGTTGTTCTCTTGTATGGGTATTGGATTTCATAAATCTTTCTCTAGTCCTCCAATGGGTTCAATATTTAAAAAAAATTATTTGAAGTAAATGTTGCACATTTGGACTATAGCAACATATATCTATGGCCACAAAATAAATTAAAATTATAGCTGTTTCACTTGATAGTCAGCTTTGGTGATTAAAATGATGATGATGATTAACTTTATTAACTAGATATACAAATATGCGTGCCTCAGATATAGAATAATATGGCAATTTCCTTCAGGTGCACAACATTTTATATGAGGTCAACTTGTTACTGTAAACAAATCACTTTGGTTACCCGGGCTGTACAACATTTTCAGCAGACTTTTCATTATTGCTTATTATTTCTATAGCATTCTTCAAAACATGCACAGATATGGTAAATCATATAACAGTGAAATTTCAATTGTGAAAGGTGTGATATACTGATACCATCTAGGAAACTCCACAGATGTTTATAATTCAGTCAGACATGCTATATTTGTCTCGGAGAGGAAACGTTAGTATAACAAATGTAGTAGCTGTGGTGTATGCTATATCTTCAACACACAGTAATTAAGTTCACAACTATCTGCTTCTTGGAGTGGTTTATTATGCAGTGCAACTATAATATGGAATGTTATAAACAAGTTCTATTTTAGTTTATTATATTACCAGCCAGAGTAGCCATCTTCCCCATGATCTGCGTTTCCAGAAGAATGTTAATTTGCATATGGTGCAGGAGTGTCATGTGACCTATAAGGATAAATCTGTATTCAATTAAATAGTGCTACAGCCAGCTATGTAAGACTCAACTACAAACGTACAAAACACAAAGACTGTCCCACGTTTATAACAATTGTTTTAAACTATGTTAAGACAGGTTGCCTTTATATTATTGTAACTATATCTTGTGCATGCAGATAATTCCCAATCCACTTCCCTGAAAGAGAATATAACAATTAAACAACAAACAGAACATCTTTCAATATACCTGTATTGTGACTGGGAACCTCCAACATTTACAGATAGTCTAAAATTTAAGCTAATTAAAAGTATATTAATATATTGTCTCGGAATACCTACAGACACTGCCTCACATACTGGTAAGAATTTAACAACTAGATCTACACTGCCATTTAAATAGTGGAAGAAACTATTTGGGCAAATTAATAAATAATGCTTAAAGCTGTATTAAAACAGAGAATCAACAAACTCGAAATAGATAAATTCTTCATGGGCAATCTCTGCTAGAGGGCACTGCTGCTGTAGCTATGGCAAAGATCGCATGGGGGGAGGTGTTCTTTGGCTGTAGCGTGTTGTGGTGGGGACATCTATCATAGTTAAATAAATTAAAATTATATATATATATATATATATATATATAAAAGATACGAAACACCAATATATTTGCTAGAAACATCGTTAGATATATAGATTGTGTGATACTTCTTTAATTAATATTATAGTCGAGTCCGTGTACAATTTATGTGGTGCAACATTTCATGAAACACCATTGTTTTCGATCTAGGATGGCGGGCAAGTTTAGTTCTAGATCTAGCGATCGCGAAACAAAATTAGATTTTCTGCCAAAAAAACTATATGACAGGCTTATGCCATTCCAGAAAGATGGCATTCTTTATGGCCTGTCAACAGAAGCAAGGTTTGTACATACGATATTTTCATAGTCATAGTGGTAGGTCTCCGACTTAAAATTTAGATCTAAGTGGATGGCGGCACAGCCCCATGTCGAATCGACGAATGCTCCCCATTTGTCTGATTTGACATAGTCACATCTCTAGTTGATAGTCACCTAGTGGCATTGATGATTGAATGTGACATGTAAAAATAATGTATGATGCGGACATCTATAATTTTTTATATGTAAAAATCACTGATGTTTTCACTTATACTTCTATAGTCTTATACTATCTAGACTCTATAACTAGATCTATAGATCTAGATCTATATATATTATATATATTAATATAAAAAGTAAGTGCATTAAAACAAAACTGCATGTAACGTCTACTTGCTTGGTTATTATTATTATTACTACATAAAAATAACGTTGAAATACCTAATCATATTAAAACATTCGACTATGGATGACTCAAAATCTTCTAAAACTAAATGATAATAAAACAAATATTTTATATTTGGCATCACCTAATGGGTCAGTAAAAAATCTAGGGGTTATTTTTGACCAATGTATTAACATGCATGAACATGTCACATCAGTATGCCGAGCTGCCTACTACCATCTTAAGAACATCCACTGTTTAAAAGCATTCTTGACACAAGAATCACTTGTAACTGTAGTTCATGCCTTTGTTTCATCTCGTATAGACTATTGTAACTCCCTGTTATATGGCATATATGATTATAACATTAATCGCCTTCAGTGAATTCAGAATAGTGCAGCTCGCATTGTAACAAATACTAGAAAATATGTTCTTCAAAAACTACATTGGCTACCTGTTAGACAGCATATCCATTTTAAGATTCTGTTAATAACTTATAAATCTATTAATGATATGGCGCCAGAATACCTGTGTGAACTGGTTTCCATTAGAAAGTCATCCCGAAAACTCAGGTAATCCAGTCAGATACTATTGCAGGTGCCAGTGTCTCGGCTCAAGTCATATGATGATTGTGCGTTTAGTCTTGCAGCCCCCACTTTGTGGAATAAGTTGCCGGCAAATATTAGAAATGCATTGTCTCTTGGAAATTTTAAGTCTCTTCTAAAAACACACCTATTTAAGGTGGCTTTCACAGATAAATAATTATTATCTTTTAAATCATTACAGGGTTTTTACAGACATTATTTGGAGTATTATTATATTACATATTATTTGTACAGTGCCTTTGAATGGCTCCTGCTAGTAAGGGCACTTTATTAAATATACATTATTATTATTAAAACAAAATTTAAACAATTTTATGTTTTCCTGTGAGTCAGTCACTGAATAATTAACTTCAGAGCTAGAAGAATACAAAATAATCTTGATTTCTATTACTGCTGGCTAATCACGGAATAATTAACTTAAAGCTGGGAAAAACCGTGTTGAAATTCCATTACAGTAATGATTACGGTAACCAGTCATTTCGTCTCCACTACATGTTTGTCGCCAAAAGAAAAGGTTGTTGCCTACTGAAAGCTCTTGTAGTTCTTTTCATTGCCATCAATAATTATTGTAGAACGCACACACATACTTTATATTATAATGGTAATACATATTATATCACCAACAGTTTTGTGTTTCAATTACTTATCAAAACATAGAATTGCAAAACAAGGGGAATTAACAGTTTTAGCCGATTGGCTGACAGCTATCACGTGTAAAACTAGAGTGAAAGAACAAGATGTTTTTTTCCCTGATGCAGTTGAACATTTACTTCCACCAACTCTTGGCATCACTGAAGCTGCTCAGGTCACTCTGGAATGAGCACATCCAGAGGCTCCATGCCAATCACTACTGAAGTCCATGGCTTTAGCTCAAGCAGTGAACAGACAAAGGCAATCGAGTAGGCTAAAGCATCCCTCATCACAACATTTTTAACTGAACAAACCTGTGGTCCTAGATGGATTTCTCATTGCAGATATCGATGTCGGAACTGCACCAACCATGAGATGGCACTTGATGTTTGCATCAACTCGTCAATTGGAATTCTTCACTTTGGCAGAGTGTTGGTATCTTGATGGAACATTTTGAATGGTTCTAGTGCCTTTTTTTCAATTCATGCTTTTGTGAGATCTGCAAAAAATATGAAGCAAGTCTCCCTCGTGTTCATTGTGATGTATGGGAAAGCAAAGTTAGGCAGATTATGGTGCTATGTTAAGGACAGTGCTGGACCAACTGCCCACTGTACCGGCTGTAGAGAGTATCATAGCAGATTTTGAAGTTGCAAATATATGTTAATTGCTAAATTTTCCCTGTGCATTTAAAAAAAAATCATTGTGTTTATTCTTATAAGACTATAGTCTATGCAATTTTTACCTGTGCTTCCTTTATTAAACCATATTATTCAGTTGTGCGGTCTTATCCCATTTCTGTCAATTGATAGTTACATATCTATTAATTATCGCTGCTACAACATTTGGTCGGCGACAAAACAACTTCTAGTTGGCGACGAAACAACCTTTTCTTTTGGCGATGAACTGGTAGTGTGGACAGAATGACTCGCAACCATGATTACTGCTGGCTAATTACAGAAAGGGTAATTTTTAAAGCAAAAAAAACTCCCAAAAAACTAACAGCTATTCTAAGTTTCGGGAATGTGTTAATTGAGTACTCCAATACTGTATATAAGCGCCCAGCCATTATATGTGAATTCATATTATTCTAAGATTTTCAAGCAAGTTTGATCAAAACAGAATCACATTTTATGGCTCCAAAGTATCATTGTTTGGCATGTGACAAGATGACTGGCCACCAAGGACAACTGACCACAAGCGTCAAGTTGTTTGTCTGCGACATCTATCGTAGTTGGGTTATATAAATTAAAATCCATAATATTGCTTAAAGCTAGTTATTTAGATCATACCCATCCATTATTTGTTCAATATAAGTGTTTAATTTTTTTAGATATTGTAAAATTAAAAACCTTGATTATAATCTATAAAGCCAAAAAATAACATGTTACCTATCATTCTACAATGTTTTTCATAACAATAGAAGAAATACATTCATGGCAAGTCTAGTAAAAAAGACAAAAAGAAAGTTAATGTCAATTAGTATTATGGGTGTTAAATTATGGAACCAATTAGATGCAAATGTTTGCAATGTTAAAACAATTAATATTTTAAGCACATAATTAAGAATATGTTCATTTCTTTATATGACTGATACCAATGCTTAGGTGTGTTTGTAATTTTATTTATAGTTCAAATGCAACATATATGATATAATATACACAATATCTTATTGCTACAATAATTAGCCATTTCCTAATTAAACTTATATGGATTTTGTGTTGTTTTATAATAAAAGATAAAATTATGTCTATTGACTATTCAACATCTTTTTATTTTTAAATTTATCATGAATGTTTTTAATGTTATGTTAAAGGGGGATGCATTATATAAGCAATGCTTCAGGCATCCTCCTTTTCAACATTCTATGTTTTTTTCTTTCATTAAATTTATGTATTATGAATGTTGAAATAAACTAATTAAATTGAAAATTGAATTGACTAACCTTCAAATAATAATATTTTTTAATGTGATTAATAAATCTACATATTCTTTAATGTAATAAATAAATCCCCATTTTTTTGAATAAATTAAAACCAAATTGATGCAACTACCATTTCTAAATTTCCTTTTAATTTCAACATTCTATTGATCAATTATGCATTTCCTTTTCGACATTCCAGCTGTCATTATATTTAGCTGTCAAGAGAACCTTTTTGTTTTGCAATTAACAAAAAAAACAGCAGCTGCTTCAAGAGACAGCCACTTGACCAATTGAAATTGGCAGTCAGTTGTATTTGGCAGCCAATCGTCTTGTATCCTGTCACAAGGCTGTAAGAGTGAACAATCTTGCTGTTATGCACGCCATGTGTTAAAGGGAAGATAAACACAAATAGGGTTGTTTGGTATGAAAGTAACAGGTATTTCCTTATTTTGAGCTTAATCATGATGCTATCCTGTCATTTTCATATATCTGGATTTACTGGGGGGGGGGGGGGTATTTTATAAGCCTAAATCCATATATGGCGATTGTCAGCAGAAATTCCCAAAGTCATGGCGAAAGGAGCCGATTGGGTCTGACGTCACAATCCCTTGTCGACATTTGGTCATTGCTGCATCTCATTCAAAAATTATAATAAAACTACTTTTAAATATAAATACCAAACCTTGCAACTTGCAGTTTGATGACAGTTCGCCTTCTCTCTTCTTCACCAAAATGTTCTTGTCATCATCACACCTCCCTCTCCTAGTCCTATAGACCACAATCCCTGAATTTGATGTGAGCCTGACCAGCCCAGGACCTTCCTGTGGTGGGTGGGACTTGCACGATCTGATTCAGGTTGAATTGATGGCACAGCTTCTTTACACAAAATCATTTTGTTCACGAATTTTGATTGATAATGTCCCCAGTACTGATAATCAGAAGTGCAAAAATTATTTGACATATGACATGATGCCACTGGATGGGGAAAATTAGCACACTTCACTTGTATAAATTTCACCCACACCAGGGATCCCAGCCTCTTGGGGCTCATCAATTTGACATTGGATTCTGGAGGAAATGTGTGCATTGAATGTACTGTTTCACAGAAATTTTCAGACCATTTCACCTCGCATACCTTCACCATTTTGTTGTTGAAAGATCTATTATAGGACGAAACAACAGTCAAAACAAAACAGATTAGAAGCAAGGGATTGTGACGTCATGACAACATTATCTACGCATAGAGGATTTTGAGAGGGGGCCGCATTAATATGTTCCATTTATGTCAGTATTATTAAACGGTTTGGGTATAATACTATTTTCCACAGGAAAGCTATCATGTATCTGACAATGAAAGCACAAAGTAACCAGATATGATGCAATTGATAATCATAATTGATTTCCCCGGTCCTGTAATTTCACTAACTCTGAAGGGTATACAAGCCTACAGCTACTGTAAGCATTGCAGTATAAAGGCTTTCACTAACTCTGAAGAGTATACAAGCCTACTGCTACTGTAAGCATTGCAGTATAAAGGCTTTCACTATCTCTGAAGGTATACAAGCCTATGGCTACTGTAAGCATTGCAGTATAAAGGCTTTCACTAACTCTGAAGGTATACAAGCCTATGGCTACTGTAAGCATTGCAGTATAAAGGCTTTCACTAACTCTGAAGGTATACAAGTCTATGGCTACTGTAAGCATTGCAGTATAAAGGCTTTCACCTACTCTGCTTTTCAATGTCAATTCAGACTAGTGTAACACAAGACAGTTGTCTGTTCTTCAGCAGTCAGGTTTGTCATCCAAAATGGATGACTGTCACCAGATATTTGAATACACTATATCTCTCTAACGAAGCACCTGGAATGTTTCAGTACAAACTGTTATATATTATACTAAGTTAATTATGTTATAACCCAAGTCGTATTGAAAAGAATGATTGAACATAGCCTTCTTTATCATTTTTTTCCAGATGTCTAATTGCGGATGAGGTACGTGCATTTTATCGTTTATGAATATTGCATGCTATTGGAAGCTTTAATTGAAACCAGTTTGTAAATTGTTGATAGTCTGTTTGATTTATGTTAGTGGGGAATCCAAACTTATACTTGCAGTGTAGTGGTCTGGGCCTGGCTTTATGTGGCTGCCCAAACCTTGGCTCAAGAAGGTATATATAGATCTGCAAAGATGAAGGCACTAAAATGCCTCATACCTATACATGGGCTTATGTGGTTTTTAAAACTACCCTTAGAGGTGGAAAGGGAACAAAGTCGGAAAAATATAATACTAGTTTTCTGATTCTTTGTCTGTGTTCTGATCATAGCAACAAATAGGGATACCCTTTGGATCTGCATAGAATGTCCTAACCATAATGATGTCAGACAGCTCATGTAAACGCAGATGTAGACTGGAATTTCCCAATAAATATTACTAGCACAAACGTTATCCTTTTATTCATAAAGTCAATTAATTTGTCAATTGGATTATTTGCTGTTAAATTGAAGTCATTTTAAAGCTTCTTAATTATTTCTATGTGACTTATCATAATGGAGTAATAGATTTCTCCCTTTTCTAAAGATCCGAATATATATACAGTTTTTTTTCCTTACAGATGGGATTAGGAAAGACAGTACAAGCCCTTTCCATAGCTTATTATTACAAACATGAATGGCCACTATTAATCATAGTGCCTGCATCATTGCGCTATCCTTGGATAGAAGAAGTTGAAAAGTGGCTGCCTGAGATACACCCACATGAGATTAATTTGATACAAGGAGGTGCTGATGTCAGGTATCACAATATATGATGAAAAAATATGTGATGCATTGTAGCATATTAATGAACAGAGATATTTTTAATAGAAAGACGTGATATGATTATGTTCTCAATTTAAAACGTTTGCCATTAAACTAATAGCAGCCACAGTTTGTTGTTGATTTATGTATTTATCAGATTTTGTGGATCAGCGTTCCATTGTAAATAGCATAAATTGTCCCCTGGATTTTTAAAGCAATAACATCCATTGTTTTTGTTTGTTATTATCCAGTCAAATACCTTCTGCATGTATCACTGTGGTGACATATGGGTTATTACGGCATCCTAGTTGTAAAGTGGTACAAGAAGCATTGTACAACCAACAGTTCAGGATTGTCATCGTGGATGAGTCGCATTATATCAAGAATCGTAAAGCTGTCACCTCAAAGTATGTGGTGTCGCTGTTACAGAGAAGTACAAGAAAAATCTTGCTGACTGGCACACCAGCCTTAGCCAGACCTGAAGAGGTAACTGCAGTGTCCTGTTTGTTTTTTAATATCTAAATAACTTTTTGAAGTGAACCTTGAAATTTATTGTACTTCACAGATGACTGAAAGACAAACCCATCTCATGTTGTGGTGTGTCATTTCTTTCTTACATTCATTACTTAAACTAGAGAACAGTATCTTAGTAAAGTTTACCTGGGCACCCCCGCGATCTAACAGTAGCGTGTTGGACCACAGATCACTACCCCCCATGTTCAAATCTCAGCGTAGACATATCTGAAGGTTGTTTCATCTTTGACTTCGCTTCATTACATTATCTCATGTTGTGGTGTATCATTTGTTTCTTACATTCATTACTTAAACTAGAGGACAGTATCTTAGTAAAGTTTACCTGGGCACCTTTAACAGTAGCGTGTTGGACCACAGATCACTACCACCCATGTTCGAATCTTCGCATAAACATATCTGAAGGTTGTTTCATCTTTGACTTTGCTTCATTACATTAGGAGGTTGCTCGGCCCATTTAGCCTACCATGTGCATAAAAGTGTCAGTAAAACATCATCATCATCGTTAGCACAGTTTACCTGAAATGATGAAGCCAGCTTGATTGGCTAGTATAAATTAGGTCAAGTATGTTTATAAACATGTCATTTATTGTTGCTATTTTAATTTACAAAATGGCTATGTTTTGGCATTTTATCAAAGCTACAACGTTGGTACTTTGTAAGGTTATGTTTATAAGCACTGAAATGTTGATCACTTGTGAATCTGATAAAAGTAAATTTTGAGATATGACAGTTTAATCCCACAAAAACCATTCAGTCATGGATCAGTAAGATAATCATTAAGCTAGGAGACCATCTTCTGGATTCTTCAATAGTACTGTTACAGCAGCTAGTCAGGATCGTGAATTAAATCCTTGTCCTTTATATCATAGTGCACTATGAAGTACACTATTTCATTGCCCTGTTCACCGAAAGACATGTTTAGCACAAATACATTGATTAAACACAAAAAAATTATATTCTACCCAAAATAAACATTAATCATTATACAACCAAAGTAGTCAGATGTTAAAAATTATCTGGGATGCCAAACATCTTATTGTGCTGGTATCATTCAAAGTGTCCCAGTTGTGGTGGGTGGTAAACATTTTGAGCTTATTTCTTAACCTGTAATTACACTTCTAATTCTGGGATGCTAAGAAAGTAATTCTGTTAATGTATGTTCCAGTTCTTTATATCATAATATTTTATACAGTGCAATGGTCTTTGGATGGTCTTTTTCATGATGACAGCAATAATAGGTTAATAGGCATTCTTGCAGTTATGCCTAAATAATATTGCATAATGTGAATATAAAAGATCTGGGTCATATATTTTCATCACCTGTTTTTTTTTACTGCTATGTTCTTTTCATTTTGACTGCCAATAATGTCTGATCTCTATCACTTATTACCTTCTTTGTACAGCTGTTTCCGCAATTAGATAGCATCTTACCTGGGCAGTTTGGCAGCTGGACCAGCTTTGCTAAGAGGTACTGCAATGCCCAGTATCGTTACTTCGGACGTATACGGAAATGGGTAACTGAGTAAGTAGTTAATATTATGTGAAAACTCACTGGATAAACTATGCTTAATATAGTAATAGTTTATTTATTTACTGCTTACTCTTCGTTTTTTGGTTCAGGGAGTTATGAGAATATTTCTAACTAGCGGTTTATATCTGATTTTGTAACAGTGGTGCAAGTAACTTGGAGGAATTGGAAAATCTCTTGAAGACAAAGTTGATGATCAGACGTTTAAAGAGGGATGTGCTCACACAGTTGCCACCCAAACAGAGACAACGTATAACCTTTGAGCTAAAAGAATCTGATGTAAAGAAGGTGCTGACTATTTTTAGTTTCCTTCAATATTATTGAGCCAGCACTTTTCCTATTTTTACGTATCATTTGATTAATCGATTCAGCTACATTTATGTTTTATGTTTAATACAGTGTAACACTTGGTGCATTAATTAGAAAAGCATGTTTTGCTTCAATACATTAGGTCCATAAACTGTGCACTTTTGTGTGTGTGTGTGTGTGTGTGTGTGTGCTATACAGATAGAATTATGTTGGCACATTACATTTATTCTAACGTATTTGGTTTAAATAAAAAATGTAATATGTTGTTTATTGTCTGGTTTGTATTTCAGGAGCTTGACCGAACCTTTGAACAGTTAAATATTGCTTTGGGCAAGAAACAGAAATCCATCAACAGTTTTCTCAGTGCTGACAGTGATGTGTTATCTTCACGGTATTCAGCAAATGATCAGGTATATCAGCATCGCCATCAGATTACTATCAAACTAACGATTTTTAACTAGCGATGTCATAGCTGTTGTCAGTGTTGCATTGTGGTGATATTTATACAACGGAATGATTTCAGTTGACAACAGATGGAGATCCTCTACAAGTATCTGACCCTGCTATGGCAAGTACAACTCAGGTTTATAGTCTGTTGTGTGAGCTGCATAAACAGACATGCATTGCTAAAGTAAGTGATATTATAATCTTGATACAACTGATGTAGCCTACTGACTGGACTAAATATTACTCTTGTTTTTATGTTGTTAAAACCTATAACTATAGGTAAAGTTATATTGATGTGGATATTTAGGCAACCTTTGAAGCATTTACACTTTTGGACCTCTGTTTTTGTTCAGATCTTACTTTTTCTGAATTTTTGGAGAATTCTTAAAATGCTTACTTTGACAAAACTTCCTTTGGCAAATTCTTTCTTCTTGTGTATTTATTTGATAAAAACAAAATTGGATATAACCCTCCGATTCTGTCTTTTACCTTTCCTTAACATTTATAGGTATGTTCCTCATAAAAAGAATTTTCAAATTTTTCATTGGACTGAAACAGATTAATGTCAATGGACTGTATTTTACCATAATTATTTTATATTATTCTAGACAGTTATGTTAAGAACGACTCAATTTGTATGGTCTATTGGAGTTGGCGGTTTATAACATTACGTTTGAGTAGGCTTGATATATTACAAATGAATTATGACTGCTATATAAATGTTTCCCATTTAAACTTGTTTTACTCTCTAAATACCATGCATTTTACCATATTTTTTAGTTTTATAACTAACAACACCAAATTTGCTGTATATAAAGGAAGCAGATTAAGATAAAACAGACAAAATGAGAATGCATTAGTCTTTTAATATTTAAGTTTACAATGAATAATACATGTATACAGTTATATCAGCATAACTCATATTTGATGGAAGAAAAAAAAAATATATATATATATATATATATACACATACATACACACTAAATCCACAATTTATTCCTGTGATGTGTGAAATACCTTAGAAGTTATTCAGATAGAAAAACTGGTTATGTTTTGTGTATTAGTTGCAACTGGTAATTACGATAATAAATAATCATGTTACAGTTTAGGTTCTCTATGACCAAAGGTATCAACCACATTGAATAATTGCCTTCCAAAACATTATTCACAGGAATCACCAGAAGTTCTATTTTTAAAAGGAAGTTGTGCTTTAGCTTAAAGTAGAATCAGTACTAAATCATGAATATTAAAAATAGGTACATTTTAACTATTGTGTTGTATTCTTTAAACATACCAATTATTTTTTAGAAGTTGTTACGTGTCTTTAGCTGGTTGTTTGATGTATAACTATAAATCAATAATACCAAGTATTCAGATGTGTCATCCACAGTTATTTTACTCATCATGCATTGGTATAATTTGTCTTGTTATGTGGTATCCTATTACGTGTATTCTAGGTCAATATTGTATACCTAATGATGGATTTTAGGACATTTTTAAACATCTTAGATTGGCCCAGTGAAAGAGTATCTGAAGATGTTGTGTGACAACAATGGTCTGAAGTTTATTGTGTTTGCATATCATCACGTCATGATGAATAGCCTTGCTGAACAGCTTGTAGATGATGATGTTAAATTCATACGTATTGATGGACATACACCAATGCAGGACAGGCCAGTAAGTTGTATTGTTAAATATTTTTATAAGAAACACTATCAGTAATTATCGCATTGATCTGGTCTAGTAGATGTTGTTATAAAAGTACTGATGAAACTATATTTGAGTTGTGACATGCTGATTCTTTGAACACATAATTTGTTTTATTATATTATTTACAATGATGACAGTTACATATATATATATATATATATATATATATATATATATCACAAATATCACAAATAGGTAACTGTATATATTAGTTACTGTTTATCACATCTGTGGTGTGAACTAGTTATTAGATAGTGAGTTGTTAATGCATTTTAGCTCAATTGGGTCTTAATTAAGATGTATAAATGGTATGGAATATCATGATTGGGCAACTAATAATAATTTTTTGGCATGTTCTTATGAATAAATTTAGAATTTGTTTAATCTCAGTTGACTTTTTATCAAGTGGGAAAAATAATAGTACTCAAGTTGGACGAATCACTGGCTATACCATATACGTCTGTACTATACATATATCCCCTAAACTAAGAGCAGTGATTTAATATATGTCTTTCTAATCTGAGATGTCCTCTTACGTGTGCACATACATGAACACATCTCAGTACATAGAGACATATATTAAGTCATTGTTCAATGAACTGTCCACCAATACCATCACCACTGATCCATAGTAGACAGTATACACTGATTAAGAAATAGTTGGAGTCACAAAAGCAGAATATCTTTTTTGTGGATTCTGGTCATGGTTTATTCAGCACTCCATGAAAAGGCATATTCATAGACTCATGAGTCATAATGACAGTATTTGGATGATTAATCAGGGAAAACAATATTGACCTCCTTATTTGTGTGTGTGTGTGTGTGTGTGGCATGCACAACACCCCAGTGTGTGTGTGTCCACAAGACCATAGGTTATTGTTTCATTTATCTGAGCTTCTAGTTCCAATATTGCATTGACTTCTTTTCCTCACTAACACAAGCTACTGTATATACTCACGTATAAGTTACTCCAAAATCAACGCCAAATCGAGTGCGACTTATACACAGTTCACACTAAAAGGGAAGGTAATATTTGGCATAATTTAGGGGAAAATAAAATAATTGTGTTTTTCCACCATAATAATGAATATATGAACAATGCAAAATTTATTAGGTGTGTTTTCTCTGTTGTCTTTTAAAGCCAAACTTAGTCATAATAACCGCCATGATTATTTAATCCGATGGTCTAATTAGTGACGTGATCACAAACTGTGACAAAGTCAAAGTCGTGTCATTACTATCAAAATGTCTGAGTGTGTGTAAATGAATGGAATGGTAAATGAGGCCACGCAAGGAATGGCCATTGAAGCCACATCAAAGGAAAATGGTTACAGCAAACATGCTGTTAATTACTTCCAAAGCTAGCACATGGGAACTACTAATAAACTACTTTAAAAGGCATTATGGAAACGAACACACAGCGACGGCCTGGGGTATAAATTCCCCTTAACAGGCAAAACAAGCAAAACAAACACACAGCAGCAGACAACCTGAAGCAGCCATTGTTACCTATCGTCACACAGTGGGTGAAAACGGACTGGGAGTGGGATTAAATCTGACACTGACCCTGATGAAAAAGGCGACAACATGTAATATGACATGATGACACATGAATAGATACAACAGATGTTCAGTGCAGAGAGTGATGATGATGAATGTTTGGGTTTTGAATCAATATTGCTGATTTTAATGCATCTTATACGTGGGTTCGACTCCAGGAGGGATTATTGGTCCTAGAAACAAGGCATCTTATATATGAGTGTGACTTATACATGAGTTAAATTATCATTACCTGAAATAAATACATACACAATGTACAGAGAGAAATCTTTCCATAAATCAGCTCCCAGGTTGTGGAATAAGTTGCATATTAATCTTGGTGTAGGTAAAGAAACCCACTTATTTAAATTAGCCTATTTATACTGTCTATCAATCAGCAGTTTTATTTATAAAATTTGTGTGTTATGTTAACCATAAGTTTTAATTATTTTTTGTGTAAAGCTCCATGGAGTAATTCCAGTTAATTAAGGTGCTATATAAGACTATTATTAAAAAGCTGTGACCCATCATATCTGACTTCAGTGTGTTTTATTAGAAATGAGAGAAAACAGTATCATTTGTTTAATAAATGTACTGACTAATTATTGCTATAAATCAATAGCTGGATATAATAGAAATAAATTTAAGTTCAATTAATATATATATATATATATATATATATATATATATATATATTAAGCAGTTATAATTAATGGTCTCATTAGCCCTTTATTGCATTATTGTCTTTGCATAGAAATTAAACAGTTTTTTCATTTATAATTATAGCATTTTTGATTATATTATAGCATCTAGTTCATGAGTTCCAAGCTGATGAAAGTATCAGATGTGCTATACTGAGTATAAAGGCAGCTGGAGTGGTAAGTAGGTGTGTGTGTCCCCTGGTGTGTGTGTATAATCTTGAATGAAATAGGTTTGATGTCTAGCATGGTCGTGTGTGTGTGAGAGAGAGAGAATAAGTTATATGGCTTCATAATGCTTGGTTTTTATTATGTTTCCAGGGTTTGACATTGACTGCTGCTAAACTTGTTGTGTTTGCTGAGTTGGACTGGACACCAGGTACTCTAGGGAACAATGTGAGGACCGTGCACATCGCATAGGACAAACTGATCCTGTACATGTACACTACTTGGTAGCTAAAGGTACACTGGATGAAAGATTGTGGGCTGCTTTGTGTAGAAAGGTAAATAAATCAGATTATACCATAAAATGATGATATTTAAAATTCCAATCATCTGGCTTATTATATACCATTAGAACTGGCAATTAAAGACACTTCACTGAGGGTTTATTTAACGTTGACTCGACAAATTAAAAAAAAGCTATTTGAGCATTCCTTGTTCACTCTGTGGGTAATGCTTTTCCCTCAAATTATAACATTATTAGATGAAGATTGCAGAATTTCATATTGTATATCTATTAGACATGTAAAGATCTCCTCCATCAGGTATCATTCAGATCTCCAGGTGCATGTTTGTTTGGCCTATAATATAATGTACTTCATTCTCATCCTACTTCCTATACATTTTTGTATTGTCCTAGTTATATATTGCACACAGTTTTAACAGAAGAACCAACTATAGAAGTGTAACATACTTACATCCATGCCATTAATAAACGTGTTTTTCATGCATCTTCACGGGGTGCCTCCGGGGCCTAACTAGTAGCGCATTTGGCCAGAGATCTGTAGCACCTGGGTTCAAACCCCGGCTGGGCTTTGTCAAAAGGATGTTTCCTCTTTCACTTCGCCTCATTACCTTCAAAGGTTACTTGGCCCATTTAGGCTACCTGGTGCACAGAAGTGGCCGTAAAACATGAACATTTACATTTTATGCAGCTTCAACTGTTGTTAGACAATGGTTAACACATGTCAACCCAGCACAGTCATCTATCAAACATAAGAGTCAATGTTATGTTCCTTGTGCTCCAAAGTGAAAAAAACCTAAATCACTGAATATTATTGTTGATTTTCTGAATACTCAGATTTATTTAAATGTACACAAAATAAAAGTAAATGTTTTGATTTACAAAATTTTCTTTAAAATGGTGCCTGAAACCTCTCACAGTATAGTTTAGAATTGCCCTATCAGAGATAGGGACTTCAGCGAATCCATCATGACGGCGCAGAATAACAGCAAGCTGGCTCATCTGGACTCCATATCGCACATATTCCAAAGTCACCTATTACATATAGAAACTTCCTAAAATGTTTAAAATTCAATAAATAATTGAATTGTTTTTTTCATTTCAAAACAAATATAAAATATCACCGTTTTCTATGATAAAACTATCACCAAACGTAGCGCTGTAAAGTCTGAAATCTCGCCACGGACCCATTTTGGGAAAGCGGCTTAGTGGTACCACTTTTTCAAAGCCCAATTATGCTTGTCCACGATTGGCCAGCCTATCCGAACCGGTCTCATTTTGACAAGGGAATCCCATAAAATGACATCATGGAAGCCAAAACAATAACACAGTCATGAGCTAGCAGAGAAATTTGCGGAAATTGAAAATAGATATTCAAAAGAGAATAGAAGCATCTGGTGGTATATGGGTCACAGCCACGGATGTCAAGAGGAATCTGTCCAAACAAAATACCAAGGCCCTTAAAGATCAGTTGCACTACCATCAGTTACAAAACAGAGATCCTAACAGTAACACAATTTTCTGTTGTTGGTGTTCAGTTTGGGGTGGACAAATTGAGAGAAAACTTGATAGCTGTGCTTGGTTTGACAGCATCTGGTACTGCTACTGATCCTTCAGCCCCTGGCCCATCAGGGAAGCAAACTTCATGCTTGCGTCCACAAGAGCAAAGATTGCAATTGCTAGCCAGTCACCATCATGCTACTATCAGCAATAAAAATGGTGACAAAAATTATCAAGAAAGCTGTCACTGTATCACTGAAAAGAAGTGCAACTTTTGTAACTCCATCTCCAGTTTCAAAAAGCAGCAGGTTGGATTGGAACAAGTGAAATATTGTGAGACATCGATGGACACTTTTGTGGCTGTAGCTTTTGATGATGGATGGTACCTGGGTCAAGTTGAACAGGTCATTTCTCCAGAACAGGCCAAGATAAATGACATGAAAAGAGTTGGCCAAAGTTATTTCCAGTGGCCTTCACCTCCTGATCTGAAGGCAACTAAGTCTATATTCCTTCCTCAAAAAAATATATCCATTGCGCCAAGGGATTCTGGACTAAGGATTTGGAGGATATGCTCTACCTCCATCATGCAACTTGACAAAGAATTAAAACGTTATCAAGCAGAATACTTGATATAATCATGTCAAGTATATTTTACTGCTAATACTATACAGTCACTTTAGGATGAGGTACTAACGATTCAACATTTTTGTGCCATCTCAAATTTATTTGATGCCAAACAACTGGTTTTTATTTTTAAAAGTGGCATTGTGATGTTAATGTTGATGCCAATCTTGTCCAAGCTTAATTAAATTTTGAGATGGCCCCATATATTTGGTACTTAAATAAAGCTTACAACATGGTTTTAGCTGTTTTGTGATCAATTATCTTGAGGCCATTCTTTTTTATTACTTGTTTAGCAGATCCTTTTTCTCCAAACCAAACACCGGAGATGGGACTAAAAATAATAAAAATTTTTAATTTAATTTTTCTATGGAGGATCCACAAAACAAGTAATAAAAAAGAATGGCCTAAATGTGGGTGATTTTCTCTCATTTGATATAATTCATGGCATACTTTGAAGAAAAAGATATCCACATCCGATTCTCATGAAAATCCAAAATGCATATACTGGAATATTCAATCTAATTAGGGTATTTGCATATGCAAATTAGGTAATTAATATAATTTTCAAAATCTGCAACCAGATTTGGATTTGTCAATTAAAAGTACATAAGTATGTTTGGTTTCATGCTGATATGTGTTGAAATGACCAAGCCAGCACATTTTGAAATGGAAATATTTTTCATTATGCACTAAAATTGATGTCATATCTAAGACAAAAGGCTACTCGTTATCTTATTGACTATTTCCCTGGAAGGCCCATTTTTCAGATATTAAAAAATTCATAGAAAATCAATGGGCTGACGATTTAAAAAATGTTTACACCATTTTCTTTCTTGGGAGAAGCTCCTTTACAATACAATATATAGAAATCAGATATTTCAGAGTTCGTTTTTCTGCCTGAGCTCCCTACCAGAGAGACCTTATTTGCAAAAT
Organism: Paralvinella palmiformis; assembly: GCA_025642065.1. NCBI lineage: Eukaryota > Metazoa > Annelida > Polychaeta > Terebellida > Alvinellidae > Paralvinella > Paralvinella palmiformis. The sequence continues at coordinate 408,657 of JAODUP010000043.1, read as the reverse complement.
TCAAAACCGTAACTGCTGTATGTGGCATTGTAGACTTCTGGGCCACAGAAACTCTATTATTCAGGTTTCTATTGCATGTTTCTAAAACTATCCTAGTATTTCAAACATAAAAGGTTTGTTTTGCCTGGACAGTTAGTGTATTCATATATCCGGACTGTATTACATCAGGGTGTAAAAAAATCACCTACCTGGCAGATATAAATGTTTTGTCAATATGCTAACCCAACCACTGACATCTTATCTAAGGTCCAAGTTTGATAGCTAGTGACATTGTATTGACAAAGAATGAAATGTTGATGACTTGTGAATCTGACAATAAGACAGATGATGATAGTTTAGATGAAGATTCACATCAGGATATATTTGTTGATATTTAATAAGATTGGAAGCCATCATTATGTTATTTATTGTTGACATTTTAACCATGTTTGACATATTATCTAAGTTATGTGGTTGATTCTTTGTCAGATAGTATTTGTAAAAAATGAAATATTATTGAAGGCAGCAGTAAATATTGGGTTACAGCTAGTATTAAGACAACAGTTAGTCAGGATCAGAAACAGGGAAGGTGATGTTGTGGATGAGAATTCACTATATTAAATAATTGAATGATAAGGATGAAAGCATTCATTAAGCACTGATCACACTTTAGATATATGGTAGAAGAGATATTCTGCATAGAAATGAGATGATGAAATAAATTTTAACGCATCCTGATGGTTTGTAACATAGTATACTACAAGCTGCACTGCGTGAGTGTTCTGTTCATTGAATGACGTGTTCAGCACAAAGACATCGTTGATTAACCATATCAGTTCTTGGTGAAGTACTAAAATTAACAAATTAATTATCATGTACAACCAATGAAGTCAGCAGTTTTAATGTATATGGCCCACCAGAAATCTTTCCAGGTTTGTATTATTCAAAAGTATACCACTTTACCAGTCAACAGAGCTGGTTAAGACAACTTATTTCATACCTTGGGGGGGTAGTGCATTCTTTACACTTGGGATGTATTGCAGAAGGGTTATTGCTCAGAGAGAAATGAGATGAAACAACCCACAAACAACAAGATTTGAACCCTGTACTGGAACTTTGGCAGAAACACATTGATTAGTCATATAAATTGTTTGTATCCTATCAAAAAATTAATAGACTCAGTTAACTGAAGCATTTAAAATTATCTGAACTGCCAAGTATCTTGTCATGCCTGATGGTTTGATCCAAAGTATACCTTGTTGGCTGTCAGAGAATTTGAGCTTATTTGATGACCTGATTTAGGTATTCTTTCCTGTACTTTCCTCTGATAATGATTTTTATGCACAAGTTGCAACATTACCTGTACATCACAAGGTCTACAAGGCCTTATGATAAAAGGTTAAATCATTCTCCTGAGAGTACACAACAGCTACATGATGAGAACTACTCATGTCATAAACAATGTTGAGTGTAAATAGTTGGAAGATAATTGATTGGAGTGAGTGAATGAGAGAGAGAGTGTGTGTGTGTGTGTGTGTCATATAAAGGCATGGACTGGATCATCCTTGGAAGTGTGCAGTGCCTGTGCAACCCATTTATTGGAGGACTCCAGAATCCCATACACACATATATAATCAGATTAATGAAATTTGGGTCCATGGCCCTAACAGACATGGGACCCAGGATAGTCACACAGATTTGCATACCCAAAGGATGGGTTTCGGCATGGACACAGTGTTTTGACGTTATTGAAGTTCATGGGAAAAAGCTAACTTTATGAGTAGGAACAGTTATTTCGGTACATATAGTAAAGTTAATGTGTAATGCTGGTACCTTATCTCAAAGATAAACATGTTATGCTCATCCCAGATAAGATAGCAACCGTCTTTATAAAACATTCTATGGGTGCCTGTATCTTGTTAATAATTCACTCAATCAGCAAATGGGTGGATAATAACAAACATCCATTAGTCACTGTGTTAAACTTACATTTGACAATCTTCATGTTCATTATGAAACTGGGGATCTGGATTTGCTTATCCATGAAATTGTTTTGTTATCAGACAACTGTTGTGACAACGACCCTTAATGGTAAGAGACAGGTATTAAAGATGGCTGATGGCGATAACAAACAAGTACAATGTCTAACAAATGCTGATGCTTATAAACCTAAGAAGAGAGAACCAGGAGACTTATCCGTTTTACTGCAAACTCCACAGGTTAGTAAATATTATGGTAGAGATTAAAATTTTACTGACTTTGTTGATTTATGCTAAGTACACATGTAGGCCAGAAATCGTAAATTTCTAATCTAATACTTCAGAAATGGATGATGTGTTTGAAAATTGTAAACAAAATATAAACATTGAAGTTGGTAAACATAAACAAGTCACCTTAAAAATATCTTGTTTCCCGTTGCTGAAGACACTCAATCTTGAGGGCTGACTTAACTTATTTTTTATTTCCCACTCACAATATTTCGGGGATTTCTTTCTCTATACTTGGTTCTTGGACTAAATTTATAGTTCATGGTTTGATCGTTGGGGGGGGGGGGGAATAAACAGTGATATAGCATGTGTTTGTTCATGCACCATCAAACATGGCATTCATCATTCTACAAATCATCGTTAATGATGTAGTAGAAAACCCTAACTGTACCAATCAGTTCAAATTTTTTCTTCACGTTCACATTTTTTTATTTCAACTCTTTGGGAGTCTTCTGAAAATAAATAAATCACTTGGCACATGGAAACTAAACTGATTCTTTAGCATAGAATCAGCAGACTTAAAAAATGCTTATGCTTTAATATACCCCATAGTTTAATTCAGTAAAACCACCATGGTAATGGAACGTGTCAAATGAATGCCTTCAGTCTTTCCATTGGATGCCTCCATGGTCTAACTGGTAACATGGTTGGCCACAGATTTCATCCCTCTGAGTTTGAGTCAGTGTTGGTATGTCAGGTGTTTCATCTTTCACCTTGCCTCATTGCCTTTGGAGGTCACTTCACCCGTTTAGCCTACCTTCTGTACAAAAGTGGCCATAAAACATATACCAGTGTTTCTTTGGGTGGGTGAATTGGCAATTTTACATGTCAAATTATCATATAAAGTATATTTATGACTAAAAAGCATCAACTGAAAAATATTTCAACTTTAGGATAATGAATAAAAGGTCCAAAAAGTTGTTTTATTCAATGTTTTAAAAACAAAGCTGTGAGTACCAGCAATAATTAACAATTTGAGCATGATTAGCTGTCTTTGTAGATAGGTTTATGTAAATATCGCTGTCTTTGGCTGTGAAATCAGTTTTACTTACACATATCTTTGTCACTAGTTCAATATTCTTGATAATTTCAATATGCCAGGTCAAAAAGAAAATGCAATTTTTCGGAAAATAACATCTTTTAAACTTTTTAAATTCTGCCTTGTCTTATATTCAAGTTAGGTGGTTTCCCGCGATATTGACTGATATATTGACCCTGTCTTATACAAAAGATTGACTTATACTCAAGTATATACAATAGCGTTTCATCATCATCATTTAAGTTTAAGACCTATATTCTTTGTTTTCACATGCCATTCTTCAAATTTCAAAGAGATTGTACTTTCATTGCAGCCAAAGAATCAAAAATCTATAGCAGACTTCTTCACCCCAAAAGGTGACAAGAATAGATCAATGATGAATATTAGGTTAATGGATAAAACCAACTTCAAAACTGATGTTGATAATGATGCTTTCGCCTCTCCAACGTCAGAAAACAGTGAAAAACGAAAGAGGAAGATTAACTCATTTGCATTTGAATCCAAAGAAATGGCAGAGTTGCACGTGAATAATATTGAACAAGGTTTTGATGATACAGAGGAGATACTGGCAATAAAGTCAAAACGTCGTCGCATTAATGGTGAAAAGGTGATTAATGATCCTGATGTTAGCAAGGAGATGTCACTTAATGGGTCATCACATGAGTGTAAAATGTCCAAAAGGCAAATGGACATGTGGAGCTGTACCGCATGTACTTTTATCAACAGTAGCATGTTGCCTTATTGTGAAATTTGTTCATCACCAAAACGAAACAGACATCGGATTTCCAAAAGAGATAGTGATTTGTCAGTAGAAACGGATAACCGAAATACCTTTGATAGCGCCGAAAATGAAGGTTCTTCTGCTGTTAGAAAGAACCAGTCACTTAATTCGCAGACATGTGGAACTAATCTTAATTTAAGCCAAAGTGAAAGTGATCGCTCAAACAGTGTTGATGTTACCGAAGAACAGACAATTGATGATGATGTCGGAGAAAGAAATGTTAAATCGGTTATCTCTGGTGTTAGTAAGGCCATACCAGAAGGTCATCATTCAGGAGAAAAGACACAAAAGTTAGAATCATCCAATGGCAGCTTCACACACCTTACAAAAACCTTAACTCCACCTCGTACTGTGTGTGATGCCACAGATCACGTGATCACCAGCAATGCTTCGTCAGCTGAGTGTCCATCAACACCAGAAACAAACAATGGTCATCGTATTATGAGAGAATCAGATGTTAGCTTCGGTGGGAGTAATGGAGGTATGTACCATAAAAGGCAGCAAAATAGGAGGGTGTTCTTGTCAACTTGTTGTGTGGGCATGTCTAAAAGACAGATGGAGATGAAAACAAATATATGGTGTTTCTAAGGAGATGAGGTGCATGATCTTTCAGTGTTTGTCATTAGTAGGCACCTGTTATTTTGACACCTTATTTTAATTCAGGGGTGCATTTGTTCCTGGCTGACTTAATCAGGCACTATAAATAATGGTGACTGTACTTAACGATATAAATATGAAATGAGGTTACAAATGCCAGTATTAGGCAGGTGTGGGGATAATTTGGTGTCTGATTATACAAGGCGCTGTTATGTGTGGTGATGAGAAGTTAGATTTAATCAGTTAATGAAATGAGTTGGTGTTAAGGTATGATAATATAATTTTAGATTAAGTTTAATGTAAGTTTAATTGTGAGATGTACTCTTGGATAAAGCTACAAGTAGCTATGGCAATGTAGCTAATTTATTTTCATATAATAAGGTGAATATCTGATTAATATTTTCAGTTCAATTTCATACATGTACTTAAATAAATAATGTTGTACTATCATAATCAGTCATATAACTTAATTATATAGAAATGTTTCATATTTGACATCAGGCCATAAAAAGATGTTTTAATATTTTATTTATTCCTCAGATAATCCTAAGGAGGCAGCACCAGACAATGGCAGACTGGTTGACTTGGATAATGTGCCTGTGTATAATTTATTTAAGTATTGCTGCAGCAAAAATACAAGCAGAATATACTTGTACGATGAGGTAAAAAATAAAAGTGTTATTCTTTTAATTCCTAACTAAATATTTAAACCAATAAAAAGAGTTTATGGAAAATGATATACTATTTTAGGGATAACCTCCTGAATTTGTAATCTGTAGATTATTATGTGAAATAGTCATTTGTGAAATAATAACTCATCAATTGGTGATTAATCATACTATATCACAGTGTCAGTAAATGTGATGATACACTGGTTCGAACATGAATTGAAACATAACAAGTCTAAAACTATTAATGCCCTCATGATTGACCTATTTTTCAAATGTTATTTTGCTATATTTGTGTACGAGGATTGCTTGATTGATCAGTACAACCATTGTACATTTCTTTATAATAATTCTTATTTGTCTCCTATTTCCCTGCAGGCTGAAAAATCTCTGGACATAAACTTTACTCCGCTTGATGTAGAAATGGAAAATTATCCAGAACTACCAGAACTGCTCCTGAGACCAGAAAACCTCAAGTTGGTGAAACGATTTGTACGGGAATGGAATAGGTTTGTTACCAATACACGTGGTGCATATTATTGTGCTTTACTGATGTTCTCATAATTTCCATTTAAAAAAATTATATATAAAAATTGGATTGATTGGGTGACTAAAAATGTGGATTCAAAGGTATAAATACACACTTTAGGTACACACATCTTTAAATATATTTTTAACAGCTTGGTGCCGACAAAACGACGTTTAATTGTAAAAAGTGGTAGAATATTCACTAGTCCTTGTTTCCTGTATGAAGAACTGAAGTCAACACGTCAACATAACACCCAACGATACACAAGCAAGGTATTGTGTAGCTATTGGTGTATGTTTTATTGTATAACAAGCTTAAATGCTGCATTCCACATGGACTTTAAAGTTTGCTCCTGTGGAGGTCTACTTCGGCCTTTCACCCATATGACTAAGGCTGTAGAATAATAACATCGTATTCATTGTAGTTTAAGAACCTTTTCTCACAATGTTTTACAAACACACAGACAGACAAACACACACATCCATTTTTTTTATATAGATGAATTATTGTGCTGTTTGAGTTGGGTTTTGCACTAAATCTCCTATATAGTTCTTCACTGCACAACATTTTAACATTAATATTATTTTAATTACATGTATCCTAACTATTTGTGATTTCATTCTGTTAATGTTTAATGTTCCATATTGTAATTTTCATGTTAGCTGGATATTGCTACAGCTGCTGTAAGTAAAGCTGAACAGATTGGTGGCTCGGTACGTGTAATTCATCAACCAAAACTCCAGATCGGTACATACACAATCAAAGAGAACTGTGTTCAAGATAGTAATCCTAGTGCTGTACATGTTGGTAAAAACCAAACGGGAACAGATGGACCTCTTGATGACAGTAAAATTATGTTGTCATCTGACACTATGACAGAAGAACAGCTACAAGAACATATCAAAGGAATAGTACAGGTTAGTTGTTATTTTATAATTTAATTTATGTGAAAATTATCCTATGGCTTTTCATATAAAATTAGGGTAAACAGTCCCTAAGGCACTATATATATATATATATATATATATATTAATTAAGAAGTAGAGATAATTCCAGTATAATCAGTTACATAAGTTTTATAGATTTTGCCATTGAGATGGGACAGTGTCATCTGCCACCATTATGATTGTAATATTTTGCTATTTATTAATCTAAGGAATTGAGAATATTTTTTAATGCTCCATATCAAGATTACTGGCTTCAAAGAAATGTTTCAACTGTGTATTTTTTGCAGGTAATTTCAGAAGACGGTACACCTCTTTGTATTCATTGTCAGAAGCCCTATTATACTGACCTAGTTACTAAGAAGACTATTGAAAAGAATATGTGGCAGACACGATTTTGTAGTCAGCTATGTATGGACCAGTACTGGGTGAGAATATTGATATAGTACTGTATTTTTGATAAGACATATTCAGTTTTAAACTGAGTGAGTAGGTTATTAGGCACTGGATAAGTTCTAGTTGAGGATTAATATTAAGCTCTGGGTCTGGAATTTGAAAAATAAGGAATTAGTAAATCCACCAACTAATGTTTGCTATCATTTTTCGTTTAATCATTGTATATTAATTCTGTTTGTTGGGAATATTTGTAATCCTCATAATATCATCCTGATTTAACATAATTAATTCCTTTGTTGAAATTTTTCATGAATTGATCAGTAAGATGAAAGAGATGTTTAGTAGCCTTTTGGTTACTTTCTGTATGTTACTGTTATAATAGGAAATGAAACTGTTGGATTTTGTTCTAGAAATGTCCTGGAATTTTTAAAAATCTGGAAATGTTATGGAAATTTTTGCGAATAAATATTAGCCTGTAGAGGAAAACTTCAATTGTAGAAGAAAAAGTGTATGTACTTGGTACCAGTACATAGGCATAATCTTCATATCCCATGTTAGTTAAAATTTAAATAAAAGTGGGTGCATCAAATAGCTAGAAGAGGTGAGGAGGAGGCTGTACCATAAAAATTGTCAATAATTGATCATACATTGAATAAATATAAGCTTTTCGCACATATCTTGATTTATTACCTTTAAATCTTGTATACCTTGTCCTGGAAAATGGTAATTTTATCCTGAAAAATAATATTTCCTTGGCTGTGGGAACCATGATTAAGAGTTTATCTAATTAGGTTATTAGAAAGATAACACTTAGAATTGCATTATTTGTTGCCAGAGCTCTGAGTATTTATCCTTGTATGTTCGTCATGAGCAAATGCTATTATAAAAAGTAATGTGTTGATAAATTACTCCTTTTAACAGATGAAAGGTTCGCGTGGTTACAGTATGCAGCAAGTATACCAAACAGAACATGGCATTTGTCAACTATGTGACTTTGATGCTCAGCAGCTGTATGATAAAATCAAGTAATTAGTTAACATTTGTTCCCTAAATCAGAATGTGTTCTCAGCTTAGTTTGAGCTTTTATCAATTCCGTATATTGCAACTAGTATTGTCAACTCATACTATATTGCTAAATAGAATTTATGCTGATTGAAACTTTCTCTTTCTGACAGAAACACCACAAATTTATATAAGAGAGCAAAGTTAATACAGGAAAGTAAATATGGTACACTGAAGACAGCAATCAAACAGAAAATGGCAAATAACCCTGTCCGTGGATTGGTAAGTAATTGTTTTGAAAAGAAATAAGAAATGCTGTAGGTTTTGTTAGTGATAAAATATAACATGTACAGCATTTCCAAGGCAACAACAATATTACATTAATTCTCCAATAGTTGTAATGTGCCTTGCACTTGTGCATTGATGGGAATACTGAATACATGTTTGTAGCAGCAATATGAATTAAGTCTGCTTAGTAATCTTAATATTTTGAACTATTACAACACTAGTGTTTAGTTAACCATCCTGTAATCTTGGTAATTGCAGTTTTGGCAGGTGGACCACATAAAGCCAGTAATAGAAGGAGGCGGAACTTGTGATATTGATAACTTGCGCACACTGTGTGTCCTCTGTCACAGAGAGGTTACAGCACAGCTACACAGAGATAGAGCAGAACAACGACATAAGAGAGAGGCAGCTAAATGTGGTGATATCACAGCATTCTTCAAAGTGAAATGAATAACTGTACTTTGGTCATCTTATAAGCACTTCTTAAAGTGATTCTTCGTTTTATATGCCTTGCAATGAAGTAATTATATATATATATATATATATATATACACACACACACACAAAGATCAGTTGACACATATTTGTTGTTTGTGTGAATAATGTAATGATAAATCATCAGTGGAAAAAACTGCGGAGTATCACGTTGAGGTTGCAATCATTTTAATAAAATAAACCTACTAAATGGATATTATCATAACACCAGCTTTATGTATTAAACAAGAAAGTGAAATGGATGAAATCGTGTTCCATTTGATTACAATTTTCGAAATATTTTAAGGTCATATCAGTATATTATACACAAAATCAAATGATTTGTAAAGCTTCTGAAAGATTTTATTGTTTATTTGTTTCAGTATAAATTTATTTGTTTATGGTGTATTAGTGACCCATTTGAATGAGGGCTAAGAATCAAGAGTAAGGACTTGATAAAATCTGGTTTTGTTAATAGCTGACGGCAGTACATTTAGAAACTCAAATGTGTTCGGAAATAAATTGTGGTATGATATAAAGGTCTCCATTTGTGCAAGATTACCATTTGTAGATGTTTCACATGCTTGATTTCCTGATACAAATGATTGTAATATCTTTTAATTACAAAAGAAAGCCAAGTTAGGCCGTAAGAAGTAACTGATATCACAACACTTTCATCCAAGCAAAGCTGGCCAATATCATCAAGAAGTTCTTCGGCAAGAGAAAACATACCTGTGAAAAAGAGGTGGATATAAAACAGTTTAACATCAATAGGGTTTTCTCGAGGATAAAAAAGAAGCAGCATCATGAATAAAAGGTCTATGTGGTGGCACATCTCTGGAGAGACTGAGTATGCACATTTTAGAAAACAGGATATTGTATGGAATATTAATTCTGACTGCCTGTGTAGGTCAACGACAGTGATTTGCAGCTTATTGATTAATTCTTTTTTTTAGTTTTCCACTGGTCTCCCATATTGCCAGCGATGTATAAATTAAGTCACTCGATGGAATATTTATAACTTGAACTGCATATTAATTTATACTTACCTATCTAGTAATCATCTGATATCTGATTATGACTAGAAAATTTAAAAAGTATGCATAATTTTTTCATTTAAAACCAGAGCTTATAATGAAATGAGGCGGGACTTCCTATGCTGCCCATAGCGATGCCTTTCATTGGTGAGGCCTCTAGTGGTGATGAAGGTGCAGCCATGAAGCTTCTAAGGCATTCGAAAACCACCAGCCATTTTTGTGATGCTATTGCGTGTGGCAGCAGCCAAATTTTTTGTTTCCCCATAAGACAAAGTATAACAATAAAATCAATAAAAATAGGCGTTGCAATCAATTGAAGTGTTTGCGGGGGATAATCTGGTTAAATTCCTGCTTCAATATCAAACTGCTAAACTTAAGAACAAGTTATGCATAAAATATATTGTTTTCCGAGCATCTTGGTGCATTCTGAATTATCAACAACATAATTCTATAAATGGAAAGCTTGATTGTTTAGCTATTTACTGATTCCCATGTTATAATACTAGAATACAGTGCTCCCTCACTTATTACCAACCCCGCCTATCGCCAACATTTTCTTCAGAACGGATTTCCTACCATGCTAATTCCCCCCCATAAACCGCCCCCCACTGCCTCGGATACTGCCACATCATTGTAGTCCCCAAGCAATAATTTCCCCCTATATATCGCCAAAACAAAGGCATTTTACGTGTGGGTTTATCAATCTCAACAACTGCAAACACAAACAGAATACGTAATCCTATTTTCCATTGTTCTACATGTAATTTAGTCATTATACACGTATATCATGTTTGTGATTATTTTTCTTGTTTTTAAATGTAATGTTTCCCAATATTATTTCACCACCCCCATATAATGCCACCCCCTTTATAATGCCAACTTTGATCAAATCCCCAAGTTGGCATTATATCGAAGGAGCACTGTATATGCATGCTGACCACAAGGGCATGAGATAGCCTCAACAGTGACCCTATACAGATATTCAGAAGGCAGTGAAAGACACTGTTGGTGCTAGGTGTGGGATTGGCAATTCAATGCAAAAAGTGTCAATTTGAGTATTTCCGGATCTTCTTAGCTGTAATACTAAATAGGCCCACTGATTTTCCATCACAAAACATGTCATATTGCAATATGCAATGAATACAGGATCCGTAAATAACTGTATAGTTGTTATATACGGGCATATGGCCGGTATGTCTATCTTTGTCAAGCACATAGCATCTGTTGGTGAAGCTTAACCTAGATATGCCCAAACTATGCAGTCTCACATGATGAGTACAACGCCATGTCTGCCAACAGTTACTTAAATGTCTTATACAAGTAGGAATCATATGAAAATATTTATATTATGACATATGCATTAAAAACAAAAGTATAATTTAATCCTTGCTAAATATTTAAATGCTAGAACATTACACCTGTGTCCTAACAATACCTGTGGATAACAACTAGATAGTTGTTGGAATTCATAACATTTGTATGGATACTCGGGGGGGGGGGGTTAAAACTATTCCTATTCAAAATGATTGGGTAAAATAGTGTCTTCTAAAAACTGGCAAGTCAACATATAAACTAATGAATAACAGTTATTATCCACAAGTTGCAACTAATTTATGCAATATGTTTTGCCACAAGTCTATTACTTATTTTGAAGAACCCAAAAAAGACATTACACTAAATGAGGCAAAATTCTGGCCTTCTTCTCAGCACAGGGCACTTGCAATCACACAGTTTTTAAGAGTGTGGCCACTTTATATCTTGCACTGTGCTATGACCATGAGAACAGAAAATTGATGGTTCGCACCTGTTAACCTTTTATCACAGTATTATCTATACTTTCCAAGACCGCATGTGGTCTATTCAAGATGAATGTATCTTGAGTTAAACAGAACAAACAGTAGAGGATCAGCATTTTGTTGTTGTTGTACTACTATGAAGTATTCCTCAGAATAATACAATAAACATCATCCACTTAAAGGTATTTATGTGGTAAGGAGCAGTTTTAACCAAGTTTATGGCAACAAATTGGTTGTAACACAGATGAAATAATTACATTAAATATATATGTCATACTATTTATTAAATATAAATAATAACCAAACTGTACTCTGAAAATGTGTCCTATTCTAGATCAATACATACAAATCAGATCTTTCATTAAATGTAGTCATTACATCATGGCTATGGCATAAATATTATTACTGATATCTTAAAACTTTAAACCTAATATAGTAATAAAAGGAGTATCACAAAATATGAGTATTGAAAAAAATATTTATGTGAGGACAAGAATGATTAAGTAATAATTTCTCATCAATGGTTGAACTTCACGTGAGGCATTTACCTAACGTTTACTCAAACTACACGTGAAGCAAAATAAGTGACACAACTTGCAGTGAAAATACACCAAGCATTGTAACTGTTATGAGCAAGAAATTCAAGTTGGATTATGATGTAAAAAAGCATGTCCAGATGTACATTCCTGCAACTACACATATCTCGTAGGGTTATTTGATTAGATATAAACATACATTTCAACATAAGACAATCAACAGATCAGGATGTACTGTGATCACGAATATAGTAACTCAAAATGTGAGTAACACACATGAAAAACTAATCTGACATTAGACTGGCATATGTTTCTCCTCCGATTCAACACCGCCAGTTCCATGTAGCATAATAACAACAACAATCTCAGTCAAATAACTAGAAAGGTAGGGCTAATTATCATCAGAAAACAGAGAATCACAAATCACTCTAAAACAAGCAGTGAAAACGTATATGGCTTCTGATTGTTTCATTCAAGATGATTACCTGCACGCTAACTTATTCGACTATAACAATGAAACACACAAAAGCACGCTTACAATACTCAAACAGATCACATGCATTCAATCCCATTTTCAGCAATCAGAAATACTGGGGTTTTGAAGCATAACAACACAGAAATTAATTACAACAACAATTCCAACAGGACCTGCTTTGGTCCTAATCTATGATAATAGACTTAGAAACCTTATTTTAATCATGCATCAACAAAAGTAAGCAAAATTGTATTTTTTTAATCCATTTGGAGGTCTTTTATCAGCAGATCAGTAATATAACGGGTTTTGAAAGTAAGCAAAATGTTGGTAATAATAGGAACTTTTGACAAAATAAAAAATTAATATAAATAATCAATCATTCAAAAATGTTAATTGAACAGAGAACATGATGCAACATTGTATTTCATCTGATTTAGTATGAATGTGTGTGTTTGTTGTGTCTTCAAATGACGGCTGCCATGTATTTTCCTACTGTATAATTCAGTATGCCAGAAATATTATTACACTATGGCATATTAATTGCTATTGCTTGACACCTGCATTATGAAATATGACATCAAGAGCTGAGTTAGCACGCTCAGAATTTATTTTTGCCGGCAAGATCTAAATATTATATCATAAAACAATAAATGGCTTAAACAATAATAATGATAAGCTTTTGAAAGAGATGAAAGTTATCACAACTGCAACTTGTCTCCATCAAACTGTTGACACTAATCAGTGGTTTAGCTTTTGGGCTAATCATGTTAATTTCATCACATTTGAGCTTCAACAGAAATGTTAATTCAGAGAAAGAGTAGGTGGCTTTAAAATCAAGAGCCAAGGACTAACTGTGCATGTATCAGAACCATGGATTAATTGACCACAGATTGACAGTATTCCATTTAATATGATGATACAAGTATCACAAACAGTGCTGTCAAGTTGCTTGAAATAGTGAGAATTGGATTTATTGTTTAGAAAATTTCTGAATAAAAAGTAATCATCATACTTCATAGCAAAAAGTAGTAACATAGTGACAAAATAAAAAGTAGGGATCAATGACAGGCCACTCACTACATAACTAATAAGGATGGTTGATGCTTTATGGCCACTTTTGTGCATAATGTAGGCTAAATCAGCCTAGCGACCTCCAAAGGTGAAGTGAAGGATATAAAAAAAAAACTTCAGATGTAACCACGATAATTATGGAAATAAGGAACATTATTTGGTTTTGACTAGCCACAAGTATCATACACGTATGTGGTTAATTCTTAAAGTTTTAAATTTCTTTATTTTTAGTTTAGTCCCAGTGTTGATCTAGCAAGTCTATAGTTATGTATATATACAAACAAATTAACAATAAACATGTAAATGGACCCTTTGTGGCAATATATTACAGAAATGGTATCAAGCACTGATGTGAGTTACTACATATCTAACATATCACATATAGGCACTATGGCATACACAAGAAACAAATATAACACAACTTTCCACTACCTATAAATATCTCTGGCAGATCATGGTAACACACTGTAGAATCTTATGGCTTTCAGACAAATATTTCCAGACAGTGAAATAAATAAACAAGGCAGGACAATGATCTCACAATTCAGTGAAGTATGTTTCTCGTTCAATACCCAGGTACCTGAAAATCTGCGGTGCCAGGAAAACGGAATTAAAAGCTACAAATGTGTATGTGATCAGTTTGTAGGGCAACTCAACAGACAGCTTCTTATGTGCTCGCATGTCCTCCTTACTGACACCAACAACATAACAAACCAGATTATATGATAACAACTTCATCACGACTCTGGTGGCAATCAGTATGACAACGCCAAGAGCGAGACGTAACAGCATCTGACCAAACCAGTGCCAGGTTGGCCATATGATCTGATAGGGTGGCAGTGTGGTTGATCTCTGCATGAAGTCATACTGAAAACTGAACCAGTGCCCCAAACCTATGCCACTTCCTACACCAAGAATCAAAGTTGTGTCACCTCTGGCCGTGTTCCATTTGTCAATGGTAGGGTAGCACAAAGCCATGATGAGCGGAACCAGGATCAGTGCTGCTGGAGCATAGCGATGTGTTAATATGAAGTTATCAATGCTGTCTAAAAATGGAAAGCACACAACCATCAAACCAAACACAAAAGCTAAACCGGCCAGTACATCCTGAAAGAACAGAAATAGGATTAAGAATCAGTTTTATGTCATTACAGAAGACGTGTCTATTAGTAAATTAAGGAATACACAATAAAATGTCTAAAATCAGAGTGGACAACAGCTTAAAATATCTACAGTACAACACGTTGTGGCCATGCCTGAATGACGGTCAGTGCCTACAATGCAGCCAGATTCTATGGTCCCAAACATCAGCCCATTTAACACAATGCTAATTATGTTGCCAATAGTGGACATGCCCCTAATGCATATTACGGCCAACACTTGAACTTGAAGTCCCAAATACCAATCAAGGCCCTCAATTCCAATTCCGTTTTTTACCAAGAGTAGGTACGCTGAGTACCTTTTGGGGTAGCAACCTTCAATTCCAATTCTAAATTTATCAATTCCAATTTTTAGATAATCAATTCCAATTCAAAAATTGGAATTGACCATCAATCGCAATTCCATAATTGACCCCATGTCTGATACATACTAATGAAACATTTATTGTCAGCATAATATAACATTATATTTAACAGGTGGCACAAACCAAGTAGAAGTAATACTATGTTAAAAGTGCAAAACCTGTTACATATAAATTAACAATCACTCATGCTAGTGCTAGTTATCTGATAAATGTATGTATGTATGTATGGGATGCCTGTGTAAATAAGCTAGAGCATTTAGCCATCATACAGCTTTACTTTTGTTTATATAAAATGAACACACTTGTAGAGAAAGGTAACTTCCATTGAATAACTAAAAGTTACCCGCTTTCTGGAACTGGAATATTCGCCCTCAATTTTATTTGCCTCCATTTTTACCTTCAGGAACCATTGCCCTCAATTTTATTCACCCATCAGTTAGTTTGAAATACAATTTATTACCAAATAGCTAAAATACAATTTATTACCAAATAGCTCAAATACAATTTATTACCAAATAGCCATAAAAAACTATTTATTGACAAATAAAAAAATAGACTGACAACCGCAGCAAAATATATACTGCTATACAGCAGAAGTTTAAATCCATATGCATGGTTTGTAGATCTTGCTGACCCCACTGAGAAGCTCTTTTCCATCCAATTTTTTCATAACATAATCTTCCCACAATGCAAAGATTTTTGTATTTTAAGCATTCCACCTGTTTCAATTTTTCATCAGCAATCAACTGTACTTGGACATCCACAAAGCTGACCTCCTCTTGGTGAAGCAAATTAACTAGCAGGTTGTGTCAGTGGAGTTTTTAGTTCAGTCATCGGTGCCAGCCCTCAGAGTCATTATTTGAATATGTTGTTGTAATGCAACATTAACAATGTGAACTGACCAGGCCACACGTCATTTCAGATGACACCAGGGCCTGAAAAATCGGTTGCCAGATGCCTGCAGCAAGTATATTTTTATGCTGGGCTAGTGCTGATCAGTGATCACTTGCCCATCCAGGCAAGTGCCTTTTTGAGATGAAAATTCTCCAAATATGTGTGTGTGCATCCCTGAAGAGCAAGCCAACTAAAAATTGAATTTTTTCCTGCTGCATACCTATACTTATAATCTGCTATGCAAAGTTGGCTGTGAGTGCCATGCTAAGCAGCAATTCCATATACGCAGCATGCTAATCCGTATACGACATTGTGCTATTCATGTGTTTCGAACACCCCTCTCAGCTTCTTACCTAATTTTTCTTGGGAAAGCATGTCTGGACACTGGAATCGGACAGTTGAATCTGGAATTTTATGATCGGGTCGTAGAATTCTGAATTCAACCATCCATTTTGTTGCATACGCAGTCGCACATACAGAATCACGCTCCTACATTTACATGTTTTCCATTTTTGTCGGATTCTCATAACATAAACGGAATCTCAGCTTAAAACTGTGATTCTATATGTGCAGTATGCATAATTGTGGTAGTGTATGTGATATTGCGTATCCATGTGCTTTAATTTTTTGTTGCATTCGGATAACACATACCTCGTATATGGAATTTTGGCTTAAGACAACACACGATGTCACCCATTAAAAGCTGTATTCAATCCAGTGTACTGGCTACACGTTCTTGGTTATTTTAAATTTTATTTATATATTTAATTCTCTATTTGTTGATTTTTATTGCAAATACATGTTTATTTGTAGGCAGGTGAAATATATTTGTTGGGCAAGTGTATTTTTAATCTTCTTCCCAGGGACAACTGAATTGAAAACAAAATTCTGGCCCCGACATACACACATATATAATTTTATTATATAACACAACAAGGGCAAATGGACACTTTTATTAAGGGCAAATAACAATAAAGAACAAATAGTCTTTTTATACAAGGGTGAAAGCAACCGAGTGTGAATAATCCATATAACCCCTTTCTATGAATTAATTAAATGGATTAATATGTGCAAGTGTTAGGTATATAAGTTAGCATGTTTTCTGAATATATTTATGGTTTTAAGATGTTACAGCCGAAATAAATCTTAAGCCATAAGCTATACATACCAAGACTGTATGCATTCCTAAATATAGTCTGCTTCCACATACCAAAGTGCACCAAACTATGCAGATCAGTAATCCAAGGTGAAAAGGATACTGTGCAGAAAAGGGAAACGTAATTAAACACAATTATTAATGGATTAAATACAAAATATGACTATTTCTCATGTTAAGAAAATTGCATGATGTCACCACATCATCAAACCTACCTCATATCGCTCGTGTGTAATAATTAGAAGCGAGACGGGTAGTCCAGCACCAACCATGGCATGAGTTGACGGCATGCTGTATTCCAGTGCATATCGTTTTTCTAAGCGTATCACTGGTGGCGAGGCTGGTCGTGGCCACTTTATGATGTCTTTCGCAGCCTGGCCCAAATACATAAACAAACACCAGAAGATACACACCCGTCGTCCAACATAGCCATCTATGTTCCAGAACCAATAGGGAAAGAACGTTATGTAGAAAACCTCGTTACCCATACTCGCTCCAAACTCGAACAGATAATGGAGAAATTTGTTTGTTATGACATATTCTAAATCGCCATCATGATCATCCTCCGACGAGGAAGACCCTGTCCTGTCATCAAGGTCTACCGAGCCATTTGACAAGACACGATTTGTCCCACCGTTACATTCTGACGCAGTGTGTCCATTATGTACTCTCTCCCTCAAGCCGTCTGTTTCATTCAAGACAGTGTCAGCATCAGAGCTATTTTCGGCGATATGAACTTCCTTATTAGACCCATATCTAGAACTTTTTACAGAAGCCTGAGAAGGCGAAGCATCCCGCGAGAGAGTAGGGTGCGGCTTCGAACTATTCACGTGATTCAGAGACACGATACCACAAAGCCTTTGGAATGATACCACTAATTCGGGTTCGTTCAACTTTCTTGCGATACTTGCCATTATAGGTAGTTATCACCTAATGAATGTAAAAAATGTCACACTAAAAGGCAAACCGCAACCGTATCACCAACAACAAAACACCGAAACGCCCGTTCCGAAATATACTAATTACCATATAAAATACATATTACTCCGATACATATCGTAACCAGGAAGAGCACAACGGCCCAGCATGTTGCTCTGCTATATGTCGTAACCAGGAAAAACACAAGGGTCCAGCTTGAAACTCGACATGATTATCGTAGGTGAAATGAAAACCTATTCCAACAATTCACCGTTATTCGACATATAATAAATAGACTTTATATGAACATGCATTTTTTATGGCAGATAAAGGGGAGACTAAGTGTTAGACTTATTTTCATAATGCAAAGTGAAATAGATCTATATTGAAACCATTAATTATTATTATACCCGTAAAAGTTTCTAAATAAACTTGCGCCGTTGTGTTCTAGATCTACTTACGAAGCTCTGGTGTTGACACTCCCACGAATAAAACAAATGCAGCTTGAAACTAAATTAACCTTAAGTCGAACAATATCATTTCACAGTAAACCACTTGTAAAAATCCGATTAAATTGTTTCCATCCAAAATACGATAACTCAAGTCAAAAGTCAGTAAATTAAAAAAAAAATTATTATACCAAACTATAAAGTGCTCTTTCCATATTTAAAGCCTGTTCAAACGCGCTGTTATTTCACTGTTACAAGTACGTAATTGGTATAGGCTGTAACGCTTAAATACTTCTTTCAATTAATCTTGATTACTATATAGATACATGGACATATATGAATAGCATATCTTAATTGCTAATACATGGTTTCTCCGACATATTTAACATTTACTGTATCTTTTTATTGTGTTGATGGTAGTGATGGCCAGCTATATATAGTGGACTGAACTCGCTATAGTATTATACAAGTGCGTGCATGGCTCGATCGGAACTTAATTAATTTTAATTAACACATGGTCTCTGTTTTGACATTATGACTGAACCAAGTAAATTAAGGGCTGATAACATGGGCCACAATAGCTGTTATTATTGTCATTATATATATATATATATATATATATATATATATATAATCGTAGTGTTCCCATTACCATTCCCTCTACAAATAGATATATCTCACCACTGAATTATAGAGGATATTGTAATGATGATGATGATTGATGTTTTACGGCCACTTTTGTGCACTTGGTTGGCTAAATGGGCCGAGCGACCTCCAAAGGTAATGAAGCGAAGTCAGAGATGAAACAACCTTCAGATGTGCCCACGCCGAGATTCGAACACGGGTGGTAGTGATCTGTGGTCCAACACGCTATACCGTTAGACCACTGAGGCGGCCCAGGAAATGGTAATGGGTCAATCATATATTATATAGGATGTCAGGATAATTACTGGTAGAATAACAGCTCCTATACCTGTAACTTGCCGACTCCCAATAAGTTCAAGTAGTCAAATGTATAGAACCACGACATCACTACATGTATACGAACCTCACCCGCTCTAGTTGAATGACTGTTCACAGAAGAACTTGATACATTCGATACCCGTAATATTTTATATACGTATATGAACTGCGATATTTTATACGTAAGCTAGTCTATCTGTTAAGTGAGATATTTAAAATAAAATAGTGAATCAATTAATATGACCATCATAATATAATTGTACCTATAAAGCCCGAATTTGTTGTGATTACATCATAGTCCTCATCACTAGATGTTGCTTAATTATCAGATATGATGATAACACACGCGCGTGCGCATCCACACACACACGGAGAGATAAATTCACACACATACACACATACAGAGAGAGTGTGTGTGTGTGTGAGCGCGCAGAAATATTTATTTATATTTTTTTAATTTTAGGTTGGAGAGAGCATATATTAAATTTGTTATTTACAATTAAAATGTTATGGGGTAATTAATTGGTTTCAATGTATTTCACTTTGTATTGTGAAAATTAGCATGGCGTACTTCATCCGCCATTAAAACACACACACAAAAATTCGGTGTGTCATTTGTTATGTTTCAATAGGGTTTCTATTAGTTTTCTGATATAGTCCTTTAATTTCTATCTCTAGCTTTCGAGTCAAGAGTCCTATAAAATATGATATACAGTTGGTTGTTTTTCGGGCTGAGAGCTCGTAAAACATCGGAAATGTTACCTGTTATATTGTTTATGGTCCTAATTAAGTATTCCGTATGACCCACTTTAAAGTCTATATGAAATAAGTGTTAAACCTAATGCTGGGTTTAGAGATTAAGCTAATTTTAGTCTTTAACAACCTGAGTTAAAAGTCTATTTTCCCCAATAAAGTATTAAATTGCTTCGGCTAGGTCATTCCGACTGTTTTCAGGCCGTATACCTTTATCGCTTGAGCAGAACGCCATAAACGGTAATAATTTTACCTATATGTGTGTGACCCATTTATTTAACCTATTTTCTCAGCCTATTACCTGTCATGCCCATATTCAGCTACTGAGAACGGTAATATATATATATATATATATATATATATATATATATATATATATATATATATATACATTTACAAAACGACACAAAATAGTTACAATTATTTTCATTGTGATCATAGAAAAGATCGGATATATATTCTAGGTTAAATGCCTATAATTTGTGTCAGGACTAGATAAATAATGGACATATTAGATTCAAAAACGTATATAAAATATATATATATATATATATATATATATATATATATAAGATCAGATTATAAAGAATATAAGAATTTTCTTCCTGCATGGTCATTATGAGATCAATTGTTTTAAGCCTTATTTAAAAAAGAAATTGCGCGTGACCATACATGTTAAGTTTCAGAAATGTCAAAACAGTATATTTATACAGAAAATGAGGCATTTATACGTAAATCGAAGGGTGTCAGAAAATCGAGTTTTTATACGTAAATATAGGAATGTTATAATAATTACTGTGGTAATAGAAACGAAAACACTCATTAGACAATAACAATCAAGTTTTAGTATAACCAACCAATACCTGCCACCAAATGAAGTACAAAATGTTCATGTTCAATGTAATACATACGATCTCAAATTAATGCACTTTTAAAAATTAATGCTCTGAAAAAAAAAGATATTAAAGTACGTGTCAATGCAGATCTAGCAAAATTAATATAAAAACATGTTAAGCACACAATCTTAAATTATTGTTCTTATAAAAACTAATACACTAAATAAAACATGATAATAAAGTATGTAACAATGCAGATCTAGCAAAAATATCATTTGAAAAAACATGTTAAGCATACAATTTCAAATTATTGCACTTTACAACAAAAAAATAATGCACTGACTAAAAACACGCCAATAAAGTAAGTACGTGTCAATGCAGATCTAGCAAAAAAATAATATACAAAAACATGTTAAACCCTTGTAAAGACAGACTGTGTTATCTTTACATATACCTCATTTCAGATACTATTATAACACAGATATAGTAAAAAGTCACAAAGTCACACAAGGAAGGGTCTACACATCACTATCACCGGCTCGTCTTTCCCATAGTTCCATGTTGCAGACTTTGCCGGTTTCAGCTGGCTAAAATAAAATGATTTTGCATGAAAGAAGAGCGTGCAAAGTGTCGTTGACAAGCTGTGATCGAGCATCGGTGTCAATTGGATGGAGAAGACGAGTTCACTATCAGCATTGCTGTGGGCGATCGTCGATAGTGTTGTCATGGGATCCGTTAAATGTGCAAAGCGCATTCCACCAGCAAATGTCTTCTTCTTTGCCATATCTCTGCCAAGTAGAGGGGCAGTTCATCGTCAGGGGTCAGCTAGTAGTCCTAAAACTCAGCGACCAGTGCGTCATGATATTCAGCTGACACGAGGCCAAAGCGACTAGCCAATGCACGAACAGATGATGAGCTTCGGGACTCCCGAAGCGCAGCATCTGGATTGAGTGCAGCAAAGTCCCCCAACGCGTCATCATGGAATGGGAAGATCTTGATCATCTTGTTGACAATAGCAACGTAGAACTTGCGCACAATGTAAAAGATACGTGTGGCAGGTGCCTTCTCCAAATCATCCTCACCATTTGCCAGCATGGAGCACAGCTGCGAGTCCAGACATGCTTGTTTTTACTTGATTTCCACCAGCAAATGTCTTCTTCTTTGCCATCTCTGCCCAGAACGTGTCGATACGACTGTCAGCAGAGTAGTGAGGGAGTTCATCGTCTGGGACCTTAGCTGCACTATTCCCCCTTACCGGTCGTGATTACGAGGCAAACAAGAACATATGAGCTATAGTAGACATAGTTTGGACAGTTTCTGTTGACCAAGAAAAACACGCGAGACATTACTCAGACAAAATAAAAGAAATTATTCCACACTAAGCTTGATAAAGTTATAATTGTTTGTTTGTGTTTCGTTAAATACCGGGATGTAGCTCAAAACCGGGAGGCTTCCGGCGAAACTGGGAGACTTAACATGTCTGCTCGTGAGACACTTAATTTCAGTTAGTAATTCATTCCAAGCTATTACACCTGTATAAGTAAAAGGTTTTTTTCCAAAAGATTTATCTTGAGAAACCTGAATTACGATATTATGTTGGGATTTAGTTAATTTAAAGCACGTATTTAAGTTATTTGGAGTTTTTTGGCACGGAGTTCCACCGCCAATATGTGGGGTTCGAGGCTCTGTGTGGCTTCAATAGAAACCGCACAATTTTGTTTTGGGTACAGTGTAGCCTCTAGTTTTATATTTCCGTCCAGAATACCTTGATGAGCTGGCATAGTCAAACTGGTATTGGATTAGTGCTGCAGTAAAAAAAAATGGTTTGTTTCAAGCTTGCCATTTCTGGTCTGTGTATATAGAAACTTTGAAGATGATTTTATCTCCAGTACAATATCCAGCAAGAGATTGGTCAAGTTCGCAACCAGCTAGATATTTAACCGGTGTCCCACATGACAAGACTGCCTACACATTGGACTTAAATGGAGTTGTTTGTATGAAGAGGTGGAAAAACTAGTTATTATCAATCAGCCATTCCCTGATTGATTCTAGTTCATTGGAAAATTCTTGGTGAATTTCCATTGTGTTTTTACCTAGCTAGCATTATAAGTGCAGAATCACAGGCAGAGAGTAATAATTTACACTTGACCATCTATAGAATGTCGTTCATATAGAAGAAAAGCAACATATATCGAACCCAGAATGGATCCTTGTGGAATTCTGCATGTAATTGTGGCGACGGTAGAAGTAACATAACTGATTCTGCCGATTGTTATCGCTCATGTAAATAGGATCGAAACCAGTTGAGAGCGGAGTTTTCAAATCCGGGAGCTTTTAGTTTCTGGATTATAATCCCATGATCATCCGTGTCAAAGGCTTTTTGCAAGCCGAGAAGAACCATACCTACATAGTTGTCCTTGTCTTATTCCTGCTTTATATAATTGGTAAGATGTACCAAACAAGTGTCAGTTGAAAAGATAGATCGAAATCCGAACCTATATTCATGTAGGGATTTATGGTCCTATTGATCTAGCTGATCGTAAACAACTTTCTCAAGTGGTTGTCAGTTTCAGTTTTGCAGCTATTTTATAAATATGAGTCACCCTTGCAGATTTTAGAACATTAGGAATTTCACCTGTTACCAAAGATAAATATAGTGTCGAGGGAATCGCTGTGAAACATTTATTGTTCGGTCACTTTGCTAGAAATCCTCGGAGACTTTTTATAGTTTATCACCATTTTTTGTTGTTGTATATATTAAGCTTATTAATAAGAAAAATCTGATTTTGCCTGAACTTTTTTTGTATTGAACCTGATTATGAAGAAATATCTATCAATCACATTAACTGTGGTCTTTGGCCTTTTTAAATTTACGATAAATCTGATCCCTGTCATAAATGAGCTGTAAACATTTTCCATTTATCCTGAGAACGGTGTTTCGTTTAAGTGGAATCTGCCTGAGTTGTTAAATTTGTCAACAGTAGCCAAATATATACATTTAAAAATACTCCATACCTCTTACACTTAAATTGTTATAAGTTTTCATAGATCTTAATTTTACTGCATCAGTTTGCTTACCAGATGTGGGTATTTTTACATTACGAGTACAACAGATCATTTGATGATCACTTACATTGTATGATATTGCACCGCTGTTACTAATTTTTGTTTGGATCTGATACTATTATGAGATTGTTAATGTTAATTTAGTAATTCTGATTGGATTTTTGGTTATCTGAGACCGAGTTGGCTTGTTTTGAAATTAATTTGTTGATAATATGTATTAAAATAACCGAGAAGTAAGCATTCCAAATCTGAGAAATTTCACAAATCAAATTTTATTCCTTAAACAGGTTTAAAAAGGCCAACTGCTTTGGTGCCCTAGCTATATCATACGCCAATTAACCAGTATCAGTTTCGTCTTATCTTTAAGCCCATATTGTCCCTAGATCACTACCAATATAATTTCTCCTGTTGAAGGCTATATGTCAATTCGGATGTAAACACGTACGCCACGACCCTCACGGTTCCTATCGCGCGGAAGGGTCATGTGTAGCCTGGAATTTCGACTTCAATGTCGCGGTGACGGATTCATCTAGGCGTGTTTCCGCTATGCCAATAATAGCCACCTTGGTACTGGTTACGGTGTTCGCAGTTCATCCAGCTTAAGCAAGAGGCTGCAAGTGTTGAGGTGTATATCATGGTGAATTATTCGCCAAATACCGACATGATATACGTAACACATGTGGAGCAATAAATTCACTTATAGGTAGAATAAAGGATACAATAGATATCTGCGAAGCCTTCAAAATTAATAACAAACAAATTAATGTCCCGTACCGATCTCAAATCAATTATGCTAATTTTTTAAAACAATACTGGCAAACAATATGCAAATGACATGCCTTCTTCCATATTTAACTTTGATACATTTATGGAAAATAAATCTCAACAAAAATGTTCTTAGCATCAACAGATCCAAATGAAGTAGCCACATTAATTGATTCAATTAAACGTAAAACAGTTCCGGACACGATGGAATAACTGCTGCATTAATTAAAGACATAAAATACGAAATTTCATATCCAGTCACAATACCGCTAAACAAATCTCTATCAACCAGATTGGTTCCTGATTAATTCAAAATAGCAAAAGTCATCCCAATATATAAATTGAAAGACAAGTAACGTCTGCATATGTTATAAATAAACAGCTAAAATACAATAGTATGATAAAACAATTAGGAATAAGCAATATTAAAAAGAGTTTTTAGACTAGATTTAAACATATTAAATGAGGAATATCGTCGAAGTGCAGTTGGCAGGTGATTCCACAGGTGAGGCGCAGCATAGTGGAAGGATCTCTGACCAGCAGTTTTTAGTCTCACACGTGGTACCATTAGCAAGTTACAGTCGGTTGTTCTCAATGTACGTGCAGGCCGATACCCTTGAAGCATATTATATATATATATATATATATATATATATATATATATATATATATATATGATGGCACTAATCCATTCAGAGCTTTATATGTGAGGATGAGGACTTTGAAGTCAAGCCGCTGGCGTACCAGTAGCCAGTGGAGGGCTTTAAGGACGGGAGTGATGTGTTCAGACTTGTGGGTTTTTGACACCTAGCGTGCTGCCGAGTTCTGTACTAGCTGAAGCTTCAGAAATCCCATACAATATGGAATTGCAATAGTCAAGATGGGCCGTAACAAAGGCATGTACCAGTCTCTCCAATGCATCAGGCGATAAAATCTGTTAAACAGTTCGAATTTTCCTCCGTTGAAAATAAGCCAGCTGACATAGACGCTTGATATGAACATCCATAGCCAAGTTCTTATCCAGGATCACTCCCAGATTCCTAACAGAATCAATAGACTGGTTGGTTACAGTACCTACTGTGATGCAGAGGTTTGTGATTTTGGCAAGGGGTAGAGAAAATATGATTATTTCAGTTTTGCTATCATTCATCTTCAATCTATTCTTTATCATCCATATCCTGATATCATCAACATACGCTTCCAACGTTTCGACAGCCTTACTGATACCAGATGGATCATTCTGTCTCTATTGTTTGACCAAGGCTGGATCATGCTTGAACAATGCCTGAACAGAAACACAATGATGATCAGGTTACCATCTGGTAAACATTAAAGCAATGAACTGTTCGAAAGAAAGTATTTGTAAGGTAATTAATCCACATGCATAATCAAGATGTATGTATTGATAATTCTATAAGTACGTTATTCGCCCATTTCTTACATTTTATGCATATTTCTGATCTTACAAACGCAAAGATACACCAAAGAATTGTCGCTCATATTTCAGTTAAGAAAATTACATGCACAATAAAAAATCTTACTATTGTTTAACTGACTGGAACGCTAGCTTGTATACACAGTACACTATCAAATCAAAAACAGACGTGCGTGCTTACTCATGTAAGGTTAGGGCGCCAATCTAAAGATACGGCTCACTTACATCTAGAGACTTCGTTTACTTTAATAATGGATCCCCTATGGAATGTTATACCTAGTAGTTATTTTAGTGGTTATACACCATATTTCAGGTATCTATATTGACCTGAACCAATTTGCATATATGGCCATATTTTGATGCAAACTGTTTTCCGGTCGAGCTGATAGACAACGATCGATTACTTACTGTCTACTGATATTATGTTTCTAGCTCTATGATAATATAGGTCTAAGCTCCTATATAGAATGTTATACCTGGTGGTGGCTGCATGCTTAATTAACATCGTTAACTTTGTTTAAGGCGGCAACTCGGAGCTCGCACTCCGGGGGGGGGGGTTCAGTTAGAATAATTAAATATATCCAGGTCGCCACACGTCACGTGATCCAAGGTTAGCGTCCTTGTGTGTGAGTAAGCGGTCTGAGGTCAGTACAGCCAGTTCAGTTGGCGTGGTGTGTTGCTTTAAATTTCCCTCCATCCCTAAAGTTATCCCTTTTATAATGTGTGCCACCTTTTAGTTTGTTTGCAGGTGCGTTTCTTTAAGTTTATCTGTCTGGCAAATGGAAATATTTGACAATATTTAATTATATATATATATATATATATATATATGTGTGTGTGTGTGTGTTAGATTAGTTAGAGTTAATAACCTGATAACACTCCTAGTTGTTCAATTAACTACCTTGTGTTTGTGTCGTTGTATGCCTTATATAATTAATAGCTGTCCTATTTTATGCAGCTAACCATCTGACGCAATGGCAAAATTCATTTATTAGATGTGGTAATCCATAAATTATAATAATATGTCATATTTATTGAACCATAAATTAGCTGTAAATAATGTGTTCTATTTATTGAAGCAAGTTCCGCCCATATTATAAGCTCCGCCCACTGATAGGACGCGGTCTGCACGACTTCGCCAAACAGTTGTCGGCTGCATGTCTTCTGTTTCGATAGAATAATAGCCAGTCAGTGTTCCATTTTATGCCTAGTTCATTTGATTATTTAACGCGAATTTAGTCTGAATTTGACCTTGACATTCATCGGCTTGTTTTTAACAGAAGGGAGCTAGTATTACTAGATCTACGAGTAGACTCTATTAGCATTGTGATTAGGCATTAGTCTCGATTCGAAGTTATTACTTTCATTCAATCATTGTCTGTAAGAGTGTTTTATTGGGGAAGATAGATCAATTCTATTCATTATCATAGTTCCCCAATCACGTTTCAACGATGGCGAACAACTCGGATTCTGTTCTTCAAATTGAAAACTACATTGACGGAGAATTTGTGGAAACGGCGCGTTATATGGATAGTGTCAACCCTGCCCGTGGTGTAGTGTGGGCCAAGGTTCCAGACAGCGGCGAAGAGGAATTAAACAGAGCAGTGTCAGCTGCCAAAAAGGCATTTGAGACGTACGCATGCAATGTTTATTTTATTTGGACCGAGCCGAGAATTTCGGTCACATTCTAATTTCTGTAAAACATTAATTAAATTTGACTGAATTGTCCATTTCCAGATGATAGAGCGTATCACTTATCAGCAATGCTGCAAAAAGCTGCAATGTGTTGCAAAACTTGAAATCCGATTGACACCTCTGACTGTAGCCAGGATATTTGACTAGACTTAGCACTGGCCTATAATACTATAATAATTATGTCTACGACTGTTACCGTTGAACCCAGGTTATTATCAACCCAGTTACCTCCCATTTTATTAGTTTTCTGTGATAGACATACGTCTATACGACAAAATCATTTTATTATTTCAAATTGTAGATTCTTGTCCTGATGCTTCTCTTTTCTCCTCGTCCCTCTTGCGCTCTTATTTATATTGCATCTCTTACATTATGATTAACGCTAGTATGGTCTCCGTCCTCTCAGTGCTGTGATACTGTCGAACACCGCAATCATCCCTCATAGGGCCAGTAGTAGGAGACCACTAATGGTATACTGATCCTCTCAATTTTCATTTAATTATTCATTCAGATCAATATGTAAGCCTTGTGCTTAATATGTGATGTATGCTATATATATATATATATATATATATATATATATGAAATTGGAAAATAAACCATACTTACTTACATGGATATAAAATAATAAATTATTGTCAAAGCCAAAGGTGTGACAAGTGCAGAAGTTTAATAAATTAACACTCACCCACACAACTGGCTCTGGGACTCTGCCACTCGAGCCTCTTCGCCAGTGGGTCCATTTGCCAGCAAACATAAAATTCCCTGGCCCATTCGCTGCTAATGCCTATATAGGGCCTGTTCGCCACTAATGCCTTGGCCCATTCGCCACTGATACTTGAGCCATAATACCATTTTTTTTTAAATTTTATTTATTTTGTACACTAATGTAAATACATATAATACCACTAAAATACATAGATACAGGATATGAAACTATTTCCATTGTGGTCCATTAAAACAAAACTGATTATATTATTGTCGTGTCATTACAAACAATCAACTATTATATTATTGCTTAAGAGAACATTACGAGAACAGATTCAAGCGTAAAACATTACTTTGCATTGTAACCAGTGTCAATGTTCAAATATTAGTCAGTGGGTTGCTGAGTTCTTTAAGCAGGAGAACACAATTTATACAATTTGTTGCTTTAATAGACAGAGATTTTATTGTTTTCTTAGCTAACTCTTGACATTCAGTACCAGTAATAAAAAGTGTGATTGAATTGGCAAAAACCTGTTAATTACATAAAATTGTATAAAATTGTTGTTAACTGTAAATGTAAAAATTAACTGAAAAATGTTTTCATCACATCAAGTGGCTGTTGTGCTTTAACTAAAATGGTGATATCTTCCATTGCAATATAATAATAATAACAACAACAACTACGTGAACATAATAAAGTACCCTGGTATTACTTATAGCCATTCCAAAGATGCTGGTCAGTGAGTGATGGTGTTTTGAGCTTTTGTGTTTGCAGCATTTGTCTGAGATAAATAAGGTCATACAGAATTTGTTTTGCCAGTTATAATTGTTTTCCTGTAATTCACACCAGTCAGAATTGTATGTTATTGTTAGAAAATGCTATTAACTAGGTAATTAGCTGGGATGTGTTCACATACTATCATGCAGTTAACATTGTGGTATTATAAATACATTTTAAATATGTTTGTTTACTCATGCTAATCTAGACCTTTCCCATCCCACAACGTGTTCCGTAAAGTGATGGGTAAAAGTAGGCTCATTGTAGCAGAGACTCTTTAAATAATATAACGATAGATTAATCCTGTATATTGTTGTAATTTGTCATATCTGCGAATTTGAATTTAATTCCTCATTAGATTTTGTTCGTGTAAAAAATCTAGAATTTCCCTCTTCTATAGTAGATAACCAGGATGCCATTTGTTTTTCAGACTTGAGTAAAACATTTCTTTAACAAATCTGGACATATGTACAGCCTACAATTTCCACTGTCATTTGCAGTTGGTCGAAGACATCTGTTCAAGAACGATCCAGATGTCTCCTAAAGATGGCAGAGTTGTTGGAATCTCAGCTGGAATCATTTGCTGAAATAGAATCCAGAGATCAAGGAAAGCCCGTGTCTGTTGCAAGAAATGTGGATATTCCAAGAGCTGTCTACAACCTGAGAGTGTTTGGCACAGCAATTCTTCATCATTTAGAAATGTAAATTAATTTTATCATCTACACATTCCTGCTTGCTTCAAAGCTATTCCATAACATAATTAATTTATTTAGAGCTGCTTATGCTTTTACATGTTTGCAGTATTTGTATTTAGATAAAAACAGTGTTAGAGATTTATGTAATGTTAAAAATATATATGATGATAATTTTACAATACATATATTTGATAAGAAAAATATATTTCCACAACAATATGCATTTTTTGTATATTTTTTAGTGTTAATTATTTGCTTTAAGCAAATCTCTATTCTACTCATAATGTCATCTTTTTGTTCTGTAGATAACTGGATTATTGAGATTCTTCAGAAATTCAGTAATTTCCAGATTTTCTTCTGCCATAAGCTGAATAGAGTATTGGTTGGTTTCCATAAATGTAGTAATAGTATAAAGAAATCTTTTGAAATCCTGAAGTTAACTTGATTTTTTATCTCTCTTCAAACTTTTATAAAACTTGTTTCCGTTTGTAGCCTTTAATCTCTTTTTTTTCCATTAAGTTTTATTGCAGATAAATTTTTTCATTTCCCATTTATTGCTTTCCTATTTTCTGAGATTGGCAGTTGTTACTGTAATTATGTTAACCCTATTGGTTCCCCTTGTTGCTTCATTTGTTTTAAAGGGACATCTTATGTACAAACAGAATCTTATTTAAAAATATATATGCACTATATGGCACTATGTCTGCAACACTTTCCTGAATAAAATTCAGCACTAAAACTGAAGTATGAACTAAAAATATTTATAACATCTGCACTCTGGAAAACAGGAATCATCTATCAGCTCAGTTTGTGAGAGCATTCAAAGGTCATCATTTATACAAAATACTAACAACTAATTCAGGGAACAGCCACTGTATTTGATTTAGGTACATACTTCACTTGATATTGATCCCTGAAGTGATTGTACAAATTGACCCGATTATTATTATTATTATAATATCTTCTTTATACAGTGCCCTATACAATGAGCTCTAAGGTTCTGTACATAGAATAGATATATGCAACATGCATGGGATATTTGTGATCGATTGTAATTGTTTACATGAGCTCAAGTAATCATAATCGTAATTGCCATTTACAGATGCAATGTTATCATAATCAGTTATGTTGTAAATGTAATCATAATCAGTGATTACTTTCATGATTACCCCAGGTTCTACACAAGTTTTGAGAAAACAATATCACATGGTTTCAATCCCAACCTGGAGTGACTTTATAAACTGTATTTCTTGTATATATTATAATTTGTCTGTATATTACATAGAAGTTACCTGACTACAGTCATGCCATACATGATGCGTTTTGTTGCTAAATGTATATTTTCCAAATATTCAAACTATGTCAATTGTAAGATAATGGATTTAAATGGAATGTTAGTGCATTAGTGTGCTTATGAATATGGGATGTTTATCTATATCATAAGTCTGTCCTGTTGTGAACTTGTTCTAAAGACGGCCAGAGTCACATGGTGACAACTACAGTGAGACTATGATTGATATTTGATGGCCATTTTATGCACATGGTAGGCTAAATGGGCCAACTGACCTCCAAAGGTAATGAAGCAAAGTCAAAGATGAAACAACCTTCAGATATGCCCATGCCAGGATTCGAACACAGGTGGTAGTGATCTGTGGTCCAACTCACTACCGCTAGACCACAGAGGTGCCCTCTTACAGCTAGACAGTTGGTGGTTTAATTAGTGGTCTTCATAGTTGTGTGCTATGCTACTTAAAATGTAATCACATTTGTAATCATTACATTAGTTATTAATGTAGTAATAATTGTATTCTGAAGTAATCATAATTGTAATCGATTATCTTGTCCTGTAATCGCCTCCTGCCCGAGTATATATGTATATATTCAACTATAGTTAGGACTAACTCATGATGAGATAAAAAAAACTTCATCTGGTGGCAAGAATGAGAGTACATCAACTTGTCCACAAAACAGTCTGAAGTTGTTGTCTTATTCATATCGACTGTGCAGCTATTCAATAACACAGAACATCTCCTTGTAGCTTGTCTGAGTCGTATCCTGTAGTAGTACATACACCAATGGAACAAAGACACCATTGATTCTACTCTGGATCAGATACAACTAACTGAACATGCATGGTATAACACCAAATGTCCCATCCATACACCACTACTCATCACACTGAGCCAACCGTTCCAGCTGGTTGTCTGTGGCAAAGATGATAACATGCTCATCAGCCATCAGTGTCAAGGCACTTCTCAGCAACACATGCATCAATGTCGGCTGGATGGTTATTACCCTGGGTAACTTCAGGATTCTCTAAGCCCTTGGAAATCTTCAAGATTTTGCTATATGCTTCTAAGTGTACATGAATCCATCTAAACATATCTTCTGGCCACCTCTTTATTAACTGGATTTAGCTCCGATATGTCATGGGTATATATTTATTGCAGTAAATCTGAAGTAGATCATGGTGTATTATAGTGCAATCATCAATTGCCTTTCTCGTTTAGTAACATACTCAAACTGCAATCACTACTTACTCTTCAATTGTCTCTTTAAAGAAAATTTTCAAAAGCAAATTCCCTTGTATTCCAGAGTTTGAGTTTCTCATTTAGTGACATACTCTTGACCCAATTTAAATTTACAAAGAACTGTTTATTATTATTAAAGTAACCTAAGGTGGCTTTTTATTTAAATATATTTTATATAATTAAAACTGATAAAATATATCAAATATGACTTCTAAATACTTTTAAATTATCCATATTTATGATTTATACATAAAAATATCACATTAAATCATATTATGTACATTTATAAAAATATGATGTAGCCAAAACGTTCACCCAGAATATTCTCTGTAGCCAAAATATCGAGGATGCACGGCCATGGTGAAAATGTTCCACAACCGTTTTCAGTACTGATGCGATGTTGTCTTACCATGGCAATTCCGGGATGATGCATGCTGTAGTGTTCTGTACCTGTTTATAGGTGACTAGTGGCTGTATTTGGTAGTGTGTGAAATAAGACATTAATATAGTTAAGCCAAGAGGTAACAAATGCCCATAGAAGTGTTCTACAGAGACCATCAAATAAATACCACAAAATCTTACTTGTATTCCTTTTATGAAAATGACAAATTTTGGAAATGGAATTTAGCTGTTTTCTTATTGATATCAAAGAGTCAGACCCCACAGCTATAGGCTTCATATCTTAGTTTTGTTGTACTCTGTTGTAACACTCTCAGGTTCTGAAAGTATTTGGGGTGAAATTCATCTTTAGTTTTATCTTGCTGTCACTGAGTTTCAACGGGTTGATTAAGATCCTTTCATGGAAACCCCAGAAAATGAAAAACAAACTATGACAGGATTTTTTGTTGAAGGTTGTCTATATTTGTGGAGGGTCACATATTGATATATCAGTTTAGAGCCCAGACATTTATCAGAACAACAACGATGAACAGAAATAAACATCTATTTCAGCAGCTTGATGTGCTAAACTTTAGTTTCTTCCAAATATAGTTCTGTGTAAGTAATGCATATTTGTCATGTGGAATTTGTTCCTTTAAATATTTCAGGTCATCTTTCCAGGAAGACTTCTTCGCATTAAACTATACAAGTAGATTGCCAGTAGGTGTTGCTGGAATAATCTGTCCATGGAACTTGCCGATGTACCTGCTGACATTCAAGATAGCTCCAGCTCTTGCTTGTGGTAATACAGTTGTCTGTAAGCCGAGTGAAATGACATCTGTAACGGCTTGGATGCTGTGTAAACTGTGTACCGAAGCTGGTTAGTATATCATACCAACCATATGAGATAGCCTGTGAATAGTTTAGATCTTGCTATGGATCATTCATACTCCGTCAGTGATTTAAGTTTAAACTTTACAAATATTTAAGCTTTCCTAATCCTCTTCAGTACTTTCATTTATCAGCCAGAAATTTAAGTGAAAACAGTTACTGATGGACTCATTTTCATATACTAAGTTTAGGATCGATAAATATGAATAATTTAGGTTTAATAAGGCATCTCTACTTGAAAGATCCACTCAAGGGCACTGTACAGTAAAAAGCTAGTAGGAGGTACCTAATTGTACTGTTTAATGGTACATTATAGGTAAGACAACATAATATTCTCTCTGCTTTATAATGTGGTATCTAGGGTCCATTGGTGTGAACTGCTTTACCAAAGATATTGGAGGTCTGTGTGCATTAGTGGTGAAGGGGATGACGTGAGAAGACTTTACCTGGCCATTTTCCTATAAATTTTCTTACTTTAAGAAGATGAAACTAACCACAACATTGCATATTTTAGAAAAGTCAATCAATAATTTGTTGTATTTTCATGTAGATGACACAATACAGTGTTTTGATTGTGCTAATACTGCTAACATTGATGTATCCATGTTGGCTAACTAAATACAACTATATTGGTCATTAAATGGATGTTTATTCCTGTATACAAACCAGGATAGTTTACTATTCTGAAAAGATCACTGCCTGCGCCCATGATCAGAAGGGCATATACAAAGTGGCCAAACACCTGCTTGGCGACAGGGGATCAACATCTCTTCCCCAGACAGGGTCTCCCAGTGAACTAACTGAGATGTTCAGCTCTTTCTTTATTAATAAGATACTAAACATCCGACGTGATCTCCAGACAGATCAGATGCACGGTATTGACCAGGACATCGATACATCATCTGTAAATACACCACTGGAGAGGTTTACTCATGCCTCAGAAGATGAAGACTCCCATCATGAAGTCACCTAGTAAATCCTGTAGTCTTGATTTGATGCCCACATGGCTTCTAAAGCTGTGTGTTAGTGAGTTACTCCCTATTATCACTGCAATTGTCAGTGTCTCCATGGATAGTTGTTGTGTGCCTCCTGTATTTAAGTGCGCCCAGATATGACCACTACAAACCTGTATCCAACCTTCCATTCATTTCCAAGGTATTAGAGAAGGTTGTAGACATACATATTGAACGCCACTTGGTGGAAAATGGTCTTCACGAGGAGCTCCAGTCAGCTTACCGTAGATTTCACTCGACCGAGACGGCACTTCTGAAGGTACAAAGCAATATCCTCGAGTCTCTTGATAATGGTTTTGTCACAGTATTGGTCATGCTCAATCTGTCAGCTGCATTTGATACTCTCAATCATGGAATCTTGTTGAGTTGCTTTGAAAATGTATTCGGAATCTCCGGAGCAGCTCTCAAATGGATAACATCATACCTTACCGACCCCTCCAGGTAGTGGTCATAGATAGCGAGCATTCTAAGCAAGTACTCCTGAAATATGATGTACCACAAGGCTCGGTACTTGGCCCGAAGAAATACACCATGTACACTAAGCCTCTAGGAGCCATTATCCGTCGACATGGACTTTCTTACCATTTTTATGCAGATGACACACAGCTATACATCTCATTCAAGCTGAAGGAAGACGCTGTGAAATCACAATCCCTCTCACTCATTAAGAACTGTCTTACTGACATTGAGGGATGGATGTGTACAAACATGCTCAAACTGAACAGTGACAAGACAGAAGTTATGCTGTTCACATCTAAGCATAATGCCATCCATGTGAAAAATGTTACTGTTTGTTTTGGTGACATTGATATAACACCAGTAAATACTGTGAGTAACTTAGGTGTTATCTTGTTAGTTGAATAATATATGTAGGTCTGGCTATCACCAACTCCACAACATTGGTCATATTAGGCATTACTTAACAAGTGATGCAAGTAAGTCACTAGTTGATGGGCTTATAACATCACGTTTGGACTACTGTAACGCTTTGCTCAATGGACTACCCCAGACCTCCATTAACAAGTTGCAACGTATAAAGAACACAGCGGCACAGATTGTAACTGGAACATCACGCTGGAGTCACATTACACCAATATTGAAGGATCTGCAATAGTTGCCTGTTAAATGCAATTTAAAATCCTGATGCACATGTATAAAGCCCTACATGAACAGGCTCCAAGATACATATCTGACATGTTGACAGTTTATCAACCAAGAAGAACACTACGTTCAATGGGCTCAGTGACATTGGTGCTTCCAAGAGTTAGAACATCTAGATATGGCGAAAGAAAATTTCAGTGTTCAGCAGCCAAACTATGGAATGCACTCCCAGCTCACATCTGTGAATCCAAAACACTGAACATTTTTAAGATGTTGCTGAAAACGCATTTGTTCTCCAGCCATTTTGATCTTTAATTTCTTCTTTATTTCTTTTTCTTAGTCATATATATATATATATATATATATATATATATCCCAATTTAGCT
This sequence comes from Paralvinella palmiformis, assembly GCA_025642065.1. NCBI lineage: Eukaryota > Metazoa > Annelida > Polychaeta > Terebellida > Alvinellidae > Paralvinella > Paralvinella palmiformis. The sequence goes on along the minus strand of JAODUP010000043.1, from coordinate 371,842 downwards.
TTATACATATATTGTTATGAAATAATCGTATTATATTTCTTATATGTTTAGTATTTTTTCATAAGTTTATGTACAGCACTTTTGAACAGGCTTTAAGTATGAAAAGAGCGCTTTATAAGTTTGGTATAATAATAATAATATTAGATTCTGTGATCCTGTTGTGGTACAAATTTGGTATAAATAAAATAGTTATTCCAGGTCTTTAATTTTGGCATCTTCTGTGAGCTCTATTGTTAAGTTATGCTGTCAGCATGGCATTTGAGGTCGATATGATAATGATAGAAACATAACGGTGTTATATGGAAATATTTTCTCTACAAATGATAGTCATAAGTTGAGATGCAAATAATTGAAATTGTATTGCCAGCAGAGCCCGATGCTATGAATAGTGTTGATTGGGTTATCAATGCAACATGGACAGATGAAATGAAGTCTTATATTACCACCCCCTTTCCACCAGTATTGCACTTAGACTAATCATATGAAAACAACAATTGCTCTCCACAGTCCACTTATATGCTCTCCACAGTCCACTTATAATACAGTCTATGATCTGTGGATCCCAGTCACCATATAGTGGAGCCAGACTGTACTATGGGTTTACCATAATTAAGTGAGGGTATTATGAGTGCATGAATGATCTTTTCCAGGTCATTTTATGTTGATAGTCCTTGATAATAAAGACAAAAGTATTGTTAAAGAATGGTGAATAAACTTGCTGCAAATTAAATGACTATTGAGAATTTGAGCACGGATGCCAGTTGTCAAGTCTTTTTTGTGAAGAACAAATTGGTGGTCGTCACCAGCACTGGTTAGACTTGAGGGGTGCCAGCCATGATTGTAAATGTGTATAATAGTCAGGTGTATTTCGTATATTTCTGTCAGGTGTTCCACGTGGTGTCATCAATATGGTGTTTGGAACTGGACACCGAGTGGGAGATGCTTTAGTCAGACATCCAGATGTCAGGGTGATCAGTTTTACTGGCAGTACCTTGACGGCAGAGAAGATACGTCTCGCAACGGCAACTCAGTGCAAAAAACTCTCACTCGAGGTAACATCATCTTCTGATGTATGATTCACATCATTTAGGTAAAGCCAGAAAAAATGTCAGACGTGTTAACATTCGAAGTTACACTGTAAAAAAGGTAATCCGTGAAGTGATCCTCTCATTTTGAAATGTTCTTCAAATCATAACTACAAGAGCATGTTTTTGTTGTTTGGTGAAAATGGCACATTTCATTACTTTTTTTAAATATTTGTCACATTCATCTTTTGATGTTGCGGTTTTAACAAGCAAACAATATCGGATCAAAATAGTATCAGGTGTACAAATGTTTTCTTCAAACTGAATTTGTGTCATTTATTTAAACTGTTCATCAACATTCAAGTTTAAACATATTCAGGGATCACTTTTCATATTAAACTTTAAAATGTCGGTGATTAAGAAAACGGTAAGAGATAAAGCAATATCAATTATTATAAAAACCTTATGCATGTAGTAACCTCCCAGCTACGGTGTTGAATTGCCATGTTACTCGTATCTTCTGATCACATCATTTCCTTGAGAAGTTACCTATTAGCCATATGTCCTTGATGTGACCAGTGTCAAGGCTAAACAAAGACTCTTCACTCACTCTTGTATTTATTATTAATAAGCTAACAGAATGAAGCAGAAGAAATGTAACAATAATCCAATAGTATATCATATTTGCAAATCCTTTCATAAATGATAATTTAAGGGAATTAATTTGCACCTTTATTGTGCCATCACTAACTTTGACAGGTTGGTATCATTCACTCATTTATGTAATGAATCCTGACTTGATTTAAATTACACACATATTATCTATTTATCCAGTAACTACCGTATATACTCACATATAAGTCGATTTTTTGGGTAATGAAAAGGGAGTTCCCAGAAGCACCTTGACTTATACGCGCATTATGTTTCCTACCAGCTGAAGGAAAGAAGTGTTCGGCCATCATTGACACACAACACTATAGGATTCAACCCAATAAGAGCCAGAGTTGGAATAAAATCGTCACATCGCTGCCTACTAAACCATTATTATTCAATAAATAACAATTAATTTTCACCAAACTGTTATTTGGATCTCACAAACATGCCGGTCTTTATGTCATAATAGTCACGCGCTGGTACCTCCAGATGTGCTGTGAAACAATGAATTAATAACACTTGCCAATTGAAGTTACAATCAGGTGTGTTTGTGTGAGCGATAGTTGGATAAAAATCACCACATCTCTGCCTACTAGTCTTAGTCAACAAAGTAAGATTCATTTTCAGTCTGTATGTAATATAATACTTGATAGTCACCACCATGAGTTTGAATGACTCGGTCAACTTTTTCCTGAATGACGACAATGATTCGGATTTTGAGGGATTTTAAGCCAATACTTGACCTCAACTTATACAGGTAGTGAGGAATGCTTGAGGAAAGAATTACAGGGTGAAAAATTTACCTCGACTTATCTGCTGGGTCGACTTATATGCGAGTATATACTGTATTGGTATTTGTATCCACTTGAACAAATCAGATCTTAAGACACTTAACTAAGTTAACATCATATTTATTTACAATTCACCACTTATAATTTAGTTTTTTATTTAACAGCTTGGAGGAAAAAATGCTGCTATCATATTTGATGATGTCAATTTAGAGAAATGTATTCCTACAGTGACAAGGTGATGTAAATTTCACTGTCAGTTGTCTATAGTTTTTTGGTCTTTGAAAACAGTATCTTCAGATATGAATGAATTAACATATGACTTAGTTTTTGTCCTGTTCTCAAGTTGGGAATTCAAATCCAAGTACCAGTAATAGAATGAATTTGCACATAATTTATTTGCTAATCAGTATATTAGATCTGTCTGTGTATTTTGTCGTTTTAGGTCCACTTTTATTAACCAGGGTGAGGTATGTCTCTGTACAAGTCGTATATTTGTGCAACGTGGTGTTTTTGATGAGTTCATCACCAAATTTGTGAAATCTGCTAGGTAAGATGCCAAAAATAATGTTGACAATTGATGATATTGCATGTGTCCAAACTGATCTGTTTTCTACCATTTTATTTCTGCTTGTATATGTTAGGGTTGGGATGATTCATGATTTTTCTGATTTGATCTTGTTCTGTTTGTCTCCGATCCAACTCCAACTTATCCAGTTCTCTTTTAACATTACTTTGAGGTTGAGATATCGATTGAATAATCCAATCCCATTTGTGTGTGTGTGTGTTTTACTTAAACACAGTTATGCTCTTTTTGGAAATATTAAGATTTGTTTGTTTGATATGTTAAATGACATTAATGATCATGAAACAAAACTTCATGAAGGTTAATATGGAAGAGTGATGCACACATTGCGAATACATTTATTGTGTAATACTGAAATAATAACATTAACTGTTTATTAACATATATCTTTTTTTCTGACATATACACCAACAGTTATTTGCAGATCTAGTTAAGTACTTGAACAAGAATGAAATGGCCTTTTAAAATAATATGTAGCTGTTGATTGACAATCAGGTTACAAATACAAAGTCTGTTCAAAAGGTATCTGACTGTAGGCTGGGGAAGTGAAGTAGCTTAACTTCTGGGTTCCAACTCTTGTCCCAGGGGCAGTTCCACAGTCTAACGGTAGCAAGTTGGATCACAGATCACTACCACCTGTATTCGAATCTTGGTGTGGGCATATCTGAGGGGTGTTTAATCTTTTACTTTGCTTTGTTACCTTTGGAAGTCGCTCACCCCATTTAGCCTACCATGCACACAAAAGTGGCTGTAAAACACCAATCATCATCCAACTCTTGTCTCCTTTGAAGTAGACCCCTTGTGATCCCCCTAGATTTCATATAATCTGGAATCAAGTGTTTATTTACATGTAGCAAGGGGATCATCAATTTTTAAGTGGTCTTCGTGTAAATATTAACAAGCCATACTACTCTTGCCAGTTTTTTTATGGTAATTCTTTCAAATAAGTCATGTTTGTGAGAAATGCTAACTTCTCTAATTTCTTGCTACAACCTATTAATGTCATTAGCTAATATGTCATAGGTTTTCATGCAAATTTCCATTCTTTGAAAGTGAAATGTCTATATCATGTACAGGAATATTTCTAGAATGTTGTTTTATGGATTCTCACATTTTTTATGAGCTTGGAACCAAAATAGAATCAGTTCCAGGTGAGAACATGAAATCCACAATTTTCAAACAGTGACATCACAGGTTATAGTCACCTTTATATTTTTTCCTCAGATGTGGTCAGTTTTGTTGTCATTAAGATGAGTGTGTAGTGCATCTTGATTACAAAAACACAACAGTTGTGATCGTTAAGATAATAATTACATATGCCCTGAGTTGGCTGTAAAATACTAGGATACTTAGCTTTCACAGACAGGGATGAATAAATTGATGTCAACTGCCTGCAAGATACTGTACCACAGAACCTTTGATTACTGACCTCTGGTTTATTGACTTTGTTTGATCTGGTTTGTTCTTATGTGTAATGCTATGGAAGCCATTGGGGCATTACTGCAATGGATAGTCCCATGATGTATGGAGTTAGGAAACTTTGCAAGAAGTTTTTGCATTATAAACTAATACTAAATGGAAAGTAAAATCTGGAATTTTGGAATTGATTCCATAAAATGGAAGTGATTTAGATTGAATCAGTGGAAAGAACTGTGATGCATCTTTCTACCCCTAGTGTGTATGTGTGTGTGTGTGGTAAAATCCATAGGAGTTGTTTCTTTGGCTCATGAATGATAGGCTTTGTGAAGGTTTAACAACAATAATCATCCTCATTCACGTTTTAATCACATATTTTTATTACTTAGCACGATCACGGTTGGTGATCCAGATGATAAGGACACGTGGATGGGGGCTTTAATTAGCCCTGAACATCTCGCTAAAGTCTCCGGATATGTTAACTTGGCAAAGGAAGAAGGAGCCACTATTCTTACTGGAGATGAACCAGATAGGATCAAGCTGAACTCCAAAAATGCTAAGGTGGATATTTGTTCGAGAATTCAGTAGACAATGGTCTTATTTAGAGTTCTCTTTTTTAGTCTTACTTGTACATGTACTAACTTTCTGAGACTTTGAAGTCTTCATATGTATATTTTTATTATTAATTTTAATATAATTTTTATTATCACTATTTTTTAAAGAAATCCTCAAGATAAATTGAAACATTTTGAAACTGAAACATTCTTGAAATGTGCTTTAATTTATTGTGTTAGAGATACTGAAAGGTGAGTACATTGTTTCTTGTGTTTATATAATTGTTTATGTCATGTGTATCATTCTCAGTATTTGTGTGTGAGTTGGTGATAATATCTTTTTTTCCGTTGATGTTGGGATGTTGATGATTGACAGATATTTTTATATACCCTTCTGTAGCTAGATAGATAGTTTATTTAACAATTACCATTTACAAAATTTTTCTCATAGACAATATAAAATTTTTTGAAGGTGACAATTTATCCGGAAATTGAGGGACCAATATAGTCTAGACTGTCTTCTTACTAGCCCCTAAACAAATAGGTGTAATCACAAAAATTGAATGAACGTGATTGAAAATAATAACCCCCAGAGACTATCGGTCATCGAACAGTATCCCAAAACAATACTGGTGTCTATTTCTTTGATAAATCTGTTATTACTAGGAATTCTAGAGTTTGGTTAATCATTTCTATTTTATATATACCAAGAAGTAATTGAAAAACTGATCAATTTAAGTAGGTTATACTTTACTAGTTGTTAATAAAACATTATTTCCATGGCTTTCAAAAGTTCCAACTTGTGATTATGTGTTTTTAGTGATTTTATGAGAATGTATAATACTTTAGCATATGATTGCAATTCACCTGTTTTGTTTGGAAGATATTTCATTTCATAGCATTTGTATTACAGAAATTAATAGAATACAATATTACCTGCTATACATCTTTCAAATTGAAATGTATGAGTATGATTTTCATTACTGTTACTGATGATCATGATATATATATATATATATATATATATATATCATACAGAACATATGAGAAATTTACAAATAAATACAATCTGGATCCACATAGAGTGGTCCAGTATACCACAGAAGTGGACATAGCACATGGCTCATGAATATTTGGATAAAGATATAAAAAATTTGTGAATCCCCCCCTCAACAAGCTTGTGGTTATCATGGGCCTTTCACCATTCACAAAATTAAAACACTGTATTTGTCAGAATAGAAAATATTACCAATGGTCACTAATAGTTCCTCAAGTAATTAATGGAAGCTAGCGTGGTGAATATTTAATTTGAGCTTAATTGCATATTAAAACAAACACATTCAAGTGGAAAATATCATCCATTGGCAATTAATAACTCAATCACTGGGACCCATTTCACATGGCTGTGCCCATAAATTAATTTTGATTACCAATACCCCCCCCCAAAAAAAAAACCTGCAAAAACAAACAACAACAAACAAGCAAATTAAGGCTCCGAAGAGATATTTTATTTATACCAAGTTTAAACTTTAACAAAGTCACAGAATCTGTTACGGGAATAAATATCCATTTAATAACCAATAATATCTGTTGCCACTTGATGGGATTTCTGGTATCTGTATAAATGTGAAGTGGTATTTAGTTATGCAGTAGAGTGGCATCAGTGTTAGCCATAAAACACCTTTTCTTTATTTTAATTGGACTAAAATGATAGCGTTTTGTCATCTGCATAAATATACAACAAAGTGTTGAATTAACTTTCCTAAATTAGGCCATGTTGTGGTTGTTCTAATCTTCTCAAATGGAGAAAATACATGGGGAAAATTTGTATCGGGTCCACACACCAGCCTCAACCACTAATACAAATAAACCCTTCTTGTTGCCATCCACAGTCCATGGACATCATGTTATAGCAGAGCCAGACTGTACTGTATAAGTGGGAGTATATTGTCTTTGATACCTCAGTTTTGTGCCATTAGTAAAGATCATGCAGATGTATAACTTTGTACCATTCCCCCATCATTCAATAATGACTATGTTGATCTGTTCTTAATGTGTGCATACTGTTTTCAGTTTGCTGTCAATCTGTCATGTCAATCAGTAATGAATTGTGGAACTTCATTAATTGGTTGTAATTGAACTACACTCTACTTATAATATATGAAGCTGTTTGAAAATGTATAATAACATTTATTAAAATTAGTTCGCTTCTTACCAATTGGAGACATTATTGAAAGATGTTTTATTTAAAAAAAAAATTTTAATCGGAATAGGAGCCATATCAATAACTGTTGACATTCACACCAAATTGTGTATAAATAAGCTGTCTTTGTATTATATCAATTAAACATTGTTTTAAACATTGAAGGTACATCATGGAAATATGAACATACAACAGTGAAACTTATATGCTAGGACATCACTGCTCATTGTGACAAATGGCTGAAAACAACTGATTGGATTCCATGGTGCTGTCACATGATATCATGATCTTAATGGGTCTATATGATTGTTATTCTCAAAACAAAATATGATTCTAACAGACAAGTCTCTATTTTTCCAGGAAAAGTAAGAGAAAGTAAATAAAAAAGGAACTAGCAGTTAGTAGAATCATCTAGGATTTAAACATTTAATAATATGACCAGATTTAACTATTTGTTATCATTTTAGTGTAAAATAATTTATATTTTGTTATTTCTAGGGTTATTTCTTCCCACCTACAGTGATAACTAATGTGTCCGACAATTCCAAATTAATGCAAGAAGAAATCTTTGGTCCAGTTGTATGTGTTGTGCCATTCACAACAGAAGATGAAGTATGTAACAATATATAGTATCACGAAATAGGTATCTCAGATTCTAGATATGCTGTAGTTTTTCACATGATTAAACTAGCATTAGTATTTATGTATGTACACAAATATTACCCCCCCCCCCCACACACACACACACTCACAGAGGTGGAAAGATAGAGAGAGATTTACCTTTTTATGTTCAATTCCATACAGGTTATCCAGAGAGCAAATAATGTCCAGTACGGACTTTGTGCATCCATTTGGAGTCAGAATGTGAATACAGTTCACAGGGTTGCTAGGCAACTTCAGGTAATTGCATTAGCATCCAAGACTGGGGTGATTGTCTGTAGATAAATAATGCAGTTGATTCACTGAAAGCTTAGAAAGACACCATCAGAGATGACAGTGAAAATTGTATCTGGGACAGCGTTGTCAGAAGGCAAACTGAAATGAAATTACACTAAGAATCATCATACATGTATCGAGTGCCTGTAATGTTGGGAAGTAATAATGGTGAAGAAAAAGTAATAGGCAGATGATTATATAATGAACGTACCAGGTTTTGTGAGGGAAAAAGTATCATGAAAATAGAATGACATTAAACTTTGATTTTTGTGGCATTTATTCATCACATTTACATACTAAAGAAGTTGGTTATTAAGAACTTTCTCTTCTTATCCTCATATACGATGTATCAGTTGTTCTTATGTTAATATCTGTGGTGGTATCATGAACATTACAGATGGCATAAATAAAGAAACAGGGAAGTCGTGGCCACAAAGAGCTCATTCGACAAAAGGAAACAGTTAAAATAATCTGTGTCAGGCACATTAAAGAGGTTTAGATTTTAGGAACAGTTCACTTTTGTATCAAATTTTCAGGACTAATACATATATTTTCACACAATTTATAAATTACTGGGTATGACAAAATGTCAACCATATATTAAGTATATAGATCATAGTGATGTTGAGTTGACAATATCTAAAAAAGTACTGTCACTCATTTTTAATACACTTCTATATAATAATAGACTTATGAAAGTGTCTAGGAGGGTGGTAGACATCTGGTTAAATCCATTCGAATCTCGTCAGGATCCAGATACTATCTCAAAGTATGGCTGGTGTAAGCTTCTGAAGCTGCCCCAAGTAATCTCATTCTGGGTGCTAAAATCCATGTGATATGGACTGACTGGATGAGATCTCGCACCATGTCCTAAATGTGATTATGAACAACTGTAATTGTTTATTTTAACACCAAATCTTGATAGTATTTTATGGCCCAGCATAAAAATTCATACTTTGTTTATATACATATCTAGTATTAAAAATAGTGTATGTGATCCAGTGAGCACCAGAGGTCTGCCTGCTCAAATTCAGTTTATTTCTAAATGTGGCACCAATCCACAGCCTGGGGTAGGAATTACACGTCACTTTCTGCAAATCCACTGTTTCTGATATTGAAAAACATTCTACAACAGCAACAAACTACTATTCAGTCATGTCATAGTAATTGTTGTTTGAAATTACATGTGATTATCAGTATTGTGAAACTTTTTCAGAATTACATGTAGCTCATAAGATGTATATAATTATATTTAATATCAACATTATTTCCTGCATATAATCCAACATTTGTAAATAGAAGAAACATATATTTTTTTTGTGGAATGTGGTTATGCATTGTCTCTCCAGTCAGCTCCCTCTTATATTATTTACTTCTACCTGTTTTTAACTCTTGTGTAATTTATACACATATTGAGGTGTGTTTGTGTTTAGATAATTCTTTTCCATTAAGTAATCTATTTTGTTTGTTATTGTAGGTTGGTACTGTGTGGGCTAACTGTTGGCTTGTAAGAGATTTACACATGCCATTTGGAGGTTTGAAGAATTCTGGTGTGGGCCGTGAGGGGTTAATTCATTCTGTCGACCTTTTCACTGAGGTGAAAACAGTCTGTGTACAGTTGGATCAACCTGGCAACCAATAGAGGGACAGATAACAACTATCCCAGATACCATATGTGTCTTGTACCAGATAGCAACTATCCCAGATACCATATGTGCCTTGTACCAGATAACAACTATCCCAGATACCATATGTGCCTTGTACCAGATAACAACTATCCCAGATACCATATGTGCCTTGTACCAGATAACAACTATGCCAGATGCCATGTGCCTTGTACCAGTAAACAGACATTGAATACCAGAGAATTGAAGCAATAGATGCTGATACTATATTTGTTATGATGACTATAGCAAATATTCATTATGAGGAAATTTGGTAACAGAACATAGAGTAGATCTATGACCATTGTTTACAGTTACTATTTTGTTGAATACAGGGCAGTATTTTTGCATTGGCATCTATTCAGTAACATATTTTAGCAGGATACCTTTTATATTTTATGATTAAATAGATAATTTCCGTGATGCATACATAGTCCCCATCTACTGTGGTTTGTAGGTCACTGATTGTTTGTAAATTTACGTTTTGGGGGATTCACAGAACTAAATCGATCTAGTTCTGGTAACAGTTTAATTTTTATTAAATATAACATAGAATTATTTTTACTAATAGATAAGATTATTTGTATGTGAAAAGTTGACAGTTTATTTTTGCCTGAAAAAATTACACGTTATTGAAAATAAATCATCAAGTTGGGAACTGTATTAGACATGTTATCAATATATGAAACATATTGTGATCTCACGATTGGTAAAAGAATGTTTGTATCATATGGTTCAGCGAGCCAGTTGAAATGTGACCCGTAAACGGACGTTTGATAGATTGCGCAGTTGTCATGGTAATTGTCTATTAGTTATATTTAGCATCATATTTTACTTTACATCAGTGAGTGTTATGGTGAAGTTCTGTGTAATTTAGACATGTTTATTTTTACAACCCAAGGTTCCAACTAAAATAAACCCAAAACAGCTTTTGATCTGGTATCTTAGCTTCTGTCTACATCACACCATCTCTGACATGAAATGAGTGTTCACTGTTATACAACATATGGGTGATCCAGTATATCACCTGCATGGTTTAGCGAGGCTTGAACCATATTGATGCCAACATATCACAGAAGTAGACTTGGCTCACTGGCAAAAACTGAATTTGTACATTTGAGTGTTCACTTTTGAATGAAATTTTGATATATAAAGCCAAACACTTCTCTGTTGCAAAGGATTTTGATCGTGTTCCTCAGTCATCAAACACCTAGAAAGATATGCTTGTTACTCCGGTAAAGGTTTATTTTATTTTCTCTAATGTACGACATGAAATCAGTCTCACAATCTCGTAAACTCCTTAATGCGCTATTTCTCTGGATTACTATTGCATTACTATTACAGCTATGACAGTCAACTTCAATTTTATTTTATTTTTAAATTCTTTATAGTCTGGCTAACATATGAATATTATTCAGGTTTGAGTTAGTTACATTTTCAGTATTATTATACCATTTGTAATAATTATCATATTATTTACTATATTTTAAAATGTATTGAATTCGTTTTATATAACACTAGTATCGGGTATATTTTTATTGCTATGTTTTAGTTTATTTTTTGTTGCATTATGTTTAGCCGTATTGTAATTTAAAAGTGTTCAAAGGCAAAACTGTTGTTTGTTCAAGAGAGTTACAGATAATATTTACAATGTTGGTATATTAACAGAAGGCAATAATGAAGTAATCAAGAAATTAACCTACACCGCCAAGGATTACCATTTTATTATTTGTGGAGGACATCTTTAAGGAGAATGGAGATTTATTAGGTAGCATGTCTTACTTGTACACTTGTTTAAGTTAGTAGGTAGATAATTGTTTATCTATATGTCTTTTATCAATATACTAATTAATCCAATAAATATTTTTCTGTTCTAATACAATAAATAAAGATCTACATTTATTATCTCCAGTACTATTTATGTGATATTCCCTTTGGGAGGTTTTTACTCTGTAGATGGGATTGTTTTGTGAATTATCAATGTGTGCATGTGTGTGTGTGTGTCTGTGAGAGAGGGGGGGGGGAGAGTAACCAGGTAGGAAATACTTCCTGACTGAAATTAGTTTTTTCTAAAAACAAAATTTTGCGGAAACAGCAAAATCTTTGCTATGACAGTCATCCTGTTTATATATCATGATCTGTAAATGATCTGATTTCTTATTTTCTACATATTCATGCATGTAATCTGGCACATAGGTGAACATCTGAAGCAATGTTTGGTTTTTACACAAACCTAGAAGAATGGAAAGGAGTTGCATCACTTGCATCCAGAGGTAGTACCTCTGGATGCAAGTGACGCTTGGCCAAGCAGTTATTCAGCTCCATGAAAAGAAAAGGATAGAGTTGGAATCACTTGTTCGAACAGCTTATTATATCTCATACAAGAACCGCCCATTTGCTGAGTGGTCCAGTGAGGTTCAACAGCTCAATGGTCTAGCATTAGGAGAAAATTACAGTAATGCAAAGGGATAGCAAATGTTCACGAACATTATTGCTAGGATAAGTGACTTGTACGTGGTAGCAGTGGTCATCACCTCAAATTCCCACCAAATAGGTAGGTAAATGGTACTACTAGAAGACATATTTTGTCATGGAAAGTAAAGGAATTTAGTTTTGAGATTTCTGTTGGAACCATATATATATATATATATATATATATTATGACCAATTGGGCATTGTGCACAATCACAGAACTTACTTTTTTCACCCTGAAAATAATCAGAATAATTTCATACAAGAGCTTTGGTCAGAGGCTTTATTATAAACTGGTTAATTTTCTTGTTTAATTAAATATCACATGCAAATATTAAAGGACAAAGACAAATGATATTGCTTCATTAAACAAATTTTAAAACACATTATTGAACAATATGTTAAAAAATGTTACCTAGTATACATACACAAGTGAGATATAGAAAGTCTAAACTTCTATTTCCTGATTTTATAAATATCAGAAGATAGCAATAATGAATTTATCATTTACATCTGATGAAAAGATGTACATATGAAGTGAAATATGATAAACAGGTATATCTGCCAGCAGATCTACAATGTTGAATCTGTTAGACTAGTTGTCCAAGTCCCACATTTTCTCCTAGATTGAAGGTTTGTTATATTTATTTATTGAGACTTGTGTTCCATTAACATCATATTAATGTCCATAGTCATGACAAAAAAAACACACATAGTAATGTTAATGGAAGAGTCTTAATCAGGAAAAATAAATACAATGAATCAACCTAGGAAAAAAAGAGGACATAGCTTAGAGGACTGGCTACACAGTAGAATTATATATATATATATATATATATGTGCAATACAATACTCTGTGTATGTGTATACATAATATATATACTGGCATATATATATACCAGTATATATATTATGTATATACATACACAGAGTACTGTATTGCACATTTCTACAATTCATCCACTAGGCCCCAATGTATACTAAGCCTATACCCAAAAAGTTCTACATCGATTTAAACATGAGTTATCACAAAGTTATCCATGACAAGTTTCTTGTCATTATTGAATGCCAGATAAATACAAAAATTTTGTAGTTATTGTACTACAATGTTGTGATATAAATTAATGCAAATTTCATAAGTGTATTTATTCACTGCATGTTTCATGACTAAAATATTCAAAATGTTGTATTTCAATCTTTATTTTGTAATCACAGATGTTGAAACACATGAAAATTGATGTTCGTATGGTGACAAATATTTGTTTATGTGGTGAAAATCCAGTATCATTCAACTGAACTGATTATACCTAACAATTACCACGTGTATGTCATGTTCAGTGTTTTGTCAGCAGCTTCCATAATTGTCATAGATTCACAGATTAATTCACATACATGTTCTCCTTATGACACAACTATAAATGTGCAAATAACCAAGTCAGAGATAAACAAATTTGTGTTGCATATTTCTTAAATAAGAGTGAGTCTGTGATCATAAAATAAAATCTGATCTCATGTTAGACAAACAAACAAACAGAAAGACAGATCTCTGGTGAAACAGGCACCAAAAATATGCTATAAATTATCTTATTCAAGCAAACGTATCACAAGATTCTAATTTAACCTTTTGTAGCCTATAGCATGTCAGTAACATACTTCACAACTGTCCAGTAAAATGTAACTGAATACTAACTAGATTAAAACTAGAAACATCTGGAAATAAATTACATGCAATAAAGTATTTATGGAAATCTGATAACATAAATCTCTACCATGTTTAACCTCATATCAAGTCTTCCACATCCTTGTTTGGAGTGGTTTCTATGGTAACATTGGCTGGTATTGTAAGCAGATCATCAGCTTCCTCTAGCAAAGCCTCGGCTTGTTGTTGTAGCAACATCTTTAACAAATAAGCATATATTCAAATAAACAACATATATCCGATACTATGAATAAATTTCAATCTACTAAGTCGTCTCAGTGTTTTATTTGTATAATTATCCACAGGAATGAATATTGTAGTGCAGCAACACTAAATGCATGATAACAAAGATTTTGTGAAGTGTGTTTAAACTGGAATTAACTCCTGGTATTATTTTAAATATGTAATTTTAAATTACTGCCTAATATGTAATTAGCATGATCTTTAGATCGATGTATTGCCAGACAGAGATCCAGTGAAGATTTTAACAGTGGTGTGATTGTATTTTAGCCTTTAAGAATAATAATTTATGCTCATTAGAGAACACTAATTTAAATCTGAGGTATTTCAATACTTCTTAAATGGTCACTATGAACTGGTAAATTAAGAGCTTATTAACATGGTTGACAAACCTGAGCACTAGCAACAATCTGTTTTGCACCTTTTCTTGGTAAATGCTCTATATCCTTGATCAGCTGTTCTGGATCTGCATAAGCTAGAAGCTGCAATGATTTGTAGCCAGCTGTGTACAGCTGCCTAGCCCGACCCTGTATTGGTGATCAATTTAAAGATGGATTTGTTGTTGGTTAACAGTCTTAAAATGGCTTAAAATGGAATCATTTCATCTAACTTACTGAGTAAAGTAAAATATATTACTTTCTTTATAACACAATGTTATATAATACTGAAGTTGGGTGCATGCCCCCCCCCCATACAGAAATTCACACAGTGAGCAGATATAAACTACAAAACATACTATTTTAACACCAGGTATCTCCAACAGTGGAATCAGCTCCATGCTGACACAATATGAGAGACGCTTAACAAAGTTAGCAAGTAAGTCTTGATATGCCCACAGCTCATCTAACTCCTGTATAATATAACATGAAAGAAGTGAAACAAAATGATTTTAATTTAAGACATATTATCACGAACGTCTGAATAATGACATCGCATCAATAAGATCTCACTGACCTGACAAAAATGATTGACACAAGCCGCAAATGATGCTGCACTGGTCATCAACTGCTGTACAAAGCCTCTACTTTGGTTAAACTTGGCAGCCACATACCATATACTTCTCTGTTTCCATAGGTTGTAGAGCATTAATGTCAAATAAAATCTCTTCACGACTCTTTCTTCAATTGGCTAAAACAAATATAATCATACACTACTTTTGTCTGTGTGGACTGTCTTGTTGATAACTAATAAAGAAGGTAATTCTCTGAACCAAATAACAAGTCCTAAATATTTCACAAAATGGCTACGGGTGAGCACTAATTTTGCTGTCTGAAATTACACTTATATACATTGTCACAATCTGAAATTTAAATTTTGTGATAAATGGCCATTTCATATCAATGAAAATAATTCTGCTTAGATTTCCTGTGATTTTAGAATGAAGATTTGTATCAAAACATTTGCCTAAAATCAGTATGTGCATAAATCAGCTATGCTAGGGCATTTCCAGAAGTTTTTCATTTCTATCTATAAATGTACAAGTGCAACATTATACTTCTGGCCTGATAAATTATTAACTTCTGACTAACTGTCCAGTATGACATTACACTGATATGGTACTACATTTCAAGGAACAGATAGTGTACTTTTAAAATATGTTATTAATGTGGTGTATAATGTTACATAAGAGAACGAGACAGTAAGAATGATTTATGAAATCTACATCATCACCACTGACGTGTTAATAAGTAGAAATGAAAACATCTGGTCATATCTTCGGCACCAAATTGGAATAAACCAATCTACAGAGCCACTTGCAAAAGTAATGACATAGCCTGGCCGGGGTTTGAACCCAGGTGCTATAGATCTGTGGCCATCGGTGCTACCAGTTAGGCCATGGAGGTGCCCGACTACATTTTCTAGAATAAAAGTATCAATTACAGCCGTATCTCACCTGTCTGAGATAACAACTATTAATATAGCCAGTAACACGTACTTCATGGATACATGTCAACATTTTGAAGTACATCACAAGAACAAATCACATAGATTATCCATTCCAGTATTCAGCGCACGGTGGATATTTGCAGATGTGCAATGATGCTTAAATCAAGTACTCTCCGACTAATATAAATGGGGAAGCATATAATTATGGTTTAACATAATCACTAGTCGTCTGTTACTATTGATTATCAAGACCAAGAGTTTTAGCTGATTCCAAGAACTAAACTAATCAAAGTGTGAGCTTCGAATGTGATTATAAAAGACCCAGTAGACAGTAACCTCTACATAACAGGGTTGTTAGTACCTTTCGGATTTTCTGCCCCGATATGTTTCTCACAATGTAGCTCTCTGTGACTCCAATAAAGGAGCACACCTGTAGCTCGCCACCATTAAAGGTTCCTAGCTGCAGTTAGAAAAATAGGATCGAGTAACTGAAATAGGTATATTCCTAAATAATACAGTAATATGCACAAAATTTACTTGCTTGGTTTGATAACACACTGGAAATAGCTAAGTAAGTAAGTTTTACAATGTTATGTTGACTGGAGATAAGATCCCAAACAATAGTAACTACAAACATGGGACAGGAAACACCAGTCATTATTATCTACCCAGTGCTTTAAACTTGTAAACAACCAACTTTTGCCAACAAGCTCTGATACACACTGGGTTTCACACACACACACACACACACACTATCATCTTCATTATCTTATGTTATCATTATTTATCAGACAACTATAATTTACAATAAAAGTTATATCAAACCTCATTAAGATAAATCCTCCAGTCTGGTTTGACAGCTTTAGTTAAGTCATATGGAGTAATAAGGTACAAGAGGTGAAGGTGGTTAGATAAAACCAAAGACTTAAGTGAATTATTTAAATCTTTGTACAGCAGAGGACCTCGATCCAGATCTACTGACCCTGAAAACATAAATATTATATGTTACCATAAGTATAATAGCTCTCTCTCTCTCTGTCTCATACGCACACCCACACACACATATATATATTCTATTTTAGGAATTCATTATTATATCATGCATATAACCAACTGGTTTATTATAATATCTTTACAACAAATTATATTTATTTACCTTTAACAACAGCCTTTCCTAATCTGGTCACTTCCAGATTATCTTCAGATCCTGATCTATTTTGTTTCACCAGTTTGAGGTCAATGAGATGCTCCAGCCCTTCTGTTGCCATGCCAATAAGGTCAAGATCAAAGTAACTTTTCTGAACATGACAGAGTGTTTTACGCAGGAATTCAATCACTGATGACATCGTCTTCGTGATCTGTATAGAACAGGCCCAGATAATTAACTCAACTAGATTATGGTCAACTGGACAGCATTACATCAAGTATGGAGACCATTTGACAAGTGTTTGCCGAACAGAATCAAATTAGTTCAGGCGAGTTATTTAGCATTGGGCTGGTCACATCCTTGGATATATGGCTGAGGGATGACTCCCTAGAGAAGTATATCCCACAAACACAGGTATGAGTCAGATTCAGACCCACAACCTGGAGGTTTGCAGTGCAGTGTTCTAATAATCGTGCCATTGGAGTGCCTGGAACAGCTACTACATTATTAAACAGTTAACTCTATTTAAGTCATTAACAAGGCATGCATACAGACAAGCACACACACATGCACACATGTGTGTGTGTGTGTGTGTGTGTTACAGTTAATCTGTATAATCAGGTGATATGTATATTACCTGAAATATATTCAGGTAATAAGTCTATTGCTAAATGAGATTCAACAACGGTTACCTGAAAATTTCAGGTAATATACATATTACTGGATTATACAGATTAACTGTAACATATACACATGTATATATATATATATATATATATATATATTATCATTACAAAAGATATTACTCTTATTATTCAACAAATAAGAATAAATTTATCCATCATCATAATCATTACTTCCAAATAATATTGCCATTGTAACTGATTACAATCAGCATTAATGTCATCATAATTACAATTACAAAAGTATCAAGTAATCATAATGATAACCTTGGTCCTTGTTAACCAACTATACACTATGTAACTAAATTACCTGTAATCCAATTGTTGTCAACAACAAGCTACTGATACCCTTCTTGTTCTCGTACAACAGACTGCTATGACAACATTCATATGGTCCGCTGACAAGATCCAGAACCTATTATAATAACTGTATGTTAGCATTAAATGATACTTTGCTGTTGTTATGAATGGGCAACCTACACAATAATAGACGTGCCATCTCTACTACAAACATAACAATATTAAAGTTGTTTTCAAAAACATGAATACACCAGAATATTAATATTGTTGAAGGATTTAAGTAGTCACTATCATAGCAACAATGTTGACCATAAACAATTTAAAATATCTCGGAATTATTAAAACTAAGATGCAAAATTAAATGTCCTGATTAGCAGTCAACACTATTTATCTAGACGCAGGCGCATGCACACACACACACCCAGAGAGGGGGAGAGATTGAGAGAAAAATCAATAATAATTACAAAAACTCTATTAATAGTTACCATATTTATGTTGTTATCATACACATGAACAAAAAACCAAGTTTATTCCAATATTTACGACACAAGTTGTCAATATTGTGCTATAAATCTTAGTCATAGTTATACCACATAGGACGAAAACTGATTCGAGGCCTTCTCTGTATGAGAAAAAAAATAAAAAGCTTATGATACAATGCCATACTTCTGTTGTCTGTCTCTTACCTTGCATCTGTCTCTGTTTTGTACAATGATGATACTTTCACCAGATGTATCTATCCCAGCTCGGCCAGCACGCCCTGTCATCTGCTTATATTGACTACTTGTCAGAAACTGATTGGCCACATAAGGACATCGCAGAATCACTCTATCAGAAAGAAAATACAAAGTAGGAGGAAATGATGAAATCGAACAAATATTGGTTCAAATAAGAATATGACAGGATATACCAAATTACTTTGTATCACGAGTATTTAAAATCAATAAACAATTAGCAAGAACTGTATGCCTTCACATATATTTTATCAGGGCAAAAATATAAACTTTAATTTCTCATACTTAGACATAGTAATTAATTGAAACTGTCTATTTTATTTATATAAAATCTATTCATTATATAGTAACCTTCTGGCTGGTAGATTGACACCAGCAGCTAGTGTTGAGGTACATGCCAACATACACAGTGTACCTTCACTGTAAGCCTCTTCTATTAGCTTCCGTTCGTCCATCGTTAGTCCACTATGATGGTAAGCAATGCCATAAGGCACAGTTCTCTTTAACACTGGACATATTTGTCCATTACCATCATACTTCAGTGCCTGTATCAGAGACTGTCTGTCTCCTTTCTTTTCCTCCAACATTTTGCTACAAAAAGGCAGAAAAACTCTTAGTTTAAACTCTCGGTTAACAACAACCCATTTGTGTTGTAGCTTTAATCTGAAAATTTTACATTAGTAGCATAGCAGGACATTCTTTTTACCATCCAACCAAATAGCTACGACGAGCAAATCTCAATTAAAAATGACATAATGCCTGAATCCTAGAGGCATATTACAATAACACCTTTCATCAGTGGCTCTCTTTCCAATCCATTTTCTTGTTCATAAATTAATTTGAATGTTGATTCTCTGTAAATATCCTCTTCATGTACATTATTTGCTGAACTTAAAAACATGTAGAAATATCACATACTCTCTTAGTATATATTCATAACATAAATATTCATTCCAAAATCTGTTCAACAGATGTAAAAGCGATGAATCACTTATAAAACATTGATTATTTCTGACAGATGGAAAATTAATTCAGGTAACATCCAGCCAATATACATGGACAGAAATATCCAGATTATGAAACACTGCTTTTGACGGGAAGATATAAACAATTTAAACATTTCTAAAAAGGAAGAAATATTTATGCATACAAATGAAAGGCAAACAGCCTGATTAAAAAAAATATATGGTAAACTGTTAAAACATTTATGGAAAAGTTGAGTATAACTTAGTATAGTTAACAACATTAAACCCACAGTTTTACATACATGGGAGAAATGTTTCAGAATCGAATGAATTATCGGCATTTTTTTCATAAATTAGAATTACTTCTCAGGGGACAACTTCATTGCACAGTTAATGAAAATTTCAGTGAATCATGAGCCAATAGAAGTGTTTTATTTCTTTCTAATACCCAGTACACTACATGTTAATAATTTGAATATTAAAATAATACTAATAATTCTGAACTACTAGTAGATGTAATTTAGTACGTATGTTAAAGGCATGATAACTGTTGGACTGGAATCATTACAGGATGTATTAGAATACTGAGCAAATGCAGTTAGTATGTTCATTTACTTCCAGCACATTGCTAATTAACATACTGTACATACAGAACTATATTTTTGAAAATGGGAATTAGGGTATCCCTTTTCAGATTCTCATTATTCTTCAAATAAAATCAAAATTTAGTTTCAAGGTAGCCATATTGGTGTATTTTTTTGGGAAATGGCCAATGATTAGTTGTCACTAACCTATGAGCAAAGTTCCAAAACTCACACATCATAAATTCCATGTGATGATAAAGTAATAATTTTGAACATTTACATATGCCTAAGACTGATATAACATGATTAAAGAGTCATCGTTAATGAAGGCATTAATAAAATAGTCGAGCAATTTCTTTGTGAAATTAATAGGAGAAAGATAAATATACATTTTTGGAACAATAAGAGAATATTGTATATTAGCTAACAATAATATAAGATAATGTCGCTGATAAATAAAAATTGGACATTCCAACATTTTGAACCGAGAGAATGCAATAAAATATGTTAGATGCCAAGGCCCTTCATTATCAACAAAATATGAATACTCTTATGCAGGCCTGAGCTGTCACAGGTTGTTACGTACACATACTTATTTTCTGGTGACACCATTTTCTTTAGATAGATAAGTTGTGGGGTGTTCTTACTGGTGACACATGGATTGACTAGTTGTTTGAGATACTTTTGGAGTGTTTTAGTTGACTAGGTAGTCTCCATCTAGTGACAACGTGGGCATCAGTGATTCACTTTGTTAGGGCTGATATATGACAATGTTGAAACCTGTGTTCTACTTAATCAGCCATGTCGAGTTTCAAACAATCGAATTGTTTGACAAAATACTGCGCTGTATTTGCCTATATCTGCAACAACAGCATTTATGAACATGTCTTTACCATGTTAAAAACATCTGACCATGTACCTTGAAGGAACAGGTCAGCTTCATTTCAAATTTTCAGGACTAATACAAATGTGCTTACACAAATTGTAAATGATGTCAAAATATGAATGTGACCAACCACATTTTAAATAATCGAGTTCAAAGTGCTGCTTAATCTCGACTATTAATGGTCCGAGGGTGCAGCCATTTTGAAGCCAGACACAGACCGGTTGCTCTGGATTCCATTATCACAAATGGTTTGTATTATCTGGTTATAAAAATGTAAAAAGGGATCAGCCAAACATGTATTTTCAGAACAAAAGTGTGTTTATGAATATTACAATATAGTTGGTCCAAACAGCCTCTTATATTACTGAAATAGCCAAACAAAACTATATAGTGAAACATCACCAGTCATGAGATATGAATGCGTCTCTGATTCTGTAATCTCTCTCACAGTCACATTTGCTCTAAAGTCCTATACAACAAACAAATTATCTGATACAGTTCAAATACATGTACATCATTGCTAAAAATGTTTGCTAATGATGTCATATCAATATATGTAAATATATTTCCTATATACAGCCGACCCTCCATAATCTTCACAGCTTTATTCTACTATCTAACAATGATGTTAGACTATGAAATCAGAGATATTATTTAACATTCCATCATAATAACTACTTCCAGTAATTGTTTGTGTTAACATCTTGTAAATACAGAAACAACCAATATTGAAATATGACCAGAAATTACTGAAAATGTTGAAATGGTGGCAACATATCATTTTTCACATAAAGTACTCTCTAAGCTAACAACATTTCCCTGTTTACACCCAGTCATAATGTGAATTAATGTGTAATTAACCTAGATCAATGTCCACTTGTTATAATTGTTGGATAACAAGGGATTAAGTTACTAAAATGTTTTACTACTTTTGAGCTGATAGTAGTTTTATAATATAGTATATACATGATTCAGACTTACACCAGATATGCTGATCAAAAAGAAAGACCCCTGGATGTACTTATTCCCATATTAGTAATGTGGTTAACTATCTGTCAATAATGACCCCATTATATCTATTTTACAGCTGTTGCGATTACATGTCTTCCTGACAATTTACATCATACTCTACTGAATATTTAGTTTTGATAATCACACTGATAATAAAATTAAAAAATATATATGAATAGCTATTTATCCAGGTGAGATTATGTTGTGGCACAAAGGTAAAATCTTAGTCATAAAAAGACACAAAAAATGGCTGAGTGGCCTACATCACTTCACAATATATATGGAAGAGGTAATCTTCAAGCAGTTTTGAACAACAGGACTTCTACAAAAATCTTCACCTCACTTACACTGGTTCATATGATTCCAAATAAAACCAAATAAAACAGCTAGTTGGTGATGTTATGATAATGTTTTGGTTCTAATTCATCAGAATATATTGTTTGCAAGCTTGATGAGGTGCAAAACACGACCATCATAGCAGACAACTTTGAGTAATATTCTGTGAACTTTGAACTCACCATTTCAAAAATATCTGCACAATCATATATTTATTATTATTGCAGATATCTATATAATTTCTATATTTACTATATTTCTATTTCTATATTTACAATGAAATAAAATTGTCAAAATGCTTAAATCCGGAATCAGATATTGTAGCTCTGTTGTAGATGCTGTCTCACATTGCAAGACTCTCATATCACTCACTACAAAGATTGTTTATAAACAGTAAAATTTGTTTTGTTGTACATTAAGTGAAAATGTTGTGATTTCATGAATGCAACATATCCATAGCTGTAAGTCTGAACAAAGTCAACAAACCTGGATATAAACTGACAAACCAGTTCAGCAACATTTTCGCAGTTTTTTTTAGTTGGACAAAAAACGAGACAGGAATGTTTTGGGATAACTTCCAATACTAAAGCACCAACTCTGTCTGGGTCAAGTTTGAGCTGACTTGAAGTACACTGAAAAATAACAGATGATGTACAGATACAAATAAATAAGCAAAATATCATGTTAATATAAATACTAATATTGTTAGTTAAAGACATACAAACACACACCTATTACCTTATAAGATACAACACAGTGATGTTTAAGTTTATCATCAGGACACAATGCTTTATGATCAATCTCATATATTATATCTTCAATTTTAACATATTCTTTCAGCTCAACCTGAAATAATACAAAAACATACCATAACAAGATATCATACCTTAATACATATTAGGATAGAAGTCAGTAAGAGAGTGGGTGATTTAAGTACCGTATATACTCGATTATAGGCCACACGCATGTATAAGACGACCAGGTTTTTGGACCAATAAACCCCCCTAGAGTCGAACCTGTGTATAAGACGCACTAAAATAAGCAAATTTATCCAAAGCCCAAACATTCATCATCATCACTATCTTCATTGAACATCTGTGTTATCTGTTCATGTGTCATCATACATCTCGCCTTGTTCATCAGCTTTGGAAGTAAGTACCACATTGTTTGCTGTAATCGTTTACCTTTGATGTGGCTTCTATGGTCATTCTTTGCATGGCCTCATTTGCTGTTCCATTCAATTACCGGTACACACACTCACACATTTTGATAGTAATGACACGTCTTAGATAGACCAAAAATAAAATCTGCCTCTAATAGTTTATGGAGGCAGCCGTATTGGTCATAGTGCAGCCGTTTTTGTATCACAGCCGATTTGGACCTACACCTTTTGTAGGATCAGATTGTTGTACTCTACTGGATTCCTGTGCTTTCTGGATCCCTGTGCATCAAACAGATTAATTGCGATCCGGATCATTTGACACCTCTAGATAATAAATCATGTGCTGGCCATTCCTAGACAGCCTTGGTACCAGTGACAGTCTGACCCTGACTACATTACCGATAAATTATTACTTGACGATGTTGATTGATGTTTTACGGCCACTTTTGTGCACAAGGTAGGCTAAATGGACCGAGCAACCTCTGAAGGTAATGAGATGAAGTGAAAGACGAAACAACCTTCAGATATGCCCATGCCGGGATTCGAACACGGTGGTAGTGATCTGTGGTCCAACACGCTACCGCTAGACCACGGAAGTGCCCCAAATTATTACTTGACAAAATTATTAATGTTGTAAAGTAATATTATTGTATTTCCCCCTAAATTATGCCAAATATTACCTTTCCTTTTAGTCTAACCCGTGTATAAGACTCACTCACTTTTGACAGCGATTTTGTGGTATCAAAAGTGCGGCCTATACATGCGTATATACGGTATTTAACCTCAGCAACATTCAGGTCCACAGACACAAGAATCAATCAGATTAAAATTCAGACCTGGAGGTTTGCAACACAATGCTCAAACCACTACTTTATCATTATGATACAAGTACTTGTGTGTATTTGGAGTGAGCGAGAAAGAAAGCATTGTAAAATAAAGATATATACACAATTCACCAAGATGTTCTTACAGGTCTGAAGTTATTAGAGTAGACTTCTGCATGAAGAAACACTTGTAAATCTTCAATATTACTAAGAGTGGCACTCATCCCAACCAGCTGGGTAAGAGCTGGAACAAGAGATTATTTATTATGACAGCTGTAGAGCAGAATCATTAACATATAATCTACAACAAAACATGGATAATTAAATCATCTTCTTATTTAGATTCCAAACACAAATATCCATTAACTCTGATTGCTAAAACAATCACTCTACAGTCAGGATCACCATCTTCTATTGTCATCTAGTGATTCAATTATCTTCCTATATTATACCCTTTTATATCCAAATCTAACAGTGTTTAAAAATAAATAGGTGACTACAAATATGTTGTAGATTGATACATTATTTTCTTAGTACTGTAAGCAAAATGGCACATACACCTAATGCAAATTGAACACCATTTGTGGAGAATAAGAAAAACGTATTGGATTGGGAATCAAATACTGACACTGAACATGACAACACATCTGACCTGTTTTCAGAGTATATTTAGTGTCCACAAAATTTACTAGCCATTACAAGTACTATCACTGGCATTCAAAAATGGGCACAGCTTTTCTATAAAACAACCAAATACTATACATAGGGTTAATTCAAATTCCATTCAATTGCTTTTAAATTAGTTCCACACCAAATTCATACTCTAAAGGTACTTTCAATCTAGACAACTAAATAAATAATTCTCATAACAAATTTTGGGATTTATTGAATTTACGCATAAATAAATAATGTGCAACACACTGTGTCCTACAGATGGAATGCCTCATTTATATTCAATATCTTTCACCTTTCAAACCATTTACCGGTATCTCAATCTATTGAGAATCCGACAGTAACAATAACAATGTGTTGTTTACATTTAAAAAAAGTGAAATATACCAATAAAAGAGGAAATATGTGCGACTGTCAATCCAACAAACTCTCAGTGAAAACAAATATTGGACACTTCAGTCTTTAATAAATAACACAAAAACTGCAATTTATTTATGGCAAAATTTCATGGACTATCATCTCAAAAAAGGGCACATATGAAATGACGGAAGTTTCTGAACTGCACCCCCCCCCACAATAGAGGTTTATCACTGCCAATTATGGTTCACTGGATATATTGCATACCACATGTACACTATAACTTGCATGACTTCTGCTAGATACTGTACTAGTTACGAATATTTCCTATTCC
This sequence comes from Paralvinella palmiformis, assembly GCA_025642065.1. Classification (NCBI taxonomy): domain Eukaryota; kingdom Metazoa; phylum Annelida; class Polychaeta; order Terebellida; family Alvinellidae; genus Paralvinella; species Paralvinella palmiformis. The sequence continues at coordinate 345,723 of JAODUP010000043.1, read as the reverse complement.
AGTTTTTAAATGTTTAATTCAAATTAATTGTTTTGGAACTAACTGCTACAGCCTGAGTGATCTGGAACCCATGCCCGCAATAGACAGCAGCTTTATGCATTATTTAACACAACAAACCCATACAACTCAGTCCTGCCCTGATCTAAATAAGGACAACCAATCTCTACGATCATACAATTTTAAGACAACTTACAGCAAAAAACAACCAAACTTAAATATAACTACTTGCTAAAATAAACTGGCTTTCACTTACAACTTATGTGCATTACTTTGGTCAAGGTCATCTCAAGCATTGCGCCACGACTACCACCTTCACCCAGCATGTGTAACTAAAGATAAAAAATTATTAAAAATGCTTACCACAGAAGCTTTCCACCATATAAATATTTCATGGAATATCTAATTTTTGCACACACTGAATATGAATATTAGTAGCTGATCCATGCAGTTATTTACAAATGATTCTATAACATGACATTATCAAATAACTTACAGATGCCACATATAGAGAATATTTTCAATATAGACCAATATTCCCAAACAATTTTTCATTCTAATATCCCTATGTATAACTGAATTTATCATTTTCTTTTATCAAATCACCTCATGTCAGAACGAAACTCAAACAGCACATAAAATTAATCATAATTCAACAAACTTCCATGATATATTTTTACATACTTCATCTACAACAATCAGGCCAATGCTCTCCATCCTGCCATGCTCTATCAAGCTGTTAACAAGACTGTTTGCCTTTTCTATTGTACAGATAAATACTGTCTTCCTTTTTTGGCGTTTCCTGGGTGGAAAACATCCTTTAGATGCTGCATATTCTTCAACAAGAAAATTAAGATCAACTGCAAATGGACTGAGCTCTTTCACCTGAAAAAATATTAGAAACATAGGTAGTCATGTTAAACAGAACTGTCGCACATTGGCGAACAAAATATTCTTGGCATATTTCTCCTCCCATTTGTAAATTATACCAAAAAATCATTTTACATGGATAATTTAATAATGAGAAGAAAATTCTTTAGAATGGATTTTCCCTTGTAATGAATATAACAATATTGACAGTAGCCAAGCATTGTTGTCTTTCAGTTGGCCAATTAGAGAACAAGTGATGTGGACCTGATTTATGTTCTAACAGCTCTAAGTGATGGAACTCCTATTGAGGTTAATCATATACAATGAACTTCTACTGTCCAAACCACTGGATTAAATATTATCTTGACATAACTTAACTGTGAAGTAAGTATTTGCTGTTATCTACAATAAAAACATTTTTCAACACTGAATTTTGAAATGAAAAGCAATAACAATGTAATTCACTATGGCTTTAGCTTTTCACTGTTCAAACATTATTGTAAAATACAATTTATGGCCCGTTTACTTAGGGATCTTGACTAAATATAGGTTTTGTCAGATTATACACATAGTATGCAGAATGTTAGAAAGATTAATTAAATATCATAATTATCCTCCTAAAATCAGAAACATTGGCAGGTGTGCATCAGGCAGACACATTTTGGGACATAAAATATTAGAGCACTCCATTCCCACTGGTTCAAATAATGAAAAATAATTTTTAGACCAAATGAAACTGCACCTCTACTATTCCTGATGATTAATGATCAACTGATAATTAAGCATACGAATTCTAATTCAGAATTCAAATATTTCATATAACATGGACAGGGTTGGCTTTTTACCATAAAAAGACATTTTTTTACATAACATTGTAAAAAAACTGTTAATAACCATATAAAACTTAAAATATGTAAAACAAACTTCATTCATTATAACTATAAGGCAATTCTACTAGTCTTGGTGGATGTCATTCAACACATTTATGTGATAGTGTCTTTCACATATATTAATTTTTATTAACACACTACTCAATATTTGATACATGAATACTAGGAATATAGCAAAATAATGACATTTAATTTATTGTTCTTGCGCACAGAAAGTGAATATTGTCCATCTAAACAGTTAATAGTCTAATTCAACACTGCCTATGAGAATCTTATAGCAGAATACCAATTTAAAAACTTTGCTAGCCTAATTGTTGCCTAGACGATTGCACACTTTTGTATGAATATTTCCACAAAGTGCTGATGAAACTGAATCCGTTCAAAATTTTGTGTAGTGGACTTGTATTCTGGCACCATTGTTAGCTTGCTGTGACCACACTTTCTGCACTTTGCATATTTCCAATGGTAACATATTAAAGAAAATTGTGTATAAAATAATAATGACACTATTATTTCAAACTTTTCTATAATATAAACCAACTATGTATCAATGTGATCATAAGAAAGTGAAACATTAAATTCAGGCTGTCTTTATACGCTCAGGCACAATGAAGTCACAATTTAACACCATATGTCACCTGGGAAATGAAGTTATATCTTAACAACATCACAATACATGTATGCGTCAACATTGGATAGTGTGTTATTCTCAGACTAGTAGATTATCTACAGTATATACAAGTAGTAATTGCCTACATGCCAGATATAGTTAAGTAGTTAGTGAGGGTCAATTAGACTAGATAATGGGTTATCATAATATGGATTAGTCTGTTAACTCAATTACTGTAGTAGATGTTGTTATATTGTTATCATTCTACTATTTGTTGAAATTGAGTTTTTTTTTCAAAGACAGTGTAAAAACCTCTTTTTAGATGATGTTAATAACTGTTAACTAATGGTGTTAATAATGTCTGTGTAAAAAACCTGCAAACTCTAAACAGGCACTGACTGAACAGTTAGTTATTTCATTAAAAAATCATCTTCTATTTCACACGGAATTAAAGCATGCATTAAAAAAATCTCTTCCTAAGAAAACTTTCCCAAATCGTTGACCCGTTTTCCATATTTGTGATGTGCACCCCATTACTTCTTTGTTTACGTAGTTTGTGCGAATGATGATAACTGCATCCAGTTGGATGATACTACGTGTTCAGATAATGTCAAACAAAACCCACAAATGAACATAAGACATCAGATAGATAACAGTAGCAGCAGTCTGTTTCCAATATCACTTATTCCAGCTAACCTGACTGTATGCTGTCATCTCGATGTAAGTTTATATCATAGCTGTCTTGAGCAGCTAAGTCATATCATCTCATGAAATATCAAAAGCTACAAATAAGTGTATAATTTTAGACATACCTTCTCCTGGACAATTGAGACAAAAGGCAAAATGAAAATGGCATCCTTCATTTGAAGTAATAGCTCCTGTAAGATCAGGATTTCAGCCACAAGAGTTTTACCTCCACTGGTCGGCAGTGAATAAATTAGATTGCTGTGTGTCCGTAACGCCGGCAGTGAGAGACATTCATGCTGCCAATCTGAAAACGAATAATACATACGTGTAACAATATGAAATTAATAGTGCAGTGAGGCTGGTACACAAACTTGTGTGATTCGCCGTGCTTCGTCCAAATATGAAAGATAACTGCTTCAACACATTAAAACCAGATAAATGTTTTATCTGATAGTGCACAATAAGGCACAAATATAGTACAGATTGCATATTTCCAAATAACAAATCTTTCACCACACATACACATAATGTTCAATCAGTAACTAGTAGATCTAGCATTTCCATAGCTGCATCCCTACATAGACATTCTCTTTTAGAATATATACAATAACAAATGTAAATGAAGTAGCATAAAATGTATCTGTAACTAACCATAAAGTTTTGTGATTCCACGATGTTTATTCAACAATTCCTTGACTCTATCTAACAGACCATAGAAGTGCCCACTATCCGATTTAATTTCTGGTTGTGATAGTACTTGTTCCTTTAGTTTAACTGCCTCTCTCAGTGCCTGCTGCACCATCTCTTCTCGTTTATGTCCCATTTTGTTCTCATCGGGCATAAGCACGTGTTTGGCATTCTGTAGTAATCGACTTTTTAATCTTTCATGGAAAGATGTTGAAAAAGGAGAAGAAGTAGACCTATTGGTGAATGATGGTCCACCAAGGGAAGGTCCGCACTTCAGGTGCCCGTTTGTATGTATGCCAGCCAAAGAAAACTTTGTGTTCCGTTCGCAAGCACTAAGTTGTACGCTGTTCATGGTATTAACCTGTTTTTGATTATCCAGAAGTGAATCTCCAAACAAACTACAGTCACTCTCAAATCCACTAGTTGTATTCAACTGGTCGACATGGTGTGATGAACACTGTAATACTGGAGAACACTTCAGTTCACAACCAGCTTGTTCCTGTCCCTCAGATGCTTCTGTCAGCAGTGGCTCATTCTTTGGTGTACAGCAAGACAATTGTTCACAATCTAATTCAGCCAGAAAGGAATCTGTCTCATTAAGTGGGTCTTGCTGTGTAACATAAAGGTCTGGACTATCAGGTGTCACTGGCCAAGGTTGCTGTGTTAGGTACAAACATGGACTCTCAGGTGACAATTGTTCAGTTTTCTGTGTACTACCCATTGTTAGATGACAGGGTAACTGGTTCCTTGGTTCCGGTGTAAGATATAGATCAGGACTGTCAGGTGCCACTGGTCGGGATTTTGGTGTATGGCACAGTATTAGACTGTCAGATACATCTGGTCCAGTATTCTGAGTTAAAAAGGGAGTTGGACTACCAGGTGACATAATCTGAGAAGAGACAAGAACAAGTAACGAATCATCAACATTAATATAAATCTAGTAAGTAACAAATTTGAACGATCCCTAATTACAAAATTGAGATGTGTTATACTTCAACTGAATGTAAAACTTAGCTGCTTTAATCAAACCAGATTGGAAGATAGCTTATGTAAAATTTGTGGGAAAGGTTTTGTTGAGGATGAAATTCATTTTGTGTGTGTATGCTCAAAATATCAAACAGAAAGAGAAAACTTCTACCTGAAAATTTCAAATAAATATCTAAATTTCTAACACATTTGATATATTTATGTATATTATGAAGAATGCCATTTTACCAATTTTGTAAATGTTATATGGAACACAAGAGAAGCTCTCTTATATATAAATGAAATACAGGTAGCATTTGTTCTCAAGCTCAGATATATGTAACTGACCAATAAGACTGTAAGGCTGGGTGTGTGTTATTACGTATTTTGTTATCATGATGATCTCTGTATGCACTTGTCAGTATAATAAAAGATATTTGACTTGACAATTGATACAACAAGATAAGTATTAAACAAAACTAAATCAATTCTGATATTTTCAACAACACAAGTTAGGGAATCCGTGAAAGATCAGCGTGGCAACGATTTTGTTGTCCACACATTGAAACCTACCCACTTATGCCCACAAAATCAAATCAACAGGTACCTACTGGTATCCATACATTTTCACACTATGGCCACATTCAACAGCAATTAATAATATGCTATGAAGCCATGTAATTTGCATTTGAAAAGAGAGAATGAATAAATAATAACATCAAGCCAATGTATTGTAGACCTAGTCCTGTGATGTAATTAATTTTATAATGCCTATATCTAGGCACTTAATTCAGACAGTTAGGTGAATGGTGCAAGACAGACATGGGGTCAATTCCGATTCGGTTTTATACAGACTCTTTTTTACCATGATTACCAACTTGGAATACCTACTCTGACTAGTTTATATTCCAAGCAGGATTGTCACGGAAGAAATATTTCTGAATGAAAAAACCAGATGGTAAATTAATTTGTGGATTTAAATTATTTTATAGGAAACTTCAATTCCAACAATTCCATTTTTTTAAATAATAAAATCCAAAATTTACAATCAATTTCAAAATTGAATTGATCCCATGTCTGGCGCAACACCCTGAATTATGTGAATTGGATGTAATGTGCAGCAAGTTAGAAAATAGAATGTAAGAGTCTGTTTTATTATCATTGCATAGAATTTAATAATAGTTACTTGATATAAACTAGATGAATAATAGTCTGGAAACACAGAAATACTAGTCAAGCTACTTATTCTAAACAAAGTTTAAACTTTACTACATTTTAAAACCAAGAAGAAATTACTGTTCCTGCCACAGAACAGTAACTACTAAAATGTAACTTTAACACAACTGGATAAATAGTAGTATATGGAAATTAAAAAGTGCTAGTCAAGATATTTTAAATCAAATTTTAAAGTAGTATAAACTATATTTCAATATACTGCTCATTCCTGCTTTGGTACACACAAGACCACCAAATTGATATCAAGAACAGTTAACCAACCGAAAAAGAGGTATTTTTTTGGAAATATTTTGTCACAGATTAAAACAGAAAATGTGCTGCTGGTTAACAGATGTTACAGAAAAGACAGCACCAAATCCAAATGGACAGGTCAGCTTGTTCTTACAAGTAATGGCATGACTAACACTGCAGAGTTATCAGAATGATGAAACCAGACCTGGTTAAGAAGATGGCTAAAACATCCCTAAAATAAAGTCATATAATGTACACTATCTAGATAACAATACGTACCCTGTCATATATAATTTATATGCCACTCTCACCTTGCCATAAAGTCACTTACCATGGCTTCTTTGTTATCTGATGTTATTGGTAGCATTAAGCTATTATTAGCCCCATTATGTTTCCTGTCAATCTTCTTCACATCACAACTCTGGTTAGACTTCTTCTGATTTCTTATCACATTACTATCACCTTCATCTGTCCACCTTCTCTTTGGCATTATATTCTGGGAAGATTTAAACCCTAAGTTATATCTAACATTCAGGTTATATATATTATAATCAATAATACAGAGAAAAACATTTTATACTGGCATTCTGTATTTCAACATAATTAGTCTAATCAACATAATATTTATTTTTGCTAGTTTTTCATATGATCATCAACAACAAGAGAAGAATATAATTACTTCAAACAGGATTGTATATATATATATATATATATATACCAGTACAGTATAAATACTATAATATGGTATAACCAGTTTGTGCTGTAGTTATTTCATACTATTATCTGTATTCCTTATAAAAATGAATAAATAACAACAATAATTTACTAACACTGACACATATCAACATGTCTATTATGTGGTAAGAATTAAACCTTTTGGTGTTAGACTTTGAAAATAATGTCTATTCCACATATATATAAACCATGTTACAGCATCAATAATTCAAAAGTAGTGATAATTAACAAATTTTAATAGGCAGATATGAGTAGAAAAAAAAATAGCAGAGCTCAAACTCCATGTAAATATGAGCCCTATATATATTAAGTGAAAACTACCAGACAAACACCCAACAAATAATTTATCTGATTGTATACAAAATGACTCAAAACAGTTATTTGTCTCACAATATGCAAGACTAATAGCTTTATTGTGTGCATAAGAGGACCATGGTACAAAGTATTTAAATACTTGTGTGCATAACAAAGGATAAGTACATAAACATAAAATAGTCACTGTAACATTATTTCTGTCTAATTTACACAGCTTAAATGACTTCTCACCTGTTGTTATGTATTTACTTCAGCGAGGTATTCCATTACATCTCAGCAAAGCAAGGCATGTGCCAGCCAATTAGCCAAAAGCAGACATAAATTTTTCACAGTACAGAATTCATCTGAATTTGACTGACCAAAAAACTTCTGAGAAAAAAATTAAAATTACTTCACTAAGTACAATGGCCATGAACTATTATTAATCAAATCATGTAGTAAATAAAGAGCAAAATATTTAATTTTAACCAATTTGTGTTACATCATACTATATCTATGTGGATACATAAGGAAATGTTTGGTGTTAACAAGCATAATCAGATCTATGAAAAGTATAACAGAGTTAAAAAATACAGTCACTAGACTCTAGTATACTCTAAATTTTTCTAATCAGACTAATGCAGTGAATCAAATTAAATTTAAAACACACCGAGTGACTGACAAAACATAAACTGATAAAGAAAAATTCCAGAATGTTAATGTTGAATTAATGAACGAATTGAAACATCCTAAATCATTATATTGATAATAGAATATACTTTAGATAATATGTTTTGCCTATTCTAGATCTAGCAGCAGGTCTAACTTCTAAGGCTAAGCCGTTTTAATTTAAAAACATACTCGTGATGGTTTTGTCATCTGTTCACACAGTATATAGAAACCAGTTAATTAATCGTCCAAGCCAATTATAAGTAATCTAAATATACAGGTCATAAAAAAGATGCCAACGGTGTACTATAAAAAGAGGAAAAGGGCTTTTAAAGGGCGTCCGATGACTTCAGCGAGCACTCGATTTCAGCCGCTGCCAGGAGTTGCATTGACATTCGCGTGGAGGCGCCACCAATTATTTAGCTAACATCTCAGATCACCCTCCCGCGTTTATTCTGCGAATTATCCCACATTAATAAAGAAGTATTATTCACTAAGACTAATACCCTAGTAGCATCCGAACTTTCCGTGTAGAACAATTCTATTAATACCGCATAATGAATACAGAAAATATCGGGTCAAACATTTATCGGGATATGCCATTTCGGAATAAACACATTTCGGGACTTGTTAGTTCGATACATGCCATTTTAGAACAAGTATCTATTTGGACGACACTTATATATATATATATATATATATATAGAGAGAGAGAGAGAGAGAGAGGGGAGAGAGAGAGAGAGAGAGAGAGAGCAGTCATATATATATATATATATATATATATATATATATATATATATATACTAAATGCAATTTTTAATAGATTAACAACGTACATAGCTACAATAATTAATCATTTCAAAATTAAATTTATAAGGATTTGTTGCTGTTTTATAAAGATATAATTATGTCTATTGACTATTTTTACTTTTCACGTCGTCATGAATGTTTTTAATGTTATGTTAACGGGGGGTGCCTTATATAAGCAATGCTTCAAGCATCCTCCTTTTCAACATTCTATATGTATCTGCTTTCATTAAAATTGTGTATTATGAATGTTGGAATAAACGAACTGACTTGAGTTCAAAATCCATTTACTTTAATTGGATATTTACATTTATTAATAATTGTTTTGACTAAATCTTGAATACCTATTTTAGAACACCAAAGCCAATTGAATCCTGTAACTGTCTCACTTTCACTCCACGGTGATACGACGACAGTTATATAAAATTAATTGTTTCATAATAATTTCTTAACATATTAAAATGAAATGAATTTGAGTCTATATGGATTCCGGTTACACACGTACGTCCTTACAGGCGAAAATGTCGTCCCGATATTTACCAAATAATGAACTAAATAAATATGAAGGGAAGATGAACCTAAATACAAAAATGAATGCGATGGGACAAGAAAACTATCAAGCAACTTACTGATGTTAATAAATAGAAAACTCAACTATACGTATAGATACCATCCATACTCTTGGTTAATAATGCATACCATATAAACGGTCTGAATGGTTCATCATGACCAGTAATTTCATCAATTCCAAGGCTTGATTCGTCTCGGCCTATATACAGGCATGGACGGTGTTGCAATGTGTGTATGTACAAATTCTTGGGATTCCACCCACTTGGGTTCAGTTTTTATTCTAGAGCTACGCCTTGGTGCAGCCATAAGTCGTTCTACGTGGGGTGACCTTGCCGGGGTTTGGCCGTCAGATAAAACATCAGTATATGAAACCCAATCTGTACAGGTGTGATCACCCACCTCAACATTTTCAACAATACTGGTGTTGTAGGAGGGTCAGTCAGTACAGATACTAGAGGAGTTTGTTTCACAGTATCGCCATGTACATGTTCGGCTCCACCAGTACAATCATCAGCCAAAGGAGACTCAGTATAGCCCATAATGTGTAATCTTCTTCTTCAGAAGTATCTACTTCGTCAGTGCCAGTGTCGTGTGAATTCATAACAGTATTAATCACATGTCTTCTTCAACAACCTGTATATTGTCAACGGTATCGGAGACATCGGTCTCATCAAGTGGTAGTGAAACCATGGGCAGGAGCAAATTTCTATTGTTCTGGTTGTATGATCACTTGCTTCCCTCCTGACAACGTAGACTGGAACATCCTGGTTCGGCTCTTCAAGGATAACATAGATATCGGCTTCCCATTTGTCACTGAGTTTATGTTTCCCGTCAAATGTCACGATCTGAACTAGTACACGGTCCCAATTTTTTTACTACAGCTCCCCGCTGTCACTTGTCATAATGCGATTTTTGCTGCTGCTGCGATGCATTGGACGCTATGCTATAGGCATGATCCAGCCGAGTCTTCAGCTTCTACATGTACTCACCATAATCTTGATGCTGGTCAGACTCGCCAATAACACCTAACACCGCATATAATAATAATAATAATAATAATAATAATAATAATAATAATAATAATAATAATAATGGCCGAAATGGCAGTTTTTACGTGGCTGGCAACCTCAAACGAGGGAGACGAAAATGGTCTGTAATTTACAATTTCTCCACGGAGACTAATTCTAAATAAATTTAGAATTTAGAATAAAGGCATGTTCGGTGTATCTATGGCATGTCTAGGACATCTACTGAACATTAATTAATATGGTTTGAAACTAGTATTGTCGTGCCTCGTGCAGTTATAGGCATGTACAAGTGGACCAACCACAGACTTCCAATCGGTCTTCCGGGATGGTTCCAACCTATCCAGCATGTTCAATAGCGTTCTGTTGAAGAGTTCGACAATTCCTTTCTCCATTGGGTGCTATAGGTTTGTTCTTGACTTGGCAATTTCGGTCAACTTGCAAAGCTCTGATATGATTTGACTCTAAAAGGTAGCAGCTTGATCCGAGCGAAGATTCAAAGACAAGTAATCCATACAGACCAATTCGGGGGGGTTGCGTAGTGTAGGGCTTTAGCATCAAAGGGGCTTTAGCATTAGTCGGGGTCTTCCGTCGGATACGACGTTCACACGAACGAATCCACTGTTGCATATCGTCAATCATGTTGGGTCAGTACACGCGTTGTCTCAACAAGTCTGTGCTACGCCCTCTTCCTAGATGTCACATGTCATTGTGTGCGCACTGGGAAGAACAAGCTTGTAACCTCTCAACACCACCATCAGTAACCTTGCGATATATTGCACCCCTGCCGATGGTCAGTTTGTGAAATTCACGTAATAGCATCTTGCCTTCCCTACTGGTAATGTTATCAGCTATTGGCTTAGACTTATTGGTAATGGCCTGAATAAACGACCAATTTCAGCATCACGCCGCTGGTGAACACGTCAATCCTGGGGTACAATATCATCGTAGATGTCAATGTTACCTGGGTAATTATTTGCAGACACGCACAGAGTCTCAATATAGGGTCGAACGATCTGCATACTGCATAGGGTACGGATCGTCTCCTTCTAGATCTCGATAAAGCCCATATCACAGTGTGTGAAACTAACGTATAGCCTTACTGAACCTGTGGGTCGAGTAAAATATTTTAACGCTAGACCGGCTGTGCTGACACTAGACCGAGTGAGTGCAAAAGTTACATATTTCATACCTCCATGAAAACGAAACATTTAATTACGCTGTCCTGTTTGCAATGCACCAATACACGTAAAAGTAATTCTTCGGTTGTCTATATCATTTTCAGATTTATCCCATAGTTTCAACATATTCCATTGTTTTTTTTGTGTGTGTGTGAAATACATTGATTTAAAAATGTAAAAACCTTTTAAATATCATAATTGTAACTGACAATGGTTTAATAAAACGGCGCGTACTCGTAGTTTGTCTCCTGGCAGCATTCAATAACCTTATATGGAATTATCATGAATATTATGTACTATCCTTTGTCTCTTAGTTAACTCCAATATACCCTTTCCCAGTGAAATGCTATCATTCATAAGTTGTTTGTGACGTCATCACTCTCCGTTTGCATTCACTGAACATTCATGTAGCCATCTTGCTGCCAGCTTAAACTGATTCATGAAATACAAAACTTATTGCGACATTTCTACCCACACAGCCAATTTATGTATTATTTAAATTTCTGTACACTAGGCTCCTTCACTCCTTTTACAAATTTCCACATTTTTAACAAAGACGTATACCCGAAAAACACAGCAGTAATTGAAATAGAAAAAACGCTGAAATTCCCGTCGACGGATTTTAGACATCTAGTGTGTAGCCATAACACATTTGCCTTCGTTTTAAAGGCTAATCTGCATACTGTAGATCAGCTTAATTTGTCGATAGCAAAATTTGGCGAAAGTCAAATTTGACGATTTCGTAATTTTGAACATATTGGTGACAGCCAAAAAATGGCGAATTTTGGTCTGCCAGAAAAGTTGATTTTTGCTTTCTTATCTAGGCCATTCGAGGAAACTATATTTCAAAGCACACCGTTATTCACCAGCCATAACCAAATTTGAAGCAGTCTAGATCGGGTGTAGGACAGCTGCTCACCGGACAGTTGCTCACCGGACAGTTGCTCACTCAGACACTTGCTCACCAAACAAATGAAAAAGTGAACGAGTAATTGTTTATTATAAATTGCAATGTGAACCGATTGTTGAGAAAATGAGAATATTACACATGTTCAGTCATGTATGTAATATGAAGGGCTTGCTATAATCTGGTAGGTCAAAATTGGTGGACTTGTAACTTGTTGAAGTTTGGGGGTACAGTCCCTGGCTGTCGCCTGGTTTGTTGGGTAGAGCCACCTGGTGTTGACTTCTGTAAATAAAATTGGTTTATCGAAAGCTTGTTGTTGTTGTTTTTGTTATTGTTGTTGTTGCTGCTCATCTCACTTGAATTTTCTGATGGTGTCATTAACTACTGGTTTCCGCCCTTTCGACTTGCGCTTTCCTCTGATATCCTGGAGAATCTCATTCAAAGGTCGAACAATTTTGACGTAATCCTTTACGAATCGTCTGTAGTGCCCAATAAATGCTAGGAATGTACGCGTGGAATCGGCATCACCTGATGTCGGCCACTTACGAACTTTGTCGACCTTATCCGGATCAGCTTCAATCCCATCAGCTGGCACTATGTGTGCAACATATTAACCTTGTCTCGGAAAAGATGGCACTTCTTTGGAGAGAGTTTCACCCAAACACCACGAATCCGGTCGAATACTATGGTTAAGTGATCCATGTGTTCCTGGAAGGATTTGGAGACGATGATGACATCATCCAAATATATCTGACAAAACCGATGTCCATCCGTGGTAATGTCTCGCAGCATCTGCTCCATGAGGCACTGGTAGGTTGCGCGTGCATTTGACAATCCTGGAATTTTCGAGTACAACAGATTAGATAATCTGTTGTACTCGAAAATTCCAGTAGGTCCCACATTGAACGTAATCAACGGTTTATGACCCTCCTCGATCTCCACTTAGTGATATCCTTTTCGTATATCAAGCGCAGAGTTAAAAAAAACGTTCCCCGAAGTCTTTCTAGCATTTTGTCAATTCGGGGTAACGCATATTGCGTCCTTCACAGTACGTAGGTTCAACTGGCGATAGTCAACGCAGATACGCAGATTTGAATCCTTTTTACCGACGAGTACGATGTTTGACGCCTAGGAAATCTGACTGGGTCGGATAATATCAGCATCAAGTAATTGGTTTCTGTGCTGCTGCACCTCACCCAACATTGTTGGTGGAATCTTCCGATATCTCCGCTTCAATGGAGCATAGTTATACAAATGGATCCTGTGTTTTACCAAATTGGTTAGACCCACATCCATGTCGGTAGTTGAAACTACGTCACTAAAGTTGGATATAAGCTCTGTTGCCAAAGGTCCCTCCCTCATCAGCTGTTAGGTTAGCTGGACCGAGGTCAACCAATTCTTGTGCAGAATTGCGACCCTGGGAAAGGTTGCTTATCTCAACTGGTACAGTGTCTGTGCTGCCATCAATTAATGCTGGTCTCATACTCACTCCAGTAGGTAATGCTGAATGTAGGGATGGTTGGATAATGCCTAGTTGGATATGACTGCACACCTTTATGTCCAGTTTACCTTGTACCATTTTTGTCATATTCTTCGATATTATGACTTTTGAAGCCATGGCACATTTAATCACATCAAGTTGTCCGGAAGATCTGTTTAGGTTATTGTTATGCATTGTCAAACATCTAAAAGCAAAGTACACTGCATCAGGCACGTTAACAGTTTCTTAATATCGGGGTCCATGCACCAGTTGGCTGTATTCATCAATGGCAGTTAACTGGATCCACAACTCCTGGTATTCTAACCAATGTACCATAATTTATTATCCCCAGCACACTTAATGTCCAATTTAAAATCCTCCAATGGCTTGATGACAGCATCTGGACACCGGTGTCTATAATAGTGGTAATGCAGAATGATCATCAATAGTTATTTGAGCTTCATTTAAATGACCACCCAAAGAAGACAATCAGTTGTAGCACGTGTCATTAGAGCCTGTTGTACCAGTTAGACAGACTCGTCCCAGTTTAAAGGATTGGAGTCACATATGGCTGATAAATCAACACGGCACCCGTGTGCTAGGTGACCTTCTAGACAAATCACCTGGTTGAGTCGAGCACATCAAAACTAGGACGTGTTAATTGCCTGTTGTCAAACCCTCCTGTTTATTGTGCCGTTGTTGATCACTCTCTGGCTTCCTATCTGTGATTCGAATGAAAATATTTCCCTCTTCGGCTATCGCGTGTTTGAGTTTGGATCCAGCTATTGTTGAGGTACGAATCCTGAAAATTTGTTGATGCCGACCTTGGTTCCAGTATTGCCTTCTTCGGCCTCGTTTGCTGTTCATATTCCATGCCAGTGGAGGATGATTGGCAGACATACTTTGCAGATTAGTAATTAATGTATTTACTTTAGTGTTCAGCTGAGAGATGTTCACCTTCATAGCAGCAATATCTGGATGTTCATCTGTTGTCACCTTCATCACTTTGGCTGACTTCTTTGGTTTATCACCTTCAAGCATTTTGCCTTCCAGCTCGGCGCGACACACTTCAAACAATACATTATCCAAACTGTGGAGATGACCTTTGAGATGACGTCTGCAATCTTTGATATCCTAATGAAGTCCACGGTAAAAGTTTAGACGATTTGTCTCTTCTTGTTGTGTAATCTGTGAGGGATCATCTGTGAGTGCACGAAACAACAAATCCTCAATACGACAACACCATGATGATACGCTCTCAGTTGGTACTTGAGTTGCTTTGTCCGTAAGTAAATCCCTTGTATCATTGATTCTGCTGTAGATCACGTGGAATTTATTTAGAATTTGTCGAATAGTTGCAGTAATTCCCAATCGACGAGCTGCCTTTGCAGCATCCATGCGAAGTGATTTTTTTGCAGCAGTAGTGATGGTGCATTCAGAATAGGATCTTTCACGAAGGAGTGTCTGAACTTCATAGTTCGAATACCTCAGTCACCCTCACCAGCAAATGTCGATGTTTTAAGGGCTTGGCAGAAAGTGTGTAGTTACTGTAGGCTTCATACATCAGGAGATTGTGTTTGCCCTTGACCATCATGACTTCTTTCACGTCCACAGGTTAAATCCTTCATCCAAATCTATCAAGTCCTCTGGTGTATCCATATTTGGGACAACATCCAACGACCCGAAACACCAAATGCTGTATTTCCTCCTCAGTCAGTTTCCTCGACATGACGTGTAGGTGTTAGTTAGATCAATTACACTATACAACAATCACACAACGCACAGAGGAAATAGAGAGAGATTCACAAAATACGACGTAAGGGACCATGATCTGAACTACACAACTTAATATATTAGTCTATCTACAACCACTTGACTTCATATATTAATAAAGGTAAATATATACTAAAAACAGTTGATGGCTTGTATACAGTTGCGTCCAAAAAACACGAAGTGATTAAAAAAGACGGCGTGGGACACGATCAATCGTGGTCAGCGGCATATAATGCATATATTCAATGACTCTGTGAACGCCCATGTGACTACAGGGTGGCTGTGAAAAAAATTATATCTCGGCGAATTCTGTGCGGGTCGAAAATCTTCGGATCTGGTTTATCCGGTTACACTGTCGAGGGTTGTCTGGACACCAATGTAACTGCCTCACTTTCACTCCAGAATGTTGCGACTACAGTTATATAACAAGTAAATATAATTTCTTAGCATATTAAAATGAGATGAATTTGAGTCTGTGGACTCCGGTTACATGTCTATCTCGAGTTAGCAAGCTCTGACACGTTTAAGAAGGTGCCACTTGTTGGCAGTTGTACGACTTGGACGTGTTTGCCGAGAGAATCACCCACTCTTAGGTTTGCGAAAGCCAAGAATTGATGAGAGGATATGTTTTGGTATCAACAGGTTTTTCGGTAATCAAATCCTGGGCTTTAGTTGGCTCGGTCAGCGATCTAATCCGACCATCGAGTCGCAATTCTAAATTCCCTGAAACAGCTTAGTATCTGTACTATTCCGGATACGAATGTCGCTTCCAGGAATGCTAGTTTTCTGCAAGAAGTCGATGTACCAGGCAGGTGGAGTATTTAGCTCCAAAGGCGACTTAGAGCTAACACACCCCAGTATCAACGCCTGTTGTTCTTGCCCCAACAATAACAACAATACATATTGCTGAAACCTTTCACATTAGGTTTCCGAATGTGTTCCAAAAACACGGATTGCATTACATCAAGTTTGACATCCTGGTAAATACATGGAAGAGCAACCCGATTCAGTTCTGCCAGAACCAGATTAACTTTGCGGCTTGGTGCGCAACCACCTGCTGTGGTGTCTCAGCCAGAGACTATTTGTTTAGTGGCAGAGTCAATCATCCCCGGGACGCGGGCACATAAAGACCCCTGCTGTGGTATTTGTACCTCTCCCGTGCCTACTATCAAGCGCGCAGAATGGTAGACGAGCTGCAGGCTACACTGCCCCAGGATCACTTATGAAAGGACCTAATAATGGCTTCGGCCGAGTTTACAACTACTGGATCAACAACGACTACCACCCGGTAGTTGCTGGTTACGACTCCATCAGTATGCCATCCATAAAACAGACGTCAAGGTATTTCACCAAGAAATACTCTCCGCGTGCTGAAGAGTCATGGAGCACCTTAATCCTCAACAAATCACAGGCATTTTCACACCCCGAGGTCGAATGGCTAAACGAAAGCATGAGGACATACGTGTGGTTAGTCCAGGGGGGAAATGAATTCTCGCTGATCCACGCACTTTGATGCGCAGAAGCAGTTCTTGGCTAACTTGGAAGATGCAATTGCACCCTCTTTGGATCTACGTTCGGCGATTAAGTACTATAAGGATGTCCTGTTGCTGCTCCACATAAGTCAAGTGAGGGGTACATAAACAAGATAATTATCGTAACTTCCGATCAAACTCTGGGCATGAACACAGATGTTAACAGAGCGCCAGGCCCACCGCGCGTCTCTGGGAGACTGGACTGGCCAAACCGATGGACCCCGCTGACGCCCGACAGGACACAGGTGCAGCTATCAGATTTTGGCGTCCTGTTGCGCGTAACCACGAGAACAAAAACTGCCAGTCGCAGTCAACCTACTTGATACTCGATTCCGCGGGACGCTGGCACTAGCCATTCACGGTCTACAACGATAAGTAGGCTCCCAACGGCAACCACTATGGCCCAAATATTTTCGACCAGTCAGCAAGCAGTTTTGGTGAACATATTAATCAGGCACGAAACAATGGACCCTATTATTCCAGCTTGACCAAGCCGCTCCTAAGGGACTTGAGGTGCTGTTTCACCCAGTCTTTGAGGCTATCCTTATCTGTCGGAGACGGCGATGATGGGGGATGCTCCCACTCCCCGACTTTTGAGAACTGTTGCGTGAACCTGTTCTTGTCCGCATGCGTCAGTCATGACGTTCTGTTCCGCATGTGGCAGTCAGGGCCGTTGTTGGCTGCGCATGCCAGCTGCGCATGCGCGGGTGCTTGTAAATGGCTACCGAAAAAAGTAAGCACGAAACAAGAACCAGCACCAGGGTTGAGATTTCCATCTCAATCACCTTGAAGATAGATTGCCGAGGAAGAGTTTGCGAATAGACCTTGCCAATTAAGCTAGTGAGATCTGGCGGCAGGATTTAGAACTACTACAATCAGGTCGTAAACACAGCCCGTCTGGATCACCGTTACTTTTCAGTGTGTACGAGAGATTTGTTTGTATATTTTAACGATCATTGACGGTGATAATACTCCACGATTCCAACAGTCAGTAAAGGAAAATGAAAGATAAGGTGATATTTAATATATTTCTATTCAAAGAAGACTAATTTAGTAAACAAAATAGATTAAATTGGAAGTCCTATGTGGTAGTTCGCAGAATTTCTCGTGTACAATCGGATTGCTGTATTCGTAGCGAAGGTTTACGTATAGGCAGTGGCTTTCCCATAGTATTTCTTCAATACACATATTTGGCCATTTATAATAATATCGAAAATGGACAAGGCAGTTATAATACTATCATTTTACCAGGATAATTCACATATATCTTCAACGATTTGTTTTATTTGTGGTCATTTTCCGTGTAGAACGTTCGCCATCGTCTAGCAGCAGACACATGGCTCATGCGCACGTCAGTGATAATGCGCAGGCATAGATAATAAACAAACGGGTGTGCTATTTGGATCGAAAATACTCATCAAATCGGAAACATATTGTGTTACACAAAAGTATTGATTGATAGAGCAATAATCCGGCATTGATATATTGCATTTGTGTATTATTTCTCGTAAATTAACGCGAACCATGAATTGATTTTAAAATGTAAATAAACCCCGTCTGTCGCCATTTCAATTTTCAAGCGATAACCGTTAAACTTCGTTAAAGAAATGTTTACTCTCATTTGTTGACAATAACAACATTTAATAATGGAATATGCAAGAAACTAATCTATCACTAAAAGTATTTTCCTATCTGAATTCCAATTGTAATAATAATAATAATAATGTATATTTAATAAAGCGCCCTTACTAGCAGGAGCCATTCAAAGGCGCTGTACAAATAATATGTAATATAATAATACCCCAAATAATGTCTGTAAAAACCCTGTAATGATTTAAAAGATAATAATTATTTATCTGTGAAAGCGACCTTAAATAGGTGTGTTTTTAAACTTAAATTAGACTTAAAATTTCCAAGAGACGATGCATTTCTAATATTTGCCGGCAACTTATTCCACAAAGTGGCGGCTGCAACACTAAACGCACAGTCATCATTTGACTTGAGCCGAGACACTGGCATCTGCAATAGTATCTGACTGGATGACCTGAGTTTTCGGGATGACTTTCTAATGGAAACCAGTTCACACAGGTATTCTGGCGCCATATCATTAATAGATTTATAAGTTATTAACAGAATCTTAAAATGGATACGCTGTCTAACAGGTAGCCAATGTAGTTTTTGAAGAATTGGGGTGATATGATCATATTTTCTAGTATTTGTTACAATGCGAGCTGCACTATTCTGAATTCGCTGAAGGCGATTAATGTTATAATCAGATATGCCATATAACAGGGAGTTACAATAGTCTATACGAGATGTAACAAAGGCATGAACTACAGTTACAAGTGATTCTTGTGTCAAGAATGCTTTTAAACAGTGGACGTTCTTAAGATGGTAGTAGGCAGCTCGGCATACTGATGTGACATGTTCATGCATGTTAATACATTGGTCAAAAATAACCCCTAGATTTTTTACTGACCCATTAGGGGTAATCGAAGATGCACACATCTGTAATGCTGGTGTCTTTAGGGATTTAACACAATGTGGTGATGCCAAATATAAAATATTTGTTTTATTATCATTTAGTTTTAGAAGATTTTGAGTCATCCATAGCCGAATATCAGCAATACAATGTTCTAAATTCTTCAAGGAAGAGGAGAAATTTAACTCATTTTCAGGATCCAGTGATATATACAGCTGTGTGTCATCAGCATACAAGTGATATTTAACCCCATATCGCTGCGCAATGATCCCAAGAGGACGGGTATACATTGTGAAAACCAGAGGACCAAGAACTGAACCCTGTGGTACACCAGATAACAAAAACTGAATGTCAGATAAAATACCATGAACAGACACTCTCTGGGAGCGTTGTTCCAGATAGGATCTAAACCATTCAAGTACTCTACCTGACAGACCAAACATGTCTTTTAACCTAGAGAAAAGTACATTATGGTCAACTGTATCAAATGCAGCAGACAGGTCCAGAAGAACAAGTATTACTGGCTTACCTTGATCAATTGACATCATAATATAATTTTTCACTCGAACCAAGGCTGTTTCAGTGCTGTGACCACTTTTATAGGCAGACTGTAGTGATTCATTAAGGTTATTTTTGATTAAATATTTGTTTAGATGGAAAGCAACTGCCTTTTCTATAACTTTAGATAAAAAGTTATAGATTGTATTACGCAGTAAATCGTTGATCAAACGGAGACGTTCAGAACAAGAGTCCGGCCTACATTGAAAACCATGAAACTCCGCCTCCGCTGCTCTGGGCGGTGAACCGAAGTGTAAAAGCCCGCCAAAATTAGTTGGCAAGGTCTATTAGGGTAGGGTTAATTGACAGTAATTAACACACATATAAACGATTGTTAGAATATGGCCACTGCAATTGGAAATATTACAAATGGCGGCTAGACAGCTATGGCGTGGTCTGAGAGCATAGGTTAGGGTTAATTGACAGTAATTAACACACATACAAATGGTTGTTATAATATGGCCACTGCAATAGAAAATTTGTGTTTGGCTTTATATAGTTATATTTAAAAAAAATATATATATATTAAATTCACATATAAACCATCTTTCTCAAAAACAACCACTGACATTCAGGGGGTTTTGTCCGCAGAGTTTTTTGTCCGGGATTCAATATCGAGACCCGTAAGCTCGTTTGTACGATAACATAAACAACGCACATTCAATCTTAGAATCCTTGATATTAACCTTACTGACATGCAGCTATGGATTCATGAATGTTGATTCTTCATTATTCCGATCAGGATATACTGTACTATTTACCATTGGGGCAGATCGCATGATAAATACAGCTGATAATTATCACTATAGACGTGTAGCTTAACGTTTTGATTGTTTATCTATTAGGAATCAAACATTGATATGGAAAACAACACAGGATCCAGCTTTCAATCCCATGGGGGAGCCCCGTAATTCGATGAAATATGTGAGTAAAGACATTTTTGAAAATAAAAGGTGCGACATTGGTATGTGACTAGAAAAAGAACAAATTCACACAGAAAACAGGCGCCCAGTCTAATAGCACCAGTCATTGTAACACAAACCCGCAAAATAACAACAAACGGGTAACTAGTATAAAGTCGGTCAAAGTGTACAAATAAACTGTCAACAATCAGTATGGCTGAGCACAAACATATCACAGAACAGAATTTCAAAATATTAATTTACCTTTTAATTCTTTGAACGATCACATACTTTGTATCACAATTCCTTCTAAGACTATCAGTGGATACTCACAAGCATAAATATCCAACCATTTTCAACATTCCAGATCCACTTCAATGCAAAATAGCCGATTAATGTGGACTGAACAGGCAAACAAGTTAGCTGTGTGACGCGATACCGTGTACACAGTGAAGTAGCATGGAACAAGAAGTGCCCACACCGAGATTCGAACACGGGTGGTTATGTTTAGGTGCACACACACAAAAGCACAATTGTCATCTTAGAAAGGTGCAATAGAACTGTTTATTCTCGAGATACATAGACTGATATGTACACTCATGGCAGTCGGTCACTACAACATATAATTCACAGATCTTTACTGTATTTCACAAATGACTAACGCGAGCAGAACATATATATCAGTTACAAAGACAAATCGTACATAAAAACTTGCCAGTACAGCATAATGTGACTAGAACAGTTAAAACCCGAATCTTCGTCTATCAGATTGCAATTGTATTAAATGGTTTCCATGAAGCTATCATATCATAAAGACTATATTTAGTACTCTAACTTTTAAATATCCATTAAAAGTGACCTATTCGTCCCTTTGTCATCATTTCTTTTACATAACTATACTTGAAACATACCACTTCCTTTGTTTAACACCCTGTTGTCTCTACGAGATCGATAAACAGCATATATACGAGGTTCACGTGTGATTAATTTGTGTTGTCAGTGGACGCTGAAATGTAGTAAGTGTTTTTGTTTGTTTTTGGTTCTACTTTTAATATTCCTGATATTGTTAAAAACAAACCATTTCGGCCTTTTTATTTCATCCATTGAAAAACTCCCTAAAACGCTACATTTTAAACCACATTACAGCTTGGTCGTCGAGTGGTTGTTATGATGAGCTTCACATTACTTATGATAAATAAAATGTTTATACGGATATAAACAGAATTATGTATAAAATCGCCGTCACTAAATACCTAACGTTAAAACAGAATAAAAACCAATAAACCAACATTATAAAATTATCAACTTTTTAGATAGTCTTCACTCGTTTCTTAATTTTGTTCTAAAACGAAATCGGAAATTTGATCGATTACAATGTAAGTAAAATGTAATTTTATGAATAAGCCTAAAACGACTTATGAATGCGTTCCTCGCGAGGAAAGCAATGTTATACCTACTTCCGGCTTATGAAATAAAATAATGTATCATGTCACTGAATGACATGTAATTTATGATGAACAATTCAACTAAACGTTATGACAGGATATTACAGGCGCGGGTAGTTATGATGTGGATATCGATAAATATTTATTCTCTATCTGAAATGCAAGTTCAAAGACACGATTAGTGAAACTAATAGACAAGACAGAGTTTCAGATCTAAATATGTAGAATTATTAGTAATATCTCCGTGCCCTGAATATTATTTAGATAAACAAAAGTTTACGTGAAAGATTATGTGAACCAAAGCTCTTTATTGAAACCATACAGCAGAGTTAATTGTCAAACATGTATATTTAACATGCACGTATTCATAGCCTAATCTGTTATTGTCTGTTCCTTATCTCCCGAATAATAGTCCAGGCGGGAAAAGTTGATAAAAGTGTGAATTGTTTAGTACCGGTTGGCGTCTCAACATCAATCTTACCTTACTGATGAATCGTCCAGTACATTTTGTAGAGTGCCACACACACACACACACACAGATATATATATATATATATATATATAGTGTGTGTTTGTGTTATTTCTTTTTTTTTTGATAGGCTGTAACAGCTAAACACAAACCAAGCTTATGTGGTATACTGTGTGTATGCATGAAGTATGAATTAGGGATATTGCTACCAGAATGTGTTCCTGTTTTGATTCAGTTATGTCGTTGTTGAACTATTTTTTAATTAGTCCCAAATAGTGTCGGTGTTGATCCACCACTGAAGACTGAATAAATAAGACAGGACAATTTAATCTGGAGAATCATTACATTTTCTATAGCCTTTTGCTCTGCCTTTTACACATTTATCACGCACGCGTACGTGAATACACACACACACACACACACACACACACACACACATCTTTTTCAAACGACATATGCCGGATAAATAATTAAACCAGTGCTCCTTCGTGAGTGATTCAAGGTGAGGACAGACCAGCAACTTACCTAAAAAATCTCAAAATCATTCACGCTCATCAACAATGATTTATGTGAGCCTTCACTGTCTTCTTTTCATTTCAACTAATATAAATTATGTTAATCTAATATAAACCGTTATGTTGTCTTATTAACCTCTTTATATATATATATATATATATATATATACACACACACACACACACACACACACACTCACACATGGATGTCTGATGGATTATTTCACCATGGCAATCCCATATATACAAATACGTGACTTTAGGTTATCTCGTAAACAACGCCAAACCTGATATTTATTGCAGTTAGGAAGAGAAACATGTTTTCTTATCTAGATGGCTCTGACCGGTGTTAGCTAGCTAGCTTCAGTTAGAGTGATAGGTCTAGAGACCATCCCGGCGAACAACAGCAGTTTACCGACAGTAAGCCGCTTAAAATGATCTTTAAGACCTCAGAGCGGCTCGCTCAGACGAACAAACAAACAAACAGCTTCGCCAAAATATCAGGACTCGGAGTTCCACCCAGAGATGACTGGTTCGCATTGCGCATGTACCACCTCCTCCACCACCACCTTCCTCCTCCTCCTCCGCGGGAGTGTTCCCGTACATCCGGGGCGAACCGGAGATATATAAAGAGGGGGCGCCATTCACGGATAATAACATCTGAAAATGTAGATCAAAATGTTACCGCCACATATAGGAATTAAGCTTATTATCAACGAAAGCTTATCGGCAACGCTGTTCGTTCTATATCCGGGTTTCATTTTGTTGCCGTCATGTCAGGCTGTAGGAGAGAGAGAGATAGTGTTTGTGTTTGTGTAGCATTTTAGCGGACTAGGTCGTAAGATTGTTAATGTTATATTTAGTCGCTCACACAATCCACCCCCTCTCTTTCATAGGTGTGTGTGTGTGTGTGTGTGTGTGTGTGTGTGCGTGCGTGAGCTGCTGCTGGAGAGTGGAATGCCGCTTGGACAGCGAATTGTGGCCGAGAGTTCGTGGTATGTCCGCGGGGATTACATTAGGTTGGCTTTGTGGTAGGCAGGGCAGGACAGGGCGTGCGTGGTTCGATAACCAAAGGCTTCATCACACCTGAAGCTATGCGGGGCTCTGAAGCGTGGTGATAAATATCGGCCGATGTCTTGGTTACCTGTGTCAAGTCGTCATGACAACCGCCTAAACTTAATGAGTAGGAGGTCTATTTAATTATCATCGGTGGGGCTTCACGAATTGGAGGTGAGTACTCTCACACTAACTCTCTCTCTATTTCGTTTTTCTGTCGGTTAGTGTGTCAGTTTGTCTGTCCTTCCATCTGTCTGTCTGTCTGTCTGCCTGCCTGCCTGTCTGTCTGTCTGTCTGTCTGTCTGTCTGTCTGTCTGTCTGTCTGTCTGTCTGTCTGTCTGTCTGTCTGTCTGTCTGTCTGTCTGTCTGTCTGTCTGTCTGTCTGTCTGTCTGTCTGTACAGTATGTCTCACTCTGAATGACTGCACATGCATTTATGATCGTGTGAGAGAATATCTCAGAGGTGCATTTATCATCTTCTAAAACCTTTAACTTAGGCGGTTTAAAATATAGAACGACTACGCTAACCGACAATACCTCAACAGGGAATATATATATATATATATATATACTGGCGACTTTACAAGGATACACGTCATATCCGACTGGGAAGCAGCTGCGTGAACATGGGGGGGATACGGTTCTATATCAGAGGAAACTTGATTAAATGGCATAACAAAGCCATGGAATATACTGTCAGACCAATAATCGATTCATGAATCGTCTTACATAACAGTAATGCCTATTATGTGGCACCAGGTGAGACAAATGTCAATCAAAAGGTAAGCCAGTCTGTGGTATATTGTGTACGTCTGGTTTCATCAACTTTTGCACACACACACACACACACACACACACACACGGAGAGAGGGAGGAAGAGAGAGCGAGAGAGAGGCCACGCCTTATATGTCAAAGTTAGGCTATTTTTATAACGTTTCACTGCCACATTTTATGGGGGCCATACTGTGGAGAAGCTTTTATCAGTAAATGGCTAAACAATGTTTGTCCTTCTGTTCTTATCCAGAACCATAATCACTTACAACACATATAACAAACAAACAAACAAACAAACACACGCACACAGAGAGAGGGAGAGAGAGAGAGAGAGAGATAGATAGATAGATAGAGAGAGAGAGTTATATTATTATAACAGACACTAGTTCAGTAGTTGTATGATCATCTGACAAATTCTTGTCTGTAGCAGAGATTACTAGTAACATAATTCACTTAATGCCTTATCCTTTTAAGTTTAAAATCAGCCTGAAGAGGTGTAAGTTAGTTGTAACTTGCGACTGAACCATAAAACGTTCAACATTGCGGCGGTTAGATAAATCGGGCAAGACGAGCGGGTGAGTTATTAGATTTTTTAGATAGGTTTGGTCCACTCACCGACTTGGAAATGATTATTCGTCCAGTCTCCAAATAAAGAGCCTAATTAGCGCAATTTCTGATCCGGTGCCTTTCTGGAAAATGCTACGATTCCACTATCGCGAACAAACTGTTAGGTGGCTAACAAAAAAGTGATAATCCCTGTTTCTAGCCCAGAGAAACTAGAGCTCTCTCTCTCTCCCTGTGTGTGTGTGTGTGTGTGTGTACGAAACACTTAACCCTGTTATTGTCATTGGTATGTTCTGATGGCATTCGTTCTGCATGCCGCTCATCCAGTTACCAGAAACATGACCGGAAGGACGTGTAGAGGAAAATAGACGAGCAGACGAGCTAAACAAATGACTTTTTTAAAACAGATCCGCTCTGAAATCCGTCACGTTGTTAGGAATCTATCGATTTGGATAATCTTCTCGTACAAGGAAACAACACACACATTGCACTTACGGCTCGAAAAACGATCGTACCATCTAGGAGAGGTCATTTTCTATGTAAGGTAATTGGATGGAGGGCAGAAGGAACCATGAACTGTAAGAATGTTGCCACCAGCCAAATGTTCAAAATCTAGCTTGGTGGCCTCTGCGTGAAATAAGGGTTCCCCGTTGGGAACGATATCTTCTGGTTCTGTAGTTGGCCAAAGAAAGGGAAGGAAACGAAGAGTAACCTATCCAGGTAAACAGTGATGGTGTCAGATTGTAGAGCGCCGCCTGACAGGAGGGAAACGATACTTAAAAGGACAAGATATTCAGTACAGGAACAGGATATTCCCTTTGATGAGGTAGTATTTAGAGATCACGTTCTCATCAGTAGGTTTTCGGTACGGTCTACCACGACGGGGTTCCCTCTATAAGGGTTCGGTTCAGGGATCGGTTACAGTCGATCGAGCTGGAAGATGATCATTGATCTTTGATGATATTAAATTATGAATCATGATGATTAATGAGCTTTAGTCGGCGTTTGATGAGTCAATGATGATATTGGTTAGAAATGGTCGTCCATCTTGTTGTGGGTATTATTCGTGTGGGCAATTGATGATGATGATGATGATGATGATGATGATGATGATGATGATGATGATGATGACGATGATGGTGATCATGGTGGTGAAGTTATTCATGTTGCCATTAGATACTGACTGGCGTGAGTTCATTCACCACTACGCTTATCTTTGTGTCAATGTTTAACACATGAACTCCCATAAGAGTATTCATCAGTCAATTGTTTTCGGTGCAGATATTGCTTTTGGTCACAAGCCAGCACAGTTTGATCAGTAGTATGTAAATAATATATTTGGTGTAACAACAACAACAACAACATTCGAACATGTATTGTATTCCATATATTTTATGGTTCTTCATAAACAAGATGATATTGATGTAACATATATATTGTCCTCTCATAGATCCGCACTAAACAATTGGTGTCTATCGTATATCTCCTATATGGTATGAATGTTCATTGGTAAGAATGACGTTGATAACTTTACTTCTATTACCGGTATCAAGAAACGACAGTTTGAGCTGCGCGTGCACCCTAATACTGAAATTAAAGTAAATAGATGGATACTTTATTGATAGGCACACGCGCGCGCACACACACACACACACACATATATATATATATATATATATATATATATATATATATATTTCACAAAGAACAGCAAACACAACGATAAATCTGAAGCCAGAAGGTGACGAGGCGACAATCTTACTGACTTTGAGATGCAGAATGTCTCGCGATAATATTCATCCGCCTTCTCTCCCATCCCCCATCCCCAATAAGACTGGGAACGGCTTTATAATAACAGAGAAACAGGATCTAACATAGGAATATTCGTCCATTTAATGACCATCATAGTTGTAACCTCTGGTGAGATTTTCAGCGTATGAATAAATGTAAAGCGGCATTTAGTTAGGCAACATGGCGACACCAGCGTTGGAGGGGTTTTCGACAAATTCATATTCGATCCAAAATGATTCTATGGTATCAGCTTCCCGGAAATTATTGACTGTACTCAATTAAGCGATGTGTATCATCCTCCTCCATTAATACGTTCAGACCGTTACTATCTGCGCTCTATTTTAACGTGGTTCACATCCATGGAGCCCAGACACCGCGTTATAAAGGGCCTAGACTATATATATATATATATATATATATATATATATATATATATATATATATATATATATAATATTTCGACACCTTTCATAGGTAATTAATTCATGAATATATGAGCTCATTTTATGTGGTCAGTGCTTAATACTACTTATGTATTGATTAACAGATGTCATCTAGTATGGATCTATATGACGTATAAATTAACATATCACCATTTTGACAGTTCAGATGAACTATCAAAATGATGATAAAACCACAGATGTTCACAACTAAGTGAAAGCTGTATCTGCTCGTTTTGTGTTTCTGGTGTTAGCATATGTGATTATGTGTAGTTTTTTGTCTGTTTACATGCGTACGCGCGCGCGCGTGCCTGCGTGGTGTGTGTGCACTGACATTTTTTTAACGTTTACATCTGATATTCATGTTTATATTTATCTGTCTCTCTCTCTCCCCCCCCTCTCTCTATTTCTTTGTCTATTTCTTTGTCTTCATTCATATATCTGTTGGCAGTCAATTTATCTAACTACATCCTTTTCTCTCCCCTCCCCCCTTTCCTGACCCTTTATCCGCGATGTAGTCTGTATATGTAGATGTGAACAACATCTGTTCGTCTGTCTGACAGTGTCTTTAAGAGCATCCCTGGATATAAAGGGTGGACGCCATATATGTCAGTCTGTCTATATATCAGATATACCAGTAAAGCTTATCAACGCAATTACCGAATTGTATTCGGTTTTGACCTGACTAGGTCCATCCCAGCAGTATTTCCACCAAATATACCTGCTGTTATGGCTTCCTGGATATAAACCGCTCGCCTTGCCATAATAACATATCGAGCCTCGCTTAACAGCCAATAGCTTTAACTTAATTACCGACCACGTGACTCGTTTCGAGTTAAGGTCGAGGCCAGTCATGTTGACATTAAGACGAAGTTGGCGTGTTTTGTTTCCTGGCGAGATTTAAGTCGGAAATGGTTCTGGTTCGAGCGGAATTATTAATTCTGATTAGTGGAGTTCAGATAATTAATTGTTTGGGTGTTTTTAGTAAACAATAATGATATTATTTATGTTGTTTACAACTGATCTATATTAATCGGTAAAAATAAATAGGGACAGCCTTCGCGCACGCGCACACATGAATGCACAGACGGTCAGTCATTCGACGGCGTGTTGAGCGTTAAATCGCCTGTCTCATTGCGGACGCCTGCCTGTCTGTGTAATTGGTGGATAATCTTCTTACAATGTCGAGATGACGACGGCTTGTCGCTGATGAGTGTGGATCTCACATCAGACGTCCACGACACCTTACCCCACTCATCTCTCTGCTCATCCTTTAAGTGCTATCTGTCTGTCTAAATCATCCGAGCGAGGCACGGAGCGATAATTTGGCAGACCGACAGGAGGCGCTATATCGGCTATAAGCCTTCTGGAAGAGGAACCTGTTTAAAGGTTACTGAATAAATGTTGGTAAAGTTAGAGGACATCCTTTGGTTTGGACTATGAATAGGCTACTGACTTATTAGATAGATTGGATATATATATATATATATATATATATATATATATATTATGTGTGTGTGTCTGTGTGTGTGTGTGTGAGAGAGAGTGTATGTGTGTGTGTGTGTGTGTGCGCGCGCGTGTGTTCCTACACTGCTATTTCACGGAAAAGGTACAGCAAAACGGAGCTGATTTACATGTTAACACTACTTTCAGCTCTAAATCAGGTGTTCCTTATTTACACACACAGAGAGACACACACATACACACACATACATACACACACACACACACACTCTCTCTCTCTCTCTCTCTCTGTACAGATAGTTCTGTTCTATTTCTAGCTTCGGCTCTTCTGAACGTTTCATCCAGGAAGCCCAAGCCATCCGCCGAACGCGTTTCCACGGACCTTCACGTCGATTACGTCGAGACCACTTCCCATCGTAGGTGAACGATTTAAGTCGACGTACCTGTATCTCGCTCTCGCTGGCCGCTGAAGAACGAAATGATGACTGGGATGCCCTCATTGGTCTGCGCCGTTATTTCG
The DNA here is from genome assembly GCA_025642065.1 of Paralvinella palmiformis. Taxonomy (NCBI): domain Eukaryota; kingdom Metazoa; phylum Annelida; class Polychaeta; order Terebellida; family Alvinellidae; genus Paralvinella; species Paralvinella palmiformis. Next base: position 315,597 of record JAODUP010000043.1, on the reverse strand, counting down.
TCGTGCAATTAAGGAATACTTGGGCACCAGACTGAGTGACGGTATTTCTACCCACTCTCTCTCACTCTCTCTCTCCCGTATTCACTCGCCGCTCTTCTATTCATATTGAAATCCGCCGGCTTTCACTACGAATGCCACACGTCTCACTACGAATGGCCATTAGCCATCTTTGTCAGCACAAGGTCGTACCTATGACTTAGGAAAATGTCACCGCTCACTACGTATTATTAATCCATGTCGGAGCTCACCGATTTCGTTGACCCTTTCTCGTTTCGAGAAGACTGAACGAGAAGACGGCAGGAAATACGGGAAGGACGACTGACTGAACGGGGGAAAAGATAGAGTTCGCGCAATAGGTGTTTTAGTGGTTCGATGGTTAGTTGTGTTTGGCGCGTCAGCGTCGCTTTTGATTGGTCGACGAGCCATGACTGGAGTGCGTGAAATCGAAGCTGGCCATCCGATTGGCCGCCGTGGCTGCGGGCATCGTCCAATCAGCCACTAGCATGTCGAACGGCGAACCGGCCCCCGGATTGGGAACGAGGCGAATATCGTTTCCGCCGGAAGCCGTGTTTCAATCGGTGATACAGGACAGCGACAACAACGAACTCTGGCTGATCCTGAACGCCCTGGAGCACACCGGTGTGGACATCGACAAGCACAATCACGCGGGTATCACGCCACTGCACCAGTGCGTCTTGAACAACAATCTGGACGGCGTGAAGATGCTGATGAATTTCGGCGCCGACGTCAACATGGCCGACATATACGGATTGACGCCGCTGCACACGGCCTCGGCGTGTGGATTCCTTCAGGTGGCCAGCATATTGATAATTTACGGCGCCGATATTTTTTCCAAAGCGAACGACGGCGATTTGCCCGTCGACTTCGCGAAGGACACCGAGATGGCTCAGCTCCTGCAGGCACAGATGATAGCGAGCATACACTCGCGTCAGTTGGTCAAGTCGTGCGTCCTGTACTACTGCAGACAGTGGGCTCTCTGGATATTGAGAGCGTCCATTTTACTCGTTGGCCGCTTATTGGATTTTATCATCGGCCGCCTTCACGTGTATACGAAACACAAATGGCAGAAGGCGGAGGCAAACGAACAGGATAACAGCCACGAAAAGAACGAATGATAATGATCACAGACTGGTTAATATCCGAGGTCCAATTAATAAAACTACTGCCTGTTGACGCATTCTGCTGATCAATGGTCATTCGTAAGCATTCCATCGGCCCTTGACGGCGGTGTTGCCAAGTTGATATGTGTTGACATCAGTGTTGGGGATGCCATGTCGATGAGTATTGCCATATCAGTGTTGGCTGTGTTGCCAAGTTGATAAGTGTTGGCATCAGTGTTGGCGGTGTTGCCAAGTTGACGAGTGTTGCCATCTGTGTTGGCAGTGTTGCTAAGTTGATGAGTGTTACCATCAGTGTTGGTTGTGTTGCCAAGTTGATGAGTGTTGCCATCAGTGTTGGCGGTGTTGCCAAGTTGATGAGTGTTGCCATATCAGTGTTGGTTGTGTTGCCAAGTTGATGAGTGTTGGCATCAGTATTGGCGGTGCTGCCAAGTTGATGAGTGTTGGCATCAGTGTTAGCTGTAAGAGGCACCATATTGGAGATGGCAACCTTCCGGGTTGTTTTTCCTCCCGAATTGTTTCGTTTAAGCGATTCCAGATTGGCAACCAGTATTAATGAATCGCAACATCCCATAGTTTTGCCGTGTTGATATTCAATTACTATGGAATCGTTCAAGGTTGTCAATATTTTTTCTACCATGCAAACGATATAAAGTAGGGGTGAGTGCGTTCACTAGTTGTAGTTTTATTTGTTTGAGAAATAAACAAATATTTCTTTTAATAGCAATTAAAATCTTAGCATGTTTCGTTAACATACGCTTTAAAGGAGAGTTGTTCTGGGAGAAAGAAACTCGTGAGAAAGAGATGACGATTGTGGGTGACTCGTTAATGTGAAAAACATTGTTAAAAATTCTCCTGAAATCGTGCAATTTAGCTGAACCATCAGTATCAATGAGTTCTAGCGTCTTTTAGTATTTTCTTCATTGTCCTTATATAAATTATATTCTTCCAAACTTTTTATCAGCTAGAAAGAAAGGGCGTTACATGAAATGGAGCACTATATCTTGTGGCGTTTAGAGCCGAAAGATGGTGTGGTTAAAAAAAGGAAAACTATCTTTTGTGTGTCTGAGTAAAAAAAAAATCGCTGAAGATTCAAACAAGCCATTAAATGGTTGTCAATGTAGTAGTGGTTTACAACATCACCTGACAGATGACAATTAGAAATGGCGTGCAGTTAAAAAAAAGCTAGTGGTTCTCAGAACAAAGTATATTTCTTGAGTTACAGTAATGCCGCTATATGGTGCGGGTCTGGCGTTTAAAATACCACTTTAAGTTGTACTCCTAATAAAAATGTAACAAAAACAAGGATTATAGTAGCGTATATGTCCTTTATGACCTCTCTTTGGATATACAAACTAAATACATCAAAGGGTTTACGAAAAATAGCCAAGTATGATACAAAAGAGTGTGATCTGTTTATGTAACAGGATAAGCTTCACTAGAATTTAATCGTGGGTCCGTTCGGAATAACTATGTCTTCATAAGTGTATACATGTATAACATTTCACTCTTCTCTATACACCATCAACGTACAAATACCACAATTGTGAGAGTTGTACTAGTAGAGAAATATGGCCTCAAAGTCCATGAATTAGTGTGTGTGTGTGTGTGTGTGTGTGTGTGTGTGTGAAGGAACACACACCTCTATATCAGACACTCTTTCCGAGAAACTGTCTGAGGATACAAACCGCACGAACACGTGGCTCTCTATATTCCGTCCCTGATGAATCATTCAGAGGTTGTTTTCACGATACGAGATACTCTGTGCCAGTGACTTATTTCACACTGCTAACACACACACACACACAGCTAAAACACACACACACACACACACAGAGAGAGAGAGAGAGAGAGAGAGGGTTATTATAATTGTAACAAATAAAGTAAATCTTGTTTAAATGTCGTCATTTCCTTGGCAACACCACCACCAGCAGGGATAGGATTTCTCTTATGTGAAGCCAGGTAGGCGATCTGTATATATATATATATATATATATATATGGCTTCAAAGTGGCATTAGAAGCAATACGGCCTGATGGTCTACTTAGAGCATAGAGGCCTCAGACACAAGAGCAATATAATTGTCTGGTAAGGCTGTCAGTTCAGCTTCAGGGCGATGATCGTGATCAAACAGTTCGTCCAATAACGGTGTTGTCGTCAAGTTTAAACTCCCTCGATTCCATCCCTCCCCATTTTATAGATGATTAACCTGCCAAAAAGAAGAATAAAGAGGAAGAAGACCAGCAATGAATTATAAAGTGGAATGTTGTTTGCGGATGCTTACATCGTGCGTGAATTACGATTGGTGGATCATGATCTGACGTCAAACTTAACGTAGCCAATGAGAAACGAGTGCTAATTGGGTCGCATCGACCGTGATTTAGTAACAAGGGTTAAAATAAAACGTCGCGAATGAAGGAAAGGCTGGAATGTTGGTGGAATGCAGCACGTTCGATAAAGAAAAAGTAAACAAATTGCTGTTATTTGAAGTTGGTTATTCGGTTAGTCATTCCGGACATCAACAATGACAACAAACAACCACGAAAAAAACGTAATAATTACACACATGCTCCGAAACTAATTTGGGGATAATTAGAGAAGATGGTTACTGGTATGATTAACGAAATGGTCACAATATGAGATTTGAGTTAGAAATTAGATTTGGAGATTTTGTGGAACGTTTTCGGCCCCGCTACACACATCTAACCACACACACACACACACACACAGAGAAAGAGAGACTTGGTGTTTATTTGTTGAGTATCACTTCAAATCATATAGTTGTATGTACACCTCTCTCTCTCTCTCCCTATATATATATATATATATATATATATATATATATATATATATATTGTAAATTAACACTCAGTATCAATCCGACACCGGACAAACCCTGATTTGGCGTATTAAGCAAGATGAGTCCATTACTGTCTGTGCTCTATATAATACACCTTGCCGTATAATGGTAGATAATGAACAGGGCCACTCAGACGGTGTATTTAGATAAAATGTCTGACCATCTCGACCATAATACCCCCCCCCACAACCCTGGGATCTTTAGAGAGAATATCACGGGGACTAAACAATACGAGCTAGAGGTGTAGTTAAATATATAGGTCCGACAGACATGCATACCGACAGTAGACATACCATACAGACATGCATACCGACAGTAGACATACCATACAGACATGTATATCGACAGTAGACATACCATGCAGACATGCATACCGAGAGAGAGAGAGAGAGAGAGAGAGAGAGACTTGTGGGTACCTATTGTATATAATGATCTTTATAACGGAAAATAGATTAGATTTAACTGGCAAGTATATTTGATGTTTAGTTTTTACATTAATTTCCATGTAGATTAATTAAGGTCAACTGATGATGATGATGATGATTAATGTTTTACGGCCAGTTTTGTGCACAAGGTAGGCTAAATGAGCCGAGCGACCTCCAAAGGTAATGAGACGATATGCCCAATTAAGGTCAACTGAGGAAAAAAACCTAAGAATACGTGCTAAATGTGTATCTAAATATATTGGTCAGACATACAGACATACAGATTGACAGACAGACAGACAGACAGACAGACAGACAGACAGACAGACAGACAGACAGACATATAGACAGACAGACATACGGACGGACGGACGGATGGAAGTTTTAAATTTCGGTAAAGTTAAATATTACATTTATATTATGGTCAGCTGAGATATAGAAATAACTCAACTATAGCCGAAGCTATAAATAGAACAGAACTACCTATGAGAGAGTGTGTGTGTGTGTGTGTGTGTAGAAGTCGGAAATGATCCTATTCTGTTATCTCCTCAGGGTCCAGGAACTGGTCAATGCATTTTTCATTTTATTTTCCTATCTGTAATAATATATGTTCATTCTCTTCCTTTATATATATATATATATATATATATATATATATATATATATATATATATAGATGTGTGTGTGTGTGTGTGTGTGTGTGTGTGTGTACGTCCCTCTCTCCCTCTCTCTCTCTCTCTCTATCTATCTATCTATCTATCTATCTATCTATCTATATATATATATATATATATATATATATATATATATATATATATTTTCCATCCATCCATCCATCCATCCATCCATCTATCTATCTCCCCCCTCTCTCTCTCTCTCTCTGTGGGTTATCAACTTATTTACCTATACTGTTGTTTTTATTCCCATACATTATCGTTCACAGCGTTCTCCCAATAATGCTTTTCCTATTATGTTATCCCCCCCACCCACCCAGCTACACTAGAGCAGTAACAAGACAAAAATACAGACGTTTTGCTTGCTATTCAGTTAGAGTCGCCACCACGCAACAGGGTGCTCGTATAGGTCATTATCTAGGAAGACGCTGCTTACGTGTCAGACCAAATGGTACACGATCAACAACGCAATATGAGTGACCTAGTTGACCGGTGGTATTATTATTATTATTATTATTATTATTGTTGTTATTATTATTAGTATTATTGTTGTTGTTATTAGAAAAGACCCGATACACGGATGTGAGTTCGGCGTGGCACGTAGCTCTCTCTCTCTCTCTCTATATATATATATATATATATATATATATATGTGTGTGTGTGTGTGTGTGTGTGTGTGTGTGTGTGTGTGTGTGTGTGTGTGTGTGTGTGTGTGTGTGTGTGTGTGTGTGTGTGTGTGTGTGTGTGTGTCACGTGTACCAGCCGCCATCAAACGGAGTGATCATCTTGTCCATGATGTCCGCCCATGCCGCGGTCGTATCCGTCGATGGCCTCCAGGTAACAGTGAGCACATGTTCCAACCAGGTAGAAAATCACATTCTGGTAATAACTGGCCAACGTTAAGGCAGCGCCTGGAGGAGCCACTGAACGATGGCGTGGTCTAGTCGGCGGCGCGCTGTACTGTATATAGAGGGGTCGTGGGGTCGAATCTATGCCCTAGCGTTGTCGATCTCTGCCGGATGTAAGGTTCAGCTGTAAAAAGGGCTTCGGCTTTATCACCTCACTTCTACTGGTAGTAGCCAGCTCTACGGGGGGTGTTTCCAAAGTGAGACCAGGGTCTCACTGACTGGCTGACTGGCTGACTGATTCACTAACTCACTCACTGACTGACCCACTGACTCACTGACTGACTGACTGACTGACTAGCTGACTGATTGACTGACTGGCTCACTAACTCACTCACTCACTCACTCACTCACTCACTCACTGACTGACTGGCTCACTAAATGACTGACAGACAGACAGTGTGATTGAGTGAGTGAGTGAGTGAGGGGGTGACTGACTGACTGACTGACTCACTCACTCACTCACTCACTCACCCAGCCGCCATGAGATTGCCAGGTTAACCAGAGAGTTAATTGGTTAGATATTGTTTTATTTAACTTGACACCGGTCTCACCCATGGAAATGTATTGTTCAGCCCAAACAGATTTATACGGATGAAACATCACACATACGGTGGCAGTAGTATGGTTCAACCTCACGACATGGAGGACTGTATTGCACCCCGCTACCAACTGGACTTCGGGGCTCCTTACCACAAACCCTGGAGGAAGTGGCTAGGAAGGTGGAGACAGCACGTTGTTTATTTCAGATCGACGTCCCCTCGTTCTGTGGTGCGCAGATAATGACCGTATATTGCCCTAGTTGTTGAATGGCAGGTAATATATGTAATGAGGGATGTTCAGGTATATTATCGGTAACACAACAAACTGGAACGAGAACAATTCTATCACAACAAAATGTCAAATTTCTCCGATGGAGAACGTCCTCGAAATTAAATTAACAATTGAATCGTTTCCGATGAGTTTTCTGCCGTTGATTGACAACAATTGATAAACATCGGAGAGGTATCTCAGGTAAAAAGCTTGTCTTAATCTCCTAAATCAAGATAATGACCAGCAGTTTTGATCTATCTCGTTTGACTACGCTTCCTTTACTGTACGTGATAATATCGTTAATAACTCATTAAATGAGCTTCTTCTGAGTGCATTGTGCTTTGGGTCCCCTATTGGGCGGGGGAGGAGGGGGGGGGGGAGATGAATGGGGGCGATAATAAGGATGACGAATAAGATGATAATGATGATGAGGATGACATGCCATCCTAATAACACCCCTGGCATCGTAGATTAAATGTTCTATGACGATGAGGTACCACCTATCAGTAGAGACACTGATTGGTGGTTGAACACGCACGAAAGAACACACTCACGCACGCACACACACGCACACAAACACACACCAATAAATAATTATTATTTCTTACCTGAAATATTTTTAATGATCTTGTGCTATTAATCTCAGTACGGTCTCTCTATATATGTCGGAGTTACCATTTTCCCCAGGTGTGATCAACGAGGAGACTAAACGAAAAACATCACTCACTCACTCACTCACTCACTCACTCACTCACTCACTCACTCACTCACTCACTCACTCACTCACTCACTCACTCACTCACTCACTCACTCACTCACTCACTCACTCACTCACTCACTCACTCACTCACTCACTCACTCACTCACATCAATCACTCACTCAATCAATCACTTATCAAACCAATAACTCACTCACTCATTGAACCAATAACTCACACACACACACACTCACTCATTAACTCACATACTCACAGTCACTCACTCACTCACTCACTCACTCACTCACTCACTCACTCACTCACTCACTCACTCTCACTCACTCACTCACTCACTCACTCACTCACTCACTCACTCACAAAATCATATCAACTAACAAATAAGAACTTCTCAACCCATTTATACAAGAGTGGGTCAAATAAAAACATCGTAGCATACAATATATTAACTATAGCTATAGTTTATTTCAGTTCCGCCATTCTACATCCTGAATAATAAAATGTGAGAAAAGAACAACTGAACGATTCCTGCTGAATACAGTAATAATGGCTAATACATCTGAAATGATCAATCCTGTGTGTTATTGATCAAATACAAGTCCCTGGCTAAAATATAGGAAGTGAATATTTAATGTGTATATTAATTTGTTTATAAATGTGTACAGTCAGTAATGGTTTATGGTGTTTACAAAATAGCTTTTGTAATATCCATGCCCTCTTCTGACCTCTGGATAAAAGTAGTGGTAAATTATCTCTCCCCCTTTCTTCTCCCTCTTGTTGACTTACTGCTCTTAATTATAATTAAAGCTGCTTCCATTAATTATTGACAACATCATTTCATTATATATATATATATATATATATATATATATATATATATGTATATAAATAGACGTTAATAATAAGCCTTCACTGTGTGTATATAGGAATGTAAATTTGCACACACACACACACACAGAGAGAGAGAGAGATCCCCGTATTATATTGTCGATATCTCATCAAATGTGTGTTTCCTTGTTATCTCATACAACAATGTTTATGCCCTAACAACTGATAAATGACACGGAAGTTCCGGTGCAGACAGACAGACAGACAGACAGCTTTAGCCTTCATAATACGGTACAATAATATTGATACCGTAAAGTAAGTCACGTCTTCCCTCAATATCACATTCCGTTGTCTCCGTCGTCATGTCTCTGTCAGTGAGTCAATGATTCCCAATATTTCCCCCGCAATAATGATATTTGTTTACATAGACAACTACCTCACATAATGCACATTTGTCTTTGTATTCTTCGATGTCTTGTCTTCTGGTCGTCAACACAAATTTCCATAATACGATCACATATCATCAACAGCGACCGGATTACCTTAAAATAAACCTATTTTCGATAATAAACCTGTTATCCTGAAGCATTAGTCCCACATTGTACCGTGGTATGACGCCTTGGTCTCCTACTAAAACAGGCAATTGGTCAAATTAACGCGACAATAACACCCAACTACAAACACAGGGCCACGACACCATTACGAGGAAACGAAGACCCACTGTTGGCATTTACGTCGTAACTTGAATGACTTTGATGTCGCAACAGAAATGACGTCGATAGTTGAATGGCGGCTACCAAATTGAACCACTTCGACAGCCGATGAAAAAAATGCGCTTCTGAATCACTTAACGAAACGAAACGGTGCCAAAGTACCTATCGTGATGTCTCGTGGATCTCCAAGACTTGACGAGTTCCAAGATTGGAGGCACACAAGAGACTGTTAACATTTCCAGACCGTAAAATGTCAACAGACTCCTGACACATTCATCATAGTTCTAGATTTATATCTAGCTTCCCAACAAGACGACATATTGCCTTCCTAGATTACCGATGTTTCACTTTTTCTCACGCAATATTTCGACATTTTTATTTTGCTTTCTGAATTATTAAATGTTATGAAAATAAAAACGGGGCTTATCGCTGTATTATTGCTAGGCTATGTTTTAATGTATCTCTTTTGTATCAAATAGTTCTTTGATGACAAGTTGAAAAGTATTATTCAATCATTTTATGTGTGATTAAGACGGAAAACACTCTTCAATGAAATATTTCATTCAGTCTGTCCGAATTTTGAGCTTCTCCGCCGATCATCCAGTGTTACACTGGGATACAGATTCAGGATCAAATATTCTCGCAGTCCACGATTCTATTATAAGATAAGTAGTTCCGGTGCAAATATTCCATATTACTACGCCACGTTAAAATGAGCAATAACGTTATGGTTAATTCACAGCATGAAAGTGGATTTTAAAAGGATGAAAAATGCTGGCGAATAGGCTACCGAATGAAATCACAAATACCGACTACGCCACACACGGTACTAAGTTAAAAGCACAGGTGTTATATGTAGTATAAATCGTCATGACACCTGATAGTATACCGTCTATTGTTGGATAAATTCTTTTTCTAGCCATTACCGGTAGGTGTCGTGTGAGAAAGTGCACACGATACTGCTTTTTCTGTGAGACGGATTTATATCGACACTTGTCACGTCAAACCGGGTCACGGCTGAAAGGCGAGGTCCGGTGTGACAGGACGAATTGTGAGATACATCCATGTCACATTCGAAACAATGTCACGACGAGCATAGAGTCTTCGTATTATGCTGAGTGTTTGTGGCTTTCAACGACACTATCTATGCTTAACAATAGCTTGCTATTTATCACTTGTTGTTTAGTTACTCTAGCAAATATATATGTATGTGTGTATATATACCCTACCCTGCGTCATGTACATGCTACATCAATTAAATGTTGCTGTTTTACGGCCACTTTTTTGCACAAGGTAGGCTAAATGGGGCGAGCGACCTCCATAGGTAATGAGGCAAAGAGAAAGATGAAACACCCTTCTGACATAGCCTGGTCGGGGTTTGAACCCAGGTGCTATTTATCTGTGAACAACCGCCCTATCAGTTAGGCCATGGAGGCGCCCCTCTCTCTCTCTCTCTCTCTCTCTCTCTATATATATATATATATATATATATATATATATATATATATATATATATATATATATATATATATATCAGACATGGGGTCAATTCCGAATTGGTAATTGATTATTTAAAAATATATAATTGGAATTGGAATTGAGAAATTTTGAATTGAAATTGGAATTGAGAAATTTTGAATTGGAAGTTTCCTACAAAAAAATTAAATCCAAAAATTAATAAACCATTTTTACAATATACTGGAACCATAATGATCCAGAACTTTGGTTCCTTATATATATATATATATATATATATATCAAATATGCACACTAACTGTGGCACCGCACGTGTGCATTTAACCAATTAAACTGGTCTGGATACCTTGGGCTTCACCCACAACACGGTGACACCACCATATAGCATGCCTGTAATATATATAGAGAGATATTGCTATTTAGGCATTTACTCCCATTCAATGTTTAGAACAGGCAAATTTAAATTAAATTAATTTACCATTTAATTTTTTAATTCAGAAATATTTCTTCCATGACAATCCTACTTGGAATATAAACTACTCGGAGTATGTATTCCAAGTAGGTATTCGGAGTATCTACTAATGGTAGGGAAAGAAGAGTCGGAATTTTGGAATTGGAATTGAACTGGAATTGATAAATTTGAGGTGGAATGGGAATTGACCAAATGGAATTGAGTGGAATTGGAATTGACAAAATGGATATATATATATATATATATATATATATATATATATATATATATGCGTGTATCTGTGTGTATGCGTGTATGTGTGTGCATGTGTGTGTGTGTGTGTGTGCGTGTGCGCGCGCGCGTGTGTGTGTGTGTGCAAATACATCTTCCTATATGTACAGTGAAGGGTAATGTTTAACGTCTATGTTAGGAAATTGGTTCTATTTGAGGATGTTAGAGGCTGGGATCCATCCATTTCTGTGGTAAATGGAGTTACTAAACCTTATTGAAATTATACAATTTGTCTACATTTACGGCATATAAAACATGTACACGTTTATACTGGAACGAATTTAATTACCCAGTGTACCAAAACACAACATGCGACTGACTATCCTGTTTTTTTTTTTAAATAAGCAAGAGGTTGCTGTTGTAATATATAAATAGTTCGTTGAAATCTATATTACGAAATGACTACGACTGGTAGTTAAATATAAACTAAAACACATGTAATACTATTAACTCCAAATTACATAAAAAGATAACACATCTTCACCTACAAGTTGAGTTTATTTTTCTCATGGTCACGTTTACGGTACAAAACCTTGATAAGTGCATCCTAAAATGGATTATAACAGCTCACTCGATTGAGATGATAAACATACGAACTGTTTGTCACATTCCCGCAGATCCCTTCACGTTCGATCGTATAATTATCGACTGTAATATATATATATATATATATATATATATATATATATATATATATATATATATATATAATATTATATATATATATATATATATATATATATAGTTGTACAAGCAATATCTCTATCTATCTATCTATCTATCTATACAGCTATATTCTGGAATTATAGGGACTACAACATTATATTGACGTTGTATTTATACACATAATACATACACCTGATGTATAAACATAAGTAACCGTTGCCAGCTCTTAGCTCAGATACTATCCTGTTTATCATACGTTGTACTTTCCTGGTGCAGAAATGATTACCGTTAAAAAAAAGACCCTCGTCGGAGCTACACAGTTTCTTGCACCAACACGATCCCTTCACATTGCATTAGCTGACAAAAAGCAATTTGCTTGTAGAAGTAGGTGCTATTTTTGCTGGAGAATGCCGGCATTTTACGTTTCTGACTGTTTTCCGAAACAGACCCAAAAAGAGATACTTAATGAAAGGTCACGTGATACAAATGCGACGTATCAGCTGTATTTAATAGATCCAGTATGACAGGATGTAATGGATGCGGCAACCGGCAAAAAATCATAATACGTCCATATTGATTAAAACACAAGTTCATTGTCTGAGAAGCCTTTATCGTAAGGAATAGCGATTACAAGTTTTGAACGTTTCATCCATTGAAGCGAAGGAGGGAGAGGGGGGGGGAGAGGTTAATACACGTTTCGCCCAATTTACTCTCTAGAACATCTCCCTCGTTCTATCCGAATCTACGCTCCTGAAAAAAATATTCTAGTCTTATAATGCAATTAATCTATTACCTTATGAGAGGGCAGCAGTAAAGAGGGAAGGAAGACTGGACTCCAACCACAACAACACAATTTAATTTTTTAAATTCCAATTGTATAAACAGATAACTAATAAATTATTAATTTTATAAACGATTGTCAGTCTTCGACTTCATCCTATTTATTCTTCTTCTTAAAAGTGATTCCTCTATGTCGAGGTTTTTTTTGAGTCAAAGGTTTAGAAACTTGGTGATGACGCCTATTAATGGAGGAAGACGAACAGCATTCACTGAAGCTGAACTCTCCTCCGTCTTCAAAAATATTTAATTGTGTTGCTGAGAGATATGGCTCCATTAAAGTCTAAGAAAACCGCCATTAGACGGGGCTGCTGTTAATGTTAATGAGGTTGAAATTATTACATTTAAACAGGATTTCTCTGTCATAATTAGAATAACTAAATGAAGCTAAGGTATCTCTTCACCTCTCTGTTGTATCAATATTACCCACTTAAAATATATTATATCTTATCGTTTTCGGGTCGTTTGACGAATTTATTTTTCGTTTCTCCAATAGGTGGCGTTTGCCGAACTCCTTGGAGTCTAAAATTGAAAGAGAATTCCCGTATTTTATGTGATTAGATCCCTGTTTTATAAAGGTGATGACGATGATTGATGTTTTACGGCCACTTTTGTGCACAAGGTAGGCTAAATGGGCCGAACGACCTCCAAACGTAATGAGGCGAAGTCAAAGACGAAACAACCTTCAGATATGCCCACGCCGAGATTCGAACACGGATGGTAGTGATCTGTGGTCCAACACGCTACCGCTAGAACACGGAGGCGCACTGTTTTATAAATATTACCCACTTAAAATATATTATATGTTATAATGTTTGGGTCATTTGACGAAATTATTTTTCGTTTCTCCAATAGGTGACGTTTGCCGAAATCCTTGGAGTCTAAAATTGAAAGAGAAGTCCTGTGCTTTATGTGATTAGATCCTGAATAACACAATTCCGATACCTGGGTAGTGTTTTCACTAGCTTGGTGCCTTATTTTTTATAAGCCCGATAAGTACCAATGGTAACTTTTATTTATAAATCATATATACATGTTCAAGGTTGCTTTCACGGATAATAATTATCTTTCCCAGACATATTATTTGGGGTATTATTATATTACATATTATTTGTACAGCGCCTTTGAATGGCTCCTGCTAGTAAGGGCCCTTTATTAAATATACAATATTATCATCACTTTATTCGTCCAAGAGTTGATGACATTAATAAGTGTTTATAAAACGAAACCGAGAGTTCCTTCAAGATCTGTGCGGCGTTTACTAATCACGGTCCCAGTCGATCCTTAAGTCTATCAAATGAGATGTCTTGTGGCTTTTTCTTGTAACTATCAATATTAAGCATTAAGACCCGAATAAGTAGGAGGGAATAATACCGATTTTCTTACAGTAAACCTTTATTTTTTGGTATATAGTAAAGGCGAGTTTTGGTGCCATCACTGGGAATTCCCAAAGCAAGACGGGTCTTGATTGGTCGTTTTATTTTGGTTTTGTTTTTCGGGGAGAATCCCCAGGCTGTCGCTTAATCAGCACAGCCTCTATGTTGGAGTGGTTGAGAAACCTCCTCCCCCACCACTCACAGGGGAGCAGTACGGAAAGATGGAGCCGAAATACCATGAGGGTGGTCACTGCCAGAGTGTTTTACGTCCTCAGGGGGTTTTTAATGTCCCCCTTTATTTTAAATAATTCATTGGAGACGACAGCGCCATTTAACGTGGTCAACCACCCACGATGTAGTGAGCCGAGAAATTAATTCCTGGAAAAGTTACGACCTCTTACGGGGTTCGAACCTGCGACCGTTGGCACCAAGTGCCGGGTGCTTAACCACTAGGCCACCGGAGCTCACTATTTTATTTATTTTTGCTAGCCCCAGAGAGCTTAAATATAGAGAGGCGTTACTCTTGCCGCGCCATATTGAATTTTGAACCAGTGGCGCCTCCAGCGACCGGAGGTATTTCTCAGATAAACAAAAGCTCTCTGGTTGTCCACATGTGATCGTGTACATGTGTGCGATGGTTGAAATGAATTGCCAATACTAGTACTATATTTTACATGATCACATACTTTTTTATTAATAAACACTTTAATTGTGCACACATGAAATTGAGGGAAACGAAGCTCTGAAACTATAAATAAATAATTAAGTGATTTCACAGCCCAGTCACTTAATGAATTCATAGCCTACAATTTGCGATCACTTGACAGTTGGTTAAAGAATTTGATTTGATATGCATTTAAGTTATGAAGAGAAGTATACCAATTAAAGCACATGAGCTGAATATTCAAGTACTAATTCAGGTGCTGGTAATCCTTTTTTTGTATTAAGATATGAAATGGGCTGACAAAATTTCATGGGTTTGATGCTTTAAATAATTATTTAATTAATTTTATAATACCAATTTTCACCATTAATATTTATAAATATTAATTACCATCACAGCTGGCCCTAGCTGTCTCCTGTATAGGTCTCCTATCTGTTAATACCCCTTTCTTTGATTTCAGTGGAAGAATGCGGTGGATTTGGTACATCAAAAAATAGTTGGAATACCATTCCAGATAAGTTGTTTGGTTCATGAATTCCGTTTCAGTGAAATGCATATCATACATTCTACAATTAGTATTCAAGTAATTTAAATCTTTCCTCATCATATATCTGAACGACAACAATTAATAACCCATCTTTTACTTCTGTCAATAGAAAAAATAACAAAATGAATGTTTCTACCACTAGTTGAGGTATTTAATAATTAATTTCATAACATTTAAATTACAAATAGAAGTCCATATATATCAATAAGTAACAATTGTTTACGTTTAAAAATAAATATGGATACAGGTGATCATGTAAATACTCAGCTACTTATAATTATTGAATTAGGGAAAAATTATCTGATTATAGTAATGTAATTTTAGAAGTCCAATTATATTATTAACAATAACAAAGTAAAATATACCTCCCGCCCATAACATCTTCAGTTGCTCCAGTACATGTAACTGTAAGCTTATGTATATCTTACATACCTATTTTGTGATTAATAGGTTGATATTGTTCAATAAAATTTAATCAGATTTTGTCTGAAACAAATATAGATCTAGATAGATCCTGCTTGGGCCTACTGCTTGGGTCATGTCAAGTAGGGGCGTGTCTACTTCAAATTGTTATGCTTATTTTTTAAATATCCTTTATTTAACAAATCCAGAACATATCAAATTTTTACACTAGCTGTCATTTCCTTTCGGGGATGTCTTTATTTGTGCATACTTTTTCTGTTACTGCAACCGAAAGCGGCGCAGAATGAACCAGCTGCCATTAGGCGCCATGTTAACGAAGGGAGCTGTCCGTGACAATCTACCCCCGGCCGCTAGGGCCCTGGCGCTCCATGAATTCAAAATGGCGTCCCATGTTAAAACGCGAAGTAACACGTCTTGTTATAAATAGTCTTTGCTAGCCCACCATTCACTGAGGATATATTATTAGGCCTATATTATCATAATATATTTTTGTTGTTGTTATTATTATTATTATTATTATTATTATTATTATTATTATTATATGGTTTAGAATGTGTTGCTCTATGTAACGTCATTATAAAACAATTGGAAATATGCAAGGTTCTATTATGAAGAGAGTATGTGACATTACCGAGAAGATCATACCATCCGCAATTATGGAAAGCCTTTAATATTAATAAAGTTGACAGTGATATGAAAGGTCTAACAGTTCACTTAACATAATTTTCAAAACCAGTAAACCATCACGTGATTTATGTATTTATTATCTGTCAAAGTAGGTAGAAACTGAAGGACACTATTATTGGTCATATTGTTAAATTTGACCTTTGTCCTATTGAATGCGCGTTTTCTATATCTATGTGCCGTGTTGTTTTGACAGACGACAAGATGGCGGAGTGGAATGGCTCAAGCAGCTAATATACCATGATAATTGTTTAAGCCATGATCGAATGAACATATTTTACTGTTTTATTAACTAAAGCGATTTAATAATGTATATATATATATGTGTGTGTGTGTGTGTGTGTGTATGTGTGTGTGTGTGTGTATGTGTGTGTATGTGTATGTGTGTATGTGTGTGTATGTGTGTGTGTGTATGTGTGTGTGTGTGTGTGTGTGTGTGCGTATATATATATATATATATGTGTGTGTGTGTGTGTGTGTGTATGTATGTGTATGTGTGTATGTGTGTTTTAGGGTACATAGTAAGAGGCAACAGGCACAGAGCATCAACATATCTAAACATCCTTCGAAACCTACCTCCATAAATCTAAATACAACTATACATACATTAATCTAAATATTAAATGTTCAATACCTCCACATATTGATAAATGTGTGCGTATACCTAAGCATGTGTCTGGTCTACTCATCAGCCTGTGGGAACCAGCTAATTCGCTTTTCGTACGCCGACAAATATGTCACGCCCACAGGAAAGCGGCTACATGCAGGCTACGTACAAAAAGCGGAAGCACGTAAAAACACACCATTTGATACCACAGCTCGCAACAAACACGTGCGTGTGGTTCAATGGTGACTTGCTACATACATATCATAAACTATTTTGACACCACAGTTTACATTCAACAGTAATTTTCTGTGGTCCAAAAGAAACCTGTATATAAAGCATTTCGACACCTCAGATGCTGACCTCAGCTTTATTCTGGGTTCGAATAGCTGAATAAATCCTACCTATATGAACCGTGTGCGTGCGTGTGTGTGTGTGTGTGTGTGTGTGTGTGTGTGTGTGTGTGTGTGTGTGTGTGTGTGTGTGAACATGCGTTATGGTTTTACTTTTAGCTATGTACTGTTTTCCCACTTGTTCAAATAAAAACAATATGGTTTCTATTCGTATCGCATGAGATTATTTAGCTAAAATAAATGTAACAGCTTGCTTTATTTAAACCTATATATTTAGGATATATTAACCTATTGGTTTGAACTTTCCAGGGTTTAATGCTCGTCGCTTCTAGTCTTTTATCATCAGCTGGATCCAAATAGCAATCAGTGAACCATAATTTGTAATGAAGTAAAAACGCAGATATCATTGTTTGCAAAATCAACATTAAAACTCGGTGGAATTTGTTCGGGTTCACAAAATGACGTCATCGCGCTAGATTCAACCCCCCCCCCCCCCATTTTGGTCTTTTAATATTCATAATACCAGAAATAATACATATTAGTGCCAAATCAGGCTAACTCTTAATTACACTTACATACAGTCGTACAAACCGAATTCAGAACCTCTGCCCATCAGTTTTAATTATTTTTAGTGTGAGTATCCCCATTTATCATTTGCAGGAAAAACATGTGAAATAAATTATTTTGTTTATAGTGTAACATAAATTAGTAAAAATGACTACTGGAGTATGAATCGCATTCTTGTGTAGGTCTGACCTCAAGTACTGCCTTGAAAATTACAACTGAGTAGAATATATATCAGTATTGAATAGTGGTGTCACATTGAGTAGTGGCTACATTGCCACAGTTTGATTGGCATAAGTTAATTGTCGACATAATTATGGATCAGGACAATTCCAATTATGGAGTCTATCTTGTAAGTTGATGAACAAATCTTTACATGAAATTTCTATAATAAAGAGGTTTTTAACGACCTTTAATTCTCTAGTTGAAAGATTACGGAATTTGAATTGAAAAAAGTATAGCAAAATAAACTCAGCGAACGTAGATACTTTTGATAACGAAATATGTATCTATACATAAATAAAAATTTGGGACATTTATTTACAAACCCAGTTCGAGTTCGGTTCGAAATGGAAACTATATCTCTCTGAAACCAAAATCATTTTGAATAAACCAAACAAAATCACGAAAGTGACCAGTCATGGATCGACTTAACACGAATTGTGTTTATGGAAACCTGAAGGTGACAAATATATCAAAAGATACATTTGTTAACTTCATTAAAAAGGGCATTAAATATAGAAGAAACAGTATATTTCCCTTTTTCCTATTTCTTTCCTTTTAGTACATATTTTTCTTAATTTATTTCTGTTTGGTGAATTCACAAACGTGCAATATTATTAGCACAAAGAAATATGACGTGTTATTGATGGCCACTGGTCGACAAACAAATTTAAACTTGTTAAATTGACATTTTAAAGAAACTATTACACACAGCTGCTTAATTGGTTTTTGCTTCTGATATGCGGATTGTACACCTAAGAAATGTCCAGGTAGTTAAATGATAAAACAACATTTTTAGGCTTGCCTTATTTTACCTGGGTCGTGGTGTTCACCTTTCTAGATCTAGCTCACCTTTGATAACGAACGGCATCACACCTGTTGCCGGTTTATGAAGAACCATGATTTCTGTGGCTGCTCTCTGCTGATCCATTCCAACAAATAATTACCACCGGATGACGTAGTTGGAGTTTTCAAAGGGACGAAGCCGATGGGAAAAGAAGTATGTCATTAGTGTTATTGGACGAGTTGGTCAGAGGGCAACACTAACATGGGTACGGTCTAACCCGTCCCAAGTATTATGGCGGCTCACATATGGCCTCGAGTCAGAGCGAAATCTCGGGGAATGACGACGATTTTCTTGACTTAAGCTTTTTCTGTGACGGAGGTAGAATGGATCAACGCCATGCTATTGGAGGAATTAATATCGAAAGGAAGTTTGTCGTTGATGGCTTTTAAGTTTTTTGTTGTGTTTTATTTTGGCCTGGCATAGTACTACAGCATAATAACACGACAGGGCTGGGGGTAATTAATTGAGAGCTTTAGGCACCGGTTTAGTTTTAAGCAGTGTCTCTGTATGTTCTTATATCCCCGGAGTTTTTGGTTACAGTACACACACGCGTACGCACGCACGCACGCACACACGCACACACACACACATACACACACACACACACACACACACACAGCGATATATATATATATATATATATATATATATGCCCCCAGTCATGATATGATCCAACAAAAGAAATAGTTTTCATTCCGGTGAGACAGGTTATAGTCTATCCTGCACTTAGTCCATTGAGATAGAATTTGTATAGTTTGAACATTGCTAATTATATGGTTCTGAAGATATTGAGTTGGTAGACAATAAATTATATCAAATCCAGATTCTGACTTAACCTGCCAACAATAGGTTTATTTTTAGCTTTATTAGACAAGCTTTCTCCATGAATTATTTCATATTTATATTAAATTATAAAAGTTATCGGGTTAAATGGGGTATTTCGGCTCCATCTTTACGTACTGCTCCCCTGTGAGTGGTGGGGGAGGAGGTTTCTCAACCACTCTAACATAGAGGCTGTGCTGATTAAGCGACAGCCTGGGGATTCTCCCCGAACAACAAAACCATATGATCCAACAAAAAAGACAAAACATAATGTTTTCAGATTTCCGTGATTATATTACGAGAACAGGTTATATGTCTATGCTTGCTATCCATTTTGTTCTTAGAGTATAGAGAATGAAATTGTATAGTTTGAACATTGCTAATTATCATGGTTCTGAAGATATTGAGTTGGTAGAACAATAAATTGAACTTGATCAAATCCAGATTCTGACTTAACCTGCCAACAATAGGTTTATTTGTTAGCTTTATTAGACACAGCTTTCAGTCCTGAAAGTTTCATGTCTCTATTTCAATTAGTTAAAAAGTTATCAGGGTTCAAATAGGGCTAAACTTAAGAGCGATTTCGAAAGCAGCATAATTAGAGGTATCAGGTCAAAGTGGTGTATTTTGTTAGTGATAGCTAAAAATTGCGCCAGGCCTCATCGTATACGTGGTAGGTGATATACAAAAAATATTAATACAATCTGAAATGGTCAGATGGGAAGCATTGGTTGATTTTATATGGATTGACCCATATATATATATATATATATATATATATATATATATATATATGATCGTTTCGTTAATGTCATCATTGGCAGCAAATCTAATTATAAACCTAAACAGCAGAACAATAAATTCTCATTCCTGGCTTAATCTCAGCATTGTTGACATTACAGTTTTGACTGGTCTACTAATTTAGACACACCCGATACCCAGTTGCGCAGCTTCAGATCGGCACAAGCGCTGGTTATTTGAACTTGGGGCTGTTTTTCTGTGGCTTCCCAGCAACGCCAATGTTTTCGGCGGAAAGTTGCTAACATTCAACGGTTCATCGCGCTAAATTCATGTGTTTGGACACTTTCAGCTGTTGCAGTGTCGCAGCAAAAACTATTTATGATAGGAACGGCGCCAGTCCGGCAATGCGGTTTTATCGTATCACTCTCTCGTGTACCCTACAAATGGTTGAACGAGTGACCGCTGATGACAGAGGATAATGTGATAGCGCGGTGGATTAAACTCATCATCAATTTTTAGAACTGAATCACGATAATCACGTGACACGAGTTAATCCATTGCACTGCTATGTGTTAAAAACAGCACAATATCTACTTTTTAGAATTTACTCGATAAAAAAGACGCCACGAACAAGCACGTCGTCGTCTCAGATTCAAGGTGACTAGAGAGTGTAATATGATAAGCTTGACATTTAACTATCATGCTTTTCATTAAGACTACTTCAAGTTACATATTCCATAATTCAACCCATAAAATATTAATATCTGCGTGGGCAGGCACTCTGTAAATGTTTACGTCCTAAATAAATTTTCTTGAATATATATATATATATATATATATAGTCATATATATAGTCATATATATAGTCATATATATGGAAGCGCCACCTACCATTAAGCGCCACATTTCGAAAGTCCCGATGCAAGTGCCATTCAAACTGACCTCTCTAAAGCCGCCACCTGCCCGACGCAGCCAAACGCCATAGTCTCAAGGTCCCCGGCTAACAATAGTATCTGTCAAGTAACCGCCAGTTGCAAAAATTTGATTGAGGATTTATTAGTATGATTGAGCCCTGATTGTCATTGACCGAACATCACCAACATATTGACCAATGATAGCTCTTCCCCAGTTATGTCTCGGACGGCGTGTATAACGTTTTGTGCTGACGGTGTCTTTAGTGGGCAGTGCTATTTTCATTGTTATGTAATTGTTATGTGATTTTAATACACCTTGATTAAAGGTAATTGTTACTTGAGCAGCTCTTGTTAGAGATGTGCAAACTTAAAACTGATAAAGAAGATATTTTACAATCTCTACAAATATTTTGGATATAAATTGTCAGCAAATTTCTTCATTAATCGCATTATACTTTTGATATTCCAACGTGAGCTCTATTTCTGACATATTAAACATTGTGATTTTAAGAAATGACAATCCTCCGTGTTGATTCCAAGATGTTTCGTAGATCTCGCAAAATCATAACTTTAGAACAAAAAGTGAAGGTTCTGGAGATGTATGATAAAATATCAATTCTCGCACAGTTGGAGAGGCATTTGATGTGAGCAAGGACCAAATACAGAAACTCGTCAAGCTCAAAGCTGATGTATTGGAGGAATATAGTGGAAATGCACCCAGTTATAGTCGACGTATTCGCCGTAAAACTGGCAATGACGAAATCAACAAACTGACATGGAGGTGGTTTCACCTCCATCACTTGTCAGAGCACAATAATGCATTCAGGAATTAAGAACGCTTCCTGGATCGCATCATGGACCTACAGGATGTGAGTTTCACAATAAGAATGAATTCGTCACTGAAGCAAACCGATTTTTTAATATAATTATATATATATATATATATATATATATATATATATATATATATATATATATATATATATAATATACATAATATAATTCCACCTTTAATTAAGTGCCTGGGGTTCCACCTGTCTGGAAGCTCCACCTGTCTGTAAACGCCACTTTCAGCAAATCCCCACATGTGGCGTTAAGAGCAGGCTTGACTATATATATATATATATATATATATATATATATATATATATATATATATATGGATACAGCGCCTTTGAATGGCTCCTGCTAGTAAGGGTGCTTTATTAAATATACATTATATATATTCAAAGGCGCTGTACAAATAATATGTAATATAATAATACCCCAAATAATATGTCTGTAAAAACCCTGTAAGTGATTTAAAAGATAATAATTATATCTGTGAAGGCGACTTTGAACAGGTGTGTTTTTATAACAGATTTAAAATTTTCAAGAGACGACGCATTTCTAATATCTGCCGGCAACCTATTCCACAAAGTGAAGGCTGCTACACTAAACGCACAATCACCATATGATTTGAGCTGAGACACTGGCACCTGCAATAGTATCTGACTGGATGACCTGAGTTTTCGGGATGACTTTTCAATGGAAACCAGTTCACACAGGTATTCTGGCGCCATATCATTGATAGATTTATAAGTTATTAATAAAATCTTGAAATTGATACGCTGTCTAACAGGTAGCCAATGTAGTTTTTGAAGAATTGGGGTGATATGATCATATTTACTAGTATTTGTTACAATGCGAGCTGCACTATTCTGAATTCGCTGAAGGCGATTAATGTTATAATCAGATATGCCATATAACAGGGAGTTACAATAGTCTATACGAGATGTAACAAAGGCATGAACTACAGTTACAAGTGATTCTTGTGTCAAGGATGCTTTTAAACAGTGGACGTTCTTAAGATGGTAGTAGGCAGCTCGGCATACTGATGTGACATGTTCATACATGTTAATACATTGGTCAAAAATAACCCCTAGATTTTTTACTGACCCATTAGGGGTAATCGAAGATGCACCCATCTGTAATGCTGGTGTCTTTAGGGATTTAACACAATGTGGTGATGCCAAATATAAAATATTTGTTTTATTATCATTTAGTTTTAGAAGATTTTGAGTCATCCATAGCCGAATATCAGCAATACGATGTTTTAATTTGTGTTCAAGGAAGAGGATAAATTTAACTCATGGGTATACATTGTGAAAACCAGAGTACCAAGAACTGAACCCTGTGGTACACCAGATAACAAAAACTGAACGTCAGATAAAATACCATGAACAGACACTCTCTGGGAGCATCCTTCCAGATAGGATTGAAACCATTCAAGTACTTTACCTGACAGACCAAACATGTCTTTTAACCTAGAGAAAAGTACATTATGGTCAACTGTATCAAATGCAAAGCCAGACAAACAAGTATTATATTATATATATATATATATATATATATATATATATATATACTATTAATTCTGTTTGAAATAATATCTACTTGAACATCATCAATGCGATTTTCATCATCATCGCCATAATAATAATCATCATATAACACGAAAAAACTAAAAATGCGACAGATATTATTTCATTCAATATCAAGTGAACTAATTAATTCTTCTTTCATCAGCCCTGAGACGACATGTCCTCTAAAGGCTGATCTAGTATCGGCCTAAATAAACAGATTTGATGATATTAGCGCATGCCGGCACAATATCTCATCATATAGAATACACCAAGAGTGGCGTGGTTTAAAGTAGAAAGATGTCCGTCGATTTCAAAAGAAACCTTAAACATTTTAGCTTCATTCCCAATGCGAGCTTCGACTAATAATTAACTCCGTTAAATCCTTTCGGTGAGGCTTAGCTTGTAAAATGTAAACAGTTTTATTTCAGAGAGCTGTAAGTTTGGATATTTGGTGTTTTGCGGCCATTTTTGTGCACTAAATGGCCTGAGCGACCTCCAGAGGCGAAGGGAAAGATGAAACACTCTCCAGACACGCGCATGCCGAGATTTGAACTAAGTTAGTTCAGACCTGTGGTCAAGCGCTTTACCATTTTGTTCGCCATCAAACTTAAGACTACGGGCTGAAGCATATTGGACATTTGATTTACAGAATTATTAATTTACTGAGTGGTTGAGCTAATACGAGAGACTAAGTGAGATGATGATGATGATGATTGATATTTTACGGCCATTTCTGTGCACATGCTAGGCTAAACGGACCGAGAGACCTCCAGAGGTAAAGAAACGAAGTCAAAGATGAAACAGCCTTCAGATATACCCACGCCGAAATTCGAACTCAGGTGGTAGTGATCTGTGGTTGAACGCGCTACCAACTAGACCACGGGGCACCCTAGACTAAGTGAGAGACTAAGTTATATGGTTGAATGGTTTTGTGAGTGATTGAATGCGGAGTGAAACCAAGAGGTGAAAGTGATGGAATGAGTGAAAAGGTTTACTCATTCGTCTTTAGTTCGTTCGTTTGCTCTATCACCGAATTAATCACTCACTGACTGACTGACTGACGCTTCGTCCTTAAATTAGAATGTTACTAATTTTTGTTACGCTATTATTTCAAATGAAATACACACACTAACGAGCAAACTAATCGGCACCATTGCCTTCCCTGACAGTAACTAAATGTTGTTGTTTTTTCCAGTTTGTTGAAGCAGGTTCATCCCACCCGTCGCCATATAATCCACTAAATGTAAACATGTTCAGCGCTATACATCTTAATGGTGATCTGTATCGATGTCTGTTATCCCCGAAGATATGCAATACGTTATGATATATACTCCGTAGCGTTTTGATGGACTAAAATATTTCAGCTGTCCGCGGTCGAGAAGACGTTGCTATGTCCTTTCATATAAACCCGGCGGAGATAAATTACCCTGACATTTCGTCGTGGATGGATAATTGCAGTGTTGTCATCGTATTGGAGGATCTGCTCGTCGGTCTTTGAAGCACTGTTCCAGCGTATTGCGATGATGGCGCAACAAAGGAAATATAGTGTTACAGGATGTGCGAAGTTTTCTTCATTTGTTTTGTTGTTCGGCGAGAATCCGCGGACTGTCGCTTATTCAGCACAGCCTCTATGTTGGAGTGGTTGAGGATCTCCTCCCCCGTCACTCACAGGGGAGCAGTACGGGAAGATAGACCCAAAATACTGCCAGAGTGTTTTGATGTCCTCAGGGTTTTTTTAACGTCTCCCCTTTATTTTAAATAATTCAGTGGAGACGGCAGCGCCAGTTAACGTGGTCAACCACCAACGATGTTTTGAGCCGAGAAATTAATCTCTGGAAAAGTTTCGAACTCTTACGGGGTTCGAACCTGTGACCGTTGGCCACCGGAGCTCTTCATTCTCTCGAGGATCTTTAATATAATACGTGTCTTGGAATAGCACTTGCCTGTCCAACATCTAAATGGAATGGGGGGGGGGACGCGTTTGTTTGGCACCTTTGTCTTGGTGGGGCAAATAATGTAAATGAAGAAAGACCCCCCCCCCCCGTCTATCATGATATACCCGACTGGGCAGATAGGTCAGACTTAAAACGCCAATACCATCATCATCATCATCATCATCATGATCATCAACACTGAGCTCCGGTGGCCCAGCGGTTAAGCACCCGGCACTTGGTGGCAACGGTCACAGGTTCGAACCTCGCAAGAGGTCAAGAAACTTTTCCAGGGATTAATTTCTCGGCTGACAACATCGTGGGTGGTTGACCACGTTAAATAGCGCTGCCGTCTCCACTGAATTATTTAAAATAAAGGGGGACGTTAATCCCCACCCCCCACCCCCCACCCCCCGAGGATGTAAAACACTCCGACAGGGACCACCCTCAGAGTATTTCGGCTCCATCTTTCCGTACTTCTCCCCTGTGAGTGGTGGGGGAGGCGCTTTCTCAACCACTCCAACATAGAGGCTGTGCTGAATAAGCGACAGTCCGGGGATTCTCCCCGAACAACAAAACCAAACCATTATCAACATCATCATCATTATCGTCGTCGTCACTAACAGTAACAAGAACAATCAAATCGATAGCAGACAACGATATTAGTGACGAAAGGAATACAATTCGGATAAATAAGACAGCTATTGTTTTGATGACGTCAGTAACTTTATTACTAATTCTTGCCATCGCGTCTGCAAATCAACGACAGAAGTTATTAAAACCCTCTGCTCTTCGACTTACTCTCGAAGCGAACGTGATCACGATGTCTACTACACCTTCTTCTGCAAATTATTATAATTAGTGAATGAAGTTACTCTAACACGCGGATGTTGTGACTGTCTCTAAATGTATCAGTCGAAATAACTAACGATAAGTGGGTCTCCGACAGCGCATTGGATAGAGCGCTGGGCTAGAAACCTCCAGGTCATGCGTTCGGATCTAACTCTTACCCGTGCTTGTGGGACGTTTCCTTTGGGAAGTCGTTCCTCGGTGATATGTTCCAGATGTCACCAGCGTCGAGGTTGAACAAACCATTTACAGCCCATCGTAGAGAGGACCAGCCAACTGCTTGATAATGGTAGCCTTAGAGAAGTACAGTACGTAATATAGATAACACGTTGTTGACAGTTTTAGAAATTTCTGCATTCATACCGTCTCGAATTTGAAGAAAGGAAAAAAAAAAACAATCTGACGTCGTTTCACGTATGCTAATGCATTTAAATGGTGTTAATAAGACCTATTAATATTGCTTTCTAGGACACACACACACACACACACACAAAACCAAGCACATGATGTATAGATAACAGCGTCATTTATGATCAGCGTCCATCTGATGTCTTTCAATGATGGCATGACATCTGATGTAGGAAGATTCAGTTTCGGAAATCGTACACGTTGTCGATTGTTAGCAGTTCCTTCTCTTAGTACCTATAAGGCTTTCTATCTTAATGGCCTGATATCTATGCTAAAGTAGATAACCAATGGTTGACAAGTTCTAAGACGTGTCGATATATTAAGAACTGTACCTAGTAAGACGAATGTCGATCAAGATGAGTCACATCTGTCACTGACCAAATAAGACTAATTATCATATTTATTCGTCATCCGACTTACTGCCGCAACAAAAGGACTCCCAAAACGTCAAATATTTGCGTTCGTATGGTAAATAATGAGAATACCGTTTTAATGACGTCTCAAGTACCCGTACGCCCGCTTTGATGACGTTGTGATAATTGATACGTTTATTAATTGTTTCCCGTGTGATGAAATAGCGAACGCCAGGCTGTAAATATGTCGGATGTTTTTGTGTGCGAGCTGCAAGGAATCACAATACGGAAGGCTAGTTTAATGTTATCACATCACCATTGGAAAGGAAAACAGAAAACTAGTTTTCGACTTTAATTAAAACAATTTATTTTGCCGTTTTATTTTAATTTATTGCATCGCGTAGCTGCTTTTCACACGACCACCATATTGATTATGTGCGGATTATTATTATTAAGAAGAAGAAAAAAAACTACCTCACCAGCTCGCGACACTGCTTAAATCTTCACCTAATAACGAGATATGTTTGTTATTTTAATGTCTACATATTATCCAATGTATTGGTAGAACATTCACAGACTGTGGTGATCCGGATCACACACACACAGAGAGGTTTACAAACCAGTCAACAGTTTAAAATTGCACAACAAGCTTTATTGCATAAGCATATTGAATCTCATCACCATGGGAACCTTTCACCAGAGAAACACCAAGGAAATGTTCTAATAAACAACAACAACAACAACAACGACGACAACAGAACATCAAGAACAATACAAAATGAAAGAAAGACGGCATGAACATACATTATAATTATAATAAGAAATATAATTATACAGGGAAATATATAGCATCTGACTAGCGTTAAGTATTACATCATTAAAGCATTCTAGTGTTGGAGAATTGGACAGGCACAGACGACGAACATATGAAATGCACATCAATATAACAATGCCGGATATTAAACATCGTAGACACAATCTCGCGGAATTTGTCAGTTGAACACAATAAATATATTCTCTTTCTTTCCAGACACAAAAACCGGTCAGACGTCTAACAATAACTCAGTACTGGCCACGCTGAGGGTGTATATAATCACAGAGCAACAGAGCACAATTGCACATCGAATCATACCAGAGGAGGCAGCACCCACTGTTAAAACATTCGGAATCTGGATGCCAATTTCAATGATCATTCCCTAGTGTGTGGCTGGTGATATCTACTAGGTATCTAGGGCGTGTGTATGTGTAGTAGGGAGGTGGTGGGAGCGGAGTATTGTATCACGAGTATACTGGACTAATGGATTAATACAGACTGAACTTGGTGAGAAATCGAACTTGGTGAGAGACTGAATGCGGCAGAGCCAAGCATTAGGGGTATCAGATGTCAGAAGTCAAGGTCGAGACAACGGCTACGTTTACGGTATGTTGTCGTTATCTTGCGCGGCCTCTACCACGGCCGTCCCTACCACCTCGTCTACCGCCTCCTTGATAGTTACCACCACGGCCTCCACCGTAACCATCACCGCCCCCCTGGTAACCACCACCACCACTCCCTTGGTAACCACCACTTCCCTGGTAACCACCTCGACCTCCGCCGCCACCCTGGTAACTACCGACATTGTTTGGCTGATAACTACCACCAAAGCCACGTCCGTCTTGTTGGTATCCACCCTGCTGATATCCTGCATGGCCATAGGCTGCCTGCTGATATCCAGCCTGCGGCCCCCCAAAGAATCCGGCCGCTGAATTATCGCTGTTCTGATCCTTGGCGTACACCTGCGTATTGTGACCCCAGTTTGTGTGCTGCTGCTGTTGTTGTGGTTGTTGATGATGTTGTTGTTGGCTGTACACTTGACCACTGCGTGGACGTTCGCCGCCATGACCACCGCGATTGGTATAATCACCACGACTACCTCGGCCACTGCCTGCAAAGCAAATGTATGTACATCTAGTCATTAGGATTTACCTCTCACAGCCAGTGGATCTAACCACAATACCTCCATGCATACCTTTCACATGGTTTTAGATTACAAATACAGGCGGACACGCGCAGGGATGTGACAGGACCCTAGAAATAAACCACTAGAATATTTGCACAGGTGATCAAATACATTGCAAAACTAATTTTTCACTTAAAAACCCAGAAATCTGTGAAAATTCAGATTATTCATTACTAGGAACTCTTCAATCAACACAAAAAGTAGTCTCAATGTCTTCTATTTATGATTTAAATTAGCACATCTACAGTTTAACTACCAAGCACGTAATGAATACTCTTATATAGACACATTTGGTAATTTGAAAATTTCCTTTTAACGCTGATATTTATAAATACTCAGTAAAATTCTTGCGCTTATGCAGCACCACTACTTTAGTATTCTTTACTGTTAAAAATGCACGCAGTTGATTGTCAAACAACAGCACCCGTCCAACAATGGTATAGAAATATAGCCTTAACTTTAATAAACATTTGCAGCTTTTTGTAGTAGAACGAGTTCATTATTTAGCTTAACCACTGACTTCACACTGAACACATGATTATGGGACTGTTCTATAGAGAATTGAGAAGATCAGGCAAAAGCTTTTTATTAACTGACAGGTGAAGGATCCTCAAAACACAGGTAACAGAGGAATTCAAATCTACCTTTTTTTCTAACAAACCCAAAACAACAAATACTCTACAAGTTACTTTATTTTATGGTATAATTATGAGTTGCTGACTCACTATGTCAGTTCTTCATGCTAAGTGTGTTCAATGTGGAGTATAGTTCAATGTGAAGTATGACTAATCTAAACTGCTGGAATCTTTAACATCAACTGTATATTTCAAAAAAATCTGTATACTGAAACATTTTATTAAAAATGGACACCAGAGAGTCATATACAAAAAAATCACAAGAACAAGTAACTGAGGAGTAATTGTTTTATTCCACTTCGCTAAACATTTAGCATAATGTTCAAAATTATGGTGACAGAAGATCTGATCATTACTGAGAGGATAAATCAGCAGATTTGAGGGCGAATGCCAAAATTTGGAGTAATGAATGGGTGCAATTTTTTAGATAAGGAAAGAATGAATTACGACAAAGAGAAAAGTAGGGGAATGTAATTTATTTCCATCACAGTTTCCATGTTTGACCGTTATAAAGTCAGCTACTAATTGGAACAGGTCAATCTAAACATCTAGGTGAAATAAGAACTGGTTCAGCTTCCTGCATGGCAACAATTTATATTCTGCTTTTCATAGCTAAAAGGAGAAGCAAAGAATTACATTTTGGTATTACTATTTCAGCAGATGATGATGATGATAAAGATCTCTAAAGCCTGCATGGATTTTATCTTTTGTAAGCCATCTACAGAAACAGTCAATCAGTTTTACTAATAGGATAAGTTATTTAATTATACGTACTTATTGAATTCATTAATCATTGATAACGTGCCCTCTTTTTGCTCTGCCAAAATGAACCGCCCCCTCGCTTACCACGGTGACCACCCGACCAACCTAATAAAACATGGTAATGCGAAGACATGTTACACTCTGCATACACTAAAATATATGCTTAGGATAATTAAAACATAGCATGAGATAAAGGTTTATTAATGACGTGATTTATGTATTTTTCTAGTCTGGTATCCAGACATATTTAATGATGCAAACAATGTCTCGAGGTGTACAACTGTTAAAATACTCTGTTGACGCAATCCAATCATCTAAATCATGGACTTCCGGGATCCGGAATGTGGAACAGCACATCAATGGACCATTTACCAGTGAAAAAGGCCAAAAACCCAATAGCACTACTATATGGTTAACGCGATCTTTTCACAGAATTATAACAACTTTTTTAGAAAGCCAAACTGTTAATTTATCTAACTTACATAAAAGACTATTTAGTAATTATAGATTTGTTGTTACCATGAAATTTTCACTCACCTTGTCGTTGTTGTTGTGGCTGTTGTCGCTGCATAAAGGAAGGCATTTCCGGTGGTGGAATTTCATGCTCATAAGCTCTTCCACCTCGATCTGGAACCTGAACAGACCAAGAACACAACGTACTCAAACTTCACAGGAAAGCAATTTGTTGAATTGTGTACGCAGTGGTTTTGTAAACAGTGAAACACGAAAGCTTCTTAAATATCTTGTTTTAAGAATGTCTGCATAAGACATTTAGCTATTTTCTTTTGCTCGGGATGCTAATTATCAGAGCACGGTCCAAGTCTTAGAATACATTATTCGTTCCCCAAGGCAATGTTTGTTTATTTCGTCACAATTACTATTATGGAACCGCATCAGGTTATCTACTTCATGGAAGAAGCGACTTTCAATACCTTGCCAATGAGAACTCTGTTCAGTTCAGTTTTAGTCTTTTCTCTTGCCATGCCACTGCTCGTCTTCTCAATACACAAGAGATCTGAAACAACAGCGACAATGTTGGTTTACTTTTAACACATCTCTAGAACTGACCCAAACCACAGCAATTGGTCAGTCATGCATAAGTCTGGATCAGATCCTCATTGGAGACTGGCCAATTGTTTTAGATATTCATCATCTTTCAAAGATTAACTGATTAGCAAAATGTAAACATCAATACCAGAAAACAATCAGTGAAACGAGTGAATACATTTTGGGTACAATCATTACAGCCCATATTAAATTAAAATAGTCATATATATATATACACTTTACCATGCCTTAGTGTAAAATTTGAATAAACATCAAATTTCAATAGCAATTACTGAATTAGTTAAAGCAAATATCATACATAAAAAAACAAGTCAGTACCTTCTCTAGCAGCAAGGAGATGGGCAGTGTCTGTTTCCACTTTTGAATTGAGAGTTCTTCGCACTGGTTGATACAAAGCCACCAGTTTGTCTTCTTGACCCTGTGACAACAATATGAGCATAGTACAACAATATGAGCATAGGACAACAATATGAGCATAGTACAACACTATGAGCATAGGACAACAATATGAGCATAGGACAACAATATGAGCATAGTATAACAATATGAGTATAGTATCATATTTCTGAAATCATCTTTTAAATTTTGATATATCTGGGATACAACTGTATGCCCAAACTCGTAGTTTTAGACAGAAACATTAATGATCTAAGCAGCTGATTAATACAAACCTTGGCTCGATCCGACCAGTTGAAAGACTGTATCGTGACATCAAGACGTTTGAGCAACATTTCACGCCGACATTCATATTCCTGTCTCATGGCTGAATTGATGAAGTTTACTTTCTCCCACTGTTTGTCAGAAAGTCGAGCTTTTAACAGTGGCTTGCTCATATGAGCAGCCTGAACAGAGTTCAGTATTTCCTTTACCTGAAATATTAACAGGATTTATTAATTGAAATTTATGATACACACATGCATATGTGCATGCACACGCATGCACAGACACACACACACACACACACAGACAGAAAGACACAGACAATATCTCTTGGAAAGAAATAAGTACCGTAGGTCCCGGCCATTACGCTGAGATTTTGTGTCAACATTTTGACCCTTATTTTGGGGGGTTGGCTTAATGGCCGGTGCTACTTCAGTGCCAAGAAATCCAGTCATCTGGAGAAATCATTTCAGTGTGTTAGCAGCCGTCTAGACACTAGACTAGTCTTTATCTAGATGCCAACAGACATCAATCGTCATTTTGATTTAAACTCGTGCAGTCATGGAGTGAAAATAGAAGTGAAACAGGTTGATGATAATTATACATGGCTTTATAACAAAAATCAATATTTATATGTAGAATTATCTGATTTTTGTAATTATGGATAAATATTGTAAGACTCAGTTCTGCATTTCGCAACTTTCAATTCAGAGGCAGCATTGGACAACTCGTACCCAAGAACGTCGTATCTCATTTGTTTGGCGGCATAGACATGCCATATACATATTTTGTCTGGGCATATTTATACTAATAACAGGATAATTACTGATTAATTAATTTATTTTCAATAGAGTTAGTTACTAACTGACAGCACATACTGGTAATTTACATTGTCTCGGTTATTGCAGCATTAGTGACAAAAACGTACCATCAAAGACTCAGTAGTAATTGACAAAATGTCTAATTATTTCTAAGTAACCGACTTCATCTGCGGTTCATTGAATGTTTAATCACGCCATTAATTTAAGTTTGAGGTCCAACCTATGCGCTAACAGTTTGTGCAAATGATTGTTATAATTTGCCTTGATCTATTGAAAGTATACAAAACACATTGGAACGAATTATGAAAACAAAACTATTTCCTGCATTCAAAAGGTCATCTGGAAATACTGCAAGGAAAAGATCCGAATTTTAGGTTGGCTTAATGGACGGTACAACCATAAATCGTGATATTTTTTAAAGTCTAAAAGCCTGTTTCGGTTCAATGGCCAGGACCTATGGTAATAAACAGCATGTAAGAGAGAAACAACATGTAACTTGTATAATAATCATACCTTACTTTCCACTTTACTGAACAGCTGAAATGTTGTGATGCCTGGTGGTGGCTTGGGAAAACAAAGCGCTATTAGCATACCCTTCATATACCGAGCAATCTCACTCTCATTCTGTGTAAACAAGTAGAAACCATTAAACATAACTAGGACAGTGAATTGGTGAACATTAATATATTATACAAAACAGAATGAACAGGTTACACAGATGAACATAGAACAGTTAATAGATAAATATTGTACACAGAAAATATCAATATCATCATCACAGCTCTACTGTTTTGTTAGTTGTGCTATAAGACATGGTATATTCATGTAAGAAAAGACTCTCTGTGACACACACACACACACACACACACACACACACACACCAAACTGTAAATATTTTACAAGGCACATCACAGAATAATGAAAATTAGTGGTGGAACAGTTTTGACCCAAAGTGAAGCTGACTTTTGCTTCCAATATTAAATTAATATTTCTGAATTGTTTTTGACAATACAAAATGCAAGAAGTCTTCGTTAATATTTTTAATGAGGGTACAAATATAAACAGGTCTGTATGAATGTCATTTGTGGGTCTGCATAATAGCATAATATAGTACAAGGGAAAACAGGTCATGAATAACTTACTGATTTGATACAAATAACATTCACTATACAAAAATATCCCTGAAAATAGTCTAACAAAGTGGTGCAATCTAGGACTGAAATTTATTAAATAATTATTTTAACCAAAAAGAACATTTCACTTTGTGCTAGTATTTGTCTTGAAATAATCTTCTATTTGTGACCAATTAGCTTTTTTGTGTGATATGCTTGATGTTGGAGAAATGTACTTCAAAACTTTTGTTGTTGGGGCAGATGTGACAGGATTTGTATTACACTTTTTCCTTTCCCATGGATTGTTGCAACTAGGAATTAAAATAATGGTGACAATGGCTCTTCTCAATAATTTTGTTATTTTGCTGGGATATTTGACCTACCAAAACTGCAAAAAGCCAAAAGTTTAAAATCTGGATGCAGAGACAGCCTACTGGTATTGCATATGATATATATATATATATATATATATATATATATATATATGAGAGAGATAGACATTTGTAATAAAATGTATCTTGAAATTATTTCTTTATTATCATGAAATGATCAGCCTTTTCATGCATGCATGGCAGATGTGAACAGTTTGGGAATGTTATGATTGACCCTGATTAAAAAGTACTCTAGCATTGCTTTATAATGGGATACATTTATTGACTATCATCTGACAATATTGATAAAAACAATATCATTCTTATCTTGAAGCTTGTTATTGGCATAAGAAAAAAGCCCCCTCATTTTCAATTCATTCCATTTTTGTATGGCTTCATCAAAACCAAACTTGTCCATTGTAGGAATTTCAACTTATCAGTATAGTCATGGGTATCTGATTTTAGTCTATTTCATTATCATGTTTATGTTATGCCTATGGCATAGCTCATGCCATAATAATAATAGATTGACTTTTGTATAGAGCATTTCCAGAATTGCTCAAAAGTGCTTATAGCACCATAGAGATATACTTCAGCATGGTGTGGGGGGTTACCTAAGTTAAAGCCACAAATTTGTTGTGACTCTGCTATTTATAGAATCATGATTCAATGGGAGCCACATTTTTCTTAAGACAACACTAGTTGTAATTATTCTAGTCTAAACTATTATTGATAAGAGCTTCAGCAGAAGTGTGATTTGTGCACATCAACACATCAATGTTTATGACACTGCCTCAAGTCAACTACCACCGCAAACTATGACCAAGAACATCTGAAATGAGTCTGAACTAATCACAACAATGTTAAAAGGTTTCTTCGTTATTAATTGGCCAATCGCATTCTTCCTTCTATAAAAAGAATTCTAAACAACAGTATGTGGATAATTAGTATTTGGCCCATGATGTTACCAGTTTGATAAAACGTCCAGCAAAAAAAGATGGCACGGCCTTGGCTGTAACACTGCCTTTGTGCATGGTTTGCTATTTTAGCAGACTAAGTGTTATAAATTTAATTCAGGAATCCTTTCGGATGGAACTTCAAACGTGTAAACTAATGTTTTTATATTTTGCACGAATGCACATTTTCGTCAATGATTGGAACAGGAAATGAATCTTATAAAAACAGAGAAATCTGGGCCTTCTTGGAATAATTAATAGTAAAATCTGCTAAAGAAACCGAAACTCCAAGCAGATTTAAAGAGATTTAATATTCACCCCTTGGACTACGTTATTTTCAACAGGTAGGACAACTCCTTAGCAACAATCCAAAAAAATGTAGGCTTTAATAACTGACAGCATCCTTCAGAATTCCCTGGTGTTGTTCGGTACTGCTTGGTTGTCTATCATCATGATTATCATGGCAACTCTATCTGGATAGCCAGATTAATTAAAAACGAAACCAGCCAGTACTGTTTTCATTTGCCCTCCAGCAGCCTTTATTTCATGATAATGTTGGAAAGGTAGGTTGAGCGAGATGTGCAATCACCCTTCAAACAGCAATATTTACCTGTTGCTAATGAGGTTGTTCTGTTAATAGTGGCTGACAAATGTTTGTTTTGAGTTCTGGGATGTAGCTTCAACATCTTAGATTCCATTTTTATTACATAATTTGTATTACCTAACCACAGCATGATTTTCTCACCAAATTTACACTGAACAAAAATTGTTCTGTTTTAAAATGGAAAAGTTTCACCCCTGTACATATTATTCCCTTGTCAACAAATCTGTTTAGCGAGACTGTGGTACATACGTCTTTCTCCATTTCAACAACCTTCTTAGTCTGCTCTGGTCTGTTAATAGCTAGCATTCTTAAGGCTTGCAGCTCAGTGAGTAGATAATCCAAGAGAGTGAGAGACTTGTTTTTGGAGTTTAGCCGCTGGGAGATGGGACCCTCCGATAGCTCAGAATATGGACATCCTGTAACAAAACATGAACACCTATTTAGTTAAGTAAATCAGAAATATCTCGAAGGAGCTGAGATGGGTGTAATACATTCTAAGACAAGTATTTTTCATAAATATTGGGGTACAATAGCATAGCCCAGTAACCAGTCATGTTCAAGGGTGGTAGATCTGCCCATCCAATCTGGAAATATTTTTTTAACAGAGACAGTGGATAGTAAAGTTCATGGTAAGTGCAAGATATGACAAGTCACCATTCCTTGTGTGCTAAACTACACAATCAAGCCACAGATAGTGATACTGTTGCATCCACCAGTATCACCCAGAAAAGGCCCAGATCACCCTCACCTAACAGCAGTCCACAGAAGAAACGTATTGTGTCCAGCCAATCGGATATCAGCAGCCATATCATAAAAACGTCAGGTACAGCCAAGTCTACGCTTGACATTGAGATTGCAAAGATGTTCTTTGCATGCAACATCCCATTCTCTGTGACAGAACATTCCCAGTTTTGCAGAGTGATTCAGCTGCTCCGACCAGGCTACACACCACCAACATGTAAAGCTATCGGTGGAATACTGTTGGATAATGTACATGACCAGCTCACACAGGATATCAGGGACAGTGTTTGTGGTAAGACTGCTACATTGGCTCAGGATGGGTGGTTCAACATCCACAATGAGCTGATTGTGGCCAGCTGTCTCCAGGTGGATAACAAGTTGTTCCTGTTGGATTCATATGACACAAGCTCCATGATAAAGTCTGGTGAAAACTGCAAGACTCTAGCACAGAAATCCATCAAAATAGCCAAGGACAAGTTTGACTGTGTTGCGACTCGTGTTGTCACTGACAATGCTAGGAACATGGATAAGAGGAGAGATGCTCTCAAGGAAGATGATTCCTCACTAGTTATATATGGTTGCTCAGTGCACATGCTTAATCTCCTAGGTCAGGATATCACACCATCATTTGTAATGAAGCATGTCATGGAGATCCAGAAGTATTTTCGGAATCATCACAAACTCAACACCTGGCTAACAGAGTGTCCTGATACTGTTAAACCACAGCTTCCCACTGAGACCACCAGGTGGAAGAGTCAACTAACATGCATCAACACATTTATCAAGAATAGGAGTAGCTACATGAATATTGTTCACGAGCATGAGGATGATTTTGATAAGCAGATTGCCAGGAAGATTCAGGACATTAGCACCTATGGTAATGCCCGAGACCTTGCCACACAACTTTGCCCAATAGCTGTTGAGCTCGATAAGACCCAAAGTGATAGCCACCCAATTGCAGATTTGTGTCACATGTGGCTAACTCTACAACAAGACCCATTATTGGAAACACACTGTGATGTCGTGAAGAAACGCTGTAAGCAGGCCCTCACTATAGAGCATTTAGTTGCATACAACAGCATCCATGCTACCAGCGTGAGCACCTCACACAGAAGCAGATGGAGGATGTCTGTGAATATTTAATCACTAAGGACCCCAGCTTTGTGGCTATGCTGATTAGCTATCAGGCTGAGGCTGCTTCATTTCCACCACCTTTCTTTCTTGATGCTTCCATCAGCATGAATCCAACTACATGGTGGAAGGCAGTAAAGAAATGTGGAGTGCCATATGACTTTGTAGAACTGGCTCTTCAGTTATTGTCAACTCCTGCTTCTTCAGCATTCATTGAGAGGATTCTTTCAAGGTATGGCAGGATCCACACTAAGATACAAAAGCGGCTTGGTAATGAGAAAACAGCCAAGCTGGTATTTTGTCACAGGATCCTCCGAGGACTTTGCGATTTGGATTATTGACAAAATCAAATGGATGGAATCAATTGTACATGTGTGATAGATGTGAGAGTCCATTATGGTTACCGAATAAAAGATACCTCCAAATTATTTCTGTTATTACTGAATTGGAAACAAAATGTAAGAAAGACCAACATAAAATATTTTACAATCTTGTTTGTAATATAAATATACTAATTCTGATATAATAATAATCTACAACTGGTTCTAAGCAAAATAGATCAAAAGTGAAAGCTAAAACCACAAAATATAAGTTTACGACAGGTTTATGATACTGTCATAAATCCAACCCTGCCTACATGAATAGACAGTTAGTGCCCATACCCGTCGCATCAAATTGGGTTTCCAAAAATTACACCCCAATAGACCTTGTCACATTTCCAGTGTACAAGCGAGTCGCCATATTCGTAGTGAAGGTTTATGTATAGGCGGTGGCTTTCCCATAGTATTTCTTCAATACACATCTTTGGCAATTTATAATAATATTGGAATCAAGGAGTATTATCACGGGCAATGATAATTTAAATATCTCGCGTACACACTGAAAAGGAAAAGAAAAGGTAAATATAAATTTCAGTAAACATAAATATTTCAAAAACTATCTTAATATCTGTAAACATGACAGATCTACAAACAAAACAAAAATAAATCTATAAAAATAAATTACATGTAATTATTAATAGAAAGAAGAGGTTATTAGACTAATATTATGTCACTCACCAAATTCCCTTAAAAATCCACTCAGCTCCATAAGAAATGTCTCCTCATCTGAGGGATCTGTGCCATAAGAAAATAACAGTTATGTGGTTGTCAATAAGAGCCACCTTACCTGTGCCTGTATTACAGTAACATCTATTCAGCTTAAAAACAGAGCTTTTATAATATTGTATATTAATAACAGACAATATGAGCTTGTAATATTGTTTGTACCATTAATAGCAGACACATAGTCTTCAAGTCCAGTGAATCCCTTTATTTCTTTAGTGAGCCACTCAACTAGTTGTGTATACTGAATCGATCTTGGTCCTTCATTCGAAGCCTTTTCCAGTACCCCCTCCTCTGAGAGTGGACCTTCATATCTGAAAATATACAATGAATTTCTAAGCACGTGAATAAAGTATTAAAAAGAAGTAATTTAAATATATTATTGAAATATCCATCAAATTTATAACACCGCTTGAGCTCATTTTTACTGAATAACAGAGTTGTTGCCTTAATTTATCCAGTACTTATGATATACAAAGTTAAACAAGACAGTTGATAACACACTGTATCAGTATTGTTATCACATTTTGTTATATATCATTATACGCTGAGATCAAAGTTGTAGAGGAGAACCATATTATAAGTGGACTATGGAGAGCAATTGTCTGAGGGCATTAGTGGTGGAGGGAGGACATGATAAAACCAGAAATACACACATCTCAATTCCTGCCAGGAAACAAACACATAATATTAATACACTTATTTAACTGGCCATGTCATAAAAGGAACCATTTTAAAAGGAAGAAAGCTTGTGACAGAATTTATCATAACTGTATATACTCGGGTGTAAGTTGCACTTGCAAACAAGACGCACCTGTTTTTAGGACCAATAAAAAACCCTGGAGTCGAACCTGTGTATAAGACGCACTAAAAGCAGCAATATTGATTAAAAACAAAAATATTCATCTTCATCACTCTCTTCACTGAACATTTGTTGCATCTGTTTGTGTATCATCATATATGTTGTTACCTTCTTCATCAGAGTCAGATTTGTCATACTCTTCAGCCCACAATATATCAGCTTCCATGCCATCTAAATAATTGCTAATAGAGCACTTCTTCAATTTGGTAATGATGGAGGGGTTGATTGAATCCCAGGCCATTTTCACCCACTGTGTGACGATAGGTAATGACGGCCGCTTCAGTTTCCCTGCTGCTGTGCGTTTGTTTCCATAATGCTGTTTGAAGTAGTTTATTAGTAGTTCCCATGTGCCAGCTTTGGAAGTAATTAACACATTGTTTGCTGTAATTGTTTTCCTTTGATGCGGATTCTATGGTCATTCTTTGCGTGGCCTCATTTTACCATTCCATTCAATTACACAAGCTCACATATCCCGATAGTAATGACAAGTCTTTGTGATAATGTCACTAATTAGACCATCAGATTAAATAATCATGGCGGTTATCACGATTAAGTTTGGATTTGAAAGACAACAGAGAAAACACACCTAATAAATTTGTTTATTGTTCATATATTCATTATTAATGCTGAAAAACAATATTATTGTATTTCCCCCTAAATTATGCCTTATATAACCTTCCCTTTTACTATGACCCGTGTATAAAACGTACTTGATTTTGGCATTGATTTCGGAGTATAAAAAGTGTGACTTATACACGAGTATATACGTATATACGGTAGATCTACAGAAACAAGTATGAATCCAATTATTATAATGCTTCACACTCGTAGTTCTCCAACAGCCACAGAATTACAGCCTTTTTGGAAACCTTCACAGTTATGGAATCAGGGTTGGGTTTCTGGAAAAGTTTTCTACCTGGAAGAAAACTTTTCTTCCTGGAAGAAACTCCCATGCAAGGGATACAGTAACCTAACAATGCAAACTGAAAAAATATTCTCCACTATTATAAACAATTCAATGTTATGACTTCATGTGATTTAAATGGTGTTGCTATTGTTTGAGTATTATCTCCCTCTAATGAATTAGCTAAATTTAGGAGGTGTCACTTTCAATGATTTAAATCAACCAACCCTGCAAGGTCTATTTAATATATATATATATATATATATATATATATATATATATAAACTGGGTTATCCAACAAAGATAACCAGATGTCACATGCATCGGCAATATTCTTGTTGTTTGATTGACACAGATAAATGGCACTTGCTATGGGATGTAGTTGGTCAGCTAGATCTCTAATATTGCGGAAGATGTTATAATCTTGTAATTTCTGAATAATGGACTTGTCAAATTCTTCCTCATGATCCTGGGAGATCTGTACATAGAAACGGAGGTTCTTGATGAATATATTTAAGTACAATAGCTGTGAATTCCATTGTGTGTCACCGGGGAGTTGTGTCTTGAAAATGGCAAATCTAAATTAGGGTGATGATTTTGTACCATTTTGGAGTTTTTTCCATTTCTTCCCAAAATGGATGGGAAGAAAGTATTTCTTTTGTAACAGAATAAACCTGGATTTTACCATCCATGGAAGAAACATGCCAACTCTGTATGGAATAGTGTTGTATAATTAACATCTTTAGTTATTTTCTTGATGAAAACTAACTGTTCATTGGTGGTCCAACTAGAAATAATCCACATATCCATGGACATGCTGAAAAAGTTATATCACTAACTGCAAGGGGGGGGGGTGGAATAAATTTAATTGTACAACTGAATATGACACTTTAAATTTTAATCCTGCAATTTTAATAATAAAAAGAATCATATACACAGCAGCCTTTTAAAGCAAAATACGATACATTTTTTGGCTTTTGTGCTTCTGAGAGACTTAGTTTCTTGGCCACTGCTGCAATGCATGGGATGCCAACATTATTTTTTAGCACACGACTTCCAGAAACATGCAGCACAATCCATTTCGAGTGATAACTGCCAAGCTGTGGTGTGGCTGTGGATACATTCCCAACTGCATTTATTGGTAGAGACAGTGGCTAAGGTGTCCAGTGTACAGATAATTTAATAATGTGATTGAACGACTTATATTTATAATTAGTCTGGAAATTATTACTGGACCGAGTCATCAATGGTTTGATAACATGCTTTAGTCAAATTTCTATCAATACCAGGGTTGCCAATATGCACCCTAGTTTGTTATTTGCATCAGACCATTAAGACTAAATATCTTTGATACAATTTGTATCAGGGTTGGCATTCACCCTGCGAGTACAAAAAACCCAGTTATAGTATAACTGTTTTTTTTTTGTACATCAATTTGTATATGGCACAAGGCACTCATTACCATTTTTAAGGCGTTCAGCATATATAGCATTCGTACCACAAATCTTGGTTACATCTAGACATTTTTTAGCATTTTCAACTTTGCTAATTTCTACAACTATATCATTAGTATATTTGGCTGGATGTCTGCATCCCTAATACAATTAAATAGCTGTCTAAAATCAGATCACTATAATTCAGTTATTTCATCAATACTAGTAAAATCCTCAGTACTATTAGGTAAATGTATATTAGAATTGTTTACATGGTGTACGTCTTTCAAAAAGTCATTTTTTAAACTAATGAATCATTTCTTTATATATATATTATTAATATATACCATGATAAATACACACACACACACACATATATATATATATATATATATAATTAATATATGCCATGATAAATAGGACCTAAGCTTCTATTTAATCTGACAAAAGCTTGATACCTCAACTGACAGATATTTATTTACATTGGTCATATGGGCCAGAAGAAAAATTATAAAAATATTACTGAACATAATAAATATAATCATAAACAAGATTTGGTTATTAGAAAAGTATCACATTACGATTATTCTTCATAAAATTCTGCTTTAAAACTTGTGTACACTATTCTTCATTGCGTTGATTTAATTATAGTTATTTAGCCTAGACATTATGATTGGACATTGGTCATACACAGGACATATACATGTAGCTCTACTAGGGAATAAATCTGACAAACACAGGTATTATGTTAATTGGAACCCACAACCTGGTGTTCTGTAGTGCAGTGTCTTAACCAATGTACCATTGGAATGCCTTAATCTTCTTTGAAGTATTATAATTATAATTATAACAAGAAATGATGGAAAGTCCGAAAGAGGACCATTTCAAGAACTTTAAATAATTTACTGCTTTCTGAATTTATTTGTTCAAATATCTATATATAAGGTCTATATAATTTATATTCAATTTAGTTTTCACAACAGCATATCATTTTGATAGATAACTGGCCAATAATATGGAAAATTTTGAAATAACAGGGTGACAGTTCGTTGCCACATGGTTGCCCCCAGTTGTCAAGATGGTGCATAACACTATCACTAATAATTTGTTTATACTGTCTGTGTGTCAGTTCGTATTCTTGCGTTGTTTAGGTTGATCATACTGTAGCATACATGTCATGGGCCATGATGATAGGGTCGAAGTGACACGAAGGCAGTGTCCAAATCAACCGCCGGTTCAACTTCAGTCTTTTTTCTTAGAACATCAGAAATCCAAGGATGAAATAAAAATAACAGTCATCACGTACAGATGACATCGGTAATATTTTTAACAAAAATTAATACGAAATTTAATACATTTAT
This sequence comes from Paralvinella palmiformis, assembly GCA_025642065.1. Lineage (NCBI taxonomy): Eukaryota > Metazoa > Annelida > Polychaeta > Terebellida > Alvinellidae > Paralvinella > Paralvinella palmiformis. Next base: position 271,572 of record JAODUP010000043.1, on the reverse strand, counting down.
ACAGCAGTTAAAATATGTATAAAACAAACCCTAAATCTTCCAAAGAATCTAGAATATCGTTTTCCATTATTAACCAGTTGTTAACGCTCACCGGCTACCAGCCAGAACGAAAGTAGAATAACTAAATACCATCAGATTTATTTTATACTCTTTTACAATTGGCAAACTCATCTATTTAAATATATTTTTGAGTTTACCTTTAGTACATATAGGTTTATATGTAATGTGCTAATATGCAATAAGTTCTAACTATAATACATTGTTCAGTAGGTCTATTAATGTGAGTTGAAAGGTCAATGTAGATCTAGATCTAGTTGAGTCTATTTTCTCACAGCCTTAAAATGACATCCCCTAAAATAAAATGATAAAGTAATAATAATATTAATAATGCCGAAATGGATCGTATATAATCTGACTAAATAAGTCAGTGGTAAGAGTTTCTTAAATATCATAAATAGGAATAAAACATTTGGGGACGAAATATTGGTACAGCGTATCTATTTGGTTACGAAATGTTAAATATACGAACGTCTTTGTGGTTGATGTCTGTCAAATGGGAGTCTGTTTATTCTGGATGTCAGGTAATTAGAAACTAATTAACTGATTTAGTATTCCATTGTGTATGATTTGTCTAAGTACTCTATCACATATGCTAGCATATACATGGTTATTAAATTATTTTAACCTGTTATTGTAATTTTTTCTTTCTTGAACATCATTCTTATATTTTAAATGCCAGTAATTGAGTAAAATGAATAATTGAGACTTGAGTTGAGTAAAACGGCAAACTGAAGACTAAATTAAATTTAGACTTTCTACTTTTAGTCTATACTACTAGTAGGCTGATCTAAATTTGATTTCTATCTACTACTATTCTAAACGAAAAAGATAAAAAGACTGAAAGGAATCATAACGCCTTTGAGGGGGAAAATTGTCTTCTTAGCATCCTGTTATTGTTAAGTCTCTGCTGGTAAGATAAAAACTAATGTATGATTTATTCTTATTAGGCTTATATTTAATATATAGACTTATGATAATAAATTCTGTACAGTGAAAATACCATTTAAAGTCAACTTCATGTGTACTTCCGTTAATTGAACTGGTCATTGGAATTTAATTTGTGAACATTGTAAATGGCCCCAACTTTGATTTTGGATATAATCTCCCTCTCTCACTATATATATATATATATATATATATATATAATTTATGTTTGTTCTGGATTGGAGAAACCCGAACTTATTTAGTCCATGCCAAATAATTGTACACTGTTAACTCAATCATCTGATATTTTACCTTTACTGCTTGGTGCATGTTGTTATTTGCATGTGAAGGTAGACTTGAAGGTTATATAGCAAACTGATGTGGAGGTTAGAAGATTTTAAAGCTGCTACTTTGATTTGTGTTATATTCTAGGTCATATGTTATACTTTGTATTAATTATTCTTATAAGAAATAAGTTATTATTGGTATTTAGTTTTTACTGAATGAGTAATTATTTTATGTTATCTTGTGTTACAGGTGACTGCACAGAAGAATACTGAAGCCATGATTGCAGTATGTTTGGTGTTTTGTTTAATCCCCACTCTGTGTCTAGCTACCTGCTGTATGCTAGTGGCACCTCCAGAATTCCCTCACAGAGCACCCCCAAGACCTCCAAATGTCAAGTATAATTTATCATGTCCAGGTAAGCTGAGATTGTATCATATCATTTGTAGTTATTCATTTGCACTCAGTGACATAGCTTTGTGTGCATCATTGTTGCTAATCTCTGACTTGTATTGCCCTATGTTGACTCTGTGCCTTAAACTCCTGTACTTAACCTGTCACATCATATCAGTTTGAAATATCTTCAGTTATATCTAGTAATGACTTGAAATGTGTTATGCATCACATTTACCAAGAACTGCTAAATTCTGTGGTGTGGCTATTATCTCAGATGATACTTAGCTGGATGCTTAAAAATACTATATTTTCTTTCCTTTTTTCCTTGAACTGTTTTAGATCAGCATTTGTGATATTTATAGGGCTAGAACAAGTATTATTTCATGGTTAAGTCAATTTTTCCTAGAGCTGTAGGAACATTTTCAGACACTAAGACCAGTAGTTGGTCAAGTAAAAGCAATTTGTTGCTATATTTTCATTAACATTGTAGTATCCATCCAATCATAATTAAGAATACATACCTACTGGGATAGAGATTATTTTGACATGTAAAAATAATCACCACTGCACGTTTTCATATAAAAATATAACTATGCCCAGTATTTAATGGAAACTAAAAGTTAACATATTACACTAACCGAATCTCCAAAATATATTTATCTCCAAAACCTGTATAATACACAGATCGAGTATTGGACTGCAAACCTGCATGTTGTGGGTTCAAATATACCGGTGTTTGGGGGTTGTTTCCCTCAGGAATTGATTGCCTCTATAGCCTCATGGGTTAGAGGATGGGACTTCTTACTTGTGAGCAAGGATCCCATACATTAAAAACTTAGTTAGAATTAGTCCTCACGGTGAAACAGTAAATTTTAGACCATATGTGTCTCCTTCATTTCAGGTAGCCAGCCACATATAATAATTGACATTTTGGCCATTACTATCAGTCGTATGTTACAGTTGTGACCAGTGCCAAGGTTAAATCAACCAACTAACCTTACTGGTTCAGCTATTTCCTATTCATTCCATTGCAGTTATAGTTGTTTAGAGATGTTTGATGAATAGCAGGACAAGAAATACAAGTAACTACCATCTTGTCCAAAACTTCCTCACCTGGGAAATACTGATTATGACTTCGTTATTGGGAGTTAATTTATTTTGTGCGTGTTGGGAAAACTGAGTTTTCCTATTGTTTGAATATAAATACCAAGTAATTAGAATCTAAATCATCTGTTGTTTCACCTGTAGCTTATTCACTACTCTATATACTCGCATATAAGTCAACCCGGCAGATAAGTCGAGGTCAGTTTTTGACCCTGGAATTCTTTCCTCAGACCTATGCTCACTGTATAAGTCGAGGTCAATTACTGTAATTTCTGCGTTATACACCAGAACTAAATGTGTCTTTTTTAAAGAAAAAACAATAGAAATCACTGCTCACAATTGAGAGAAGTGTGTTTATTAAATACACCATCAAAGCAATTATGAAATTTGTATCACGCTATCATACACAGAGGGTGTAGGTAATTACGGACAAAATGATGCACAAGTCCAGCTGCAGATTATCCTGATTTCTCCTGCGTGTTATACACCAAAACTAGGTTTTTCAGACATTTTGCAGTATTGGTTTAAAAATATGTCTCAGTGTAAATCCACACCGATTCATAAACTGGCTACACCATCCTGGTGAAGCTTTGAATCCAGTCTCCACCTCGTATTGCTTGTCCCGAGTAAACTTGATAGCCTGTATCCATATTGGTAAACGGGACAAAACCCCACTGGATATATCCCCACTCAGACAAAACCCCACTCGGACAAAACCCCACTTTAATAAAATATATATATATATACACACCACATTGCATACTTTATGATTTTTGTACTTTAGATCAGAGACCTGAATTTACCGAATAAATCACATAGTCTAATGTATATTTTACTATAGAATAATTGAAGGACGAGGGCTGATGCGGACACGACGGGAATGATACAGGGCAATGTGGCAATAAAATTATTTTAATTACATGAAGCCTTCTACTACTGATGTCAGGGATGATCCTTTCATGATCAATTCACAATTACAGTGGCTTCTTGATCTAAGGGATAATCACAACTATTACAGTAAAGCAGGTCAAATAGTTATTGAAGTTCAAACACACATACACACACACACACATATATATATTCTTCAACAGTTTATATATATATATATATAGTTAATTTAAGTCTTATTTTACATGTAAAGCACTTTTGAACATGTTGTACAATATTATGGAGAGTGCTATATAAATGTTGTATGTAATAATAAAACTGGTTTTGTCCGAGTGGGGTTATGTCCGATGGGGTTTTGTCCTGGATTCATCCATATCATCATTCTGGTGACGATATATTCATTGTGGCAATACTCCAGTACCCAATCATTCAAAGCTGTCTCTAATTTGATGTACGGACTCCATAACATTTCGCCCTTTTCGTCCTCGGCATTTCAAATAATTATTTCTTCGGCTTTCTCCAGTCTCTCACTAGTTTTTCACTAACAGCAAAATGTCTGTCTCCAGTAGAGTTGTTGTTTTCTTCGGCAAACTTAATGACTTTTAACTTAAACTGTGCATCATACGAATTTCACTTTCATTTCAATCATTTCAAACTCATGGTGTCGGCAAGTGAGTAGGCAAGTGAGTCATAAATATATCAGTATCAATAGGTTTTAGGTTTGGATGGAGCCGAAATACCCTGAGGGTGGTCACTGCCAGAGTGTTTTACGTCCTCAGGGAGTTTTTAACGTCCCCCTTTATTTTAAATAATTCAGTGGAGACGGCAGCGCTATTTAACGTGGTCAGGCACCCACGATGTAGTGAGCCGAGAAATTAATCCCTGGAAAAGTTTCGACCTCTTACGGGGTTCGAACCTGTGACCGTTCAGTATCAATTTCTTCACCGGCAGCTATACACACACACACACACACGCAATGTGACATTTCATTCTGACTATTATTGGGTTGAATACTTTAGTATTGTGTGTCCAGAATGGCCGAAAAAATATTTCCTTCAGCTGGTAGGAACTATGTCTGGCGTATAAGTGGAGGTGTTTCTGGGAGTTCCCTTTTCACTACCAAAAATATCGACTTATACGCGAGTATATACGGTAGTAGAAACAAGAGCAATAATTTAGGAGTATTATTTAATTGCCTATTACACAACCACGCACAATGCTTCAATCACACAGATACCTTTATATATTCATGATTTTGCCAGTCTGTTTCATCTTTACCATGGGAAATGCTTCTGTTGTGTAGTGCTTGGAACACTGCACTACAAACTTCTAGGTTGGTGTTTGAATACCAGTATTATCTCTATTTCTGGTATGTATCTTTAGGATGTGATCCCTTTTGCCGAATGTCTTTGGTGTAACTGATACCAAGGCTAAACGGGGCATTGCGTCACTCAAGCTGAGGAAACGCCAAACACATCAGACTTAGAGAGTCTTAGTCTGTTTCAAAGTTTGCTTTAAATCTCTCTGGTTTATGAACTGTTATAACATAATGATGTCAGAACTTCACGTGGAATATATTTATTATAGTTTCTCCACAAACGTCCATCTCATCTAATTAGATTTTTGGGGGGCTGAGTCACACAATGAGTATGTGAAAGATCACACTGTGGAGTTGGTGAATTCAGACTGAGGTTCAATAGTCTGTGATTATATTGGTTCCTTTGATAGGTCATACATTTTCAGAGCTGGGTCCACTTTTATTCTTAGTATACTTGAAACCTATGTGTGGTATTGTGTGCAAGCACAACATCATCATCCACATAATATGCAACTGAAACCTAATTATGTTTGCCACTTGAGTCATCAGCTGACTTGTTTGACTGTAGGTAATCTGGTGGTAACTTTTGACAGCATGCCCAGTTTAAGTATGTTTGATTGCATTCAGTCTGTGTATATCAGTCTGTGTACATCAGTATTTCTACAGCCTAGAAATCTCAGTTCTGTGTAGGTTGTTTGGATTTGCAAATCATTGGAGGTAATTTACCCTTTAATTATTTCAAAACTGAATTATTGTGTGGACTGTCTTAGACTGTGGGTGCTAAATTGTTGACTTGTATAGAGAAATTTGAGCGCATCACTCTTGTGCTAAAATCTTTATAATGGTCTGTGCAGAAAAAAGAGTTTATTTCAAAATGGTTCTTCTGACATCCCGGGTAATGCATGGCTGACCTCCAGATGACATTAAAAAATGAACCAGAATTGACCTTGTTTCAGCACTGGTACACCAAGGTTGTGGAAACAACTGTTAGGTCCTGTCATAAATTCTGCATTCTTTATTAAATAATGTTTTGAGAAATGTCTAAAGTTTAAAAACAATTGATCTGCTTTTTCTCATTTCTTAGTGTTAAATTATAACACTTTTTTTCATTTGAGGCAGTGTAGACTAGTTTGCTGGGTTAGGTGCTATTTAAATATACTATTATTAAAATATTATTGGTTTGTAATAATATATTACTATGATAGTATTTGAGATTACTTTACACGTCATTATCTTTTGTTAAATCATTGTAATTTGTGTATTAATGACCCTTCTCATTCAGATGTGGTGACATTCAGTGGTGTCAGTTTTATTGTGTGTGTGTGTGTGTGTGTGTGTTAGAATGTATGACTGGGATCTCTACTAATTTGTTTAGGCTTACCTATGTTTATTTATGTCAGTGAACACCAAACAGGCTTTTCTCCAAAAGCTTTCAGCTGTGTCTGCAACATTATTCATCTGGATGTTTACCCAGTCAGAAACCATAAACATTAATACTGAAACTTTTCATGGTAATAATACTTGAAGAAAAATCCTTCTTTAAGACTTGTGTGTGTTTTATGTTCAATACATTTTGCTGTCTGTAGAACAGACTAACATTAATATTATACATATACCGCTCATATATATATATATATATATATATATATATATATATATAATAAATCAGCCATCACTCTATGCTCCAAAGACTCCAAAGTCTCTTATTGTTATCACAACTGATGTTGACATTAATACAGAACTGTCAACCCTGTAGACGTCTCAGTGCTACTATATCATCATTAAATAATCATTTACAGTTGGGTACACTTGGCACCTGTGTTGTTGGTTATAATGACTATTTGGTCAGGCCTTTAGTTGAACTGAATCTTACCTTCAGTTATGTTTTCTCAGAGCTCTGGTGTTAGCAGTCTTGATATTATACTATATTTTTCAAATTTGGTTGCTCTTTCTCTCCCCCCTTTTTTCTGTTTCAAGTTGACTGTGACTCTCTCTCTCTCTCTCTCTCTCTCTATATATATATATATATATATATATATATATATATATAATTAGTTCAGTGTTGTTTTAATGAAGTAGTCACAGTATTTAGACTGCACACACATACACACACACACACACATATAATATACTATGATTTTCAGCTGGTAATATGTAAGCCAAAAATAATCATGATTAACTTTGCTGGCTTTATCGGGAGAAATGTTGTCAGGTCTTGTCTCTTTTTTAAAGTTTTTTATTATAATTATTACAGAATCCTGATACACAGTACATTGCTTCATATTCAATGCCATAGAAGCTGAAGCACAAGCTTACTTGCTTGTTTTAAACCAAAATGAAACATTAACGATTAGAAATTATATTATATTGGGCATAAGTTTCTTTGGGAGACACGTATAGCTGAATGAAACAATAAAATATTACATTAATTATTATTATGTGCATCATATATGTTACGTCCAGTTGATTATCAGCTGTACCCAGCCATCTAAATCATAATTTATTTTATTTACTTATAATGTTTGATGTGCTTTCATGCACCATTCTATTGATGAACTTATTTAATCTTAATATATTTGCAACAGTAATATTTAAGTCCATATATGTTTAACATGAGTAGATCTGTGGGCATTGTTTCTAATATAAACTGTTTCTAAATAATTTTCTCTCATTTGAATACTTGTCAGTTTTCTAGATTTCGTTTAGGAAACAGGCCTAGTTTTGGATGCTGCTTCTGAACATACTATAGCCACTGTTAGCAGCGTTAATATATGTACAAGGCATTATTGTATATTTGAATAGTTTGTGTGACCCCATTAGTGTATATTTAGGTTGATATTTGTTTTGTATGTAGATGGTATTTTTCAGTCCATTTTTATATGTCTTGTCTATATTACCAGCTATTGAAAGACAATGGCCAGACAGTGGAGGTGTCTACATACATTTTAATGACGACGATGGCTATTTTGTTGACACAAAACACAACAGTGGCAGCTATAATCATACAAGGATTCCCTTCTCACCAGACAATGTTCCTAGCACATCAGCAAATCCAACTGTCAGTGGTAAGTCGTGAGCACGCGTGTGTTTGCATTTTAAAACATGGTTGCCCTTTAATTGTTATAAACCGGCCTTAACTGGGTTAGTCATTAGTCCTTCCTGAACTATGAGTGACGATTATTTTTTTGTTAGAATTGGCTCACTCTGAATAGACCTTTTCCAACTGATGTTTATCATCTAGGTAGAGCTTGAAGAACTATGGACATAGGGTTGAACACTCTATAGCAAAAACCTGAGGTGGTACTTTAATTTGGTAAACAGCAGTTCACTGAAAGTGGTACTCAGAACATTCAAAGTATTATTTTAGTGATAACTTTTGGGTATGGTTCCTGAAATATTAATCTGACGCATGAGGTATATGATTATGAATCAGACAGAATTTGTATAGGTTTAGCTAAATAAATGAGAAATTAACACTTAAAGGCTGCTTACTAAGAAATTGCACCCTAAACCACATGTTTACAAAATGACAGCAAAAGAGGCCACTGGATAATTGGATTGCTCTATTTCATCCAAATCAAAATAGAAGTACCAATTCATGCATGCACGCACACACACGAGTGAGAGAGAGATGAAATTGTCAGTAATGGTATGATTTAAGTTCAATGATTATTAAGCGCTTGTCTGTTTAGAGTGAACTGTGGCTAACACTTCAGGCTACAAGCCATTACTAAGGCTATCTAAGTTGGTGCCTATCACTTGCTTGTAGTTCGGGGAGTATCCCCCGGCTGTCGCTTGTTTGGCATCACTCTTCATTATATACTGAGTAATATATTACAGGTTTTACATAGCAATGCTGTCACCATGATCTAAATGTGTCACCTTTGATGGAAGTGTGTTATTTGTATTTTTAACATGAGTAATGAAATGATTCTGTTGATATTTTGAATAACACAGTGAATTAGAAAGAATCATGTACCAGAGCATCATAAACAGGTTTGAATTACAGGGATCCAAAGATATGGTGACCCCTTCATTTTCCAACATCTCCCCTAGGGTGCCACTTTGTAGGCTTGACTGGTTCTCTGATATTGTATATATTGGCGTATAAGTCGACCTGGCAGATAAGTCAAGGTCAATTTTTGACCCTGTAATTCTATGCTCACTGTATAAGTCCAGGTCAAGTATTGGCTTAAAATCCCTCAAAATCCGAATCATTGTCGTCATTCACATTCACGAAAAAGTTGACTCAGTCGTTCAAACTCATGGTTTCAGCAAGTGCGTAGTGAATATCAATTTCTTCACCGGCAGCGGAGAGAGAGAGAGAAACACACACATACACACACAAACAAACTTGTCACACCAAACACACTTGATTGTAGACTCCCTTCAACTGGCAATTGTTATTAATTAATTGTTTCACAGCAATTGGCAGCAAGGTTTGCAATGTAAACAGTGATTTTTATATTATCCCTAATCATCTGGAGGTACCGGTAGTTAACAACCCGTGACTATCAAGTATTATATTACATACAGACTGGCATGTTTGTGAGATTCAAATAACAGTTTGGTGAAAATGAACCTTAATTTATTGACTAAGACTAGTAGGCAGAGATTTGGCCATTTTGACCCAACTATCCTCACACAAACACGCTTGATTGTAAGTTCAATTGGCAAGTGTTATTAATTCATTGTTTCACAGCACATCTGAAGGTACTGGTAGTTAACGGCGCGTGACTATCAAGTATTATCACATAAAGACTGGCGTGTTTGTGAGATTCAAATAACAGTTTGGTGAAAATTAATTGTTGTTTATTGAATAATAATGGTTTAGTAGGCAGCGATGTGACGATTTTATTCTGACTCTGGCTCTTATTGGGTTGAATCCTATAGTGTTGTGTGTCAAGGATGGCTAAAAACATCTTTCCTTCAGCTGGTAGGAAAAATGACATGTGTATAAGTCGAGGTGCTTCTGGGAACTCCCTTTTCACTACCCAAAAAATGACTTATACGCTAGTATATAGAGTAGGAGAAGAAAGTGTTATTACTAATACTATTGTATTTTAATCTTGCATTGCTGGCCCTCACTAATTTGAGGTTATATTCTAATTCTGATTAAATAACTTAGTTATAAAAACTTATCTACTGCTATAGATTGTAGACTTAAGTTGATGTGGTTTAAATTACAAATAATCAACTTTTTCTATAAAAATTAGTTCTGAATTAAAAGTGTACAAAACTCCTGATTGCAAAACTATTGATCAGAAGAAAAACATTTAATTCTTGCTAATTATGTCTTGACTTGATGTTTTTTAATTCTGTCTATATATAGATGTATTGAAAAGTTAACATTTTCTGCTGGGAATGAATTAGTAAGTTTAAAAATGTGACTTGATGTAAAATGTGGAACTTTCACTCGACAGTTTGCAAAAAAGATAGAAACCAGTTAACCATTACATTTCAGTTAATTAAATTAACTATCACTAGTCTGTTTTGATGTCAGCTAAAATGTAAAATATGCCTGCAGATGTGTAATATATATATATATATATATATATATATATATATATATACATACTGTAAAATATATGTTTATCTTTCTGATAATTTATTTACAGGCAATCAAAAGTCTGTATCAGTTGGCATGGTACTAGGTATTGTTGCTGGTCTCCTGGCATTGTTCCTGTTGATATTGTTAAGTTGGATCTGTACAAGAAGTAAACCTGTCAAGTGAGTATGTTATTGTTACATACCGGTAGTTAGGGAAATCAGTTGGTTTGTCAAACAGTCAAATCCTGTGATATCCCTAAGATGACTTAATTCTCTCTCTTTTTCTCCTGTTGTTCTCTCATTCTCTCTCTCTTTCTCTCCATCTATCATGCACACACATACACACACACACACACACACACAGACACACACACTCTCCCAACAGAGAGAGAGAGAGAGAGAGAGAGAGAGAGAAAGAAAGAGAGTTATGGAACATGCTTAATTAATTTTATATTATGGCATTGAAATTACATGAGACATGTTGAAACTATCTGTTAGATAATAATTTTTATTCAAGAAATGTCGTTAAAGAACAGTGTAGTGATTGTTATATTTGATAGTTGTCTCTATAAAACTGGGACAGGCTTTGATTCAAGATTAATTATGATTTCAGCACTGTGCCAAAATGGTTCCATTTACTTATTATGGGTGTTGTTTTGAGAGAACCGGGATTCCCAATTCTGAATACCAGTTGACTTTTCTTGCCCCAGAACTTGGGTTTTAGTGCAAATTACACAGAAAAACCAGTTGCGATATATAAAACACGTTTTAATGTTATGTGAACCACCATACACACTTTAAGACTTCTATTAATTTTTAATTCTATCATTGCAATAGACAGACATTTTAACCAACCAATTCAGATACAACTACACCTGATGAACACCAAACATGTTAAGGCAGCTTAAGCAGACATCTTATCTGGACTGAATATTCTACCTGCAACACTGACTAATCTCTCTATCAGATGTTTAACTTGATGGTTTCTTCAGTGCTGTTGGAGGTTATTAAGCCAAATGTATTTATTTAATGCCATTGTGCTACGAGCTACAAATTATGACTGTTATACATCCAGATAGACAGAAATCCATAACAATTAGATCTCAAATAGCAGCATTTAGTAGAGATAATGTGTGCTTTATATGCAACTCTCTTTTTTACAGGCAAATACAATATATGAACAGTGCACAGCATAACATACATACTTCTGTGTTTAATATCAGTATGGCCCAATTTCAGTTAACCTGTTAACCTGATTTCAGGTCATTCTATGAGGGAAGTAGGTATTAATATACACAAAATTTACCCAGAAAGTATGAGTACTTAAAATACAAACCTGAGTACAAGTACATGCCTACATTGGCCCTAAACCTGTCCTTTGAGCTTTGTTTTTCTTTGACACATGAATTATCTTAAATGGATTTTTGCTTTACTAAAGTTGTCTTGGTCATACACACAACTAATTATATTTTATTGACAGGATTAGTACACATACAGGTACCAGCTTTGAATAGGGAAGATAATTCCATTTAACATTGCTGTTAGTATGTCACAACCTCCTAGATTACATGCTCTTATAAGACTTGACCTGTCACATATCCAAGCTATTCAGGTTGTTTGCAACACAAAAACTGTGACAATAAAATGAACCTAAAGCAGTCTAATATTGAATTTACGGTGGCATGTAAAATGATAGATATTTTATTTAAGTTATTGTACATGTACATGTTGTACTTCTGCAGTGTGTGTGTGTGTGTGTGTCCAATTACTGAAAGAAATATAAATGTTTTGTTTTATTATAGATGTGATACAACTAAAGAGAAAGATGAAGGAACAAACATCAGCTTTTTGCAGAAGTGTAGAATTGATGCCTGTAATTGGAAGAGACCTGCAGTGCCTGCCAAGATGTTGCGGCACCTCTTTAAGAATTCAGAGAAGTGCGATGGCATTGATTCTGCTGCTAGTAGTGAGTCTGGCTACTGCGAAGATATCGTGGACAATCAGGAGAGCACGAGTCCAAAGACGCAGGTCATCTTGAGGAACAGACAGCCGCGGCCGAGCAACAGTCAGCTAATACCAGTCATGGACATGACGCCGGACATCATTGCCTCAGCACAGGTAAACCTAGAGGAGCTACCTAAACGATGGAGCATGTTTGGCCTACTGCCATCACTGAAGCCAGTCCTTCTAACACCAGCCAGCCAGTGTGAGGTGTCTGACGTGGACAAGTGGAAAGACGGTGAAGGTAAGCTGCTTGGTTCTGGTGGCTGTAGCAATATGGTAGACCAGGTGCCCAAGAAGAACACTGATAAGATCTTGATGAAGGCACTGGATAATGAATATTATAAGGCTCCAAGCTATATGGAGATGAACACTAGACAGCAAGCTAAAATGCAGCTAGCAGAGAGTGAAATGAATCCACCTTCCTACAAACCAGTCATGCCGAAGAAGTCAAGGATTCGTATCAGGAGCGATGGCAATCAACCAGAGGTCGAAGTGTAGCTATTGTTACCACAGATTCAAGCATACACATATATACATACATACATACACACACTCACACACTGTTGTTTTGTGTTCATCATATTAAATGAGTTTGTTCCATGTGGCACTTAATGGGATGCCTTGATTTAAGAAAAAAATTGCTCCTTTTTTACAGTTTCTCATGACATTTGTATAATTATTGTCATTGTGAAATTGGATATGTTCGGAGAACTTTCTTAACTGTGTAACTGACTAGAAGTAGAATCTTTATCTGTTATCTTTATGCTGTCTGCTGCTCATACAAATGACACAGGTGTGGTACCTAAGCAAGGTCAAAGTATTGTTTGTATGTAAAAGCCATGTTGGTATTTTTGTAAATACAGTCTTGTTTTATAATGTTCATGTGAACTAAATCACTGTTCTAGCTGTTTACCTCCTACTTGGTGGTATGCTACATACATGATGTTATTGCTATCTGGTGATCCTGATATATAATTCACAAGTGCAGTATGTGTTATTAATCACTTAAGAGGTTGGCAACAATTAGAAGGTGTTCAGGATTTATATAATTCTACAAAACAAACATATCTAAAGAAATTAAAGACTGCACATAGTATGCTGCAAAATAAATAATTACAGAAAATGTTTTGGTAGAGAACAGAATTATGTAACATATGGTGTTATATGTTAAGAATGCGAGTGTTACTATGTTGCTCTAGTTATGAAGGAACATTATTGAGGAACATTTGACTTCATGTCTAAGATGTATGCGCTTAAAGGGCATTCAATTAGTTACTGTGTTAGCTTGTTATGTATATGTTAGGCGTAAGACAAGTCCTGCTATAAGCTCTTGCTCTGTGTAGCACTTGTGTTCAAGTAGAATCTCAGCTTTTTCTTTAGCTCTTTAATATACAACAAATTTTATGTGTGTAGTATTATTAGCGGTGTAAATAAAACTATTTACTAGTCAGTTGTTTCTTGTAAGTCTCTGTAGTATACATCCATACACGAGGCGTATATTTGTTCACCTACACAAATCTGCATGGTGATGATGTTACTGCTATTACTGGTTATTAAATAAATTGCCATTATTTGTATTGTGTATGTATTTACATTGTTTCTGTATGTTGGACAGGGATGGTATTTTCTTCTAACAACAGACTTGGTTGGGACGATGGTCATCATTTGACCGTACTGGCTCATGTATAGTAATGCTAAAATCGCAACGTATGAGTAGCCTGATAGGAAAGAATTAGTTCTGTTAAATTACATTTTATGTTTATTTTTTGTTGACCAGTTACAGTTTTTCTTTACAGACATTTTTGTTATATATATTTTGGCATGACTGTGTGTTCGTTAAGTCAGATGGTGATGTACAGAGAATTAATAGTGCAAAGTAAGTGAATAAATTAAGTAAACTACAGCAACATAATCCAAATTAAGCGTCAGAAAGGTATTGTTTGCAAATGGTTCAAAACATTTCGTAATTCTGATTTTTCTTTGAGGTTCAAATATAATATACAAATTATATAACTTATGTTGCCACAACAAACTGTGCTTCTCGAGACACATGTAGAATAAAAATTTTAATATGGTGCTGTATTAGTTAGACAAATAATGATGACACACATGGCCTATGTGAATTAATCTTATTTTTGATTTGTTTTATTATATATTGAATGTATAAAAGATTATTATTACAATTTGTTTTATGTATATCTTCCCCAAACCATTTGTTGGCATTTTTCCTTGTAGCTGCTCGGTGTTTATTGTATTATGTCTAATGATGTTTTCAGTGTGCCATCAGCAAACTGTTTGAGTCCAGTTTCAATTTGTATTCAGGGTGAAATATCAAATGTATTCTAGTTTGTGTGAACTACTCTTGATCCTGCCTTCCCCAACATATGCACAGAGCAAACTCTGTAAGAGGTTCATTCAATCAAATGTTGATGACTGATATAATTAATAATCAATAAAATACAATTTAGTGTTAAAATAAAGTGTTGAAAGTAATCGTGGATGTAAAATACAATTTTATACCAAGATAACTATGTCTCACATAAATTCCCATATGTTTGTACACAACTGATTATGTTCACGTTAAATTGTAGTAGTGAACTGTGGAATTATTGTAATAAAGCCTAAATTTATGACTGTTCTAAATATTTAAAGTTTAATGTAGCATTTTAGCATCATCAGATTCTTAAATCTTTAATGTATAAAATTGATGTTGTGGCTTTTAAAACTACATAATCATTTAATGAATCCTCGCTTTATTTTAGTTGGCATGCTTACTGTGAATTGATTGTTTAGTGGTGTGATTGGCTTATAAATTTGTGAATGAGTGAGTGAATTTTGGAGAAGTGAGGTAAAATGTTATGTTTGGGTATTTATAATAAATGTATTTCTGTGACTATATTTTGGTGTTTGTGTCGGATAAGTGAATTACAGTAATGTGTAAGAGTGACAGATTTCACTTGTGCATCTTCCCTTATTGTTTAAAAACTCTGCAAAAGAAATCAATCCTCTCTTGTGACCTCGGGTCTTGCACTACAACACACCAGTTATCAAGTTGTATATAATTGTACCGTAGATCATTTTGTAGCACAAGAGCACCAAAGAATGAGTAAGTTTTTTCTCGGTATTTCTTTTATTCCTATTTTGGTCCTGGTTTAGGTGTAACTAAGCTTAGTCAGGTGCTTTAAATAAAATTCAGACAAATACCACCACAGGAGTTGATTAGAATACATTTAACTTTTTATGAAAACATGCACAGTTAATATCGCATCATGCGATAGACTAAAAAGTATAATATAGTATAACACTATAATTATAGTACTCTCTCCTACACATCTCCAGGTTATTGGATTGAATCCTAGTGTTAACAATTATTGTGGGATGTTTCACTCTTCAATCACAGGCTTTAGCTTTAGCATCTCGTTTCTCTTGAGTGTAACTCACACCACTCCTGATGCCCCTGGCTATATCTCCCAGGTGTGACCAGTATCTACGGGTAGGCTAAACAGACCAATCTCTACCTCACAAAAATGGAAGCTACGTATTTATGGCTCTGTAGTTGGAGTCTGTCTATACTCCTTTGCCCCTTTAAACTATTGTTTACTGATGCATACTAGAATGAACAAGTGTCCGTTTGTCTATAAATAGACCGTATGAATTAAAGATATCTCTCAGTTAAGCATGTGGCATAATAAATATTGCGCAGTAACATAAGAGTGCATCCATCTATAGACATTAAAAAAGTTATAGATCAAAATTACAGGTGATATAAATATGTACACATTCACATATATTCTATTTCTAACCCAAACAGCCAGATAACATAAAGTACATTATATATATATATATATATATATATATAATTTTAAAGAAACCATATCCAGCAAGACAGAAATGGCAGACTGAATAGAAGACACAAAGAAGTCAGAAGTGATAGACTGGTGTAAACAACAAAAAACAATGTGCGCCTACAGCTTTTCCTAGATGTTGCTCTCATAAACATATATTAGCACACAGTATCTACACATAAACTTGCCTATAACGCCAGTAATAAACCCATTCTTAAAGGTTGACAAATATTACAGTGTTGTTTTATAGTCCGACGCCTCATTATTCAGATGGCTCTGTTTCAACATTAGTTGTTGTTATAGGGTGCATGACTGTGCACTGTAAAGTGTAGTTATGTGTTAGTGATGTCATTACAGCTTAACTTTCTGATTGGCGGCTGAATGGACATTGATTTTGTACATAGTTAGCTTTCAGACTGATAGTGCAGGATTACCTCGACATTTTGTTTTATACAGAATATTAATTATCAATGTATCCATAGTAACTTCATTAATACATATATATATATATATATATATATATATAGAGAGAGAGAGAGAGAGAGATAAAATGAGTACATATTCCATAGTAGGTAAAAGGAGTTCACTGTGATGTCAGAAGTTCATCAAGATCAAATTAGTTATTCAACATCCTACGGTTTAAACATTTCACAAAATTAAATTAGTGCAAGTATGAAAAGGAGAATATCAGAAGCACATACATGATTATAAAAAAGGGATGTCGCTAATGAGAAAGTTTAGACAACTGAATAAGGCATGCCAGTGGTCATTGAAGAGCTTAAATGAACATTCAAGACAGAAACTAAAACGGTGTGGTCATGTTCGGTGAATGACCATCCTCGCCTAGATTATAATGGGGGGAAGAGATATGGCTCTATGATTAATTAAGAGACAGATAGTTGGATACCCAGGATAGAAATGGCCATCAGTAATGTAACAGTCATCAGTGTTACTACCAGACATGGGATCAATTCAATTTCGGAATTGCTTATTTAAAAAAATGGAATTGATAAATTTGGAATTGGAATTTGCTACAACAAAAAAACCTACACCGAGTAGCTACCGGTACTCTAAGCAAGCCAGTAGTGAGAAACAGTTGGCCCGATATGAGGTGATGAGCGACTTCAAACTAGCTACAACGTTAGATCCACGTTTCAAATTGGACTGGTGCCAGAATGACGACTCTTGTGATGTCGGCGATCTGCTGACTTCCCGGGTGGTGCGATTGTCACCAATAATTCCAGCAGAGTTTATGGAATTGAATTGGAATGGCTCTCTTTGGAATCGATAAATTTGATATCGAATTGACCAAATGGAATTGAGTGGAATTGGAATTGATCACATGTCAGCCACCTACTGGTTCAGGTGAATCCAGTCCTTGATTGACTCGATAACATGTTAATTGAATGTGTGTTTTATAAGCAAAGAAACCAGCCCAGCACTCGAATTCTTTTTAAATGTCAGCTCAACAGCGGAACTGAATCAATGTGATAGTCAATGAACACGCATCACAGAAATGAACTCAATCAAAACCTGCTGAATATCAATCAACGATGGCAAAAGCCGTCAGCAGCCATTAAGATAGTATTGTCTCTAACAGTATCTATGCTAATAGATCATGTATTCAGTGACATTAGAATCAATAAGCAGACCATAGTATTGGTCAAACATGATTATTGATGTTTTATGGCCACTTTTGTGCACATGGTAGGCTGAAGTCAATGATGAATCACCCTTCAGATATGCCCACACCGAGATTTGAACTCAGGTGGTAGTGATCTGTGGTCCAATGCACTACCAACTAGACGACAGAAGCGCTTGTATTCAACGAACATCATTTTAACATGTTTGCCCAATATGTCTGTGGATTTACTGTACTCCTGTTTATTCATTTCTAACAGACTTATTAATGGGCAACAACAGATGTGATAGGAAATGTGATCTTTCCTAAATGATTACAGTAAAAGAGGGATCCTGTACCAACATTAAATGGACAAATTAATTGATGACTGAGCAAATAGGAAATGACACCAAGCCAGTTATCCATTCAAAACAGATTTATTTACTAGAATGACATAATTTCATCAAACTTTTGTTTTACTGGATTCTGTGCAATCCCAACATTTTCAATCAGGCTAAAATCCCTACAAAACTAATGGAAAAAAAACATTATCTTGTAATCACAGGCTACTTTTAATACTCCAGATGTGACTTTATGTAAGACACTTGCTGCATATTTAAATTGTTTCTCAAACATTTACACTGGTAGCCTGCTACGTCAAACATTATAAAATATTTAATAATGATGACATATATATCACACATTTACAAAACTCTACAAAGTGTCAAACAACTGTTTGGTGACTGACTATTTGTGACACTGATGAAGCATATTCGTTTTACAAATTGGCACAGCACCGGTGTGATGTATACACTGACATGATTGTGTTTGTGTGTGTGTGTGTGTTTATGTATGTGTTTGTACAATCCACTGCACTACACATCATGTAGAAGTACGTTTTAATAAATATACAGCATGAAAATGAAAGGATATTACAACGACATCCCATCTACAAAATAGTATTATGTATATCAACAAATAAGAGTGTACCCGGTAATGTACATTATACACCATGAGGAATATTATTGATGAATCATTAGGATATGGATACAACAACTGTTTAAACAATCACACCAGCGTCATAACAGTATAACAACAACAACAACAATACAAGACTGAATCAATCTAGAAATACACAATGATGGCAAATGATGGTGATACACTGTGATGTCCAATTTCAGTATTGCTAAGATAATACATTTAAGGATGAGGTGTAATGAGTGAGTGAGTCAGTCAGTTTTTTAGTCTCCTAAATATGCTACAAACAGGTACATCTTGACTCAATTCAAATTCCAACCTGAAGGCTTGCAGTGCAGTGCTTTAACCACTCAAACATGAGGTGAAGCTTTCAGGAATGGCATTGACAGAATATAACTTTGGTTCAAGAATAAAAGATATTAACTGGACAAGGAAGATGCCCAACAAACCCATTTTATAAATATTAATCATATATATATATATATATATATATATGAAGCACCATCAATGCCACAATTGAGCTGAGTAAAGTTGGTCAACACAGGACACCATTCTACAGAATTGTATTTGAAATGTATTCATTATATAAAATATACCAAGAAAAAATTGCCACGTTAGAGTTAATATTCTGATGTACTATATTCTACAATGAATACACTGGACATATGTTGCGAAACATCAAATACAAAACATATATCTGCTTCAACATTCAGTAATCAGCCACAAGCTGAGTTTGTGTATGTCACCACCACAATGTGTGTGTGTGAGTGTGTTATTTTCTATGGAATATTTCAGTGTAATTAATAATTATCACAGTACAAAGCCTCACACGTTATATATCTGAGGGAACAAACCTTATAATATATATAATAATGGCACAGTATCTACCATTGTATTGCTGGTTAATCTAAAATATTCAAACAGTGTATCACTTTCGTACATAGTCAATACAAAATAGCACATCATAGATTGATGTAAAATACTTCAGCCAAAAACAGACAAACGTTTCCTTTTTAACATTCAAGCAAGCAATTATATGTTGTTAATGGAAAGCACATATTGGATAACAGTGCACTGAAGAAACAAAACCCACATAAAATGATAATTTGTATTAATTCACCTTTAATAATTACATCTTTTGTTTAAAATATAATAATATTTAATAATATACCTCATAGCATCATTTTTATCTACATTCCAGTTATGACACTAGTGACTTCAAACAAAGACCAACTTTACATAACAACAACAACAACCATGACAACAAAAAACACAAAAAATACTGTGAATAGATTATTAATAATACTTTGTCTACTGCAGCAATAAAAGGAATAAATAACACAGTTTTATGTATCTCTGCAAGCATCTAAAGCTACTAAGTCAGTCATATTTAAAATTAAACCCGTCAGTAACCTGACCCTGTCTGCCAGTAATCCTCACCCTAACCATGCTTACCTCGGCTGATCCGCCAAAGGTTCAATAAACATGTGATCTGATCTGTTACAAGTGCTCCATCTCATCCCACCGACCTAACCCAGCCTGTCTCACATTGACCTGGCCCAGTCTAGGTGTGCAAGTTCACCCTTACTCATACACATTTAAACTATTTCTGCAGAATGTTATCTTACTCTACTGACCTGACCCAGTTACCACATACTGACCTGAATTATTTTGTTTTACATCCTCTGGCAGGCATGCCGAGCTGACTATGCTTTATAACATGTTTAGTGGGCTGCATCCACACAAAGTCCCATTCACTCCACTCCAATTTTTCAGAACACCCATATATGATACAGCACAAAACCATTAAAGAATTAAAGTAACAGATGTGCCAAACAAAATAAGCCATTATAATATATATATATATAAAAATCACACATTATAATATTACTATAAATGATTAAACAAACTTAATATAATGAAGAGTGTTCGGCAGAGGTAAACCAAAATATTGTTTTATTTACAGTGAAAATAATTTAAATAATAATAGTTTTTTTAAACTAATTTTTAATCATTGTATGTGTTAGAACAGTATATTACCATTTAAGAAATCAACATATGTTATATAATGGCTGAAAATACTCCAGTTCAAAAGCAATGCTTTGAGTCAAATGAACATAATGATTAAAATAAGGAAGGGTATTTATCTTTGTGGTAGAGAAACTTAATTTATGTACAAACCAAAAAATTACTTCAGCATAAGTAAAGAATTATTTATAATATATACATACCTGGAAGGCTATCTGCATGTACGTGAATATTTTCAGACACAATATACCGATTTATTTTACGATGTCTGAATTTGTTTTATGATTGTGTTCTCAAGCTTCAAATAAGCCAGGTGTAAGTACATACTGACTTAATACTTTCAACAGCCAAACATCAGAGATTTCATACTTAGTTTAATAAAACTTCAGTTGCTAACAGCATATAAGACATCACAAACAATATTTATCACAGAAATAAATCACAATTATGCATGTGGAAAAAGTGTTACAGATCAGGATACTTCTCCTCTTTGTATTAAAAAAAATGGATTAATATAAATAACAGTGGGTGCATCTGCCTGTCTGTGTATGTGTGTGTATGTGTGTATATGTGTGTGTGTGTAGATATACAAATAGCTGTGCAAGCCAGTGCACTCATATCAAAAGCCTTTCCAATATTACATATTAATTAACAAAACAAAACATTGTATTATTATTATATATCGTCTGAAGTAGGTTGTAATAAGATGATAAAACTCTTACTATACTAAACATTCCAAGCAGAATAAATAAATAGCAAAAACCATAAAATCAGAGATATTTTGCAGACTCTTAAAAGTGACAAACTGTGGATGATCTGATAAAATATGAATGTGACCAGCATAAACCGAGATAGGACCTATACAGAACCACAGCTGTAACAAAATATTAAAAAGCACGCACGCACGCACACACAAAGGACTGTAAGTATTAAAAACGACATTCTTTGCCATTATATTCAGCAAACTAGCAAAGAGAGGTGTACACATTTTTAAACTACAGGGTTATGTTTTTATCACAGTGTTTTGTTTGCAGTAAAACTTCACCTGCCCATTTTTACATCAGATGCAGGGTAAATGCTTAACAACAATAGCTGTACAGGTAAACAAATTAGTGTTTCTTATACATAACAACATATGGTAACATGCTCTCTCTATCTGGACATGCACGCACACACACAAACACACACACATACATGCACACACCAGCTTGACATACCAAACTATCAGGGATTCTCTACCATGTCTTGCAGTGTCTGTTTCATGCGCATGGTAACATTAGATGTAGTATTTGCACTATCTAGTAGACTTTGTCCCATACAGCTGTACAGAGTCTGTACCAAGGCACTGATGGCTGAGCGCAGATTTCCCGTACCACCGGGTACCGCTCCGCTACTTGGTGTACTACCCAGCAAATGCCATAACAGTGGCAAAACATGTAAAATGACCTGCTTTGGTTTTTTGGGATAAACCTCATTCGTCAAGACTGAAAAATATAAAAATTAAGCTATAAACAAACCGAAAAGAACAAAAACTATACAGTAAAGAAGTAATATTCAAATAGGCTACGACTTCTACAATGAAGATTTACCAAAAAAATCTAAATAGTAACACCATTTTAATTGTAAATGAGATTTATTGTTGCCATCTTGGCTGCTAGCTATTTGCCTTAGATGAGGTTTTTCCATTTAGATTTTTATATTCTGTTATTGATTTATCAATTAGCCTCAATACATATGTATGAGCATTTACTGCTTAAAACGGAGCTGAGTTAATAATTTCTACAAAAAGTAACCAGATTTAATCAAAAGTTAGATGCAGTGTAATATTCTGAACATCGCCAATTAGCTAGCTTAGTCTGAAATAGTCTTCATTTATGGCAGAAAGTGGTGTCTGCAGACATAGTACAGTTAACAATGATACACAGGAATTTTTTTTATCTTGTCCCCACATTGTTAATACTCACATGCTACTCTGTTTATCATGTCAGGCTTAATACGAGCATTGCCAGCTTGGGCCTGATTGGCAAATGGATGTAACAATAGCACTGGATCTGTATGAAAATAAATAAAATCTCTGAATGATAGTACACAAATAAGTTATATTTTTTTAGTTGAGATGTATCTATATTTAAGTGTAACATTTTACTTCATTTATCGATGAAACACATTTAAACTTAGCTCTTTCTTGTTTCCCTTTCATCACCTGCTAAATACAGAGCCATTAAAATCGTTATCAGAATGTAATTTTTGCCATTACCATCAACTTTTATAATAAATTAATCACATAACAAACCTAGATGTTCCATGAATATATCCAACACAGTGGTTGCTGCAGTGTAGATATCATTGTTTTTGGATGATAGGTTTGATGCTACAGTTTGGATAGACAGAGTTGTCACAGCAACGAGGTGATCTTTTAATGCTGGCACTAACTTCATCATGCCTTGCAAAGCAAACAGGTTCACCTTACTGTTCGAATCTTTCAGACATGGAATAAACTTGTCAAATACCTGTCAGAAATACAGAAAGTCAACATGTATGGTGAACAAAATTTGAATAATTTACGTTGAAGTATGATTTTCTTCCAGACGTAAGTGGAAATATTACCAAAACAGCATTCCATCACACTTCAGTAAAAATACTTTTACAACCACTTAAAAACATTTTTGTTTGCAAGCTAACTATCATGAGAATGTCTCTCCGACTATTAATCGTATGAAAGATATTTGCTAACTATAGCCTGGCTCTGCTATAACATGGTGACTAGTGTCCACAGACCAACGACTGCATTTTAAGTGGACTGTGGATAGCAACAGTTGTATCAGTGGAATTAGCCTGTGCAGTATAGCGATATTTTATGGCCGCTTTTGTGCACATGGTAGGCTAAATGGGCGGAGCGAGCTCCAAAGGTAATAAAGCAAAGTCAATGATCAAACACCCTTCAGATATGCCCACACCGAGATTTGAACTCGGGTGGTAGTGATCTGTGGTTACACTACCAGTTAGGCCACGGAAGCCCCATGGAATGGGGGGTTGGAGTGGCATGATATGATGACCTTTTGGCAAGGCTTTTTATAATGCTGATGCTGCCATACTAAATGCATTTCACACTTATTCATATGTTGGAAATCGCATCATAGAAGGTAAATGGTCACTAAATAGACATTTAGACCTGTATTATATTCTGTAATCCTGTTATGGTAAAATTTGGTATAAATAAAATAGCTGTTCAAAATCTTAGTTATTTTGTGGGGCACTTGGAATTATATAAGGAACACAATTAGTCACACAGATGATTGTTAATGGGTTATCAATTGCCACAGGAACAGATAAAACCATTTAAATGAACATGTGTTTGTTTTAATACGCAGTTAAGCTCAAATTAAATGTTTGCTACTCTAGATTTTATCAGTTACTTGACAAACCTAGTAATTAATGACCTTTGTTAATGTTTGGCTTGGCTGACAAGTGTTAAAGTTTTGTATGAATTTTGGTAAATGGTCGAGGGACTATGAAATGCACAGATTTTCAATGGGTTCAAATACCTGGGAACTAAGCACCCCTGTATTCCACACACTTCTGCAGTGTATGTGACTCTGTTATAGTGGATCTAGACTTTAACATGTGAATGCCTCTTGTCAATGACTCATATAATCAAAACGTTAGACGTTAACCAATTTTGAAACAAGCTTTCATGATATAATGCAGTATAATTAATTAATTGAATTAATTTCTATTTATCAGAGATTTTAAACAATAATTTCCAAAATATACCACTTAGACCATGACCAATAACATACCATCAAACCAGATTATGGTACATCGTAGGACACAGGCAATTAACAAATAAAATTCAGTCTACTTTTATACGCTTTGCCATAAATCAGTCACCAACCTTAACTACATTGTTAGCCACAGCGCTGAAGTTATACTGTGTCATGTCAATAAGTTGTTGTATTCCTTTTTGACGATCTCGCCAATCATTAGCTGCCATCATGGCACACATTGTTTTGATCTCCTCCATCGTGGCCTCATCTGTACGGACAACCTTCTTACTACTTGCCGAATTCTGAGATGTGTGATCACTAGTAACAAATATATTAGATCTTATAAAATAAGACTGGTCACATTTTATAATAAACATCTGTATCATCAGTAATAATTACGAACTTATTTACTTCCAAAATACTTACCTAAACATTTCTTTTGTGATCCCATTTTTTGTACTAACATTTTCATAAATGACCTCTCTCCCTGCCTTACTCATTGTAATTTAATTTGACTTACACTGTATAAGCAATATTGAAGCAGCCCAAAACAGTATGCACTAAATATTTTTTCAATAAACTGCATTAAAACCATTTTCTAATAGAAACCAGGCACCATATAGTGGTATGTATGCATCTTTGTAACACGTGGATAATCAACATATATTGGGATGTCATTATCTTTCCAACATACCTAACAGCAGAGTGTCCACGTGAGTTAGTTCGCACACCTTGACCTGATCTACGTGATCTAGCTGATGAAGATTCACTTGGAGGATCAGTTAAACCCTACAAATTTAGATAATACAATAACACACATTTATATTATAATGTGTAGGTATAATTTACAGTCATCTAAAAGAAACTGACTACAATATGACTCTCTCTCTCTCTCTCTCTCTGTGTGTGTGTGTGTGTGTGATGTGTGTGTGTGTGTGTGTCTGTACATGCATCCAGTACGGTAGAATTACCTTTTTCTTAAGTACTTCCAGCTTGTCTTTAACATTTCTCAAAGTTGTTGCAGAAACATATTTATTCATCATTTTGTCAAACTCTTCGTGTGACATTAAACCATAAAGTATTCTTTGTCCATTGTACCTATAAAATTTAACATTCTCAAAATGTTTACAAATACACATAACTGGCTATTTATTTCGTTACCGTAAACATCTAAATATATATTACATATCAAACGATACAGTATACTGTCATCCAGTAATATAAAAGTGATACACACCTGACCTCTGGATTAGGATCTAACAAGAACTGTGTTGCTACAGGTAATATTTTATCTGTAAGATCTTTAACTCCACTAAGTATACGACCGGGACCCATACGTTCTGCTACGCTAACTAAATGATAGGCAGCACATTTACGTACAGGTACATTCTTATGGCTGAAAATACAGACCAAAACAACTCAATCAGTAAGACACGTGTATATGTGTGTGCACGAGACAGAGATAATGAAATATGCAACTACAATATGATTATCATGGTCATAGATACTCATTAAGATTTTCCGCATTAAGAAAATATTTGTGGCTGAACATAACTGACCACATGATTATTTCACAACATTAAGTCTAAAAGATTTAACATACCTCGTGCCGCCATTAATTAAAGCAACCATCGCACGTTGTGGTGTGACATTATCTACCATCGCTGCCACTGCATGATCAACATCCGCACGAATAAAACCACTGCTCTCACCATTCTTCGCCAACAAAACACGAGCTATTTGGTCAACATCCTACAATGAAAAATAAAATATAAATTATACAGTACTTAATCAGTGTACTTAATCTGCTAGGCCATGAAACAGTTACACATATAGTATTTTATTTGCTAATTACCATGGAGTAATCTTCATAGAGAATTCATGGAGCACAACAAATTTTATTTAGAACAAGTACTACCACTTTGACTTACACCAGAATCAGTACTAGCAATACTGATATGCCATGGTATTTTATAGTCATTTTAAAAATTAACTGATCCAAGTTAAAAATCTAGAACATAAAACATATTTCTATTCTTGCATTTTAGTTTTATTTTACTGCCAATTGTGAATGGAAATAAAAAAAGTCTGGTAGGTCATGCCTCAAGGTCCAAACCAAAAACTCTCATGTAGTGAATCGTAAAACTATTTCACTGCAGCTTTTAAAAATCACCAAGTCAGATCACGATGGCCTAATGTCTTAAAACAGTTTTCTCATACTACAATTCAAATTATTATACATGACATTCACCAGAGGTGGCCTAATGTTGGATCTTGGACTGTTAACCATTCGTTGTCCATGGTACAGGATCCAATTAATAAACCCGTCATCTCCATTAAAATACCCCAAGTTAGACTCCAGTAAGCAGGTCAATTGTGACAACAACGGTTTTGTAAGAAATCTAGGTAAATTTATGGGTAGCATTCATTAACATAACAATCTATCACTAAAATTATACAGTTTACATCAAACTGTACTGGAGACATCTAGGTTCAGAGTTCAAAGTGATCTCAGGCTTCAAAATTAACTTTAGAAACTGGCAGCAAAGGTTTGCTGCTAGTTTCTAAATTATACTTGACACAATGTTGCTATTGCTGAGTAGCAAGCAACCACATTTGCACTGAATGATGATTCTTACAATTACCCTATTATTGCACATAATTTTATTAATTTTCATTCACTCTTTTTTGTGTGAAACGTTTCGGATATCATATTGCCGCAATTTTCATTGAGAGCTCCACCGCTGACATTATCAGCCATAGGGTTGTCTGATTGGATAATAACGCAAATGTGTGACAGCTATGGACCAATGAAAAATCTGTTCTGTAGTAATTTCATTGGTAAATACTTTTCCAGCATATGGTTAACTCACAACTATTCAGGTTGATATATTTTAGGTTCACTGGCTTAGGAGACCAGCACAATTTTATTCATGTTTGGTAATTTTTTTCTGATAAACCAGGCAGCAAATATTTGCTGCCACACCAAATTCTAGACAGCATTTTGGAGGCACTGGGGTGCAAATCCTGACTTTGCTGCTGTTAATTTTGAGCCCCTGTATCTGTGTCTGTGCAATATTTCAGCCATTAATAAACAATTACATCCCTAGCCATATGTTCCAAATGGGATCAGTGCCAATACCATTGTTTGATCAAACTAAGCCATCACATTTTTTATTTGCAATCGTCATATTTTATTGGTGTTACAGCGTGATATTGTTCTATATATTAAAGTGTGAAACAAATTAACAGATAGGTCATTGTCTACCCTTTTATTGCTAGCTAGCTTTCTGCACTAATTTCCTATACTGATAATTTTAGTGATTTGACTTTACATCCGAAGAAGTATATCCATGAAATAGAGTTTCATATTATTTAATTTATATGTACCTTAATTTATATGCGCCGTTATGTGTCTTTCACCAATGATTATAAAAAAATAAGTCAATAAAACAAATACAAAATGCTGATGCCTGTTTGTATAACAGTTATTCTTTTTCATCTCTTCATATAAATCTGTTGATATCTACACACAATTAATTTAAAGTACTTTCTTCATTTCATGAAATAAATATTGAATTTTCCCATTTTAATATTTTTCAATAGTTATAATACAGATTGGTGAAAATGTGACCTACTTTCACCTTTGGATAGCTACTCTGATTATTTTTATTACACTGAACCAATTACATTATGACCTTAAATTATTTTTATCAAACAACCTAAAACAACACACACATGCACATGCACACACACACACACACACACACACACATCCTACATACCAAATCCATAAGTTTCTTCAGGTAGGTATACATTTCACCAAGACAAACGATGGCAAGCCTGGACACTTGAGAACGTAGATTTTTCACCTTATAAAGGAAAATAATTCTTATTAAACAGTCACATGACAAAGAGTGTCTGATCTATTTGACACTACACATCTCTTCAACCACAATGACTAGCTGTCAAAATCACATAAGTCAAATAAAACATTGCATGGAAATAAATAAGGCAAAGTTAAAAGAACTTCTCAACTGATAAAAGCCAATAAATTAATTTCATTTTATATCTGGCATAGACATACTGACACAATCACATAAAAACTAACTTTTCTAATAAAGACAAAAATTGAATATCCTGCTGATGTTATATCAGAGAGCTTTCAATGACCAGATCTATTTTAAAAGGTAATGTGAGAAATGATAGCCAGAATGACACAAACTAGAAACGATCGATCAATGGTTGAAATTTGGACAAATTCCCTCTGAATGTGACATAAAAACCAATAAATGTGTGTATGTGTGTGTGTGTGTGTGATGGATTAAGGGAGTTAAAGACAATATTCTCCTTATGGGACTGACACAGACCAGTCCAAATACCAGACGGTTAACTGTAAGATCATTAGAAGAACAATGCCAAAGTATGTGTATGTGTGAAGGAATGCTCAACTTTGGCCTTAAATAATAATAATATTAGCAATAATGGCCTCAGTGGCAATTATTAACAATGCTGATTAACTCACTGACCGTTGTTAATTCTAAATAAATTTAGAATTTAAAAAAGAAGTCATATTTTTGGTTGGATTAAAAAACATTTCCACTGACACAGCCTATTCTACTGACACAGCCTATTCTACTGACACAGCCAATGAGAAGGTTTAAATATTCATAATCTTTCTTATAACATAAATTAACCTGTAGATGTAAATCAGTTATAGGCTAAACAAATGATTCTGTTAACAGGCATCTATACTAACCTCTTGTATGATGGCTACGTTAACAGCATGTAAATTCTGTACGATCATATCTGGATGATGAACTACCAAACGTCTTATGTTGTTAATACCTGTGTACTTGATATCCCTATTAAAATTGTAAAAAAGAGAGGTTAATACCATTGTACGAATTCACACACACAGACACACACACACACACACACACACAGAAACCTACCATTGTTCTTTGCTTATCATTTTCATTGCCTCTGTATAAGCAGCATAAGGATCATTAAATGCCCTCAGTTCCTCTGTTGGTTCTGGTTCTCCAGATTTAGCAGAACTTGGGTGTGAGGGTTGTTCAGGGGGCACTGGTGGGCTGTTAGCGAATCATAATAATACGTATGAATAGATTAATTTTGAATATTCGGTATTAACTAAACATAAACAAGCAAACTTTGAAAAGGCCACAGTCTAAATGAACATTAAATCTATATACATGAAATGTCATTTTTCTGCAATGTAAATATAATGAGTAGATAGTAAATATATACTGACGGTCGAGGTTTGGGTTTGGAAGGCGAGATGTTTTTATTAACTGTTCGCTTGTGTCCTATGCCATTAGAGGGCAGCACTGAGCTATTCTGATTTGCTCCACTGTGCTGAGAACTGCCAGATATTGATAAGCCTAGAAAAAAGCACAGAAAAGAAATGTATGAAGACATCAGTAACGGGACTACATTGCAATATTGTTATGGTGCTACATTCTCCAAAAAAATGCACCAATATCAGATAAGAAGATGTACTGAATGTCATGAATATGAGATAGTAAGATAGATTAAAAAAATCATTCATCCTGTCACAGTCATTTATAAAAATCAGTAGAGGTGACAAATGCTCCCTCTTTCCCTTATTTGGTAGACAAGTATATTAAAAGATGGTTGATAACGTTTATGTGGAAATTAAACATAAAAAAACCCATGTCAGGTTTCATGACAGACATCAGGTGCATGGTTTCTCATTATTAATTAATCATAGGTGTTATTTTGTGCACTTCGTCTAAATTCGTAATTGACCAAGGTATGATCACACATCTTAAAAAGATGTTAGTGTTACTGTACACTAATTCTCAGGATGGAAAGTAACCCATTGAACATATCAACCAATAAAGCATCAACATTAAACGCAAGGAACATTCAGTTTTAAATTTATAGATTAAGTTATAGTATAATGTGAGAGTAAAATATGATAGTATACTAGTCAACAGTTGTTTACATCCCAGTAGATATTATTTTTTTTAAACAAGTCACAGATGAGAGTTTAAATGTTTTCTTAACCATATACCAAACCTGGAGTTATCTGATGCTCCTGATGGGCAATAACGTGATCATTGATTTATAGGCTAACAACAGTAAATAAACAAGTATATCACAACTAATAGTCAGGTAAAAATGTACAGCTCATAGATACTGGGAGGTGTGTCATCACTAAGCAAATATGAGTTATCCAAGTAGTTATATCTAGTAGGTACAATAATGATCTATGAATTGGTGACAAACAGGCCTGTCTATTGATTCAAATCATATGATTTATATCAACTATAAGCTGTTTTGACAGTGATTATATCAACTTGGTGACATCTACCACTGTTAGAGATATCAGTCCATGACTTATTACTAAATATATATAACAGAGTGGCTTCCGGCCATTTACCGAAGATACTCACCTGAGATATAATCCCAGAAATATCAAAACAATCATCCCGTAGGCATCAATACTCTTACTCTATAAACACCGTACAATCATCAATGAAATCATAATTTAAATACACTCGTTTAAGTTGCAAAATGTATCGAGCTCTATATATATATATATATATATATATATATATATATTCTCCAAACAATGAAATTTAGTCTTTTTAGAGAATTTTCAAGATAGAAATTCAACCTTTTAGGTATACCTAGCACTTTCCTAGACTAGTTAAAATGACATACACTAGTTCATTTAACAAATAAATGCTTGAAGGTATCA
Source organism: Paralvinella palmiformis (assembly GCA_025642065.1). Lineage (NCBI taxonomy): Eukaryota > Metazoa > Annelida > Polychaeta > Terebellida > Alvinellidae > Paralvinella > Paralvinella palmiformis. Next base: position 240,053 of record JAODUP010000043.1, on the reverse strand, counting down.
TAGAGGAGATGGTGGTCCCTCTCCTTCTGGTGATAGGGGCATAGCCAAGAAATGGTTTTTTTTATGATGAGAGCTCTAGAAGTAATCCTTAGGCTAAATGGAAGCAATAAGTTACATTTATTTGTTGTCAGTTATTGAATCCTTTTCTTATAGAACATAATATTTTGAATAAACGTTTGGAAAATTACAGTTTCCATCCAATAATTTTTCGGATCATTTGAAACAATATCGTTCACCAAAATGTTCACAATTAATAACCTGGAGACACATAACAACCCTGTTTATATCTGAAAAAAGCCAGGTTGTCCAGTATTTTAGAGAAAAGGGTCAAACCCATGAGGGTTGGTGATGAGACGATGTGATGAGCAAATTCTCCAAACTTTTTCTGTAGTGTAAATGTTCTCTGTAAGTGCACCCCTAAAATACATTACAATCTATTTTGGGCAGAAAGAAAAGTCACTGATTAGTATGTTCAATCACATTAATAATTACCCACAACACAGTAACAAATATGGCTCAGTGTTTTCAGCTGCAACTAATAAATATTTTAACAAATGCCAACTCAAGCGACACACGGGGGGGGAGTGCACTGGTTATATATTACTGTATATAAGAAGAAAAAAATAGCTTCTCTGAAAATCTCGTCTTCTAATAGTTACAATTATTGTATGTGTCTTATCTTGTACTGAATCATAGCGTGTAGATTACACAACTTTACATACAGTTTTATGGAGATTATATATTAGCTAACTGAACATACATGACCAATCTCAATGGGATTGGACATCAGCTACAGGTTGGCTAACCATGGACCAAGGTAAGCTATTCCTGGAAGCCATTAATTTATAGGTAATTCATATTCATAATTATCATAATTTTCACAAGTGTACAAAGAAACTTGTTTACATCCCTCCCACTGAACCTGTACAAATGTAAATATTGAAAATGACGATTAAATGCTTCAAAGTTGCTGTTTTTCTAAAAACAACTACTGGTACCATCTGTGCACTGTATATGAATAACGGGGTTCCCCTGTATGAAAAAAACCCATAATAAAACAAACTGGCTGATTACCCAAATTGAAAACCTATTACCAGAAACCTAGTCAATATCTGCAGGAAAATACTGCTTTGAATTTGGCATACAATTTTTTTCTTCACTGCTTATATTCATCTTACATACATTTACAATCACACACAGAACTCTAAACTCAACAACATTATAATATTTTGTATGTACATGTATATGTGTTTATGTTGTATGTATATATATATATATATATATATATATGTTATATGTATGTACAGGTGTACATATTTGTGTAAGGATATGCACATACATACACCCTAGGGTACCACATTAAGACAGCCCTTAGGCTATGTGGTTGCCCCGGTAACTGTTAGAATTATATACTGAAAATAGATCCGAAGATTTAGGTAATGTCTGCAATAATTTTCTTACTTGATGTGTATTATGTACCATGTTATCCGAATAAACTATCTATCTATCTATCTACAATGTCCTCTTAGCTAAATATAAAGACACTGCCAGACCTAAAAGGATATCAGAGTTGACAACATCTTGGATCTAGCCTCGATGCAATAATGAACAGCTGATCTATCATTATCTATCAACACCTATAGAGCTCTCTCACCACAACATTTAGACATAACTCTAAATAATAGCTTGAAGAGAGTTACCACTAAACACTTTGAGGAATACAAGGCACCATTGTCAGAATTCAGCTGATTGGGACAAACTGAACCAAGCGTTAAATGAAATAAACTGGACTACTGCTCTGGGAGAAGAATGTACAAATAAAGTACATAACGTCTCTTAACCAAAGTGCAACAGGTCTGCAGAAATATTTTCCCCATTAAAAATTATAAACCCAAAATAATATTTATCCCCAATGAAAGACGATCACTCATGAGAAAAAGACCTCGAATGATGCAAAGATTGAAACTCTCAAACACCCGAGGAGTAAATACATAAGAAATCCTAAATACACTCCATGATGTGGAAATCAAGATACAGGATATTCTAACCTTATCTTGTAAACAAGAAAAATCAATAGCTGCAATAAAAGAGAACTCTAAATCCATCTACTAATATGTGTTAAACATAGAACGTATTTCTGTCTCCAATGGTTTGTGGTCGAATTATTTGTAGATATTAATGATCGTTCTAGAAAAAGTGGTAGAGATTAAAGAACCAATCAGGGCTGTTGCTGCTGAGTGAAGATATGAGAAGCTTATTTTTGGTTGTTTAGAAGACATCAGTTTATTTACTCGTCCAATGTTGTTAAACCACACTGCATACTGTACACAACTATATTATTCATGTATCATTGACATAAGATATTATAAAGTCAATTCGTGTTAGCTATATATGTATGGAAATTGTCAAGTTGCGGCTCTATAGTGTTGTATGTGACTGTGTATAACATATTGAGTGGACAGGTTTTTGATTTTTATGAATAAACAGTTTCTTTATTAAATCTGTAATGAGGACGTTACAATATGCAGCTAAATATAGCAAAACCAAATCAAATGTAGCACTCTTAATCAAGGACAAAGTGTACACAAACTTAAAGAAACTGCAGAGAAGCTAAAGCTATAATATGAAAGCGTTTTCAGTCAACCAAATCTTGAGAAAAAGTTCTGAAATGCTGAGAAATTGTTCTGGGATCTGGACATAAGCCACAACTACTGGTAGCTGATTTAACCTTTTCCCATATGGACATTGAAAAAGCAATTGATAAATTAAGTAGCAACTCGGCTGGTGGCCCAGATGGATTCTCAGCTATATTACTTAAGAAATGTAAACTGTTCCTTTCTAAACCCATATAACACTAACAGTCTTTGGAGAGAACACAAGGCCAAGTACCTCTATTACTTAAGCAGGCCACTATTACTCCCATACATAATGGAGGCAGCCAATCAGAACCCAAAAGTATAGGCCATTATCCCTTACTTTCCACCTCACACAGCCCATTTAGCCTACCTTGTGCACAAAAGTGGTCATAAAACAGGAACATTTACTTCCAACCTCACTAGGATCTTTGAAAGTGAACTCCGTGAAAAACTGGTAGCTTTTTTGTATATTATTCCTCGTTCTGATAGGGGACATAAATAACAATACATGTAACCGTGTCTCATATTTTGCAGATGATACAAGAGTAATGTGGGTGGATCATAAGAACTTTCCACACCAGAAATCTGTACACTATGAAAACACCATAGTGCATCATAGTCCAACCACACCTAGATTACTGCTCCCAGCTATGGACACCACACTAAGTTGGAGAAATCCAGAAATCTTTGTCCCTCTTCAGATCATTTTCAAATAAAATCTACTCAATATCTGACATAAATTACTGGGATTGACTATCAGTCCTCAATATGTTTTCTCAGGAGAGGAGGATGGAAAGATACTGAATCAGATAAATCTGGGCAACCAGAGAAGGTAGCCTTCAAATTAGGGGGTCCACAGCTTTTCAACAGCCTTTCAGTAAACATCCATGGCCTGATAGGATGTTCCGTGATTAACTTCAAGCACAAACGTGATAAATATCTGCAAAGCATTACAGACAAACCAAAAAAAAGGCCACACAAATGAAATTGACACAAACTCCATCACATCTATGAGGAGTTCCCAGGAAAGCTGAGCAATATAGCTCAGGCAGAGTCATCGGCTTGGCCGGAGATATTATACTCTCGAACTATGAACTATAATCTTTTACAATAAATTTACAAATTTCACATAAAATTCTCATATCTGCTTTAGTTAAGACTTGTAATTGATATAAACAAATGGCCAAGATTTACTTTCACTTGTCAGTCATTTTTCATGTCTCGTATTTCAATTTTTTGTAACATTCCAAAATATAAAAATTACATCATTTCTATTTTAGATTTTTCAGAGTATTGGATAAATTCTAAGCCTTTTCTGGAGAATTTAAAATTTAAAACCATTTTCAAGACAGCCTTTTAAATTTAAGGACTCAACATTAAGGACTCAACATTGTGCAAAAAAACCCATGAATAACAATAATGTAAGACGTCTCACCTTTGATTTCCTCCTCTTTGTTATTATTACTCAGTTTCCTTAATTTTTCTTGTTGTCTTTCTTTCTCTCTTTTGATGCGAAGTTCTTCTTGCTTCTTCTTCTGTTCCAGTTCTCGAGTTTTCTGGGCCAGGTCATTAGTCACTGCACGCAACTCAACACGCTCATGATTAGCATGTTTCCTTTCTGCCTCCTCTTGTTTTTGCCGATATTTCTGAGCCATACGTTCCTTCGTTGTCTTTGATATGGCAATGGAGCCAACATCCTGGAGAACAGAGAAACACTTACTGAACATAATGTGAAGGAAAGCATCCTTCCTTAGATTATTATGTTTTACTTGAGGAATTGGGCAGACAAAAACAACTTAACGTATGCTTCCATAACTTAACAAGGTTAATCACATCTGTACAGAAATACTGAGAAAATATTTATTGTCTGTCGATGGTATCTGACATCTAAATTGTGGTATTCTTTATGACTGACACAGTGGACATAATGAATCAATTGTCTGGTTAACAGTTTTATGTTAAATGATTGTAGTCAATAAAAATTGAAATCGATAAAATGTTTAACTGGAAACAACTAAATATGGTGATCAATTAATTAACATTTATAAGATGATGGAAGATGATGATGATTGATGTTTTACGGCCACTTTTGTGCACAAGGTAGGCTAAATGGGCCGAGCGACCTCCAAAGGTAATGAGACGAATCGAAAGACGAAACAACCTTCAGATATGCCCACGCCGGGATTCGAACACGCATGGTAGTGATCTGTGGTCCAACACGCTACCGCTAGACCACAGAGGCGCCCTTATATAAGATGATGGAAGAATGTTGTTCAATGACACATTGGCACAATTTAGGCCAGTCAGTGTCCTAACATTTATAAGAACAAAGTAAACTAGAAATCTTTGGAAATAGTTCTCCTTTATAGTTCACGAGAATTGTCATAATAATCAGCATAGCCATCATTGTCTGCCACATCCTCAGTTTCAGCAACACCCTCACCAAGAAAATCTTCACACAGGGCATCCATCATCTTCTGTGTCATCCAACATTTTTTTTTACAAATACCACACTTTAAGAGATTTGCACGGAATATGCTCCTATGTGGTTTTCACCCACCCGATGATCAGGGAAACTGACGGTCTCTTTAGGTTACCAGCAACTGTCATCTAATCATTCCATAGTTTCCACTTTTCACCCGTAAACAGCTTGTTCAGGCATACATCCAACAGCCACAGTAGTGATGTATACACTCCGGTATGACGGGCTGCATGGACAGAGATACGGAATTTTCTCCTAAGGTCCACGAAAAGATCAAAAGCTGTTTGCCACTACCTTTGATTTCCAATTGTCACAGTCCTGTCTACCGGTAAACAATTGTGAGCAGTGATTTCTATTGTATCACTGATCATCCAGGAGGTACCAGTTGGTAATGGAGCATAACTATAAGTATTATTAAGTACAAACCGGCATCTTTGCAATCCTGTATCCAAAACTAATCATTGGCCTTGTAACTATAATGAGTACTGATTATGTAGTAGAAAACAGTAAATCCTGTGATCAGCAGTTTCATGCTGCACATGTTTCCAGGGCAAGAAGTTTGTGGATCACGAGTTGTCAACCATTATGTCTTTTAATCATTTTTCATTAATAAAAAATTAAATCGAGATGAAATTAAAGACGCTAGTTAATTTTTATTATAATAGTTTGGTGAAATTAATCATTATTTATTGAATAAGGATGGATTAATAGGCAGCTGTGTGGCAATTTTATTCCGACTCTGTCTCCTGTTGGGTTGAATCCTACAGTGTTGTGTGTTCAGAAAGGCCCAAAACAGCTTTCCTTGAGCTGGTAGGAAATATGATGGGCGTATAAGTCGAGGTGTTTTGGAGATCTTTTGCCTCCCCCCCCCCACATATCAACTTAACTGTGAGTTTTTATGGTACATTTGTAATACAAATGATAACTTTCTCAATTATTTTCACACTTTTATAAAAATGGACTTTAGTTGATACATTTGACTAATTCTTTGCTCTTTAAGGCATCCATTAATATTTGTTAAAAGAGTTAATTTCTGCAGTCTTTAACAAACCAGGTTGATGCATGCAATTAGATTTTGCCGACACAAACGATTAAGATTAGATTATATGGCATGAATTATTACATACAAATACTTAGGCTGAGAACCTTATGTTTTACCTGAGAAACATAAAACACATTTTATCCCTGTTTTAACTATTAAGCATGGCAACACTGTTTCTGGAATGGCAACTTTAATAGATATTTTTGTCAGTGAAGAAGGCTAATTTATGGGTTTTGTATAAATTAGCTTGCACACACACACACACACACACAAACAAATTTTTAATACTCACATCACCATCATCATCACTATCATCACTAGCCTGGCCCTGAGAGGTAGTCTTGACTTTGACGCCATATACACCTTGTGGTAGATTACGATTAGTATCACTCTGTGAAGACATCTGACCACTCTGCCATGATGTGTTACTGCCAAGTGTGTGCTCACCGGAATGTGGGCTAACTTCAAACATTCCTGTACCAATATATGAAGGTTTATTATTAGTAAACAATATCATGTTTCTTGTATGAATCATTCGAGTAAAATCCAGATTCATGGAAAAAAAACTGATTTCTTAATAATGATATTATGAAAATTTACAACACTTCCAAAATTAAATGTGTAATTATCACAACGCAACTCTTGTGTGATAACTTCCTGAATTGTTACAGAAAACCTGTGTAAATAAAATGATACTGTAACACATGTAAACGTTTTTTAAAGAAGGTTCACAGAACGTTCCATTTATTACAATGCTGAAAATAATTATACTGATAACAGTAACTATTAGTAACTGCTAGTACATATCTACTAATCTAGTTTATACTAATTGTCATACAGTATACTGCAACAGCCTGTATAACAGACAGTTGTTAGACAAGCTGAACCAGTAACAAATCTGATGTGATCCACGTTAACTATGATGGTACTCGATCTTCATTATGGACATGTAGCAATATGTAACAGTGTACAGTTAAAGTATTTTGGCTGAAAGACTATAATATTGTAATGCATGACCAATACCAAGAGAGGGAATACAGTCTTTTATATAATATATATATATATATATATATATATGTTGTGTGTGTGTACAATGATTCATATTTAAAATCAGAGTCAAAGTTGCTTTATTAGAGCAGCAAGAGCGAATTAAAAAGAAGAGGAGAAACCAAACACAGCTACAGAGAACATATTCTAAAACCTGCTATAATGTGTGACGTGATAAGCATAACTACACAGTCCAAGCAAATCAACAAACAGATAGAAGAAGAGAGATCATTATGATCATTGGCTGGAATGAGGAGAGGGGATCACCGACTAGTTAGCTACAGCTTACTGAAAACAAAATAGCATTACATACCCCTGCCAACAACGCCACCTGGTAACCAATCATCATCCACCTCTGACTGACCAAATGTACTTAACGAAGCAAGACCAAGTGGTGATAACACGCCTGTGATAAAAATAATACCATGTGTTGACAACACAGCTGTGATAAAGACGATAGCAAGCAATAACAACACAGCTGTGATACGGATGAGATGGAGTGATCTCAACACAGCTTTGATAAGGTTTTAGTGATGACAACACGCCAGTGAAAACAAAAGGTGATAACAGCACAGCCATACTAAAGATCTAGACAGAGATAAGAAGGAGACAACACAACAGTAATAAGGAGGCAAGGAAGACCTTTACCAGGTCAGAGATTCGCTGTATCTTCTCCAACAATATATATATATTTTCAATGATATATTTTGCTTATCAAATTAAGCAAAGGATAGATGAGAATCAGAGCCTTCTGATACAATTTATTCAAGAGATGTTTAAACAATCATACACAAATCTTAGATTTATAGGATGTGTTTTGTCTATTGAATTCTTTCAGTTCTTTAACTTTTTCACAGCCAAATGTTAAACTGTATGATTACACCTTACAATACATTCGCCAAAAATACATCAATTGATTAAAAACCAATTTAAAATGTACATTTGGCTGTAAAATTTAAATGGAATTAGCTCTGTTGTGGAGCAGAGATTCATTTTCCTTTCAAGTATTCCAGAATTTGTCCACACTAAATTTCCAGAAATAATTGTATGGGGATTGAAGGACGCCTCCGTGGTCTAGCGGTAGCGTGTTGGACTACAGATCACTACCACCCGTGTTCAAATCTCGGCGTGGGCATATCTGAAGGTTGTTTCATCTTTGACTTCGCCTCATACCTTTGGAGGTCGCTCGGCCCATTTAGCCTACCTTGTGCACAAAAGTGGCCGTAAAACATCAATCATCATCTTTGTATCGTGATTGAATAAAGTGGAATTAATTCATCCAAATATTAAGAATTAAATCAATTATCACATTTTCGTCATGTTACAAAACGCAAACGGTATTTTAATCATTATTTTTCAGTGGATGAATATAAAAAGTAAATACTGTAATACTGTCACTGTCAATAATATTGTCAGTAACATCACAGGACAGGATTAATTAAAAACAATCCTGACCATAGGCTGATTACACAGCAGTAAAATGACACTGGCACTACATGGCTGTAATAAAGATGTACCAAAGAAATACAGTGAGATCACTTAAAAGGTACTCATCTGTATTAACATAATACCACAGCTATGATGTTGATAATACAGATAAATTAAAGACGAGAAATGGTGCTGTAGCAGAACAACAATAGCAGCCGAGTTGAGTTGTTTAGCCAAGGTCCTGGTCAGACCTAGGACATGTGGCCGACGTGCGTCCGCCAAAGCAAAGAAATCCCACAAACGCAGGCATGAGTCAGATCTGAACCTACAACTTGGAGGTTTGCAGTGCAGTGCTCTACCTACTACACCACCAGAAAGTCCAAACAACAATAGCAGAAGTAATAAGATGAATTAGTAATGATACAGATGTAAAAATAACAAGAACACTCAAGTGGCGGAATATAATAAAGTTAGCAAAATGTAGTAGGGATAGCAACACTCTAAAAATAAAAGTAAACCAAATAGTGACAGCAGTACACTTAAAAATATCAAGGCCAGACTTGTGAGTGAAGCAATAATAATGAAAACTTCATCAAACAATAATCTTGACCGTAAACCTAACACCACAAAAACTATAAAAAGTGGTAATATTTCAAGAATTCTTTCTCAAACCATGAACATTTTGATGAATATGGTTTTTTTAAAATGTAATATCTTGCCAGAATATATATCTTTTTCATTTTGATGCAATGTTTGCCAAGATGTCGGGTCAGTGACAAGGCTGTAATCATTACATGTTCAGCTATTTGCCAATAATATCCCAATCAAGCAATATATATATATATATATATTTTAATGATTGTAACAGAAATATGAAAAAAACAAAACCCAACAACATTACAACAAAAAACAACAACAATAATATTTCATCTTGAAACATTATTTGCATTATGTAAGTCAAATATTGTGACAGTTGTAATTTCTAAAACGTATTCAGCAAATACTATTTAAAGTACAATAGGATTTTTTAATAACAACAAACTGTACGTGTCTTTTATGTAATAGGAAATATGTATAACTTGTCTGCAAATAGCACACATACACACACACACACACACACACACAATAATTGTGACATGAATGAACATACTTTTTGTATTGTTGTGTGGTTTTTTTATATCCTTGTTTTTTGGTCCATGTTGGGCTGGTGCTGCTGTCACTGTTGTTGCTGTTGTTCTTGTATCATTGTTCTGTGAGTCCTCTGTATATCCATGCCCCACCAATTCTACCTCTAGGGAGCTCGTCTTGTGGAATGTTACCCCACCATGTGGCTTGAATTCAGAGTGTGTCTTCGTGTCATGGTTAAACACATTACTCTTACTAATACTAGACAGTGGAGCTTGATCAGTTTTTGGTGACGGAGGGTTGCTCTTGCGAGCAATACGTGGCTTCGTCTCAAAAGGCATATCAGGCTTCTTCTTGCTGGAAATTTTAACAGAAACATGGATACAAACAAAATTAATACGTGAAAGAAACAAAAAGTCTTGTGAACAAATCAAAAGGTATATCAGGCTTCTTTTACAAGATCTTGGCTACCGAATAATAAATTAAACTATTATGAAATTCAGTTTTAAATAATATATATATATATATATATATATATATATAATGTATTATTTGAATGTAATTTGTTTTTAATTATTATTATATTTATAATTTAAGTAATTAATTATCCTATTTCTGGTGACTAATTTTGTGACTTTTTCTTGAATCTTTTACATATATTTAATGCATCTAACATTTCATATTTATGTATTATTATTGTATGAGTTACTGAGTGGGTTAATTACTTGGCCTCCATTCTGTTAACAGCAAGCATGATATACTGGTACCATACTTTACACTTTATCATTTCATGTATAAAAAATCAACTGTATTTTTACTGATATATATATATATATATATATATATATATATATGTAGTCAATCAACTCCAAAAAGGAACTGTTTTAGGACTGACTTATTTCTAACACATACACACACACACACACTCTCTCTCTCTCTCTCCATCTCTCAGTACATCTGATTAATAAAGATATAGAAAATTATACTAACATTTTATGTCCTTTGTTATTCTCTTCTGACGGAGAGGTCTGATTACCTAACGATGATGGCACATGTTGTTGCTCTAAAGGCTGAACAGTTTTTACAATCTTCTTCCTACTGGCGCTGTTATGTATCATCCTCAATGAGTTGGACATCTGTTGGCGATAAACATCCATAATATACTGTACTCTCATTAAAAACCGATAGATATGGATCCTTTAAATTCACAGAAACTGACAGAAGCGATGCTGCTGAAATAAACCTCAATCGGGATGTTGCTTAAACAGTGCTCACTGCTCGCGAACATCATGTACAAAGATCATCTGACATAATACAGAAAACAGCAGAAGATACCTTGTATTCCAGGTCGCTGTCATCATCGTCCTCATCATCTTCGTCATCAGCACCATCATCATCTGTAAACAGGTTATTGCGAGTAGTCTCAAAGAGCTCTTCATCTCTCAAGTCTTTGTTGTTATTTTCCAGTGGTATTGGAGGCACCTTTCTCTTGGATGATACACCTCTCACGAGGGCTGGTTTTATTGGTATTGGTGAATTATCAACCTTGCCTGTCGGGTAGAAGAATGTTAACATTACACTAATGGACTACAGTAAGCCCTGTGCTGTGAGATCCTGGTAAGAAACAGCACAACACAGAGAGCTCAAATGGTGGATCAAATTTTCTTGGCCACACTATATGCTGTAGTAGTCAGAATGTCTGCGATAGTGAAAGATGCTAAGTTATAACTGAGAGGTTGAGCCTGTTGAGAGCAAAATTCATGTTTCTCCATACACTGACTTGAAAGAAAGTAAATAAACGAGTAATAACTATAACTGGTCAATACACACACACACACACCTGTGTTGACATACATACTAATCAATAATAAGCTCACTGAATGCTTAATATACAATTGTGCCTATTTGCTTGAAGTTTAAAACTGAATGGCTTCCATACACATAAACAACAATTATCAAGTATTTATCATCTCAGTATTGACTGTTACTTCTCAACTGACACTTTATATATGCTTTATTTTATATTCACTGTATTCAAAAGAAATGCCTAATTAACTATCTTTTGGTATTGTTCTTTACCACTAAAAGCACACGAACGTTAATTATTATAATTCTCACTCCCACACTTACCCTTATTATCTTAGATATGTTATCTTTAAAATATCCGACATGACAAAATGTTTAGTCACATTTCTTAAGTAACTTTCCATTTTATAACCACAGTAAGATGACAATCAACACACACACACATGATAATTTACTGATATCAGGCACTCCTGTTCTACTTGATCTTAACAACACTTAGTCTAACAAGTGTTTAATAACTCTGTGAGTTTTATATATATATATATATATATATATATATATATATATAGTATGATTGTTTACCTATAATACTGGGTTTGTTTTCCTGATATATAGTTAAAATTAATTTGTGATATTTAGTTAAACTGAAAATTTGGTAATGTTTCTGCTATACAACTGCGAAAGTGTACTGCAGCAGAGCTATTATCATTGACATATTAAGTAATGGTCCACATTACCACTGACCTGAATTTTAAAGAGGCAAAAAAACATAAATAAACATATACTGATCAGAATCCCTACCATTTGTACAGAGGATAAAAATTACTCATACAGTTCAGCCATTGGATAATAAAGGCAGTGGGAAAACCTGATGAAAGTAGGCAAATTTATTAAACAAATTATGCCATAATAATAATCAAATAAAACATATGATATGTAAATCCCATTAACGTTTTGCTCATTTAGAATTTTGAAACCATCATTTATCTCTAAGCTGCAAAAAACTAATTTAGACGTCCATATATTTATAATTACAAATCTCATAAAAATATTGGTGTACTTTTAAATATCATTCTAATGGAGAGAAATATACAAGTTGTGGTTTTATATCAAGTTAACATCATGGGAAAATATAAGCCCTAATGCAAATCTAATGCTTTGGGATTAAATATTTTCAACCAGTTCCCTCTCGGTTATATCTTCATAGAGGTTAGCTATATCTTCAGTTCTAAATTTTGTTTGGTGTAGAAACTGTTAATTAATAAAACCATGAAACTGTCATTGATAGATCAGAATAAACAAAAGGAAAAATGAGCACTAATAAATTAGTTGTGCTGCAGTGCTATTTTGTGGATTAAGTTTGAAGCTTTTCATTATCAAAATCATATATACCAACTTTCATAAATTGTGTTTAATTATTGGTAAAAGGTTATAGTGTATTATCTATGACCTCCTAGCCCCAGCAAGAAGACATTAAAAAAAAATTAATTCTTTCAAAAGAAACAACTCATCCTAGCCTGTGTACAACACAAATGAGTCAGTATTATTTTAGTCTCTGCACACCCAGCATTACACAGGGCCGACAGATGGTGGTACTTCACACATTAGCTTTTATTTATCATCTCCTCAAACTCTTGTATTCGTTGAGTGGCCAAACATTATTTATAATGGAAAAATCATTCCCTCTAAAACTTCACACAAACTATTCCTAATCATATCAACAAAGAAGAAAAGAGATAACGGACTGTTAAAAAAGGCTCTAAACTGATTCTTCCACTCCAAATTATAATTATTAACAGAGTTATACCCATGTGACCCCTCCCTGATCATGTGTGACATTTGTACTTGTGGTGATACAAACCCACTTAATTATATGCTGTACTGCTACAATTCGTTTGATGAGTATCTTTTGATCTGTTAATTAGCTTAGGAAGTTAACAGTAATTTGCCTGCTGATGGCTAACAGTATTTTGCCACCTAAAGTTCATCCTGCCAAAATAAATGGTCATGTGATGTACTCATGTAGCATTTTGCTATGCAGCCACCAGATACATAGGGTGGATTTTATATTGGAACTGCTTACATCTATTGTGACCGTATACAAGAATTATGACATATGATATGTTTATTACAGTGGAAATCTTTTGTGAAATAAGACACGTAATAATGTGGATAGCAACTGATGTAAATTTCTCCTAATATCTATCGGCCATAACAGTTCCATTTGTTTACCAATAAATGCCATAACATATTGTTGGACATAGGTGTTTCTCATGTATAAGACAAATTTACTGGTGTCTAATAGACTTTCAGACTGTTTCCTCATTTTATTCTTCAGTATATATGATGTATGATATGCCTGGAAAATATTGGTTAGCTGTATTTTATATTAAGCATCATAAATACCATGTTCTGTGCTGTTTGAGCCATCAGAAACTGAATAAGACGTTGGCTCTCCAGCTGATGTTTGGTGATGATATTTATTGCGGTGGATCTTCTGATATGAACCTGAAACAGAAAAGAACATGGGAGTTTAAGTTTATTAATACATCACTTACTTGTTAAAAACTATTACAGTATGAACACAGTCATTCAGACCATGACGGGTATATCACATTTTATTGTACTGTGGCATACAAGGAAATGTAAGACAACCGATTGAACTAAATGGGAATTAGTCTTTCAGTCTGCTATACATACACATATTCACTTTATATGTATATTGGAGTATAGGTTAAAGTACATGACTGAACACATGGACAGAGTTTGAGTATTTGAAGACATTTGAAGACACACAGCACAGCAGTTAGGTCTCCTGTGGGATAATTCATTCATTAAAATTGAATTTTGTTTACAGTCTGTAAATACACATTCCTATTATATACATACAGTAGGCCCCCGTTATAACAAGGTTGTTGGGGTCCACAACCTGTCAACCGTGTTATAGGTGGAGTCCATGTAGTCACCTCATTTTGCACCATCCTTGAAGATTACATATAACTGTTTATTTCATAAATGTTCCCAGTAATTGTTTAATCATTTGTGGACTTAAACATAAATATTACCTCAGTGTTTGTGTGGAAAATAAAATGTTTCTGCAAAAACTAACAGCCATGTTGGATTGGTGATATTCATTCCCCAGAAATAGTGCATATTTTTCAGATGAAGGTAGCAGGTGACACAATACGATCAAAACAGAGGTCTTTTATACACAAATTATGAATCCTAATTGCAATAAATAAAACATATGCAATAGCTGTGCATTAACAAACTGAATCAAACTTATTTAGTGAGTGGAATTACACAAAAAAGAGTTGTGATTGGGCTGTTTGTTTGGCTGATTGAGCCAAGGTGGTGTGTAATTAAGTTTGTGATAAATAAATCTACTTGTGGGTAAGTTGTGGCCATGAATTACAAACTGTGAAAACATGTTCAAATTAGTTTGAAATTTGTTATCGGTCAGTGGCAGATTTCATGCCATTTCGTGTAAAAATGCTCTGTTGTGGATTCCATGAATCAGGGTCCAAGATTTGACCGTGTTATATCCAATTTTGTGTTATAGTGGACTGTGATATAATGGGGGCCTACTGTACTGGTGTTTAGGTTATAATGCATACTTGAACACATTATAGAATGAGTTAGTTAGTGAGTGTTTTATTTAGTTCTTGGGCTGGTCACACCTGGGACCTATGGTCATGTGGGGAGGGGGGGAGAGAACTCCATAGGAAAATGAATCGATCAGATGAAAAAGACACAGGTAACACTGTGAGTCAAACCCAGAGCTAGAGATCTGCAACAGAGTGTACTATCAACTGCATAAGAAATCAATTAATTGATCATCCATATCACTCAGTGCACCAGGAGACACCTCTCTAAGTCTCTGAAAGATCTCAGGTGAGTTTAATCATTATTTAATCAAATGCATAACCTAATTTAGACATGATTTAAAAAACTGTTTTTGATTATAATAATGCTATTAGAAAACATAACAAAATTATAAAGACTGACACTATATGATGATTGGGCAACATTCCTGTAAACTCTGTTAAAAATGTTTTGGTGATTTCTTTAATTCTCAACAATAAAATTAAAGGATACTATCAACAGAATATTCCATACCTAATTTACAGAATATCTGAAGGATAGCTTATTATTGTGATTTATTATTGATATTTTCAGATAAAATCAAATCTGATCAGTAATTATGGCAGAAGTGTACACACATTTGCCTGCCTACTGATCCGAAAAACTCGCCAGCAATCAGCTGTGTGTGTGTCAATACAAAATCCTCACTAGTCTGTTCAGTGCAGTGGCTCACAGTTTTGCATTCTATGGCTTTAATCTCTGATTTTGTAGGAACGTTTCCAACAATATGCGATGACATTTTAAAGGCAAATTTGTAGGGCTGGGTGGTACTGGTAGGGTTAGCTCGCCACAGCATCATATGACCAGCCAATAAGTTTATATTATTCATAGTACACTGTACACCAGTTCATACAAGCTAAGTAACATAACTTATTTAACAAAACTGTAATAAACGTCATTACAGTAGTGGTCGTACAGTAGCAATACGTTCCATTCTATATTTACTGTGCTCTGGGTGTCAATTATCACACCTCAATAACTCTATGACTTATAATACTGAACTATAATTGTTGCTATTTGGTGAGTTCGTTGGTTAGTCTCTGTCCTGGTCACACTTAGGATACAAGGTCAAACAGTGGCGACTCTAGGTGTGAACCCTGACCTAGACATTTCCATTGTAGCAATCCAGTCACTATGCTACTGGAGTACTGTGTAACTATTGTGTGGTCAGTTTTTAAAAGTAGGCTAAAAAATTTAATGCCCAAATATTGTTTGCCTCACACACCACATACACAATGAGAATCCTGTAAATCCCAAATATCTCACTAGCTAAGAACTTTCTCTACCTTGACTCTCATAAAATTAAATATCTAACTAGTTTAACCGGATATGATAATGCGGAGATATAAGTTGAGAAGAAAATAACAGTTATCAAAATGAAAGAAAACACATCCCGGGAGGAATTGAGTGAGTTTCTCGTTGTGATGGTAGGAAATATATCATATATACACTGACTGTTGTTTCATATGATGTTTTCTTATTGTTTATTGCCATATCTTTCCAGTATTCCCAATGGTCAATCTCACCCAAGACCCACACTTTCATTGGCAGCTATAATGTGTGGAATATATTCTCCTTATATCACTTATATTCCAAGTGTTTCATTGCTATATGGAGTTTATATTACAAATAATTTTTTCAACAATGTCATAGATGAATTTTTATATTCTCATTGATTCTTACACTAAGAGGTTTACATTTCCAGCATTTATCTGGATTGCCCATTGTCCCACAGAGGTTACCAGTTGAAAACTAATACAATATCGAGCTTTCTAGTCAACCACATTTTTTGTTAAAACATTACGACAAAATCTACGCTGGCATGTGTCTCTGGCCAATAACGTTCAATAGCTCAAAACAACGGAACACGTTCATTTCATCAGATTGAGTCTGCCACATTAGTCGTTAATATATTCACTCACTGCTGCAGCACACTTAATACATCCAATTACTCTCTACTACTGATAGAAGATCAACGACTACTTGCCATTATCAGGAGATCCATCTCGTGAGTTTGATGTACTCCCCGACCCCTTCTGCTTTAATGACCTCCTCACATCGTTGCCAAAGTCTTCACCTCCCCACGTCGTCCTTGGTTTTACCTGGCCTCTGACATCAGCCTGCAATTGTCGACGTATAAAAATAGTATGTTCAGATCATCTGCTATGGAGTGTTAGCTAGGGAGTGCTAGCGTGGTTAGCTAACAGATCACAACAATGACTATGCAACATCTTTAACCAAACAATATCAAGGGCATAATGAGTGCTAGGTACACATAATACATGACTATACGCATACTTGAGAGAATCGCAGTCTTGACGGGTATTTGCACAGAACTCATTTAACTGGTTAATTAACATCACATAACAAACTGTGTTTTTTCTTCATGCGAGGAGACAGCTTTAGTTTTTCAGACTGAAACATCCAATTGCATATTTCTGTAAAGATATTACTTGCCGATTAATATTTATCATCTGCGTGTTCTCCAAAACTTAAATTCTAGCTGACGTAGGTTTCTAAATGTCACAAGGCCAAATACAGTCTAAACACATCAATATAAAACTTGTCTGACAGAGAGATTATTAACGTTTTCAAAACATCCATGCTGACTTTTATCTGTTTACTGTCTTAATAAAGCACGATCGATTAGTTTCCGCGAAGATGTAGATAAATTGGGCGATATTTCATTCGTAGTCTAGCACGAAAGGAGAAAACAATACCTACACATGCTTGCAATCGCGTCTTTGCACAATATACGATAGGTCATCATGATTCATCAACAGAGTTATGGAGGAGACATAAGAACAGTTAGAGATCGTAATCTAAACTCAATAGAAAATTAACTTTCAAACTAGTAATGCTGAATCAATCACTCGGACCCGTATTGTGCTTCATTGTCAACACATATAATCATCTTTAGTTAGGATCAGGTGTTTATTTATTTTTAATTTATTTATTTGTATAACATCCACCTACTGCTTATCCATTACTTAATGCCTTATACGCTTTGACATTAGCTTTTTCTACCCGCACACATAATCCTTCACCTCCGCCAGCTACCAATTTCCAGATTAATGGACTAAAGGAAATTGCCTAAGCTTTGAATGGTGGTGATCAGATTTGAACAAATGATCCCTGAATAAGTGCCAAACACTATACCGGCTAAGCCACTGAACTCCATGGTGAAACTGATTGAACTTTATACTTCTGAAGTGGTTCACACACTATTAACATTGTATGCCACACAATGATTATAGTAAGAAGGTGGAAAGCATCAGATTGAGTAGCAATAAAACAATAAGTTAATATGACCACAGACTCCATATAATGTTAAGTGTTAGGGCAGTATTTCTTTATAGACAACATTCTTTCTCAGGACCTTATATTTTCACCGATTTAACAATCACCACACATCTCTTCACAATTTCATGATTGATCTCCATTGTTCTTGACTTCTTCATGATATTTCCAAATGTTGTTGTTTAAACCAGGGATGGCTCATTATGAGATCTTCATTGTTACTGTTGATTCTTTAATTTTAATTAGAGAGAAGACACTGCAGGGACATTAATGTCACTTATTCTTCACACATTCAGTTATTCAGATTTGCCAACCAAAGTCCAATACAAAAACATCCATTCTCCATCTACGTACATAGTTATGTATTTGCAAACTTATTAAGCAAATATAAAATACATTTAAACTACTTTTATGCATTTTAATTTCATTCACATAATTCTGGTATTAAGGATTCAATGACTTCCTGTTCCCATCCATAATGGTGCTCTTCTGCACCGATTAAAGCTGAGAGTTCTACTGCTTAACTAAGACATATCACAGCTATAATTTGTATATATGATATAAGGAGAACAAATGTATTGGTATATAATAATTAATATTTAACACTTTATCACGAAAATAACAGTCTTTTAATCACAGTCAGTAGTCATGTTTAAATTCTGGAGTCAGCCACAATATCCAGTTAGAAAATATTGTGTTGTGTATATGGATGTGGCAATGTTAAATTGTAGAGTGAGGTTTCCATTCATGAATTTCTCCCAACATCTTCAAGAAAAATCTGAGGGTGACCTGGATGGATTTTGTCCAAGGAACACTAGACAAATGGTGCCACATTGGCACATCATACATATGCAATAAACATTTTGTTTGTGACAACTGTCACAACAAAATGCATTAGGATACGAGACTGCTGAAGAAACTGATTCATATCTGTATACCCAGCAAACATCAACATAATACGCCTACCTCCTATAACAAGCATTACAGTAGCTGCTACAATGAGATCAGTTACTTTGAAAAGAGAGGTACACAAGGTTTATTCAGAGACACAGACTAATCCAAATATTGGAGCCATACATTGATTTGATGAAAAAAATATCCCAGTTGTGATATCACATCTGCTAATCAAATTTGCGAGATAGCAGCAGCACATACTGGTACTCTCTTGTTGGATTTGAGGCATGACCAAATAAGGCAATATTTAACTCGGACTATTTTTTGGAAGAGTCGTAACTGTGTGTAGATTATTATTTTGACATAAGCAAGCTACTTCTACAATAACAAAAAAACAATTGTTCAAGGCCTTTAAAGGAATTAATAACTTCAGCAAGTCAGTCAGAATCAGTGAGTTCTGCAGTAACATTCAAACAGAACGTAGCTATGTTAGACCACTCACATATGGAATGTCCAGAACAGTGAACTATACCAAACACACGTTGTGGCTGGTTTAATACATGTCCATAAAACATCTTCATTAAATTACTCGTGATATAAACATCCAGTACTAGCTAAGCAACTGAACTCTCTTGTCTTATTTCTCCAACACCTACTTGTCTCCATCTACAATGACAAACCACATTCAACCAAACAGTTTGGAACAATAACACGATTTAGACGAAATGAAACAATCCATTTCAAAAAGGTTTCTACTGGGGGTTGTTCACTAGTAGTTTGAATAATAACACGTTGTTGATTGTACTGTTTAGTTTTGGTGCTGGTCTCACCCACAAAAGAAAGGATGATCAGGCCAAAGCATTTTATTGCTGGATCAAACATCCTACTCACACAAGCAACACATGGATTGGATTTCAGGACAGGAAGCCTGTTGTGCAGCATGCTACCACCTGCACCAGACATATCCATAGAAATGTTATAGATTTTGTGAAGAAAACACGAATTTATTTCTATTCATTTATACAAAAATGAGAAATAGGACTCTTATGACAATCCTGTATGAATGTGCTAAAATTAGGATTGACAGCTATTCTTGAGGTGGCTTCTTGTATATTTTGTTTTGTTCTCACAAGAAAATGGTGTCTTTCAAGTATGGGACAGTGTCAAACATCTCTGAGACAATTAATTAAATCATGAAAAATTATTTATAGATATGGGAGTTTCTATCTTCAGCAATATACCCACAGCAGCTCACAGGGCACTAAAATAGCATTGATGCCACCTTTATAATATAGGTTTAAGGAATAATAAAGGTAGTTATTAATTATGAATGATTAGATGAGTTGTATAAATCCATCCATTGTCATTAGTAAAACCCTTAAAGTATATTGTGCTTCTAGCCTTCCTGAGATAACTACTTAGCATCTGGCTGAACTGTTCAGTTATCTAACTGACTGGAAACACTGATCCAAATCTGGATGATGAATACAATTCTTCTTTCTGTAGTATGTTCAGGAAACAAGGAAAATAGATAAAAAACAGCTGATGACAACTGATGATTGATGTTTTACGGCCACTTTTGTGCATATGGTAGGCTAAATGAACCAAGCAACCTCCGAAGATAATGAGCAAAGTCAAAACACCCTTCAGATATGCCCACAATGAAATTCAAACTCAGGTGGTAGTGATCTGTGATCCAACACGCTATCAGTTAGATCACGGAGGCACCCTGATGACAACTGATATTGGCCTAGTGTAAACGAAATTGGTAATCAATTATTTCCTGCCTGTAGAAATCAATCTTCATTTTTTAGCGTTAAGATAATTGTTTCATTTTGCTTCATCACATATGCTTGAAATATTTAATATCATGTATTTTAAAATAATTATTATTTATTTTAATGAAACATAAGTGGGGATTTGTGCATATATATTTTGTTGAATGGAGCATTTCAAATGATAACATAATTTTTATAAAACTACTTAATAATGTAAGATGTTACTGCCCAATTATACTACATTTTACATAATTTCCCAAATAAATAAAAACCTTTACCAATATATTATCTTGTTCATCTTCCCAGGGTAGTTTTGTCCGATTTTTGCCAGCACTGGGATGGCGTCGACCAACTGGGCCATGCGAAGGACTGTCCTGCATAAGGTTAGAAGGTGTTGAACGGGCTGAATTTGATGCCAGCGACTCTAATTCTAGGTTTTCAGAACGATATGATCTCGCTGAACTGCCTGAACCACCCGACCCGAGTAAAATCCACTCTATATCGGGTCCACTGGGGGCTGGTGCACCACCCCGGGTTGTTCCCGATGACGGCACTGGTGTGGCATAGTCAACGAGTCCATCGGAGTTGAGCTTTGGCAGTTGGCGTCTCGTAAGCCGGGCCTGGACAGCAGCCATCACTCCATCTCCCTCATTACTCAGCTCTGCTCTATCCACTGCCTGAACAAGGGACTGTAGCTTACCAGCACCCATAGCTTGAGCGATTACAGCAAAACACTCAAGTGCTGCCTGGCGAACCTGACGCTTTGGATCAACCAGCGTGTGTGCAATGGATCCACACAGGATGTGCAGGTCAAAATCATAGCTAGGGAATGTCAGCAGCGAGGCAATTATTATATTGAGCGTTTCCTGTCTGGTCCGCGAATTACGATTGTACAGATTTTCTGTGAGCACCTGCAGCACAGGTTTAGGTGAGAGTATCTGCATGAGCTGCATGACGACTTTCATGATTGCCTGACGTATCACAATCTTATTATCACCCATGCGCTTTGTCAGACAACCAATCATTGGCTTAAGATGGGGACGTATGGCAATGTTAAACTTCTCCACTAGTATTCCAAGAATCTCCAAGGTGACTGTTGTGATTTTGAAGTTTGAATCATCCAGAAGGTTGTTCAGGTAGTTAATGAAATCAAACACATTAGGACTCAGTGCATCAATAGCTCGTTTGTTCATTTCTCTGAGGATTCCTTTCAGCTCCTCCACTGCCTGTGCTCTTGTCTTGTAGTTTGTCTGATCATTCAGCTTGTCCATTACCTGATGCGGTATCACTCCAAATTTTAGATCTGCTGCTGACTGGTGATAATTCTGCTGATTGGCTGAGGATGGTGCATATTCAAAGGCAGCCTGTTCAGCAACATGTGCTCGTCCATTGAAGTCTGGGCCAGAACGCTGACCCACAATGCTAAGAGAGGCATTCTTATCATTCTGTCCATCATTGTTGTTTGTCAGTTTCAGATAATACTTACGTAACGGTGTTGACAACTGCTGTATGTAACCATTGTACACCTTGTCTCCTACAAGGTTTCGAATCTTCTCAAGCGAAAGTAGTATATGTTCCTTGACCTTGTCTTCACCTAAATTTGAATCCAATAACTTCTTGGCAAGTGAATGTGCCACATTGAAGAAATCCTCCTGAGAGAATTCCGGGGTAAACAACATCGGAAGGGCAATAATCACTTCCTTTCGAACTTGTGGGTATTGATGGTCCAGCCCATATACCACGATTGCCTTCAGCAACTGATGCATGTTTTGTGTATATTTCATATATACGTGCAATGTCTGAATTGTGGCTCTACGTATTGCTATCGTCGGATCACCAAGATTGGGCACCAGTTTTGGGGTGATGGTGGACATGCAATTGTCTAAGTTATCACCATACTGTGGGATCAGCTCGTCTATCAGCTGAGTACTTCGCAGACGGACGTCCTGCTTTGAATCGCTGAGACATCGCGCCAAAGCATCGAACACCGTCTTCTGTTTATGTGGAGGGAGTGTGCCACCATTTCGGCGAGCAACTAGTCGCAAATCGTCCAAAGCTTGTAGCTGTCTGGCCAAGTTTGGCGAGCGAAGTTCCTCGATCACGTCATCTTCCATATTATGGTTCACGTTTTCCTTCGAGTATATCTTGAAGTGGTCGACATATCCAAGAGACGTACTGCTAGCGTCTGTGTTTCGGGGATATATCACCTTAGCGCCCGGTCCTGCCATCTGTCAAAACACAGTGACATCTGTTGACATCAGGCTACAAGTCTACTGCCCCCGGTAGACTAGCACCTCACACTCCTGGTCTGGCAGTTGGAAATGTTAGCGCACTTCACCATTCTCGTCGTCAAACGGCGAGGTATCTACCACTCTCTTGCCGGTCATAGTCTCCTGCGTGATATACTTACAATCTGGGACGCGTTGTCTAGCCAAAGTGACAATATTTATCTTTGGATGTAACATTAAACCCAACTTTGATATATTCCAAGATGGCGGCTCTCCACAACAACCTACTATTTGTATCACGTGACCTGCTTAGTTTCTGCCTCATACGGCCTCCGATTACTTCGGCCACAAAAATCTGCTTAAGGGCAGTGACACCAAGTCCAGTTCATACTTTTCACCAACAGACGAAGAATAGATCTATAGCTTTAGTAATGGCTTATATATCGCTGTAATTTCTATGATATTGAACACAAACAAACCTAAGAGACAGATATCGCGATAATTCAACACAATTGGTTGCAAATATTTCGCAAATAAAAATAGTCAACAGGGCCTAAAAACGACGATTGAGTTATTGACTCCTCAGGTGGTTTACACTTTTAAGTGGACCACCCATTTCAGTGTGTGTGTGGGTTGTGATGCTATCTTAATTTCAGTATTCTGTGAGACTATATACGTACAAAAGCCACTATATATATATATATATATATATATATATATATATAAAATGTTGTTGATGTTGGAATATCAAATACGTTGTAAAGTCTTTACTTAAAAATACTTTAATTACAAATACAAATTGTTTTCACCAGATCAAATAGATTCAAATGTAAATTTACTTAAATACAAATACTTTTCAAATATAATAAATAAATAGTTTTTTTTATCCTTTCTTTCTTTTGAAGCACATTTTCTAATACTATTGGACAAATTGGTTAAGAAAATCACAGCTTTCCTAAAAAAGGAGTGGAGGCTCCTATAGTATACAATATTTTGAGATAAACACTGGGGGATCAGGATCTTATTTTTAATTATGAGACAGCTCCGATATTGAGTGACAAAGCTAATTATGAACTAACAGCCCCAAGTTTCTGTTCAAAATCGGATGATGATCTGGACACACAGGACTAACAACCTACGTCCAGTATATCTATCTAAATAAACATAAGCTTGCCACTTTGAAAGCACACCGCACATATGAGATCCATACTGAGATACTGGCGCAGAAGAAAGCCACGGGGGAGGCTGTGCACTACTGACGTAACGGGTATAACATGACACAATGGCGTCCAACGATACAGTCGTCACCAAAGCCACCGCCAACTACCTCCGTCAACGACCACAACAACTTGAATTTTCGTCTGGCGACGGTATTGAGGGTTGCTGCAGAAATATAAACACCAGACCAGTCAACATCACATATAGCAGGATCAGGTGAGGGTGTTGATCAAACGTATTCAAGACATCATCAAATATCTGTTGCACATATGATTGGCGGGACATAACGGGTCTCAGTTTTAAAAGTTGCTGCTTTAAACAAGAGACAATAGCTGGATTATCGTTGTATGTGATGAACCTCTTCAGTGTTTAATTTGGTGTAAGCGCCAACAAGAATAAACAATAGGTGAATCAACGCTTCTCAGCCTTTTTCAACATAAACGCATTTTTATGCCCACTCCAAAAGGGTAATGCTTGCAGTGGGATAAATACTTAATGTTCCACGACTGGGAGCACCTGTTAGGTTCCTCCACACAGATAAAGACCTTCACATTATTTACATAAAAGTATTTATCCAGATCCGTAAAATAAGTAGTTATTGTGAACAATAAGTGAATTTGTTTAAGCCCTTAAGAGGTATGTCGTATCTTGTTGTGAATGTAATACCCTAGGATTAACAGTATCTTGACTTCCTGTTATTTGCCACGAACATACGCATGTCTTTTTTACCATGTTCCATCTCGTATGTTACTCCATGTGCCGTGTTTACATTTTAGTTTTTCTTTTCTAGTGACGTGTTGTGTTTTATCCAATCACAGCTCTAATTTTTTTTATATAATTTATTTATTTAATTCACCCTCCATAAATGGAGAAGAATAGCAGTATAGTAAATACATTAAAACATATACAGCAATAGCACATGGGACATAATATATTTTAAAACAGATAGTACAATAATATGGCATAGAATACAATGTTCATTACAACAGATATACAGCGATATAACATGGGATACAATAAACATAATATAATACTTTCATGTACAATTATATTAAAAGGCACGTGTAAATAGTCTGACTAGCATGTACTCGCAACACCAGGGTTTAATAAAATGTTCACTGAATAACAGCATACGTAAAGAATCAACTTTACCATTGTTGAAAACATGATCATGTCTATCACATACATTGTGAAATAAAACATCAATTGGAGACCCTATCAACAATTGTACCCGGGATAATAATACAAGTTTCCATATATTCTGATAAAAGCTGATAACATAAGTTCTTAGTGGGAGATTATTTACAACACACGCGTTTAAAAACTGACTTTGTATAATTGCCTATCACAATACTAACGTTATCAAAATTCATTGCATGTAGAAGATTTGTATGTCGGGAACGCTTAATTAGTCCACACATTTGCTTTATTATGGCACCTTGTGCTGAGTTAAGGGTCGACTTATCTGGTGAGCTTAAATTAACATATTGCATACCATAAGTAAGTGTTGGTAGGCATATTGAGCTATATAAATGAGGCTTACTATTATTATTTAAACCTGGATAATTCATACCGATATTACTGAGAGAGTAGAACGCCCTTCTACACATTTGTACCGTATGTTGGACATGTTCAGAGCAGGTACCATTGTTAATGAATGTTACACCCAATATTTCCAACTTAGTGACAGTTTTCATTATATTTCCATTTAAATACCATATAGGTTCAATGACAAAACAATCAGGCTTCTAGGCAACACTCATACATTGACTCTTTTTAATCCCTAAATTAAATCTCCATTTACTGGCATATACAACACATAAGATCATATATAAATATACTGAAGAACACAGGTGATAAGATATTGCTTGGCCGTGTACCTCTAGTAACATTAAAGCGAATGTTATAATTTAGAAAACATGCCATCACGCCAAATTAAATCAAAATTAAAGGATTTTTCGGCATTCACACTAGCAATAAACATGTTAGAATTATGGTATTTGGAATAACACATAAGATCATTTAATAGACATATTCCATGAGAAACGCTATAATAATTCCGGAAATCGAACCGATTAAAACATAAAGGAACGTCGGTGGATAAAATCAGTAATTCGAACAGCTTGGCATGTGTAGAGGACATCGTTATCGGTCTGTAGTTTAGTGGATTTCCACGGTTTATGGTTAGCTTCTTCAATACGGGTATATCATCCTTTTTTTTGTATCCAAGCGAAGAGTCATGCGATCTCTTTGTTTGCAATGACTTTCAGTTTCCGCCATTGTTTACATATACAATAACAATGTACTAATTCTTATGGAGTTATACCATTATACGAGTCATTTATCTTCCCTCCGTCCACCCCAATCTCCTCCGATAATTTATGATAATGTTTAAGTTTACTTGTCTATTTGTTGGGTCCCCCACCTATTTTGTATATAACATGTTACATGATATAGTACTGTGTGCTAACCAGGTTTCTTCATTTATATGTATCATAGTTTATATATATATATATATATATATATATATATATATATATATATATATATATATATATATATATAATTTTTCATATAATTTTGTGGAATAAATTCGGCCTTTACAACAATCCTTGTGGTTTTAATATTACATAAAAATCCTATCTCGCTTTCATTATACATACGATACATAAATAAATGTCACTTTTGTTTTATGTCGACAAAGGTCCGTCAGCAGACGATTATAAATAAACGATTAACATTTCCGTTTCATGTGTGTTGTGTATCCAAGTGGATTTATGTACAATGGAAACTTCATAAAACATAAATATGTGGCTTCTAGCCTGGACAGAAGCCAGTATTATAGGCCGGTATTATTTACCCGGTAGCCGGGTCCCAAACGATAGAAAACGGTCTTATTCATCCGGCAGCCGGATCCCGAAGGAAAGTATCGGCGATTGCTTACCCGGCAGCCGGATAGACAACGCTAATTTTGTTCTTGTTTAGCAGGCACTGCCTGGTGCGCAACGACAAAAATCTGTACCCGGTGGCCGGCAAGCCCATCCTGGTCATTGTAAAATGAAAGGCTGAGTTGGTATAGATGCACTAGGTTTAGTTTACAATGATTTGCCCCTTTGCTTTAAATAGGTTGCTGAAATACCGTAGCGAACAGACGTGCTATGTTTAGTGAAAATACCAGTGAAAGTATCCAGTTATTTCAAAAGTAGCCAATAAATCGGCGTCTAGGGGTGGGATTGGCAATACGACTATGCACGACTAGCGCCATTATGCCTTCTCTGAATGGCGTCTGTCCTGTGGCTAAACGTTTATTAGTAACTGCGATGATTCGACAGTGAACTTAGTAGTGTAAGTAGACGCCTCAAATTTGGCAAGATAGGCCTCAAAATCAAGGTATTTAGTAAATTTCTGGCCGACCTACAGCTCCTCGACCTCAACGCTCCTGGCCGCCATTTTCCCGTCTCCCGCCAGTTGTTAGTAAAACAGGGAATGCCAGAGTCCAAGCGGGACTGCCGGCGATCTTATAATGTTGATAGTTATTAGACTGACCCATTAACTAATGTTACTATCCGGGAGTACTAACTTTAGAACGTTTACAAATTGTCGAGCCGTGATAGCTAGAACGTTGGACTCGTGGTCGCGGGTTCGAGGCTCCGGAAGCTGCAATGCCGCCATGTGGCGACTGGTTCACTCATCCATACAAATGAGAACCCGAAAGGACTTGATGGGTCTGTATTCGAGTAACGCTTTGCGCCTATAATGGCAGCCTACGTTGTATGATCCATTGGGAGTTGAGATGTGTGCTGGATTGGAACAGATCTGAGTCAAGGATAATAATACTGTAAAGCGCCTCAGAGAAGCTATCTAGCTGAATAGGGCGCTATATAAATGTCACATATTATTATTATTATTATTATTATTATTATCATCATCATCATCCCTTCATGCTGTCCACCAGGGGTCAGCACCTGTCTTCTAGCTTCTGGAGATAGATAGGCGCTAGTCGTTCCCATAAAATATGACAACATTCCGAGATAATATTGCCAGCCGTAGTTGGTCATACACTGTAACTAAATGCAATGGAAGGGAAATGATTCACCAGTGGCCAGGAATCTGCAATAAATAGATACAATTACGCGGTGTACATGTGCTTATTTCAGTTGTGCAGAGTCCTAGATACAGTTACATGTTTGTGTCGTCGGCAAGCCAAGATAATTTTATTATTTGATAGATAGATTGCCTCTCGAACTACAGTCCCAGGCACCAGTACTGCTAGCTGGTCTTCCAGATATACCACGCCTTCACCCGCCAAAGACACACAACATAGAAGAAAATCAACGCAAGGAATAAAAAGAGGAGACGAGTGAAATGGAAGAGGCATTAACATACCTGCATGAGCAAAAGGAATTCAAAACGAGGTAGGGCATAGAGAAGCAGCTAAATGAGCAAAACACGCCGGAAGATTATTATTTTGAGAGTTGTGCTCTATGAGCACCTACCTTCATCTACAAGTTACCCAGCTTTTTGTAAATGCTGGAAACGCCCAAATGGCACGCTATGTATGGACACAACCACGTTGACTAGCCGATGTACACTGTTAGTCAACGTTCTGCAGACATTACCTCCACAGCTCTAAATGTGGCCCATGATGTAAACATGCAGCTACTGTAATGCATGCATTTAAAACTGTCCACGAAGCTCATTACATTAATAAATGCGGAGATAAACTCAAGATTTCATTCAAATACATGTCACGTGCGTTCATTTAAATTCAGTAAATATTTTCTTATACTTCGATTGTACGTTTTTGCTTTCTCACATTTATTTATCTCAAACATATTGCTGGTCTCTGTCTTGGAGAAATGACCTCTCTCTCTGGACGTAGAGTTATTCGTCAGAACTAGCTCCACGTAGGACAACACTTGAACAAACTGTTCGCTGGTCAGCCTAAAATACTCTTCGAATTTCTTTCCATCCACGTGTAATTGTAACCGATTCGCTAGATTGTGATATGCTCCCTGTTGTAATCTATTCCTGAAAATGCCATGAAGCCAACAACGCAGTTTTCTATTGTTCTTACGCTTCTTGGACGGAAGTGAGATGACCAGATGATTTTCTTGCTCCATTGCAAAAGGGCAAGCTACAATTTCGGCTTGTTCGACATATTCTTGGGGTCAAAACTGTCAATAAGAAAGACTGAACTCACATGGGTATTCGTTTATATGGAAGCACACAAATGACGTGCCGCTTTAGCATGACGTATACCGCGTTTTTGGAATCTTACCGTAACGGGTACGCTTAGAGGCACTCCCTGTCGGCCATTTCAAGGCATTGTATCATTAGTTTTCCCCTCCCATCATCCCGGTAATTATGATCTTAGTATGATTTATTATTTATTTTGTTCACAGAAACATGTATACAATAAAGGATGTGAAATCATATAAAAAGACAATAATAGACATAAACTAGCTTTGAAAATGATCTAGTTAAAAGATTGACCACTAAATATTCATTTGACGATGGGTTAATAAAGTTATCACTGTATACAATGACACATAAAGAATCAACTAGACCATCAGATATACATATTTGAATAGTTTATTCAACATAAGACTGTAATAGACTAATTGGCGGAATGTCGATCTTATCAATTCGCTCAATTAAGGTTCTCGGCTCTAGAACACGATCAACAATAAACAAGTTAATAAAACGAACACACGCATCTCTAGTAGGCGAATCTGTCGAACATATAAGTGTAAAAAGGGACTTCATACTATCATTTATATGTGTACTAGCATGGGCTATCTCCAAAGCTTGTAGTATGGCGCACAATATGATGTTTACTCAGACCACATACTTGTTTCATAATACTGCCTTGTGGAGATTGGATAGTATTATTATATTTATTATTCAGAGCAAGACACTCGGCACCGTACATTCAGGTAGGTTGACATATTGCTTTAAATAAGTGTACCTCACTAGCAGTATTAAGACCTGGGTAAGACATGCCGACATTACGTTTAGACTTTAATACCTTTTCTCTTAGTGTTTAGTTGTATCAGAGAGATGGTGAGAACCATCTCTGATTATATTATAGGTATCTGGTCGGAGTTTTTCTCTCGTCATACTTACATGTCAATTATCCTATGGTCTATTACCACGTGAGGACTTTATCTCATATGCATTTATGGATTTCAATCAAATTTCTTCCATCACACCTGTATGAGTTGCGTATTTATAAACAATATGTATAGCGATGTACCCAACAGAACACGGGGGGGGGGGAGGTGATATGTCCTACCCAAGGGACGGTCCTAGTAGCTGCCATGGCCTATATGGGAAACGGGGACCAGTGTGGCCCGTTAATGACCATAATGGCCTTAATGGCTGTTTTCATGGCCATTACAACTAAATTGGCTGCCATTTATTTACTGATCAATAGCTAGTCCCGCTTTTTTTCACGCACTCGCTGCCAACTTACAACAGTCACCTCACTACCAGCCATTATATATATATATATATATATATATATATATATATATATATATACACACATCATCCTATGCCGTTAATATAATCGACCTTTTAATGGAAGGTCTCAAACGACACATTGAGGGATATCTAGCAACGCAGTGGTTAGAATAATACGCTGTAAAACGTCCAGGTCAGGATTTCGAATCCGATTGATAACTGTGTTTCTGAGATGTTTGCTTCGGGAGTTCTCTCATATGGCGCGGCTAGTGACCGAAGCCGAGATGGCTAAATAAGGCACTCACCGACTGACTGACTGAATCAATCAATCAATCAACCAATCCATCATTAGGTTGACCGTAGAATCATATTATTAATGATCGAAGTAAAAAAAGGTATAACAACAAAAGGACGGCCATGTTAAGGACATTCCATTTGTTATCAGGTGTAGAATCCAGTCTAGATATGCTAGCGGTAGATTGAAAGTCAAAACTTAAAACCAGGTGATAATAAATTAGATTTAGTAAAGCGTCGTCCACACTATAAAACAATTAAACAAGAAGAAACGCGTATTTCCAATTTATACATGCAATAATATTGTACAGTTACCTATAAAACAAAATAATTTGCTAAATGTCACGTGAAAACTTGGTGACCTGTATACAGATAATAATAATAATAATGTATATTTAATAAAGCGCCCTTACTAGCAGGAGCAATTCAAAGGCGCTGTACAAATAATATGTAATATAATAATACCCCAAATAATGTCTGTAAAAACCCTGTAATGATTTAAAAGATAATAATTATTTATCTGTGAAAGCGACCTTAAACAGGTGTGTTTTTAGAAGAGACTTAAAATTTCCAAGAGACGACGCATTTCTAATATTTGCCGGCAACTTATTCCACAAAGTGGGGGATGCAACACTAAACGCACAATCACCATATGATTTGAGCCGAGACACTGGCACCTGCAATAGTATCTGACTGGA
This sequence comes from Paralvinella palmiformis, assembly GCA_025642065.1. Taxonomy (NCBI): domain Eukaryota; kingdom Metazoa; phylum Annelida; class Polychaeta; order Terebellida; family Alvinellidae; genus Paralvinella; species Paralvinella palmiformis. The sequence continues at coordinate 207,964 of JAODUP010000043.1, read as the reverse complement.
TAACCTGAGTTTTCGGGATGACTTTCTAATGGAAACCAGTTCACACAGATATTCTGGCGCCATATCATTATAGATTTATAAGTTATTAACAGAATAATGGTGTCTGATTATCCTAGTTGAAAAATAAAACGCATCTAAGCTCATGAATATGAATCATTTATGACGTCCCGTCTCGGTCTAGTGGAAACATCATTATTGCAAGTGTTTCATATATATATATATATATATATATATATATATATATATATATATATATATATAGTCAGTGATTGTTTATTAATAGGGCCACACAGTCAGACAACTGCCACCGGTTCTGGATTCCAATTTATCTGGTGCGTCCTAGCCAATGGATTACTTTCTTCAAAATAGGTGAATTAGTGTGATTCTGTTCGGGCTAGATCAATGCCGTATTTTTGCCGATTAAAAACTTTTATCTGATCACCCAGTCGCCTACAATAAGCTAAACCAGATTTGATAAAAAAATTTATAGGATCTTTGAAAACCATTTAGTTATGGCGCTTGGGGAATGGGATCGCGTATAAATACACTCTTATAAAAGTTGGTAATTAGTCGACTATTTGAATTCCCGTCCTTCTGCTGGTCTATAACCCAGCCGTACAGTTCTTAGAAAGAACATAAAGAATCCCAACACGCTACATCTTGGATCTTTCCAATGAAGAAAGGTCCATATTGGTATACAGAGAATCAGGAATAGCCCCCACCCGTCCTTTTAATAAAAAAAAGAAACAATCAAATTTCTGTCGAGGTCAGCCTCCAAACCCATCCAGACTGACATTGTACAGCGAGTATAAGAAGAAACACAAAAAGATCCCAGCCTCTATAATGATGTCCCATGGTCAATCAAGGCAGCTTGTCTGCAGAAGGAAATTGCCATACCACGAATCACCCCTTCAAGACACAAAGAATATGTTCCATGGCTAGAACCACCAATTCAAGTAATTATACAGAATCCCATCCAGAATAAAGTTGATCCCGAAGGAGCAGCAATAGCAGCCATAACCAGAATTGCTAACTTCAATGAAAGCGACACACTAACCATCAACATGTACATCGAAGCCAGCTCCCAAGCAAACAGGATAACAGGCTGTACGAGTTTCATTAAAGAGACAGACAACGAAATCAGAGGCAGAATCCCAAACTACACGCCGACCACGTTAGATGAGCTGCACGCAGTCAACGCTGTAATAATCTGGATATGGAGACAGCCTTTCAATGAAAAAGACATCATCTACTCTGTGGGAGCACTCACTATCATCTCCACAGCTGGTTTTCAGACCTATCCTGAAATGATCACAGAAATCTACATCACGGAGTAAACCATCATATAACGTGGAATCCAAGTAATCCTCCACGAGGTTCTAAGCCACGTAAACCTTGAGGGCCTTGACTATCTCATCGACAGATTCATCTTCAACCGACTTTAATTGACTAACGGCTCAGTTGCTAAATCCGGACAAACATTCGCTGGGGGCACTCTCCCGACCTACGGGGAGGTCAAGCTCTGTATGCCAGACACTGATACGTACATGTACGTAGAAACAATCACACCACTTTTCCGAAACCGATACCAATCCGACACGCATTACATTATACCAATAAACGCCGCAGTTTTATCGTGAACGATCTTAAAGCATCGAAAAGGTAAGTTAGAAAGACATGCAAACAAGATAAGATATTGATTTGATCATTCTAAGTGACTCGGACCGGCCGACATTCGCGGCAACGAGTGGTGGTGATAAATGGCGTTGGCAGACATGCACCTGTGCGTGTGATAAATTCAGTGCCTACTCTTTGTTTTAACCAGCAGGAAAACATACCAGTACACATGCAAATTATGTCTGAACATATATTTTAAACGACCCCTTGCTAAACTGCCTAGTGGCACGTGGTTTGACAGCCTGATGGATCAACAGTACTAAAAAAGGCCTTGTAATAATCCGCCACTTACTCGCAATTATCAAAGCGATTGACTATTGTTTTGGGATGGAATACCATTTAAACTAATAGAAAATGCACTTCCTTTTCGTTTTAAGTGCATGTCATGCTAACAGGCAATTAAAAATTGTCCACCATCTCCGGGATTTCCAGTATAAACTTTCTATTATAACATAAACAGGGCCGCGGGAATATTCTTAGTAAAACTCCGGTTTTCAGACTCATGTTTTTCCATATATGTGGAGCCAATTTGGTGAGAAAGGAGGTGGATATCAGCCTATAGATTCCGTACTAGATCTAAATCGTAGGATTTGTATGTTGTTTTCAGTCTCTCGGTGGCCAACCTCACCGGATATTGTGAAAACGGTGCCGTGCCAAGCAAACAGTTGGAAACCTACTTGAACTGGCAACTGAGCCAATTCACAAGGACCATACATAATCGTCCAACTCCAAGGTCTCTAGTACCAGACGATCACGGTCTCCGGACAAAACTTCCTTAATCATAGGCTGGTCGACATCAGAGAACTTGTATATGCGTTCTTTGTCGAAATCCAACTCAGACGACTACGTACGTTTCTGATCATACACACAGGAAACTCACCCGTCCGTCATCCCTACCACTCTACCCGCACTGCCAACAAACATAAAACCCGGTACCATTATCTGCTCAACTGCCCAGCCCTTGGTCCGATGTACCGAAGAAGACTAAACAGTCGTCTCCTCTCTGAAGATTTCGAACTCTCAGATCACCACCTAGCGGCAGGGTTAGAAGGTAAGATTTTCCAGTCATCGGTCATTAGCCTACAGGGCTAATGGATTGTGAAGCCCTTGTAAAGTTTCACTAGCCCGAAAATTAGCGAACGAGCCGATGAGCGCAGCGAAGCCCGAGCGTAGCGGGGATATAGTAGGTCGGGGATTCTGGGATTATGGAGCAATCTGGGAAACACTAGTAAGTAGTCCATAAGACGCTTCTTCATTGGCTGAAATATGTAAACAGGTCGCGAAGCAGCCAATCACATGGCTTCATACACGTTGTCGCGGGACAATTCGTTTTGTGTGCCGGAGCGACTCAGAATATCAATCGCAACCATTAGACTAATGGCACCATTTCCTTATGAGTATATAGGAATATCTTCAATTAATAGCGATATTCTCCAACTTCCCACCCGCCCCCAATTTGTGTATTTGCCCTGCGGGCTAATAACACACATATTCTATTAGCCCACAAGTTTTTCTATTAACCAGGGGCTAACGGGCTAGCGCTTATTTCGAAACCCTGCCTAGAAGGATTGATTATCAGAAAAACAACATTTCCACCAGATATCATCATCATCCCACTCCTCCCGAAAGACCCATATGGATACCACCAGCAACAATAATATCACAACAACACAACATAAATAAACACCAGCTAGGTTGCTGTGCCTAATATCTACTCAAAATTTCAAAACTGTGTGAATGTCATACTATCTATGTCTACAGCAATTGTTTACTATAAATACGTATACTATGAACTTATACAACTGCTGTGTGATGTTCGAGAGTCGTCATAATAAAAGTTACCCAACATACCATTGCGTTTGAGAGCTACCTTGCGAATAGTTTTAAAGCTGTAACATACAACACCTCCATCTAGCGAATAAGCTGCTTGCAAATTTACATAGATCCTCTATATCACGAATGTGTCCGCTGCTCATAGAATAGTTCGTTATAAGCGTGTTGCATAATATATATATATATATATATATATATATTGTCATAAAACATTAATAATTATATTCATACATACTGCATAGAAAGTATAATGTTTGCTACATGTGAATATGCTCACAAGTGACCACAAAGTGATGTGTGACTGGATGGGTGGATATAGTTTAACGACACGTTGGCACAAATTAGGTCACCTAGAAACCATCGCAAAATTCTTAGCCCCATTAAATACTTCACTAAAACAAAACAATGTTTTCTTAAATAGAATTCTCATTTGAAACCGTTTTAAACCTTCCTTAATGACAATAATCCGATCTCAATAACCAAATTTCCCAACTGGACTAATACTGCTAGTATATTTATACCCCATACCCACAGTTCTTCTAGCTCTCGCCAGATGGCGTGCGTGAGTTGGGGTAGGTCTATTAATATGAAGAATCATTGATTACTGCAACATAACTTGTTCTCAGATATAGAATACAAAAGTTATCAGTTTCAAGATTCGTATTTAAACAGACATTGGAAAAAAATCCATTTAAATAATAAATCTGATTTAAATTTGTTTAAATTTGTTTTAATGTAACAGAAAAAGCTACAAATGTTGTTGTGAAAAAATAACGAGGAAAATGTATGCTTTACAGTCACATGCAGCAGAAGATAATTAACTAGTAACAGAAGTACATATTCTTCTTCACAAAATCACCAGATCACGAATTTCTACCATATTCTTCCATTGGTATATATGATAAATTGATAATAAAGTTCATTAGCTTGTACTTTATAATCAGTCATATATGACTGAAGACGTAGATGGCGTGAAAAAATTTTTAATCCATGAACACGATTTCTAACTTCTTCCGAAGGTGAATATATGTGAGAAATGGATAGGGGGCTTTAAGACAGGTTCTGGATCCATCATTGCTATTTTCACGGTTTCCATGTTATCGATACACTTATTTCCGGTTCGGTTTATACATTTTAGAATATAATTTACACGATGCCACATCATCAATAACAATAAATATGTCTACTGCATGATAATAGTTTTAGGAAATCTGATTAACGTAATGGCTTCTCTTATGATTATTACAGTGAAATAATTAGTTATGTCACCTTGGTTGCAAGAATTAGTTACAGATGTCCCAAAATTAGCTATAGATATTGCAGAAATTAGTCACAGATGCTATCATATTCTGTGTAAGGATTTATATGTATACATCCTCAACGTATATATGCGTGTTCACAGAGTATTTGTAAGTTGTTACGAGTGATAAATTAACACAGACTGTATACGTATGTGAAATTATAAATAACAAGATTTTAATTCCAACTAAAATTTATATATTTGTAGCACAGAGTTGAATAAACTCTGGATGACAGCAGCTAATAATTATATTATAAGCTTGATCCAGACCGATTTCCGCCATATTGTTATTTAATGGGATTTCGCAAATAGTTCTCCTAATTTCATATCTTTATCTACATTTATTTAGTTAATTTTTTACAAAGAATAGATTTTGCTCGACTACAATCTGTGTTTATTACCGGTAAATAATTGCAAGTGTGAGTGAAGCAGTCGTATCGCTCGATGATTTAACACTTACCGGTCAGCTCCGGTGGTCGAGCGGTTCAGCATGTTACTCCTTGTGCTAAAGGGCGGATTTGCTCTAACCGCCAAGGATCACAGATTCAATCCCATCAAAAGGTCGAAACATTTACAGGGATTCATTTCTCGGCTCACAACATCGTTGATGGCTGACCACGTTAAATGCCGATGCCGTCTCCATTGAATTTATTCAGAAACGGGGACGTTAACGCCCCTCTGAGGACGTAATACACTCTGTCAGTGGCCACCTTCGGAGTATTTCGACTCCATCTTTCTGTACTGCTCCGCTGTGAGTGTTGGGGGGAGACGTTTGAAAAGCCGCTCAATAAAAGGGACCTCACTGGAAATAAGTACACCCACTTTCATGGGCTATCTCTATTTTATGATCACAGATCCTGATCATGTATAGATCATGAAACGAAAGAAAACCAATCAATCAATCCACTCACAGTATACATTATGACATCGAAATTAAACGTAAATTGTCGTTATGGCCGTGAATCGTTACACTGTTAAAGTGTGTTGGTTTATCTATCGAACGTGCAGCACATCACCATACAACTGGGAACAGAAGATTCATCAGGTTCGCTTAGCAAAATCCCCTTCTCAGTTATTTGCTGATGACTCGCGGGAACACTCTTAATTGTATAGCGAGTGTTCGCTAATATTGACGAATGATCGTCCTACATAACATGATGCATTCCTATAGAAGAACTAAAATTGCTGACTAACCTAGCATTAATTGACGTTTAACTAAACACCAGTGCCGTTGAAATATATTTCCCAAAGAAAGACAAAAACACTTTTGGAATATAAATTGTTTTAAACAGTGAAAAGTATAATACTTATTATCTTTTTCATATATTAATTAATTATTTTGGTCCTTCACTTCGGGAGGAATAACAGGAAAAGGATCTCGGTGTCTATGTTGATGAGGAGCTGAAATTCCAATGGCATATATCATTTGCTGTTAACAAGGCCAGTAAGATGTTGTGGCCGATCAAGAAGACGTTCTCGTGTCTAGATGAGGATACTCCGTCAAGGCTGTACAAAGCACTTGTCAGCCCTCATGCACTTGGAATATGGGAATATCATTTGGGATCTACACTACCAGATGGATAAATTGGCAGCGGAAAACGTTCAACTTCGAGCAACAGAGTTAGTCCCACACCTGAAGGATCTGTCCTACGAAAAGCGGCTATAGTTGTTTAATATGTCCTTTTTTAATTATTAGTTTTTGCTAGATCTCCATTGACACATACTTTATTATCATGTGTATTAGCTTTTATAAGGTGCATTAATTTGAAATTGTGTTTAACGTGTTTTTTTTAATGTTATTTTTATTTGATCTGCATTGACACATACTTTATTATCATGTTTTAGTCAGTGTATTAGTTTGTATATAAAGTGCAATAATTTGAGAGTGTGCGTTTAACATGTTTTTATGTTATTTTTCCTAGATCTCCATTAACATATATAGGTCCTACTTTATTATCATATGTTTTTCATTGTATCAGTTTTTATAAAGTGCAATAATTTGAGATTGTATGTTTTACATGGAACATGGATAATTTGTACTTCACGTGGTGGCAGGTATATTGATTGGTAATAATAAAACCTGATTATAATGGTCTAAGGAGTGTTTTCTTTTCTGTTACCACTATGATTATTATAATATTCCGATTTACCTATAAAAGCCCTATTTTCTGAGACCCTCCGATTTACGTATAAATTTCTGAAAGCTAACTTGTATGGCAAAGGCAGACTCGAGAGCATTCTTTAATACAACACTCAATGACCGAACCAGAGATTATAGTCAGAGGTTATTCATGGGCGTCGTCGACTCGAAAGTCTAGGCTCGATAGGTACTGGAATACCCGATATTTTATATAGGTTTGTTTTCATGTTTTAATATAATCTATACATATCAATACAACACGTTCAATTTAAACGTTGAAATCTATGCATCTGTATACATGAATCTACTTCAGCGCACAACAGACATGGGGTCAATTCAATTCCGGAATTGGAATTGATTATTTAAAAAAAATGAATTGGAATTGGAATTGAAAAAAATTGAATTTGAATTGAGAAATTTTGAATTGGAATTGAAGTTTCCTACAAAAAAATTTAATCCAAACATTAATTTACCATTTTTACAATGTTAACACTTACATGTGGTGTTACCAATATACTGGAACCATAATAATCCGGACCTTTGGTTCCTTATATATGGCTTTGTTGTTCGGGGAGAATCCTCAGGCTGTTGCTTATTCGGCACAGCCTCTATGTTGGAGTGGTTGAGAAATCGCCTCCCCCACCACTCACAGGGGAGCAGAACGGAAAGATAGAGCCGAAATACCCTGAGGGTGGTCACTGCCAGAGTGTTTTACGTCCTCATGGGGGTTTTAACGTCCCCCTTTATTTTAAATAATTCAGTGGAGACGACAGCGCCATTTAACGTGGTCAGCCACCCACGATGTTATGAGCCGAGAAATTAATCTCTTACTGGGTTCAACCCTGTGACCATTGGCACAAAGTGCCGGGTGCTTAACCGCTAGGCCACCGGAGCTCACCCTTATATATAGACCTAACTGTTTAATAACCATTTGAGAGATTTTGTAAACTTACCATATGCCATTGGTTTAATACCCAGCAGGGTTGTGAAAGTAAATACAGGACCTGACCCCTGCTGGGCGGAGCTAAGCAAATACATTCGTTTCAAGGCTCCTACTGGACAGTGGAATATAAACACACATTTGATGATTAGAAAATATACTCTTACATGGGGATGCACCCAAGACTATGATCTACCACTTGATATAATCAAATATCTCTGGATTGAATTGGAATTTTTAAAAAAATGGAATTGAATAGGAATTGATAAATTTGAGGTGGAATTGGAATTGACCAAATGGAATTGAGTGGAATTGACAAAATGGAATTGACCCGATGTCTGGCCTCCACAACCTGTTTCACAATCATCTGTTTGTTATGACATTTATATTTATCTGTGATTTTCGAATTTGATGAGTGCCTGATGAGTTATGTCAAAGATGACGATGATGATGATGATGATGACGATGATAATTATAACGATTCTCTCATGAAACTGCATCGAAATTGTGAATATTATGATACTATGACATGGCTAGGTTTGTTGTGTCTCGCCGAGGCTATCAATATATTCTTGTAAATATACGGAGTTTGCTTAGTAAATATGATCAACTCAGATCTCTTGTGTCAAACATGAGAGATATAGGTATGCCAATACATTTGATCATGTGGTGCGAAACTTGTTTTGACATAATTGAATTGTCATAAATTTGAGGTGGAATTGGAATAAAACTATTTCAAATATGTTCTGTAAATATATTTCTGAAATTGGACCAAAATTTGCTGAACACATTCCTGCTCCTGAAAATTCGTATGATCATTACAGGAAACATCCCATTAGTAACCAATCATTATTTATGTCACCAACAGATCCCATTGAAATAACCCGCATCATAATGTCCCTTAAACCTAAGAATAGCTCTGGTCATGATGGCATAAGTTCGAAACTCCTCAAAACTCTGAATCAATCCATACGTATTCCTATATGTACAATAATAAACCAATCATTACAAACAGGTGACGTACCCATGAGCATGAAGATTGCGAAGGTGATACCAATAAACAAATCTAAGGCCAATTTTCTTATTACCTTCATTATCAAAAATACTAGAAAAAAATGTCCATGAAACGCTCTACAGTTTTTTTATGCAAACAAGATACATTGTATGAAAACCAGTATGGATTCCGACCGAATCATAACACCACTGATGCAGTAGCTAAATTTACGTCTCACGTAATTAATAACCTATATTGAAAATAAACATTCTACCGTGGTGGTGTTCCTGGACCTTTCCAATGCTTTCGACATTATAGATAATCAAATTCTTTTGAATAAACTTGACCATTATGGTGTACGAGGTATTGCCCTGGACTGGTTCATAAATTACCTGTGCAATAGATCACAGTTCGTGTCATACTGTGGCGCTCAATCCAGGTGTCATGACGTTACCTGTGGTGTTCTACAAGGTTCCGTATTGGGACCACTCTTGTTCATCATCTATACAAATGATTTATCAAACTCGTTGTCTTACTCACAGTGCATATTATTTGCCGATGATACGACAATATATCACACCAATCAAAATGAAAATAACTTATGTACTGATATTGAAAATGATCTGAATGTTCTGGCCCAGTAGTTCTATGCGAACAAATTATCATTGAACGTACAAAAAACGAAATGTATTGTTTTTCGTTCGAAACATAGTGCAAGAGACCAAGACGTCCGATTTTCCAAGAATCTGGGTGCTCATATGGGTGTAAATTTAGCTACTGCATCAGTGGTGCTATGATTCGGTCGGAATCCATACTGGTTTTCATACAATGTATCTTGTTTGCATAAAAAACTGTAGAGCGTTTCATGAATATATATATATATATATATATATATATATATATATATATATATATATATATATATATATATATATGATGGACTGGAGTGGACGGAACACATCAATCATGTAGTAAAGAGAATATTCAGTGGTTCATATGCCATAAATTCTGCCAGGAGATTTCTGTCAACAGATAATCTTAGATTATTGTACCATAGCCTTGTCCATTCACATCTATCCTACGGCACTATACTGTTGGGAGCTGCATATCAATATTAAGCTACATCGGCTAGAAATCATTCAAAAATGATGCATACGAAATGTTTACATTGTTTCCGACAATAAACACTCACATCCATTGTTCAGGAAATTAACAATATCTAAATTATAAGATATTTATAAATTACAGTTGTGCAAACTGATGTACTCCTAGGTACATGATAAACAATCAACCCCACTGTTCACAATTTTCTCTACAAAAGTTGAAATTCACGAACATAATACTCGACAACGATTAGGCCCAAACGTGCAAAAGGGGCTGACGAGTAAAATCGCAAACACATTCATTCACCAAGAGCCCAAATCATTTACAAATTGCCTGGAAAATCACCTCATAACTTAATACTAGAATAATTAACACCGCAAGTTTTCATCGTCTACATGACATCATATGCCACTTTAGTGGTCTCAGATGTTTGTCTTGCAAACAGTGGGTTTGAAATAATGTGAAGTTATGCTACTTGTTATTGCATATATTTTGATGATCTACGAAACCAAGACGTGTATGGATTATCTTTTTATTGTAGGCACATAGCTAGGTCTCGCCACTAAAACAGATCAAAACAGATCAAAACCCCAAACTGCACATATGTATAGAACATTTATAATGTATAGAATATTGTATTATTGTACTGTTTGAAATATATATATATATATATATATATATATATGATTGATTGATTGAATAGCCTTTTATTCCGTACTAAGGTACAATAAATATAAAATTTAAATAAAAATATTTTTATTTAGTAACCAGTTATGTATCTGTCTCTGCCGAAGGGTGTGTACACGTTATATTTATTGGGCTTTAGGGTCAGACTGCATTTTATTTCCAAAACATTCTTGTATTTTTGGAATGGAAGACAGTTCGATCTTTCTTAGCCACCCACTACCTACAGTTTCGGCATCAGAAGGTGTTCTTCAAACACGTTTATTAACAAAACATATATTTTGATGATGTACGAAATAATGTGGAACGAAACGTCGGTGGGGCAGAGGTTTATGATATCGTTTAGTAGAACCCTTTAAATATGTAAACATAAACTTCAAGAGTGTGGTCTGACGTTCAATTTCTTGACTTTTATTTGAAGCCATTTTTATTGACTGTACAGAGATTTTATATGCAAGTTATGACAACCGTGTCTTTCACATCGGATCGAAGCAGTATTGCTCCGGTTGATTTCGATATATATCACTCATTTGAAGATACAAATGATATTATTAGTGTCGCAGTTGAGAATTGTCAGTTATGTGGTTCGAGCAGAAATCCATTCTTCTGTCACAAATGTGTCAAAGGAGGTCACTTTTGCAGATCAGACGAACAGAAAAGGTACCGAAACAAGTTAAAATACAGAGGGTTTTAACAAAGTTGAAAGCAGATTCTTTGGATGCAAAGTTCATGGGAATATGGTGTAGTAATAATTAGACTAGACACTAGACTAGACACTAGTCTATTGACTTTAGTGACTAGGTCTAGATCCTTTAGACCCTACCTCTAGTAAGTAGTACTAGTAGTCTAGTTTAGTAGATCTAGTCTACTGTAGAGTGTAGTCTGATGCTGAGTAGAGATCTGGTATTATCTAGGTATGACTAGGTCTAGTAGTAGTAGTTGACACAGTCGTGGCAGTGGTAGACAACTCGACCTGAGAGAGACAATTTGAACCATGCAGTGTCTGAGTGTGGTAATTACCAGATGGTATTTCCAGGGAAATACCACCCTGTCCAATACTCCCAAAGTGGGAAATACCCCCTTTGCACATTGTTGCTCTTCCATTCATTGTTATTTTTATCATTAATATCATCTGTCTGGAGATGATATACAAGGTTTGCATGCATCCTGGAATATACTTGATTTTAATACCACTCCTGGAATAGTCCTTGTTTTTCAATACATCCCTGAAAAAACACTTGAAATGGGAATTTACCCTGAAATGTTTTAAAACTCTGGCTTATCAAGCTGGGAACTTAGATTAAACAAGTGATTATCAGCACAGGTATTCCAAACATAATGTCACTCTTTAGCTAATTTTGTTTTCTGAGTGTCATCATGTATGGAACATACTGAAATAGCATTAGTGGCCATGTAAGAGGTTGGAGCAGGAATATATGGATTGTCACTGCCAGCATTAATCTGTGACATCTACCCTCGCATTCCTGATGTGATGCTATGCCTATATTCATTGTATCAATATCATCATGATCATACACATACAATCAAATCTGTGTAATATCACAATATTTATGAGGTCACATGGTGATGTAAGGTCATGTGTTGTTTGTGTGGTCAATTTCCAAAACCCTCAACAAGCTCGGCCTATTCACTAAGTTGACAATATGTTAGGGTAAAAAAATGACTGTGTGTGTTCTGCTGCCATCTACTATGATCCAGTATATCAGATTACTATATCCGTGATTAACATCATCGCATGTTACAGGATACTACCTGAATGAAAAATTCACATGAATGACACACCTACACGTGCACAAACGCACACACAAATTGTGCTTAGTTATAGTCATGCAAGGGTTTAGATCTACCTCTTTCCAGTGGATAAAGCCAAGAATTAGCAGACTTAACAATCGAGCTTTATGGAAAAAGTTTAATCATTAAAAGATTAATGTATATAAATTGTGAATTCTTCAGACTTCATTAAAGGGAATATATGCTTTCGATTGAGCATGTTTCATAAAGAGAAAATGAATAGGTTTAGTATTCATGGTTTCTGGTGTAAACAGATTTGTGGTATACATACATTATACTAGATCATTGATGTAAAATGAGATCCTAGAGATTCGTGGATCTCTGCATATACTTATTATCTTACATTCATGTATATAAATGGCATCATGTATCTGTTCCATTAATCAAATGTCAAAATACTCCTGGAAAATATTGATAGGATCCTGGAAAAGTAGATATTTTGATAAACAAGTGTCCTGGAAAACCATACATATCTAAGTGTGTCAACCCTGGACACAGTTCTGGTAGAGCTCTGGATTTTCCTCTAATACATACTCATGAGCAACAGATTTAGCCAGTGAGATGAGCATCCAAAAACAGTCAAACTAGGATTATCTTCCTTCAGGTTTTTGTGCATGGACTCCATGCATGAAATGGAGTACATCTTCTTCTCTTTGTCTGTCACAACTGCTGTAACATTACATTGTTTGGGGATTAGAGATCATCCCCCTCACAGTGTCACTTTCAATTGGGGATCAATAAGCAATTTGGGAGATCATGGGCAGATCATAACAATAAAGTGTTTTTTTCATGACTGTATTGAATTTCCCAGTATTTTCCCATAATTACCAGTATTTCCCAACATCCTGGGAAATACTTTTATTTCCCTGGTTACCCATGACTAATATTGAATAGATGCCAGTGAGGGCTGATGGTTTCTATCATTTGATTCAAATGGTTGATATTATTAGACTGGAAACCACCTTCCTGGTCTAACCATGTTTTTCTAACACAGGTTGTCATAAAAGGGAACTTGTTATAATTATAATGTTGAATTAGATCATTCAATGAAGAATCCAGTAAAGGGAAGTTGTGAAATGGAAAAATAAATTATATTAAAAGTTTGCCTTCATCTACAGGAATTTCTGAAATGAGTGGAACTCACTGTACTTATTGGTGTAATAAGCTGAGGGATATATAAAATGGGAGAGCTGCTCAGAATGCACAATAATTTATCTGATTGTGCCATCATTCAGCATTGATGTTCATTCTGATGCTTTGATTATAAAGTGACTAAAATTCCAGATTCCACAATTACTTAATAAGTGGATTGGTCTATTTAAATTACATACTGGTCTCAAAATCAGTGATGAACTCTTGAATTGGTGGCAAATGGGTAAGCATGTGAAGAACATTAAAAAACATGTGAAGTGTTTATACAAACGTGTCAGGCAATACACCGTTTCAGACGAAGCCTGTTATTCAAGAATCTCTGGAAAACTTTGGGTTAGAAACTTTTATCAAATTGTCCATGTATTATACTTTTAAGAAGCAGTGGAATTCAGGTCGTTCCTCATACAAGGATCTACACAAATATAGCAATTTCTTCTAATATTACTATTAGCAATATTACCAATAATCATATGCAACAAACTTATTGTAATTTAATTCTGGTTCAGATAAAGTGAAAAATTAAATTCATGATTGTACAAATCAACATTTTATAACACCGCTGTTTGAAATCTATGTATGTGATCCCACAATATGGTACCCATCAGGATCCATGGCAACACGTGTTTTTCATTTGATCAGCTCTGTTTCATATTTGTTTAAAATTAATCAAACTTGTATGCATACTTTACAAAGTACTGCTTCAAATACAATGACATTCACTATATTCCATTAAAATTGGGTTGGAATGTACAGCTATCTATACATGATTTCCTTGACACATGTGCTCTGTGATTTAAATAGTGCCTCGAGATGGCTTGTGGCCAATCAGCGTACAAAAAACAGTGACCACCAGACACATGGATGGGGTTCATATGTAAATAAAACCAGGCATTTGATCCATGTTTTTCAGAGTTTTATTCTTGCAAAAATTAGGCAGATAAATCTTGAATAATAACACTTATTGATAGAGAAGATATGTCACAATGCAAACCTAATATGATAACGTTTTGAGTGAGATAATGTCATCAAAACACAGGCCTATTCAGAGCTGTCCCCACCATTAACTATGGAGATTTGCAGTGCGTTTTTTTCTAACATCAAGTTTCTTCATTTGAGATGGTTTATTAGTTATCTTAATTAAACTTTTAAAGGAACAAATATAATGTTACAGTATTATGTAAAATAATAAATACCTTTTGGATTCCCTGGTTTTATAATTGAATATGAGGAAAATTGCACTTTATATTCCATGGTGTTGTCACTGTGAGCACATGTTTTACACTGAATTGCTTATTGTCTGGGTCTCGCCTCACTGGCACATGCACTACAAGAAAAATAAGACATTTTTAATTGAGAACTAGAAGAAATGTTAGATATCAATAGCTTTTATTACATTTATCCCAATGCCAAACATATACTTCTGTTGGGAACACAATAGATAAATAATTAATTGGTTTAGAATAGTTCATACAATTTGGTTTATAGGATAAACATTTAGTTATGGAGATGGATTTTTTTTTGTTTGGAATCAATGATGCATGATGAACAGATCACCTGTCACAACTATATTACTATGAATGCAATGGATTCTCCAAGGTGGCTTCTTCTAGAAGAGTAGGTTTCTGTCATTTAGAATTTGCAGGAGATTGAGGCATGTTTCTACTATATTTCTTAATGTGTGTTTTACCAACTGTATTGTAATTCACTTAATATGTTTTTTATGGTTGACATTATTCACTGACATTGAATATCAATATGATTAGCGGTCATCAACTGATACCTTCATATTGTCTCCAACCTGGAGTCCAGGTATCTCAACCTTGGACTGAGTTGTCTACCATTCTTGTTGGTTTGAGGACCAGGTACCAGTAAAACTTGGCCCTGGTTTAAAGACGGGCCAGCTCAAAGGTAAATGATAGGATGGCATCCAGAAAATGGTATATATTACTTAGCTCACCGACTAAAGATAGGTTGGATTCATGGCAAATATGTTTGGCAGCAACGGTGTAGTACACGTACGGGTAGTATGTTTTGGGGGGCATGTAATTGTGTAGCATATAATGATAACAGTTATATTTATAGATGAATGAATATAGATCACTAGAGATTGCTGTTACAGTGTCATTTGTAATTGATCATAGATATATTTATTGCTTGCAATAAAATCATGAAATTAAATATTGACAATGGTATAATATAAATACTGTAAAACATTATTGTCTCATTTTCGATTGAATAAAAACAATAGAGAATAACATGGAAATTAATATTGTCATTTCTCAAACTGCTTACAAATGGCATGATTTGGAATAAATGCTTGGCTCAGTTTAAAAAATACCACAAAATGTCATTTGTCTGAGCACATGGCTTAGATGGTCACTAAATTTATAAAAATAAGATAACATGCCAGAGGAAGATCCTACTGAATTATTACATTCTGATGTTCATTTACAAGAAATGAAAAAACCATTTCAATGTTCCATTAATATTCAGTATCATTTCAAAACATGCAAAATAATAATGGGCAAACTTTACAAAACGAAATAGTTTTAATCCATCAGGATCATGAATTTTCAAAATACAATGTCTGTTCAGCAATAATAAAAATCTTCACATTTCCTTTTAACTGAATAAATACAATGCTAATTTCCTGCTGAAATTGTTCTTTGCAACTGTCTGATCTAATGGAAGAGTTTAGTATTGGCCTTTTCACACAGTTGTGGGGTAGAAGATTTGAGTTTATCCTGTCATAGGTGTATTATATAGTAATGGTGCTCTATACACCAACAGATAGCTAGCTATCTATGTATTCCTAATAGCTAATATTAAATAAAACAAGAAATAGTAAAAATGTTTGCTGAGAAGGTTATTATAAAATGGTACATTCCGAGAGTTTATTAAGGAAAGAGGACTGTTGATTCAAATGCAGCAAGTAATTATTTGTATGGAGTACAGACCGTGTTTAATACAGACCATGTTGATCTATTTTTATTACATGTTTATTATTACTGAGTAGAAGAAGTCAAAAGTTGCTCATATCTATACATATTGCTTAGTGATGACAACATCATTTTATTTCAACCTAAGATTGTATAACAATAAGAAAATGCACATGTGACATGATGTCAAAAGATGATAATGTTTTAAAATAAACACTGACAAATTATGTTTAAATCATTTAATTGGGTCAAACTGATACTCATCTGCTGGGCTAGTTTCATGTCAGTTACTAGCCCAACAACTCCCTCTCCCCCCACCCACCCACCTGGGCACCAGTCAAGAACTCATTTCATACCTTGAAATATCATTAAGTTTGATGAAGATGACCGTTTCCTCTTTCTGTGTTATTTTAAATGCAGTCAAAATGTGACTCTTGTCTTAATCAGCTTTTTCCTCTTTCAGTTATGGAGACAAGATGTATTCTCTGCAGCTATTGAGGAAGAAGAAAGCAGAAACATTGTCGAAGTAAAGTTTGTTTGTTTGTTATGTTAATTAGTCTGGGATGACAGCTTTTTATCAGAGTACTAAAGGAACATTAGCCATATCTTGTGGGGAGTAGGTGACATCAGTAGTTCAAATATTAACATGTAGTAATCATATGGTATGCATATGGTAATCATATGGTATACAACATGAATATTTTTAGTTATTTAATATTGATATGTTGTAATGTCCTGTTATAATTAAGTTCCTACAAGAACAGATAATAGTTGTATAAGATTACTTGAAGTACAGTAATAATATAAATGATTAGTATACAAAGAATGACAATCAATAAACTGTAGCCAATAATTAAATACTATCTTTTAAATCTCTTACAGGGTTTTACATATTATTTGGGGTATTATTATATTACATATTATTTGTACAGCAGCTTTGAATGGCTCTTGCTAGTAAGAAAGCTTTATTAAATACACATTATTATTATTGTATATGCTTTATATATATATATATATATATATATATATATATAGGGATGACTGAACTACTTTTATTTATACTTGAGTAGAAGTAAAAGTAAGCCTCTTCAAAACTACTTGAGCAGGAATAAAAGTAAATTTGTAAAACTCTACTTCAGTAAAAAGTAAAACTACTTTCTAAAAGTAATTGAAGTAAAAGTAGAAGATAAAATTTATCGTAATGCAAAATATGAGAACCAAATACACACTGCACAAGAGTGAACCAAATTCACTGTACCCATGTACAGACAGGTGCTGCCACCTTAAGTTCACTGCATCTACAGATGTACAGTTATGCTGCCACCTTCAGTGCACTGAACAAAGCCTTGGTCCAACTTTAGCAAAACCTGATTCTCAAAATTGGTGTTGCCAATGCGATTAAAAATAAAAATGTAATTAAGTTGAATCTTAAAAACAGTTGGTTTCAGGTGAAACATTGTATAATAAAATGAGCTTTCAAAAATAGGTTGGCAAAATTATGATGAGTCTTGAATATCACAGAGCATCAACTGAAACATGTATATCAAATATTAGCATTATTATAAATCTCATTTCAGTACCACACCATATTAAAATAAACACAAGTTGGTGACAACTTGTAATGATAATTTGCGACAACTGTATCAATTGTCTTTTAAATCATAGGCTATGTTATGACTAAATAAGTAAAGAAACTATTGTGATGTAAATGAAAGTAAAAAGTAACATTGCTGCAAATAAAACTACTTCATTTCAATTAAAAGTAGTTATTTTAAATCTTACTTTGTTACTTCCATTTACTTGAAAAAAAAACTACTCAAATAAAGTAACAAAGTAGTTTTACTTCATTACATGATGTTTTATATATATATATATATATATATATATATATATATATATATATGAGAGAGAGAGAGAAAAAGAGAGATAATTATCAGATATTTATTTTTGTGAATGCATATGTTACAGATTTAGAATGATAATACAAGCTATTAAGAAGATATAGATAGATATTTTTCATTTCTCATTCAAAACTTTGAGCTAGATCTTGCAGGATCTATTATAAATATTTTTGTGCACTTGTGAATTATATTATTTATTTTATTCATTATATTTCCACAAAGTTGAGAAAGGAGTACATGATAAAATATAATCCATCCCACAATGAGGTAAAAGATGAATAACAAGAAATCTGGTACATCGTGACAATAGAATATAGATAGTTTAATGACATCACAGCAATATAAATGACTAGCTAGAGAGTTAGGACTAAAATGATTTGGTTAAAAGATAGATTACGGTATTCTCTTCTCAATACAGCTTAATAAAATATTCATGAAATACCATGGTACAAATAGAAACATTATGGGCATCATCATTAATACTGGTTGCTAAGTGAAACTTATAATCATTAAACGAACATTCTAATGGAGACAAACCCATAAATATAATATTACTGACAATAGTTTCAGGCAAAATAGTATCCTCAGATATATATTTTGATAGCATATGAATAGTATGTCATTTTAATAACTGTACACAGCTTGCATATTTTCCAAACTTGATATATATATATATATATATATATATATATATATATACTTCCACATAATATCATTCACACCCACTATGTTGATCACTCCCATATTACTGTTAGTATCACAATGTGCCACAGATCTTCAGGTCTGTATTTATTTTGTATTATTACTCTGTATTTGTGGGTTGTTTCATCTGATAATGTTATTTATCTCAGGTGTTTTCCCTCAGTTATATATCTTAGGTATGACTATAGTCATACCTAAGACTATAGTACTGAGACAAGAACCGACTTACCATCACTAAATGTTTGTCCACAACTGAGTAGTGTATGTACTTTTTGTCTTGTCTTCTTTTATAATGTTCCATGCACCTTAAGGTCTTATCTATGAATAATAGAGGAATGGATACTTCTGAAAGATGGAGCTAAAATGGCCCACAACCCATGTGGTGGGCTAGAATAATGACAAATCTTGCAGGGTGGGGCAGTTGCAGGCCTAATACTTATTTTTGTGGCGCAGTTGCAGGCCTGTGCATAATTTTTGGTGCTGGCTAGATGTAAATTTGAGGACTACATTCTCAACAAAAATGGTGATGTCAATTGTAGCTCAGGATTTATCATTTTATTAGCGAATATCGTAATAAGAATTCATGTATCAGTAATGTTGCATAGCTGTGAGAGATTTTGCGGACATATCGCTGGAATGTGGGCTTGGTATGTAATGGTGCTGTGCAGACCTCCATGTTGAATGGTGTTGCATTCCTCATTAATAAGGGGTGGTTGTGGTCCAGAAATATCAGCCCACACAGAGGTATAGTCTGTGTAGATATCAAACAGTATTCAGTCTGATATGTATTCTACATTATTGAGCATAATATTTTGTTTATTGCAGACTTCAAACAGTGGTACATCAACAAATGAAGCTTAAAGAGAAGGTGAGATATAACAATATTTACATGTCACATTAGTAACTATCTATTAGAGTGAGCTCTCATTTATCACCCATGATAATGTTATTGTGTTGTGAAGCTTTAATTCTCTGTTAACTCTAATTTATGTACAAGTAATAGTCATTGGATAATCAGTCTAGTAATATTTGTGGTGTTGCGGGTAGTTTTACAGTTTATTGTAATATGTGCTAACTATTGCCTAACTACTGGTGATGTAATATATTATACTGGTAGTGTGCGCTACCCACTACATATGGTAACTACTTGTAGTGTTCTAGTGTACTATCATATGTACCACACAAAGAACACATTACTTAACTACTGTTGCCCTAGTTTATTAGTATATATAATATTCACTGCTTAACTAATTATGATATAGTGTATTATTATTATATAATACTGTGTGGTCCTAAATACCTAATTTACCACTTAGCTAAAGTATTATATTACCAGAAATACTGTCTCTTATGTAATCACTTAATGAGTTGACTGTCGTATGTCATAACCCTTTCGTGGCTACTTGTATAGTTAATGGTATCACTGAGAAACTGCCAAAATGTAAATTGTGTTTGTATATGATATAGTATAATCATAATAGTTCTTGTAACAGTTCTTATACTTGCTCTGTTAACTACAGACATTCTGTAGTTTTTCAGGATGAGCACATATTTGTTTACTTTGGTAACCAATGTTTGCAACTAGCAAGTGTCCATGATTTCATTTGGCTACTGGGTATTCAGCCAAATTAGGAAGTGCGTGTTAATGGTGTGTATTTATTTATATGAAGAGGTGCCATGTTGTTGTATATACACAAGTGTTGTTATCATAGTACTGACCACGTTATTGGTATTTGTCAGACTATCTGGCCTTCGTGGAAATATCTCAAAAATTATTTCGGCTAAAAAGTACTTTATTGGGATAGATAGTTTTGCCCATTTTATGTTGGTTCAATGAAGATTTTTTATAACTGAAATTTAAATTAAAGTGTGACTTGACACAAGCCTTTGTGGATAACATATTTGAGTCAATAGACAATTTCCGTGACGACTAGGCCATCTAGTGAACGTCCGTTTGCGGGTCGCAATTCACCAGGCTCGCTGAACCATTTGATAAAAACATTCTTTTACCAATCGTGAGACCACAGAGATCACAATATATTTCATATATTGATAACATGTCTATTATAGTTCCCAACTTGATGATATATTTTCAATAACATGTAATGTTTTCAGGCAAAAATAAACTGTTAACTTTCCCCATACAAATAATCTTATCTACTAGTAAAAATAATTCTACATTATATTTAATAAAAATGAAACTGCTACAAGAATTTGTAGATTGAATTAATTCTGTGAATTGCGGAAATTGTCGATTCAGGCTTGAATTTTCAGTTCAGATTGAAAAACATTATTGCAGTAATAAGTGATGTTATATTTCAGATTACAGCAATAGCTAATACAAGGCAACATTTTGAGCTTTTATCTAAAGCTATCACAGAGGCATCAGCACAACAGAACAAAGGTAATTTCTCATTATTTTTATAGTGATGAATATTCAAAACAAATTCGTATTAAAGAAGCAATCCTACATGATCAGTATCTATTATATAAAATTCCTTTATTGTGAACCTTGTTTTCTAATTGACTTACGTTACAGAATAATTAGTATGTTCCTATAAAAGAATACAATGATCATACATGTTTCAGTATGTATAATTCAAAAATAAATATTCAGGCATTTATAAAAATACAGTATAGATGGACCTGTCTAAACAAATTTATGTATTACCAGGGTATTTCTTTTTCATTTTATGTACAACCCTTTTAACCAAAGCTGCACATTTTGGATGATCCAGTGGGGAAGTTCGGGATGGGGCAGTTTACATGGCCTGCAATAACTCTTATTGGGAATTCTGCCACTTCCTTGTGCCTACCACACTGTGGTTGCTCAGTATGGCCTGCCATAGTCTGAGTCATGATCACTTCATTCAAGCACTGTGCATATATGAAGATATTGGTAAAATGGTGAATGTTGGGGTGATATGCCTGAATGGTTGATTTATTGGTAAAATGGAAAATTTTGGATCCATATGCCTGAATGGTTGATTGAGTATGATGATGCACACCCTCAACATGACTGTTTGACCCTCAACATGGCTGTTTGCGTGGTGCAGTCACTCAGTGGTGTGCTCATTCACATTCCATGTGGCGTAGACGGAGAGGTGGCTATTGATGACAATATTGCTGGTGGCCAGTGGGTGTGTCATCAAAGTAACACACACCTGGTTTAGGAAGGACAGCAAGAATAACAACACATGTAAAGTAACACCAGAGGTCATTACTGGTCTGATGCCCAGCCTCAGAAAGCCAACATTATAAGCCTTGTGATAGATTGTCCGTGAGAGGTGGTAATAATATTCAAGGTACATATGGATCATAGGGATTCAATTCCACGTCACTAAGGTGTACAACATCCCACCAAGTCATCTGAAACTTTATAATACTGATACATGTACACTGTTATGTTTGAAAAAGCTTTATAATCCTCTATAATGTGTTCCTAGTAGCAGCCTCAAGGTTGATCACACTAATAGTTCCTGGTGCAATTCTGGATTCAAGGCTTGTTGTTCTGGATTCAAGGCTTGTTGAGTATTTTGTATGTGGGTTGCTATTTGCTGGCAACAGGGTGAACATGTATGGGTTGTTGTGGCTGTTATTGCTGTAATCAGTGCTGGTAAATAAACTGTAAACATGGTTACCCTTTGACTGTGATGATAATTTAAAGCTAGTGTTTTATGCATCGGCTCCCCATTAATCCATTCTATTAATGTCTCTATCATGATGTATAATATATTACTGCAGGAAGGGAACTGCTTGGATCTCGAAGAAAGTTCAATGAATCAGTGACAACAAGGCTGAATCAGTTGTCCGACAGACGTAAGAGGATTAGTGACCATATCACAAAGTTACAGACAACAATAGATAATAAGAGGAAGGACCTGGCAGATAGCAATCAACAACTCTGTGTGCTTCGTCAACAACATGTACATCAACTTACAGAGCATGTCTTCACCATTACACAGATACAGACACAAAGGTATATGTGTCTTAGCTGTAAAACATAAGACACAAAAAATATATACAGCTTGATGGTAATATATATTTACACTAAAGGTATACATGTCTCAGTGATCACAGATACATATATATACTGATATAGGTATAGATTTATTAATTCTGGTATAGACATAGACAGGCTACATATCTTTACTGTAATGCTAATACACACATTCCTTTTGTCTATGCTGTAACCTTATTATAATCTAAAATATATTTGTATGTACCAAGTCATAGCATAAGGTGCTAAAGAGTACATGTCATTAATCTTGGTTTAGTGAAACAAGCTACGTAAATGTACATGTCTAAAGTTACTTAGATATAATATGTGTGTGTGTGTGTATTTGGTATTTGATTTTATTTGAGTTTATTCAGAATTCATGTACATAAAAATACAATACATAGAATACAATATTGTAATATTAGTTACATAAGAAATTCCAAGGATAACACAAAAAGTCAAACAAAAAGACTTATTTCCATTGTGGTCCTATAATATTTATAATTCTAATGTGGTATAACACAGACATTCAACTGTACTTCTCTCATTTATTATAAACATTATTATGTTTACAAGCTACAACCCATATTTCACACAGAAATGTTGGATACAATTTTGTTTGATATTATCATATGTAATTAGCAGTAACTATCAAGATATCATTTAACAGAAAAATGCTTGTCAAAGGTCGGCAACATTATTTCAATGTAAAATACATTAGAGTGGTTGTGAGTGGTATATATGTCTAAGCATTAATGGTGAGTGGGCTTCTGGGCATTTGGTTTTCTCTGGTGAATGGGTCTGGTGGTAAAAAGGCTTCAGTAACCAACCTTCCTCTGAGCCTAATCAGAAATGTCATCTTAAAACGTTTGAATGGTAGCTGTGTCTATGGAGCATTTCATCTTTGAAAAATATTTGATCCCAATATTTAGCATGATGCATGTATGGTAGTTGACTAGACGTAGCTGCTTAACAAAGCCTGATTTGAAGAACATTGGATTAGAACAAGTATGGTGGTTGGTAGGGCTGATTAAAAGATATCCTCTAAGACGAAGTGCTAGAAACCATTAAAAGAACCCTGCATATTATATTTCTAGGTTTGGTACAAGCATTAACCTTGATATCTCTCTGTTTTTCTTTATAGCGAAGTAGAGAGTAGTTATTATGTAAGTGAGCTGTCAGAGGCCAGACACACTGCCTACATCAAAGGAAGATGGGTTTACACTGATGCTGGTAGTGAGCCCAGATACCGCATAATATACCCAACTCTACCAGGAGATGCTGACTATGTGTCATATATGAACTGGGGTATGTTCATGATGCCTAATATTGATTGATAATGTAATAACTGAATGGGTTTAAAGTTGTGCTGTTTTTATACAAATTACTACATTACAATTCTCCTGTAGGGTACGATAATGTGCAGAGTATATAATTTATACATAAAAGGTCCATTTGGAAGCTATTTTATATATCTGATGTAACAACTGATATGTGCAATGTTGAATAGTTGATGGTTCAAATTCAAGAATTACTTTCTCATATCTTATTACCTTGCTGCTGTTCATTCAGGTGTTCTCTGATAGATTCAGCCATAGCTGAGTAGCCAGAAATAAAAAATTTTGGTTACTTTTATATTAAATGACGTTTTGGGCCAATGTGTCATTGAACTCTACTCACTTACTCACTCACTCACTCACTCACTCATTTTCCCCCTATGGTTACATTTGCTGGTGAAGAAAGAGTAGAATGAAATCATGTGCCGTTAATTCTATAATGAGTTATTGTTTGTGAGGAAATATGACTGCAGAAAATGGTTAAAAAGATGATGGTTTAATGATTT
Source organism: Paralvinella palmiformis (assembly GCA_025642065.1). Classification (NCBI taxonomy): domain Eukaryota; kingdom Metazoa; phylum Annelida; class Polychaeta; order Terebellida; family Alvinellidae; genus Paralvinella; species Paralvinella palmiformis. Next base: position 182,943 of record JAODUP010000043.1, on the reverse strand, counting down.
GATCCCAGCTTATCTACAGAGAGAGTAAATATCTATTGAAAACATCATCCGATGTTGTCTCCTTTTAGTTGTCTCTTATAACCTGCAGGAGAACACAATAGACTGATATATCTATCTATCTATCTATCTATAAATATATATATATATATATATATATTAACCATCATGTCTGATTAAAACTAATTCACTTAGATAAATATTTATATTTTAGATGTTTGCATATATTTTCAGTTTCGGACAGCAGTATGGACAGTGCTAGTGTGTATCCTGTTACAGGTGATAATCAGTTAGCATACAACGTTGAGGCAGCCTTAACCTATACAGCTCAGCTTGTAGCACTGTTGGCATATTTCCTTGATGTAAACATGACACAGAAGATATCTTATGGGTATGGTGTAGTACAGTCTGGTCCCATTATAGCGTGGTCCGGTATACTGTGGAAGTGGATATAATGTGGGGACTGAAGCTATTAAATATTTGGTGATTTTTAACAGTAAGTCAGCTGAACATACCTCCACATCATGGGATGTTTATCATTCAAGAAATTTGTCATAACCTAAAACTTATCTACCCGGTCTGTCTTAAATGCATATTAGAAAAAACACACATTCATCTGTTCATGTAGCAATTGGTAATCCAGTCACCACCTTCTACTGCACATGGCTTTGCTCCATCAATTAATTCCAATTACTTGTAGCTCAATTCACAGCTCTGATTTGTGTTTTATTCATCACATGTATAGAAAATACTTCCGTATAAAACCACCGTATTTCAGACATTATAATATTAAATCTTCTATGCCATACCGTGTACACAACAAAACAATAGACCTCAACAAGAAGATGCTTAAATTAAAATTTTACTCTGTTAGAGAGAAATTGGAGCTGATCGCAAGAGTATAGCAAAGTAAATCATAAACAATGATAATAATGTGTCTGGTATGAAATGGTGGCAGAATCTAATACAAAAATAACTGTACATTTAATGACTAATATATTTATGGTTTTAATGGGATTTCCAGTAAATATAAATAGATGTCAGGCAGCATTTAGTTCATCAAGATGGTGGGATCTGTGATAACAGTATCACCACAATCATCATTCTAATTGGATTAAAATGATGGTAATAGGTCATCTACAAAAATCAGGGAATGTCTTTTCTAAATTATGTAGAGAAAACGAATGAGGAAATGGCTTTGTAAAAAGTTCTATCAAGCCACCCCTTTGATCACTAATGTACACAGACTTTTGCTTTCTGTAGTCCACTTATAATGTAGTCCGCATCCTATGAAACCCAGATACAATGTTATAGTGGAGCCAGACTGTATCTTTGTATTGTCTTGATTTAATTGAATTATTTGCACTGTGTAGCCTCCGTACTGATCACACCCGAGTCATTTGGGGGAGGGGGGGATGTCTACTTAAGGAAACAAATCCCACAAACACAGGTATGAGCCAGATTCAAACCCACAACCTTGAGGCTTGCAGTGCAGTGCTCTAATTATTGTGCCATCATTTGTTATCCTGATGATACCCTATTAATCATTAACAGCCAGTTAATATATATATATATACTGGGGTCACCCCAAGTCACTTGTAAGTAAATTCAGTAGGTTTAGTAATTTTCAAAATTTCTAAATTATGTTTGTTTACCACAGAGTGGTAGTAGGCAAGTTCTAACTTTAACGCCAGAAACAGACTTTACATTGTGTTATATTGTAGCCTTCATTTGAAGTATTTATCTTGTTAGCTGTCTACTATTATCAACTTTTCTTACATTTAACTGATATATTAAACTAGTTAAACAAACCTGGCTTATTTGAAGTAATCCATTATACCATGTAAACTCTTTATCCAATCCATAGAAAAGATAACTGGATTACGGTGACTGATTTGAAGAAAAATAATGCAATTGAAAACGCACTATAAATCATCACGTTAAGTAGTTATTTAGATGTTCTAATCAATGTCATGTTGTTACCATGTGATATGTTACACTGAGAAACCACGAATCAGTGATTTGTTTTATGATTACATTAACTCATCAAAAGATGGAATATTATATAGTTGAGCATGAAACGTCACTTTTCTAGATTCATTCTTCTAATGTATTCTCCAAGTTGATGTGATCATAATTATTTGACTCTCCTTTTCAATACTTTTTCATGCTGCTAAAACACATGTTTCCTTTTTACCTTTTCAGTAGTTTACACCGACACACACAGACTAAGATCAGATTTAACAGATTTGTATCGCGATTGAACCAGAACATTCTGCAGTTGTGTTTCAGTCAGAATGTTCCCGTTTCTAGACTTAATGCCAAGGATCCCGTCCACAATCTTCTTGCACTTCTCCAGACCCAGTCCTTAGGAAGGTATGGCTGATATTATCTAAATATGTTTAAAGCCAGTTACTGATATGTTGTAATAGTTGGCTGTTAATAAGGAGACTGTGTTATTTTTGCAGAAAGGATGAGTTGAAAAAGTGAAAATGTAGTTATGGGCATCAGTCGCTAGTGCTTCTATCATCCAGTGACTGTAGTTCATTGTCACTTGCTTAGACATATACAGAATGGATTATAGGAAAGAAAGTCATGGGTAAAAGTCAAGATATATGCTCAGGTTTATCCCAATCAATAACATACTAGACATATCACTGGATCTATTACCACAGTTCCACCACTTTTGGCCTGTATATGCCTAATGCTTAATTAATAGGAAAACCTGAAAGCAAGTCTTTATACTGCTCTTATTAGTATATTACTCAATATAACTTCCATTATTGTACTATGTAACTGTGTATGCCATGTCTGTTTTAATCTTGGAACAACACATACCACTGGATCTATTATCACAGTACCACCACATTTTGTTTTGCTTAGTTTGTATGAAAACCTGAAAGCAAGTCTTAATGCTGGTTATATTCATAAAATGCTATCATACAATATAGAACCCATCTAGATTAAATTCTTGTAAAAGGAATGACTTTGTTTCATGTCAGCCACTATACTATTTTGTGACTTTCACCAGTTACTTTCCCCCCTGACCTTTTACCCATTCCTTTCTTACTATTTAAAGCTCAATATTTTTAATGGGGCATAATAGTGACAGGAGACAAAAATTTAAAAGAATTTCTTTCATGCCTTTATTATTAGACTATATTTAAGAAAGGCACAGAGAAGTTTAATTGATAACATGATAGAATTGGGATGGGCTACTAAGTTTAGGTTATCTCCAGCCCAAAATGTGAAGAAGAAGAAAACAACTCCTTAATGCCAAAATACACACTAGAATTGTGTCTTGCTTTCTAGATAGAAGAGCTGAAGACACCAAGAGGTGACATGATTTTTATTAGCAAATATATTATGTGCAGGAATGGGCATTTTTATGTTTTGTTCATACAGAAGGATGAGGCAGAATGTAAAAATAACCCACATGTATCATAATAGAATGTAGTCACGTTTTCACTGTAATTAGTTTCTGTAAAATGTACTGGTGACTTGTTTTTGGGGAACCTGTTCAGTATTATAGTTAACAGTGATTAGCTGTGTTATTGTACTAAATAAATGTTTGTGATGAAGAACATGATTACTAATTGTATGCTCTTCTGTGACCAGACAATAGTTAGTTCTCATTTAGTGGGATAGTGTGTGATTGAGTTTATCGCATTGTTTTTTTGATGATTTTAGTTTTCATCCGTTTACGCATTAGCCTCATTGGAATACGATAATGTAAATATAATTATTACTTTGTGGTTTAAAAACATAATGGTTCAAACTAAAGGTTGATAGTGCCTGATGTTTGTGCATAATTTTAAACAGGTTTTTTTTGTTAGTGAATCGTCTTACAGTTACGGCTTCTACATTTAAGTCTAGTACAGTTATATGACGCAGAACTGTTAGGTACATGTTATTATAATATATTATGATTTGTTGCATAAACTAGAAATAGTTACAGTTTGATGGTATGAATTAAGATAGCTAAATGACTAGAATTGTTGTTTATGAATGAACAGGATAATAATGAGGATATATGTACTGATGGAAGTGGAACAGTCATCGAAAGGTTCTAGTCATATTATTACTAGTATCCAGAATATACTGATTTTTTACACACACACACACCCTATTTTGAAATCATGACACGGTACTAATTTATTGATTGTACACGATTGTGTAGTTTTAGCTGTTATAAAGAGCAAATTATGATAAAATTTCACATGATTGTTATTTGTGATAGGTTGATTTCGAGATTGACAGGTATGCTCTTGCTTGTTTAAAGTTTTGGAGCTAATTAACACTGACCGCAGACCACCGTTTCATGTTAGCAGTTCATTTTCAGATTTGTGCTTGTTAATATCTACCATTAAGCCTCATCAGCAGTTAAAGCTAATGGGCCTTATATAACACTGAAATAGCTTCGTTCATTAAAGCCAGACTATTTTTCAGATGTATCAAATTGTGTTGTTTCATTGTTTAAAAACCTGTTTTTTGTTCATTCACTTATACCAAATATATATAATTATTCACTTATAATTGCTTCCTTTGTGTTATGCAAGTGTGTTTGTGCAAATAAATTTAGAGTAACAAATATTTCTATCAAATATATATATATATGAAATTTACATTAAGCCATTAATATCTTCACTGTTTTATTTTTCAAGATTGATATTTAAATCTTATTGGCTTTTTTTAATGTTGAACTTGTATGGAGACGATAAAATGTTGCTTTGGCAAGCATTAAGCTTGTTGTTTAGTTGGTCACTATTAGTAGTAGCAGCATTAGTGAGAACTGTTATATACATGCATTATCTTCTGCTTGATAGAATGTCCCATTTTAGAGGCATATGCCAGCAAATTATGTTTTCTGGGTCTACAGATAAATATAAAAACAAGATAATATAGCCAATCACTGCAAATGTATATTATTATCATTTGTAATTATGACTAAATTTATGGAAGTTAAATTGAAGCTTAAGATGTGTAATAAATAGCAAATTTGTTTGCCCCTTTAAATGTAATCAATGAATTAATTTGTTTTTTAAGATGCAAGTTAAACATGTATTAACACCGTTCCTCTTTCCAGTAGCCAACCATCTGATATAGACTGCGACAGAATTCAACATTTAGAATCGCAGATAGTCAGAGATCCCAGTCGACAAGAAGACGAATCGAGTGAAGAGGAGTCAACAATGGCGGCCGGCTGTAATGAGCCGGCCTATGAGCAAGATTGGGAAAGGGTGCCAATGTCAGGAGATGTAGAGATAGATTCAGAAATCTCTCAATGTGACTCTGTCCTCGTCCAGCCTGGTAGTGCCAGTAAAGCTGGAGACCTTAACACAACAATGCCATCCGTCGTTGGTGCTATTATGTCAAGTGCTGCTGCATCAGTTAGCTCCATCTGGAGGGCAGCAACATGGAAAAAATAAATGAATGTAAAATACATGTCTTCAGTGTGAATTGAACCCTCTTCTCATCTCTCTCTCTCTCTCTCTCTCTCTCTGTATATATATATATATATATATATATATAATGATTGTGTGTGTGTGAAGTGAGTTTTGCTACTCTGAGAGACAAAGCAATTAATCATAAAAACTAAACGTACACACGAACAAAATTCTGATGGAGTTCCTTATAGGAAAAAATTTAAGCTGCAGATAGATCCACTTCTATTTGACTCGCAGTATTTTGTTCCTAAGAATTAAATTTACTTTGTAACAAATGTTGAAGAAATAAATATATTTAAATCCATTTTCAAGTGTAGTACATGAAGTCCTTAAAGCTAAACATTAACAGATACATACAACCAAGGCTGGAAAAATTGTTAACCCACATGCAGGAGACTATTGTGTTCTGCTTTCAGGTTAGTGGCTACTCCACAACACTAGCTTGATCAGCAACAGAGTACACACCAGAGAACAATTTCTTACAATTTTGATAATGATATTTATGTAAAATACAACATGAAAATGTATATTTACAGTGGAACAAAAGAATACAATTGTGACATATTGGCCAAGCCAAATGACATCATCTAAAGAATACCATATAAAGTATACGCATAGATGTAAACATCTTATTTTGCGCACACACAAACAATAGTACAGTCATATTGAATCAACTTTGACGAAAAGATGACCACTATGATCCTAACAATAATACTTGGGATTTATTGTGTTTAAATAGAATGAATCTTCACTCCACATAACATGACTCACACGAACTCCTGCTGAGAATTATCCACTATACACCAATATAGCATTGCCCATATATTAATGTGTATTGAAATTCAAAGAAAAAACATATCTACCTAAATGACAGCTTTTTACTACTTACAATAAAACACTAACCGATAACGTTTTTGTAAAAAGACTGGTACAAAGTAATCAAATATAACAAAATGTAACAATAGGAATAATTAATGTCATGAAACTTGTACATTAGAATGTGGCTGATCTACAGAAAAAGTGTCAAAAAGCCATAAAACAGATACGAGTCTGGCCTAATTCATTATTCTGTACATGGCGAGCAAAAAGTAAGATGAAGGGGAATGCTCAAGTAATTAGCACCAATTATAATATGTCGAGTGTTTCAATGCACAGTTCACCAAATAGCATGAAAATATACTTTATAAATATGTTGCATCTCTGGAAGACAAAAATAAAGTGCATAGCTCATCTTAATATGGTCAATACATTTTCTAGAAACTCCAATCTCAGTCTTCAGTACCCTGAAGGCTGTACACAGTATATATTTTACCATTCCTCCCAGCACCCCTTCCACAGATATTTAACAAGAAACAACAACAGAATGGCTAGGAAGGCATCATCGCCATCACATGCCTTCATCTGACACCACGATTTATAATCCATTCAACGATAATTGCCGTTTACAGATGAAATTAATCCACATCCTTTCTTCCATCAGCTAGCACTATTTTCATTAGAGAATGAGTGACTGGTTTGTTTAACAACAGTCACTGGTCAAACCTGTGACAGACAACTGAGGGGCTACTCCTCTCCCCCCCCCCCAAAAAAAAAAATGTGATCACCTGTAATACCTCTCAGATGCAGGTAATAATAAGATTAATGAGAATTAATCCCATGATCTGGAGGTTACCAGCATAGCACCCTACTATCTGTGCCATGGGGTATCCTTTAATCGATAGGAAGATGTCACAAACACATGAAAATGTCCTAGATAAAATACTAGAATCACCTAACTAAATATAAATAACAATATCAGATATGATGTAGTCATCGTTACAATTTAATAAACTTGATGATCAATATAAAAGTTTATCTTTTTTTGGCAGTGATCAGTATGAATGATGCTGTAAACAGTTACACAGTAAACATGAGTGGGGCAGTAACTTCCACTTAACTGACATACTGCTATCATTTATATCTGTGTAAATATATAAAATATAGCAAACTTAGCAATAGTATGCATCATACTTGGTATTATGATCATATAGACATCTGACATAGATTAGATTATGAGGTTAGTTATACATGAGTATCTGTAAACATTGTATGCTCCTTGAGTACACTGACTGGCCTATCACTGTCAGCATCATAGTCGTCACCATACTAGAAAATAGAATATAAATTAATTAGATGTACATTCAAAACATGTATATGCACACACACACAAACGCACACATTGATTTTGATGATTCACTTCTATGGTGTTTTAATGGTTAATTTAGAAAAATGAAACAATTTATTAAAAACATTATTATAATAACAGCAATATACAAACAGCCAGGCTATGTAATCCACTGTCTCCACCGGCGTGTCCATCCCACAGGCTGTTGTCATCATTATCCCATATAGACTTCTCTGAGAGCTGATCCAGGTTAAGATCCATGAGACTAGCAGGATGTGATGGGATAGAGAGGTGCGAGTAGGCAGGATTGATGTATCCTACATGAGATATTGTGTTGTTAGAAGTCATACTCTGAGCAATCTGTTCTGCTGACAACACTTCCTGTAGGCATTAAGATATTTATGTTACAGTAAATGTTTGTTCATATATATATATACAGTTATATCTATTATACCGTAGTCCGTTATAACACAAAATTGGATATATGACAGAATCCATGACAGAGCATCTTTTTACATAAAATGGCATGAAATATACAACTGACCAATACAATATTTCAAAATAATTTGAAAGGGTTTTCACAGTTTGTAATTCATACGTAAAAAAAACATAGCCAATGGCAACGATGTACCCTCGCATATATTTATTGAGCACAAACTTAATTACACACCAGAGAGAGAGAGAGAGTAGAAAAAGAGATAGATAGATAGTGAGAGAGAGAGAAGGGGGGAGAGAGTGAGACAGACAGACAGCCCTTTCACGGACGCAACCTTACTCAAAGAAACAGCACTTACAGAGGGTGCAATATTTCGGTCATATGGATCCATAACATATGCCAATGGTACATCAGCCTTCTTCTGTCGTGGTGGCAGTGGCATTCTTTCACGGATATAGGGCACTTTACGGTGCCAATACATACCGAAGCACAATGCAATAATAATAAATATAATAATCAGTGCTAGAATGGCCATCAGAGCTATAAACCACACTTCCTCATACACTGGTATACTGGTAACAGCTACAGGTGCTGCTGTAGTCGGTGGCTCTAGAAGTGTAGATGGTTAAACAGTCATTTATTTACTTTATACGATTAGGGATTACCAAGCTAATATAATATTCATATTTCTAACTAAAAAGCAAACTGGCACCTTGTTAGACGGAAATCCGGTCAAGCAAATAAAAAGCTAATAACGAATTACTGGAGATGAGATCTGATTCTGGATATTGATTAATGAAGATGAAAATTTATTAAACGAGCAAAGCAATCTTAAAGAGATCAAGTTAAACCCTTACCTATGACACCTCCTTCCACTGGGTCAAAGAATATGATTGGTGTCCGGGCTTGACCTTCAGCAGTAAAGAGCTTTACCTGGAAACTGTACTCTGTATGGATGAAGGTAGCGTTATAATGATTTTATTCTGTGTTTTTTTCCTCATACTTGTTTTGTACATACTTGAACTTGACATTTTATATATACCCTATTTATTATTATTATTATGGTAAGTATGGCTTAATTACATACTGGCACAAATAAATAATTTAATATAACAAAGGAGATATTAATTTCACATTCTACTTCCGGGATATATTGGTGAGCTAGAAGAGTATTGGATATTGTTGTGATTTGGTCTCTCTCTCTCTCTCTCTCTCTCTCTGTCTGTGTGTGTGCACACACATGCACATATGTAAATCACTAGAGATGTGTCATTACTTACTGGCATAAAGGTTTATTCTCAGTATGCTGTAGGACAGGGCAGAACCCCGAAATTCTATTGTTCCATTTTTGTAGAACAAAAATTCTTCAACTTCTCCGTTTATATGAAATGACTGTGTCCAGTCAATGGAAATAGAGCCACCTGTTGTGTGTATCTTAAGTGGGTTACCAGAGTACTCCGGTTCTAGAAGACAAATATTATAATTAGGCAACAATGATTTGTAAACCAAATTTAACCAACAATGCTAAATGTCAGTTAGCATCATGATAACGAAACACTTACAATTTTACATTTAAATATATTTAGTGTACAAAAAAATTAATAACATTATAAAATTCTGGTATTATATTCATAACGTATCGCATAATTAGATTTATTTATTAGATACTTACGTGCAGCTTTAGTTACTGATTCTACAAGCTGACTTATTGTGCCCACAATATTTTCAACTTCAACTTTAAACTGATACCGGGTATAAGGCAGGAGACTTGTGATGTGTGCCAGCAGTGAGCTTCCACGTGTCTTAGTCAGCCACGCCGTTGGCAGACATGGATAGATCAAGGCATCAGTCGAGTCAGCATAAGGGTAGGGACATATCATCCTCATACTTAAGGTATAGCTGAAACATTAATGAACCAACATATACATTAACACGTTCCGGCATTTGATGGTCAGAACTCATTCAAGATACGGATATGTGACAGGTCAGAATCAAAGTAAAAGTGAAATATACATGAATGAGAAGATATACACATCAACAAATTATGGATATCATAATCTTAAAGTCTATGTAAATGGTTGCATTCAAAAATATGAACATTCATAGCCTACATTGTTAATAATATTTGTTTTCATGCGATTTATGTGAGAGTACATACGCTCTGATTGGTCCGTTTGGTTTAATGGGTGGTTCCCATATAACGTCCACACTGTTTGACGTAATGTTGATCACAGTAGGCTGCGTTAAACCTTCAGGTAAGGCAGGCTTTGTCCTTGTCTCAACAGAAGGACTTGGTGTACAGCCACCAGCTGTACAAGCCTCAATGTATATAGTGTACTTTGTATAGGGTGTCAGAGGATTATTTGTGCCAATAACAATATAAAGTGACATCCTGTGGACTACCTGATAGAGAAATATACATGTATATTATTAATCTAGTTTACAGTATTTTAAATCATATTTGAACAAATTCTTTTTTAAGCCTTTTGATTCATGACAATTTGCCTACTGGTATATATATATATATATATATATCTGTGTGTGTGTGTGTGACTATTATACTGACAGGTGTCCATGATATCTTAATAAAGTGCAAAATGGAGCATAACATCCTTGTTTATTAATTCTCCTTAGTATGAGAACTTTAAAACATTTGTGATCTAGAGAGTGATTTAGTTTTATTTGAGAAAGTAATCCATATTCATTTAGCAAAATAAAAACTGTCTCTACATTTAATTGATTATACAGGCCATTCAAACAACCATCAGTGGGTTTGTTTCTCTGACTATTATTATAATACCAAACTTATAAAGTGCCCTTTTCATACTTAAAGCCTATTCAAAAGCGCTGTAAACCTTAAGAGAAAGACCTTACTATCATACATATTATTTAAGAGATGAATACTAGCAGATATTCTTATAGCAGGCTTTTAACAGCTCTCTTAAGACATCTTATTTACACATAAGATTACAAATCTTCACAGTTTTTTGTTATAATCAACGCATAACTTTGAATAATTCGACTTAACGTCATTCATAACAATTTGCCAAATTCCACTACACACAGCATTTTCACAATCCCCAGACAAATCGATACGTAATGGTATAAATTTACAGCTTGAAAACATATGGCTAGGTGAGGTGTTTGTGGTCTGTTGGTGTGTTAAACATTATTTATAAATGCTGCACTCATCCTAGGCTGGTTTTATCAACCGTGACATGAAGATATTGCATTTGCCTTAAAAGGAAATGCAATAACGAGGTTTTTTAAAACAAAAGTGAAGATTAATGGGTGTGATTACCATATATGGTGAAAAGGTTTATCTACAGTGATAGGTTCTTTTCACAATTACTTACCAATGTCTGTATGAATTAAAAAAAAAACATATCAAACAAGAGAATAGAGATTAATGCTACTTTTTACATAATACCTTTAACTAATGTCTGATACTGGTAGCACACATTAGAAAATTATATATATGGTGTGTATATATATATATATATATATATATATATATATATATATATATATATACTGATGCATACACAAAGTATATGATCATTTAATGATGTATTTATTATTAATCATTCAACATCACTAATATCTGACACAGTGACATTTTTTATCATATGTTAATCATAATCATGTGCAGGTTAATTCAGTTTGTATTATTCTGATAAGTAAACAACTGATTTCTTAACCAATGAAAACATTCAGCAAGAAAAAGTGCCAGTTTATTAATTCTCTCTTATCCATGCTCACCTCTTTTCCATTAAGGAACAAGGTGTAACTGTTGATGTTTCCATTTGGCTGTTCTGGTTTTTGTAGTTGAACAAAAATGCTGGTAGGGGTTGTGCCCTGAAGAAGACAGATTAATTAATTAGTTGAAAGCGGCAGTTGTTAAGATTGGGGTAAGGAGCTGCTAGCATTAATCTCTTGGTCTGGTTAAATATTCAGTATTTGAACTGGATCACTCGCCTTGATGGTAGGGGGATAAACACCGACAGGCGGCGCTTCATTAGTACGTGTAATGTACCAATCACTGGTAACCTGCCCCACTGAGTTATAAGCCACAACTCTGTATTGATATAGTGTGTAGGGCTTCAGCTCAGCATCAACATCGTTGTACTCCTGTATGTTTCCAGAATAGATAAGTTCCCCAGAGCCACCTGAAACAAATTTGGTTTATCACATTTAAGTTATGAAAATGTAATATTTTACAAAAGAGTAAGTCATGTATTATTTGAAAGCATAGATTTTCCCAGTGTATTCAGGACATTCTCAGTGGTATTTCTGACATCAAGATCAAGGAATAAAATAAAGTATGAAAACATTTCTCATTAGCTGAGATGTGAAATGAGTATTGAAAAGAAAATGTTTTACAGAAATACATTTCTTACTGTTCACAGAAATATATCTCCTATAGTTATAGGCGACAGAAATTATTTCTTATAGATAAGAGAAATCTGTTTCTTGTAGGACTAAGTTACAGAAAAATATATTTATATTGTTCACATAATTATATTTTTCTTATATGTCGCAGAAATATATTTCTTATAGGTCACAAAAACATATTTCTTATAGGTCACAGTAAACAATGATAGTCCTCACTTAAATATGCAGTCATGTATGAGATGAAATAAAATATAATTTATTAACTCACATGGAAATTTGTTTTACAAACTGATCATAAATATTAACATTAAAATACTGGTAGTAATATACATTAACAAACTCATCATTAATGACCATTATGATTGTTCTCTACAGTTCACTGGGATCCCTCTTTTGTGACGTATTATAAAAGCCCACCTCCTATTTAAGAAACAATTTTCTAAGGTATTACTCGAGAGGAAAGTCTTTCTATATGATATTACAAACCAAATGAAACTGTTCCAGCTGTTAAGGTTAATTAACCTTGTTTCAAATTTGTTTTGAATTGTTTTTGAACTTATTTTAAGCATAAAAAACCCAGAACAATACACAAAAATAGTATAAAAAATAAACTAATCTAATATCTGCAATATGCCCAACTGATAAAGTACAAACCTGTGTCATTGCTGCTGTAGTGTCTACGATAAATTTCATATTTGGTGATGACGCCATTGGGTTTCCTGGGTGGTGTCCACTGTACCAAGACACCAGCATGAGCACCAGTGCTATCAGCTAATGGTGTCAATTTGGGACTGTCCAGTACTTCTGGGATCGCTTCTAATGTTCTCACCTTAGCAGCATCACTAATGGCACAGCCAGAGTTCGTGCAGGCCTTAACCCGAAATGTGAACTCGGTCCAGTAGCTGAGATTTTGTACAACTGTAGTCAACTGTAAGTCTGAATAGACAGACTTTGTACCCTGGTAAAGTGTATAGTTCTTGATGTCACCATTGGGTTGGAGAGGCGGTGACCACCTCGCTTCCACTGAAGTGGATGAGAGCGCCTTCAGTTCTGGTGTAGCGAGACCAATGGGAGAAGAGGAGTAGGTCGTGGCAGATGCAGCGGCACTTGTCGTACTTCCACGACTGTTGTAAGCAGTCACAGCATAACTGTATGTTTGGCCAGGTTTTAACTGGTAGTCTATGTATAGGAGCTGACTGGTGGAATAGATCAACTCGGAATCTCTTCTCAGCTCATAAGAAGTAATGATCCCATTCGATTCAGTTGGTTCTTTCCACGTCACTTCGATCGAAGTGGAGCTCGTCACCTGCAGCACGGGTGGCTGCATTCCCACTGGCTTAGCTTCAGTTGGCCTGCCTGTGACGGAACTACTGTTGGTACAGCCTCCTGAGGTACACGCCGTAAGCATGAATGAATAGGCTTGAAATGGGTTCAAGTTGGTGGCAGTATAGAAGACAGCCAAACCCTTATAGACCTGTACATTGTCTATGATAAGACGGTACTCTGATATGTCTCCATTGATGATGGTTGGAGGGATCCACGTCACCCTGATGGCTGTGGAATTAACGGCGGTTAGTTGCGGAGCTTCAACAAACACTGGTTCGGCTTGTGAGGTCTGTGTGATGGTCAAATCACTTGATGTACAACCGCCTTGAGTACATGCTGTCAACTTGTAGCTGTAGTACATATGAGCCTTGAGGCCTGTGTCCGTAAACTCCCTTGGAGCATCTGGAGCAAAGCTCCATGGCGTGGAATCATTTCGCTGCAGCTGATAATCCCTGAGAATGCCATTTATTCTATCAGGAGCCGACCAAGTTATTAATAGCTGATCTGGTTTGTTAGGGATCTGTGTCACTGTTGGTGGAGCTAGTCCCCCTGGAGCACTGGGTGGACTCTCAACACGAAGTGGTTCACTTATGGTGTAGCCAGCAGAGTTTGTTGTCCGAATTCTATACTCGTATACACTAAAAGGCTCCAAGTCTCTGTCTGTGTACTCATACTGATCCTGATCAGTATCAGTTGTTTTATAGATGACAACTGGTTCTGAAATTTCTCGTTTCTGTCTCCTGCCAATAAGCTGCTTCAGGACCTCATAGCTAATAACCTTACCATTTGTCTGGAGAGGAGCAGTCCAGAGCAGTGTAACACTGGTGCTGTTAAGGGCACCGAGAGTGGGTGCTGGTTGGTTGCCAGGTGCAACCTCAGAAGTGTAGACCTTCTGTTCCTGCGAACGACTACAGCCACCTATGGTACATGCTTCAAGCTGTACAGTATATTCGGTGAATGGCTCCAATCGACGAAACTCAAATTCACGATTCAGTCCTTGATAGATGGCATTCACGTTACCCGCTTCATAGATAAGGTAATTGTTAATCACACCATTTGGCTGGACTGGGATCGGCCACGTCAAAATCAGTGACGTTCCAGTCGATATCTTCTCAACCTTGAATGGTCCGATCCGTGCAGGAGCAGCCTGGGCTGTCGTAGTCACTGCCCACGTGCTGGAGACACTTCCGACAGAATTGGAAGCTGTCACACGAAAACTGTATGACGTGTATGGTGTGAGTCCACTGATTGATGTTGATAGCACGTCACCCAGCAGCATTACCGACTGGTATGATCCTGATGTTGGATCAGCAGACGACCTGTACTCTATTTTGTAGTTAGTAATTATACCGTTAGCGGAGAAAGGAGGCGTCCATTTCAGCTTAACTGAATGAGCATCTACATCACTCAATACTGGTGGCTGCATAGCTTCTGGTGTTGCCTCTAGGGTCCAAACTGAGGCCCAATCACTGGATGTGTCACCCTGAGAATTTGATCCAGTAACCAAATACTGATATTCTGTGTATGGCTTAAGCTCTGGAGCAGTATTAGTAAACTTGTGCGTCTTGCCATCCACGACAGCTATCAGGATTTCAGCACTACTACTGGGCAATCTTCTTATAATCCTATAACCTGTGATGATCCCATTTGGCTGTTTTGGTGGATCCCACGTCAATTCAACAACATCGAAGCTCTTAGCAACAAGGATGGGTGGATCCTGTCCTTGTGGTTCTGCCTCAAAAGTCCAAACAACTATCCCCGGTCCAGTACTGCAACCATTAGAGACACCACGTAGACATGCTTGTATGCGGACGTCATACAAGCTGTATGGCTTCAAACCATTTATCTCTCCACTAAGACTAAGTCCAAAGCTCTGTGTGATTTGTCTATCAGTGCCACCATTTAATAACACTCGGTACTGGTCAATGATCCCATTCATAATCTCGGGCTCCTGCCAGGTCACAAATATGGACTCTGGTCCAAGTACTGTGACATTCGTTGGGGCATGTATGCCTTCAGGAGTCACTTGAGGCATGTCGAAGGATGACACAGGCCCCTCTGTACTTCCTGCTACAGTCTCAGCATCTACTCTATGCCAATAGCGTATGTTAGGTCGTAGACTCGTCACGGTGAAGTTGAGCATCAGTCCTTTGAATACATTTTCGAACACTATGCCATTGTCTGAGATGTACAGCGTATATCCAGTTATGATGCCGTTAGGCTCACTTGGCTCTCTCCAGTATAATTCGGCTGCAGTTTGGTTAATAATCACAGTTCTAACAGTACTTACACCTGCAAAAGTTATGGTTTAAATATAGTTAACTTTCACATCATCATCTCTTGGGACACTTTATAATTATTTTCAAGGGTAACTTATCTTAATACAAGATTTAATACAAGATTTAACTACTTTAAGTATAAAAGCCATTACCCTGAGGTTTGTCTTGTAAAGTGGTTCTTGAGGTAGCTGTACTATTTGTACATCCTACATCTGTACAAGCACTAATCAGCAATTGGTATGTGGTATATGGCTTTAAACCTGTAAAGGTTTTATATATATATATATATATATATATATATATATATATACATGATCACATGTATTAATATGATTATATAAATTACATCTACAACAACCTAAATAGCGTAGCAATTTTAATCATCAATAAGAGTTCAAGTATAAACTACACTAGGTTGATTTTCTTTTTAGCAAGTTTTGTTTCACTGGCTGATATCAATTCATGGCAAATTCTAGTGCCATGAACAAATATCAGAAGGCCAGATCAATGGTGCACAATGGCAATTGTTTACTTGAAAGTTAGAAAGTTAATTGTGGCTTGGGTAGTTATCAAAATATCAACTGTACTGAAAACCAAATGATGGGTAAGAAAGGTGTTAGTGTTCATCAATTGAGACATTTTTTACAGTTTAGACAACAATCCAGTTTTAACATTTACTGGTGTGAACAGGCTACACTGTATATATATATATATATATATATATATGTGCACACTCTGGTTATTTAAAATATGGCAGTGTGTGTACATTTTAATTAAATAAAAACATTGGTAAATTCTGTATATCCTTTCCAAAATAGAATAAGAATTAATTTACAGAATCTGATACTTTGTAATCGTCCAAAAATATATTCATTTCCACACAATTGTCAACAAAAATATATTTTAGCAATGGTACCTCACCTTCCAGTTTATAGTTATTAATTACTCCATCATATTTCAGCACTGTGCCTAGTGTGGATAATTCATACAAAATATACATTATAATCTGTCCGTTTGGTCTTCCAGGTGGTGACCAATGCACCAGTAAGCTAGATGAACTGTTTGCAATAGCAACAGGTGGTGCAACTTGTTCTGGTTTAGCTTGTAGCGTTGAGATGTGTATCTGGAGACAGATTCAATAAGCATTATAGGAAACAGTAAACCATCAGCTGTTTGAAAACAGTTTTTAAGTGAAACATTTAACATTAAGCACATTTTCAGGCCAACAGTTACGTTATTTATCTCACCTCGTTACTTGATACACATCCAGCTGTGTTGCACACTTGTAGCTTGTACCGATATGTTTGATACGGTAGTACAGCATTGTTATCTTGGAATTCCTTAGTGTTAGCATCTCTAAATATCTCAATACCATCACGGAACAATACAAATGCTGTAATCAGTCCTGTACACAATGAAATGAAACATTAGCAATACTAAAGGTGGAAAAGTATAAATAAATGAAAATGAAGCAATGGGGGCTACCGAATCAGGTACTTAGCATGAATATTTTCTTACCATTTGGCTCATCTGGATCTTGCCATGTTAAATATATGGTGTCAAGCTGATTAGGCCTGACCTCTGCAAGGGGAGCAGTGATTCCCTCAGGTATTGATGGAGATGTCATTGCAAATGTAAAATCACTTTTTGTTGATCCTACTGTGTTGATAACAACCAGTGCATAATGATACTCTGTGTATGGTGTGAGTCCTTGATCTGTAAAAATTGAAATAACATAGATATTTATAACACTATAGCTGCTCTTCCTGTTATAGACTAAACTAACAACTGACTTACTGAACTCATTCACTCAACACATAGCAATACTTGAACATCTCCTGTTTGCAGTCACATAACACCAGTAGATTTTTTAATTTAGAAATAAACAATCCATCAAAGTAATCATCACTGATACCTGAGTACTGAAGGTCCATGCCTGTGTACACTTTGACAGGAACTGTCTCACAGAGTTTCTCATCATTCATCAGGTCAGATCTCGGACTATAGCTTGAACTTTCCGATTTCTTGGTTGTGTATGATCCACATTTGTAACTCGACTGGTCAAAGTTACAGCGATTACAGTATGCAGTTCCTTCTTGCTCAACAGGACAGATAACTCCACTACCACATCCTGAAACATAAATATTATGAGTATGAATCAGGCCAATGGAACCAATTTCTGAACATTTTAAAGAATAAACAGTTACTTCAGAACTAATAGTTGCAGTCATGAATAATACAATCAAAAGTCAAGAACCAGAGATTTCTGATAATCATAGAATTAAGCAAGAAATAAACTTCTCAGATGCGTGAATATTTTCAAAACATTCTTCTATTTATGGAACTAAGCTTTAAATTAGGGAACATACTCCAGGATATCTAATATTCAAGATAATAATGTGAATATGGGAATTCTTGTTAGGAGAATCTTACAATTAATTAGAAGCTGTCATATTTTACATACTACACAACACTTTGATAAATGTTATAATAAAATAATAATGTAGTTCATAATAGAATCACTATGCATCATATTAGATGCATCATATTAGATGGCATTTATTCAGATACATATACAATATGACTGGTTCACCTACCTGACTCCATGGTTGATATGTCGGCACAAAACTGGGTAAACGGGTTAAAGCCATTACCATGGCAACAACTCAGTTTTGAGGAGATTGTGTTTGTACTGCAGCATTTCTCATTTGCTGTCTCCATAGCATCTGGTGTCTCATAAATATGTGCCTAGAATGTGTGATGATTTTATATATATAATGTGGATAACCCTGGTATACTTTTTATACATGCTAACATATTAACTCTTATTACCATAGCCTATGTGTTTATTTTAATGATGATGATGATATTAATGACAATGCTGCTGTTGCTGATGATGATAATGACAAAAAGTGCTGTATTTAAACCCATACTTTCAATAAAACAATTAATTATCATAATTAATTGATCAATTATAAATATAAAATTAAAATCAGTCATAGTAAAGGGAACAGAAATAAGGTAGCTAAATCATATTATCTAAGTAAATACTGTACAAGTACCTGTCTAAAGTAATTATATAACCTGCTTTGATGTGATTATTGTGTCTTCAGCTTTCACATAATTAAAGTACATTTTAAAATCATCACATTTACCTTAGATGTACACAAAGATAGACAAACAGAAGGTGAATGAATAGATATAATGAACAGGTTCTGAGTACAGACCTTATACCCTTCTCCTGGATCACCACAACACCGCGACCTGTTTCCGGGCACGTACTCCTCTCCACAACATGCGTTACTCGCATTGACACTATAGCCTTGTCCCCAAGTGTCATTACCACAGCATTGTAAATCATCATCAATTACATGGCCTCCGCAGCACTGCTGACCATAACGATCATACAACAAACCTACAACAAACAGGGCTCGGTCAGATAATCATGCCTAAGCCTTTGACCAATGGATGAAACACCCTACAGAAACGAGCAACCGTGGAATTTGATCTGATCGCTTGGAGACCTCCAGTGAAGTTTGCCATCGACTGCACCACGGGATTGCTCCTAGTTTGGTCGCAGCACCACAAATATACCAATTGCAAAAACTGTGATATACAGTGTATGAGATAACATACCAATCTAATACACTCTAGTCATTAATTTGTAATTGTACTTGAAGGAAATAAGGCATACGTCTCGCTGCTACAGAATTAAAGGCAGCTGGATCAGCGAGCCAAATTTAATGTCATACCATTACAACAGATCTGTGCTCCGACCAACATGTAAGGAATTGACGCACAACATCTATCACCATATCCTATGTCTACACGATCCTCTGTTAAATCAGGACAACATATCTGTCCAGGTAAAACTTCAGTGTACCTAAAATCATATAGAAGAATGCATCAGTAAGGGAAATACCAGCACATATTGATTAACAGCAATCGGCAGGATAAAGCTCTATTCTGTGTCCATTTCACTTAAGTAATACACACACACACACACACACACACACACACACACATATATATATATAATTATTATTATTTATGATTATGAAGAAAAAAAATTCATTCAAGATTACCAGCTTAAACATATTTTATTTTATTTCAAGCACTTTTCAATCTGCGTCAAATATCTATGTATTCTGCATCAATTATCACTAAAGAATTTTGGCCTGTTTAGTGTTTGCATCACTGGAAAGATCACGTTAACATAACATGGCAGCTGTAACACTGACAATAACAATCCTCTGATATTATATACCTTCCAGCACAACAGACGTGGTTTTTTAGCGGAATGTAGAAATTCCCTCCACAGCAGACGTCATTGACATTCTGTCTTTGTGGGATGTAACTTGTCCCACAGCACTCGTATCCTTGGATATTGTCATAAACAACACCATCACAACATGTCTGTGAATTATTAAAATATCTCAGTTTTAGATATTCTTTTTAACACACACACACACACACACAGAGAGAGTAACATTTATTTTTCTTAATCCTCTCTTTATGTGTAAATGTAATAGATTGTATTAGAATGTGTCTTAGAAGGTGTTATTAAGGTGGTATAAAAATCATTACAATTGCAATTGTTAGTATTATTTTATTATTAGTATAACTAATAAAGTGAAAATAATATTTACTTTTGGGCCAGAATAACACTGGCTACCACAGAAACTCTCCAAAACACCACATTCTATGTATATACAGCGACCAGCTGATGGTTCTTGTGGAGGCTCGTGTCTGTAAAATAGATATAAATTACACATTTAATTTTGTTCAATGTTTAAGAACATATATATATATAATAAATACCTAATTCAATCTAGTTTGTTTTACTGTTAAGTGATTGCTATAGCTAAGACGATCACTGAATGTAGTGATTTCACATATATTGCAGTTTAATATCTAATGCATCATGATTTCTCGGGTGTGTATGCACATACACAAGCACATGCGTGCGTGCACACACACAAACTTATGCACACATGTAAGCACACACACACACACACACACACGCTTTCAAACATACACAACCAAACACAAACAGAGAGAGAAAGTGCTTTTGGTTGCCTCTGACACTTGTCACATCTGGAACATATATAGGCAATTTTCTGTGGATACAGCCCACAAATATGGCTAACAATGGAACTGAAACCTAAATTTGGAGGTCTGTACAATAGATAGATAGGTAGACAGATATATATATATATATATATATATATATATATATATATATATATAGAAAGAGAGAGAGAGAGAGAGAGAGAGAGAGAGAGAGAGAGAGTATGTGTGTATGTGTCCAATAGGATAAATACAAACTTACATGTCTGTACATGGTATCTTTCTTTTCCTCAGCAGTTCATACCGTAAGATAATCCCATTAGGTTCTGCTGGAGGATGCCAACTGGCATTAATAACACGAGGACTGATTATGTTAAGTGTAGGTGGCAGCACTCCTGCGGGCACTGTTTCTGCGGTTGTTACATTAATGGCAGGGCTCCTGACACAGGCATAGACTGTGCAGACTTCCACCTGTAAAAAGAAGAAAAAAACAGTCTATTTCATATGCTAAACCAGAATGTATGGCGCTGGTTAGTCACCTCATTTAATTCGTCAACTTCATTTAACTTTTGACTAATCCATAAATAGCCAATTATAATACCTGTATTTTGTATATGATGTATGGCTGAAGATTAGTAAGTAAATATGAGCCAGGTGTCTTCTGGCCTGTGTCTATCTGGGCATCATTCACATAGAGATAGTATCCTGTAATTTCACCATTAGGCTGAGACGGGGCACTCCATGATATTCTCACCGTAGTTTGGTTAATGACTGATTTGTATGGTGCCGAGAGTCCTCCAGGAGCTGAAGAAAACAACACAGTATATAGCACAGATTAAAGAGAATGTGTGTGCATGGGTGAAAGGGTTTTGCGAGTACTCAAATACACATTTATCTCTATTCAGTCATGTCTGACTGTATACATACCACCATCAGGGGTTGTTATTACTGCTACATCACTAGTAGATGTGGCACCTCCATGTACTTCTAAAGTAACTGTTACTTTGTATTCTGTGTTAGGGGTGAGCCCTGTTGCCATAAACATGTGATCTACAGCTGCTACATCATAAACACGACTACTGTTGGTATCCATAATGGTAACTGTGTATTTTGTAACACCACCTTGTAGTTCTTGAAGAGCTGAAAATTAATATTTTATTCAGAATATAGGTTTTTGCATGGTGACATCTTAACATACAGGATAAGGCCTGTGCATATTTTAATATAACACATTCTAACTATCCGATTCATAACTGTCCATCAATGTTTACGGAATCAGTCAAATTGCCAGTCATGGATCACAACGGATACCCGTGCTGTTAGCGGCTTCACTCATAATACATAGGGAAATGTCGTAACATTCATAATTACTAATGAGGTGTGTGGTACAATTGCTTCTTTCACATACTAATGATAATAATGTATATTTAATAAAGCTCTCTTACTAGCAGGAGCCATTCAAAGGCGCTGTACAAATACTATGTAATATAATAATACCCCAAATAATATGTCTATAAAAAAACCTGTAATGATTTAAAAGATAATAATTATTTATCTGTGAAAGCGACCTTAAATAGGTGTGTTTCTAGAAGAGATTTACAATTTTCAAGAGACGACACATTTCTAATATTTGCCAGCAACCTATTCCACATCAACAATATAAATTAATAACTACTGATAAATGCGTTTCATCTGCTTTGCATCATAAAAGTTTCTTACTGGGACTGGATGAGTCAGTTTTGAGGAGATGAAAAATTTAGATTCTATGGATTTGTTTACAATTTGATTATGACAATGGATAGTTAATAAAGCACCAAAACTATTTAGACCATTCTAAGACTCTGTAAACAGGCTAAAATATATAGAGCATCATAGTCAACATTATTAGTATCAAAAGCAATATCAAATAGATAGGTTTTCAGTTTGGATTTGAAAGGTTCCTCCTACGTTAGAAACAAATCTGATGTGTTCTGGTTGATGATTCCATCCACTTGGTCCAGTTACCCTAAAAACGATATCTTTATATGATTTGAGATCTTCAGTAAAGGCAGATTATCTGATCTTAGTCAATGACCAGACTGTTTCATTTGTACTTAGGTTCATATATATATATATATATATATATATATATATATATATATATATATAAGGTGGAGCTAAGCCATCGACCGCTTTGTATGTGATCAATAGTATCCTGAATAGAATACGTTGTTTCACTGGTTACCAATGGAGATGTTTAAGTACGGGCTGTATGTGAATGTACTTGTGGCTATTTGTCACCAGAAGTGCAGTACAGTTCTGTATACATTACAGTTGGTTATCATATTTGTCTGGTGTTTCTCTGAACAATGAGTTGCCATAAACTACCCGCGATGCACTGAATGCACGTGTCACAGTTTTGAAGGCATCATCAGATTTCAAACATCTAATGCTTCATAGTTGGACGAATGATGTACATATATGGATTATGTGCTATTTCATACTCAGTGTTTGATCGAACATAACCACAGGGCTCCTGATAAACTGACTTGATGATATTGATACATGATCAAGATGCACAACAATGATGATGCTAGAATGAGCATTTTATTATCATTGAGTTTCAAGAGATTGCTGCTACGCCATGATCCAATTTGCATGTATTCAATTTTTGCCATTGATTCCACTCTGCTTGTTTCATTTCTTATATCTACTGTAGTATAGAGCTGCATATCGCTTGACTCCACATGTATGCATATGCCATAATGCCATGCTGCAGTGGTAAGAGAGAATGTACAGAGGACAAAAAGTAGGATTCCAAGAAATGACCCCTGTGGAACACCAAAAATTAGGCTGACTGCGTCTGAGATGGCTTGGTGTATTGATCCATACTGTATCTTCTCAGATAGATAAGGGTGAAACCAGT
Source organism: Paralvinella palmiformis (assembly GCA_025642065.1). Lineage (NCBI taxonomy): Eukaryota > Metazoa > Annelida > Polychaeta > Terebellida > Alvinellidae > Paralvinella > Paralvinella palmiformis. Next base: position 158,924 of record JAODUP010000043.1, on the reverse strand, counting down.
TTAGTACAAAGCCTCTGAGACCAAACACCCGTTCCAACCTTCATTGCTATGAAAATTTGTAAATGGAATGAACACCGACATTCATCAGTACTTCTATTAATAATGGTAAATTATTCTCACCACTGTTAGACAACCGGTAATTTATAATGATTAATATCAATTCCCAATTTTGATTACCATATGGAATATAACAGTTAGTTAAAGGTTGGTAAGTCTAGCATAAAATCAATTATAACGTTTCTAGTTAAATCTGCTCTCTTCCTCCCATTGACTCTCAAGACAGTAAACCAGACAACAGATGTAATTTGTCTGCTTAATTTATAGTCAGTATCAGCTGTGATGTGCTACTGTTGTTTTTGTTGTTATAATCAGTATCAGCTGTGATGTGCTACTGTTGTTTTTGTTGTTATAGTCAGTATCAGCTGTGATGTGCTACTGTTGTTTTTGTTGTTATAATCAGTATCAGCTGTGATGTGCTACTGTTGTTTTTGTTGTTATAGTCAGTATCAGCTGTGATGTGCTACTGTTGTTTTTGTTGTTATAGTCAGTATCAGCTGTGATGTGCTACTGTTGTTTTTGTTGTTATAGTCAGTATCAGCTGTGATGTGCTACTGTTGTTTTTGTTGTTATAATCAGTATCAGCTGTGATGTGCTACTGTTGTTTTTGTTGTTATAGTCAGTATCAGGTGTGATGTGCTACTGTTGTTTTTTGTTGTTGTCATAGTGTACAGGAAACTTTAGATTTTCAGAATACTGAGACACTGATGGCATTAATCTTGTAGCTTACTTGGTGTTTTCCATGTCACCATAAAGGCTGTATGATTGACTGGAGACAGACTGATGACAGGTGCCTTGGTCGGTGTCCCACCAAATGTTGTTACGTCCTCGGATGGGTCACTAATGGTGTGGCCATATGCATTATACACGGTAACTCTGTATCTGTAGGTTGTGTATATAGTCAGTTCTCTGTCATCATAGTATGTGTTGTTACCTAAATACAGCGAGGTCCACAAACCGAAGTCTGTCGCATAAGCTGAAAGATAATTGATATGTAATGCCTATATGTTAGTATTGTATGTATGATCTGCCCCCAAAACACAACAAAATGTGTCACAGTTTAAAGTTCCAGCATATAACTTTGTATAGACAGAATAAATACACACCCCACACACATACAATCACACACAAACAGACGCAGACACACACACACACACTGATGTATGTTTCTATAAAAGTCATATCTATTAAACATTACATCCAACAGCATTACAATATTTGATTGGTAACATAGGCATGAATAATTACAAACTTCTATTGTGCCAATAGCCTCAAAGGGAATCAAGCTCAGTGGCAATATGTTTGTGTGTGTGTGTGTGTGTGTGTGTGTGTGTGTGTGTGTGTGTGTGTGTGTGTGTGTGTGTGTGTGTTCATATGAACGTCCATGCATATGTCTCTCTTGTGACTTCTTTTTCCTTACTGCTGTTTTCCAAACTTACGTTCTAGTGGTTGAGCTACTTTCATCCTTGTCAATTCATACTGTATACTAGGTCCATTAGGCTTAGCAGGTGGCTTCCACAGTACAGAGATATAAGTCTGTGAGATTGGTGTACCTGCAGGTGGAGCTTGTCCTTGCGGGGAAGCGGGACTTGTAGAGACAAGTGTTGGCTGACTTTTAGTACAACCTCCATCTTGAATAGGAAACAAGAGAAATTTAAAAAACGGACTTTGCTTAGAAATTATAATTTTAAAAAGGTTTCTAATAATATTTTCCTTTAAATGGAAATGTGTGTTCTTGATACAACAATGTTCATGGCTTATAAGTGTTTATTAGTGGTGTGTGTGTGTATATATATATATATATATATATATATATATATATATATATAAAGAAAAATCTGTGAAACAAAAATTCAAGTATGTGAACACATCATATTATAATAATTTGTAGTTACATCAAATAGTATATCACATAATAATATCAGGCTTATTATTAAGTGATTTTATGGCAAATTGTCAGTTAACCATAAGAATTTAACTGTCAGGAAATCAAACTGAGATAATAAACATACACAAGACTTAAACAACAGTCCAAAACAACAGCTACTACCAGCTTGATCAACAGATATATAAAACAAAATACTGAATGTGAGTTCAATTCGATGAATCTATACTGAAACCAAGTGTTTGAATAGAATATCTAATAATTTGTTAATGATATAAAATATTAATTACAAGCAAACAAAAGTAACTGGTGCAGATTATGGTTTTAAATGAGAAAAGAAACATTGTCAGTTCTGGGATTTAATTTATTTGCTAAAGCCCAGGAAAATATTAACAATTTCCTGATGTAGTTGTACTGCCAAATTTAGAGAGATGGTCATTCATGGAAACTATAATGTCAACAACAGATGAATAGATGTACTGAAATATGTGATAACAGCAAAATAACAGTAAGTACTATTCACTTTTGAGGGTACCAAAAAGCCATACAGCAATGTACAGAGAGAGATCCTTTCGAGCATCAGCTCCCAGGCTGTAGAATGAGTTGCCAAACCACATTAAAATGCAGCAAGTAAAGACATATTTTGTAAGATTCTTAAAACCCATTTATTTAAATTGGCGTATTTATAATATTAAACCAGTTTATTATGTATGAAATGTATTTGATCTGTATGAGCTCAGAATATGTTTTAATTGTGTTTTAAATGTTAAGTACCTTAGAGCAATTTCGGTTGAATAAGGTGCTATATAAAATATTATTAGTATTATCATTATATAAGTACTATGATTCCATTTTTAATCCATACAGTTAGCTATTTTTCTTTAAAATGTGTTATATTACATTTTAGATAGGTCCCAGCCATTAAGCCAATACTTTGTGTCAAAATTTTGACCCTTATTTTTTGGGGTCGGCTTAATGGCCGGTGCTATTTGAGTGTCAAGAAATCCAGTCATCGGGAGAAAAATTTTCAGTGTGTTAGCAGCCGTCTAGATCTAGACTAGATGCAAACGGACATCAATCATCATTTTGATTTAAACTCATGCAGTCATGGAGTGAATCAAGTTGATGATAATTATATATGGCTTAATGAAAATCAATATTTAGATGTAGTATTATCAGATTTTTGTAATTATGGATAAATATTGTTGGACTCAGTAGTGCATTTCACGACTTTCAATTCGAAGGCAGCATCGGTAACAAGACAACTTGTACCCAAGACATCCCGTCCCCAAGAGTGTCATATCTCATTCGTTTAGCGGCATAGATGATAGATATTAGATCTAGGGCGCCCCCATATACATATTTTGTTTGAGCACATTTAGATATACTAATAACGGGATAATTACTGATTACTTAATTTATTTTCTATAGAGAGTTAGTTACTAACTGACCACAGATACCGGTAATTTAAATTGTCTCGGTTATTGCCCCGTTAGTGACCAAAACGTACCATCAAAGGCTCAGTAGTAATTGAAAATATTTCTAAGTCATTTACTTCATATGCGGTTCATTGATTGTTTAATCATGCCGTTAATTTAAGTTTGAGGTCCTATGTATGCACTAACAGTTTGTGTAAATAGTATACAGTATACAAAAACACATTGGTACAAAAAATGAATTATGAAAACAAAACTATTTCCTGCATTCAAAATGTCACCTGGAAATACTGCAGGGAAAAGTTCAGATTTTTAGGTCGGCTTAATGGATGGTACTACCATAAATTGTGATATTTTAGGCCTAAAAACGACCTCAGCTTAATGGCCGGAACCTATGGTATTACAAAAAGTGTTGTGAAGATGATGATGATGTTTTATGGCCACTTTTGTGCACAAGGTAGGCTAAATGGGACGAGTGACCTCAAAAGGTAATGAAGCGAAGTCAAAGATGAAGCACCCTTCAGATATGCCCATGATGAAATTCAAACTCAGGTGGTAGTGATCTGTGATTTAACACACTACCAGTTAGACCACAGAGGCACTCAAAGTGTTGGGAAGATTAAATTTAATCCATCTATGTGATACTACCTAAGGGCTACTTTATTACTATTATCATTATCATTATGTAACCCTAAAATCAGCAGATGTCATTCCAAGGTGTTTCAGATAACAAAAGAATAAAAGGTGCGTATGCTTCACATAACAAAAGACAGTTTCAACAAATCTACAGATGTAGAAATGATCATAAAGATAGAGCATGCTATAAAATGCCTTTTGGTATGTTGTAAGTTTAGTAAATCAAGGTTTTTCCATATACTGCGAGTTATAATCAGTCAGCTTACAGATATGTTAGAATAGGCAATCAGCCCTTTATAACCAGTATGTGTAATGTCCTTTTTCGCAAACTGTATTATTAATTAAATTTTATATCCATGTGAAGGTATTAGCTCGTTTTCATTTTACCTCAAGGCCTAAGTGAAGATGAAATGGATGCAAATAGACAATTGTTTATGGCAATGGCACACTCCAAATCCTTTTTTCAAAATGAGAAACTACAGTAAATGCTGGAGCATCAGAAATAATTACCTATCTATGGCCGGTCAGAACAGGTCCAGATTTAATACAAGACTACAGTAAACAATAAAATAATGCCTTCGACCACTTTATGCTTCAATTCAAGGTTGTTGATTAATACTGGCTCATACAACAATGGTCTAATATATACGTAAAGCACAGACTGAGGAAATAGTTCATCCAAACCAAAATAACGTGGGACGTTTATTTTGTTCATATTGTATAAACACATACCTGAGCATGCTGTCACTGTTACACTGTAGCTAGTATAGGGTATCAGGTCATTTACTACGAGAGACAACTGACTAGTATTAGTCACTTCAAAGCGTGGCTCAGGTAGAGCTAGGAAATAAGACTCCAGGTGACCATTGGGCTGTATTGGTGGGGCCCACACTATCTCGATGGATGTTGGACTCAAAACGTGGACAACTGGTGCCTGAACTCCACCTGGCCCTAAAATGAATAATAATGATTATAATAACAATAATTTAAAAAAAACAGTAAGAATAATTGCAAGCATCATTTCATGATGATGATGATGATGATAGGCTGTAAAATATTTATTAAGAAAAATAATAGATACAATTTGATTAAATTTTTCCTGAAACTGTTTAAGGTAATTGCATTTAAACATCTCATTTAACAGGATGATGTCATATATTGGGGCATAACAGAAGCTGGTCATTAAACCCATTTGCTTGGCATGTGAAATATTAAAAAAAACAGAATGGATCAATACCATTTTATTTTTAAATATAAATTTTAATTTAATTATCACAAACCATTATTTCATTAAATTTTATTTAACTATATCAGAAAATAATACAATTATATCTGCTATCATGTCACAAAAACAGAAGAAATAGAAGTGGCTAACTTGATGGCTTTGTGGTCACAGAAGCCCATGGACCTTCTGCCTTTCCAACACCATTCTCAACAGTCATTCTGTATTCATAAATGGTAAATGGCATAACTTGTGCCGACTGATCGAGATACTCCTTTGGATCACTGGCAAGAAATGTCCGTATCAGTGTGGCATCCATATTACCCTCTAAACGGCGTTCTATGCCATACTGAAGTATTACACCATTTGGAAATTCAGGTTCAGACCAAACAATCAAGATGGATGTTGGTGTCTGAGAAACTAGAGAGGGCTTAGCAATACCATCGGGAACTGCAAGGAGAAAAATAATGCAACACTTACATTTATTCATGGACATGTTATTAAGTGAAACATTAAAAAACCCGACTTAGTTAATGCCATTTATGTGCCATGTAAATTGATTCTTTTAGTTTTTATATTTAAATTGGAATGAAAATAACATTAACCATATAAGTTATATGGTTAATGTTATTATATGATATAACAGACACTAAAGGAATGATTTTTGTTTCCCTTCATAACTTGAGATGAACTAAATCTTAGAGATGTAAATTAGAATAGCTAAATGATGTCCAGATGACGAACACCAAATTAAAATAGGTTTTGTAGCGTTATTCATTTTAAAACCTTGCCTGCTTGGAGGGTGTACACTTCCTGGGAAGTTCCACTTAGTGTACAGCCAGCCAGAGTACAGGCGGACAGCTGGAAGGTGTATCTCGAGAACGGCATCAACCCGTTAACGTTGGCAGTTGTCTGATTACCATCAAACTGGAAAAGTATAAAATATAAACATGCATGAACTCCATTGTGCGACGCCTATAACAACCATAACAGATAATGAACAAAGCTGTGTGTACGGGACCGACATAAGTCTAACTTGACTCGTGTTATCTAAACGTGTTAATATTCTAGTTTTGTGTTACAGTTTATCATATGGAGTTTAGCGTAACAATCTAGCAACACGAAGGCCATTATAAATGATGCACTGGTAACACCTAACCCAATATCAGCGTATATCTCGTCTTGAATGTCAAATATTGTATATTATTGCCATGGCTTCTCAACCTATAAGGTCATTGGTGTTACTTCTCTGAATATTGTATCATGAAAACATGTTGTAATATATATGTCAATTATGTACAGTATATGGAGGAATAAAACAGTTACTTACTTCTAAACGAGTCACTTACACTTGAAATCTGGAGTCCATTCTTGTATATTTTGTACTCTATGATGATACCATTAGGTGTCAGTGGAGGATCCCATTCCAGTGTAACGGACTGGATACTTACATTATAAGCCCTTGGAGGATCCACACCTTCGGGGACTATAAAAGGGAATTGTCAATTGACCGTATCCTGCCTCTAAGTGGATGCTTATTGTCGGAATTTGAAAACAGATAAACAAGAATATAAAGAGCCAAATTTAAATCTCACCATCCTGTCTGGTCGTAATAGAAACCCATTCTGACTGGGTTTTTCCATATGGATTAATGGCCACTACACGGAATTGATACTCAGTAAATGGCTGTAATCCTGTCTTCAGATACGTGTTAGAAGTTGTTGGTTGTGAAAACAAGCTGCAACATGACCGCATAATAGATTGTTATAGTCATAAAACGCTGTCACGCTTGTCCTCTACATATCTTTATGAGTTGAGGTCAGTGGAAAGCATTATATACCACACTCGAATGTAAGATAGAACCTGCATTTATTTTTGACACAAGTTTGTGAGGAGACAAAGTACTTTGACAGTGTCCACACAGATTAAACAAAAATGTTATTTCGTGAAAAGGTTTCAGGAAACCATCCGGATCATTGATATTTCCAGGAGTTGTTTACCTGAACAATGAAACTGATAGTTATTATTACGTTTATATGTTACAGTTAATCATATCTATATTACCTGAAATATCCAGCGAATACGTCTATTGCTAACAGAGATTTAATACACATTACCTGAAAACTTCAGGTAATATACATATTACCTGATTATACAGATTAACTGTAACATACACATATCATCTACAGATAATCCTGATCTCACGAACACTACTATTGTTGTTTTCTTTGTTGTTGTTATCAATATTATCTCCTTTATTTTAGCTACACCTGTTTCATCCTTGTCAGTATTTGTTTTGGTGATTACCAATCATTAGATGGTATATGTAACTTGATATTATTTCCCAAACTCGACAAAATACTGACAATAACAAACAGGATCTGTTGAGCTTATACTTTGCATGAATATACACATGTATATCTGGATGTTTATGTATGACATCATTTTTGCCCATGCCGATGCTCTACAAATTCTTTTAATCGTATTGTATTTCTTGATTTACAGCCCTGGTTAGGGTCAGGGGCTTTCTAAACAGCGTCTTAATTAGGCACGAATACTTTACTACAAAAATGGCATTCTTGTGGTTATTTAATCAATATTCAGAAATGATTGTATACAGAGCTCGGATAAGAGTATGAGCATACATGGCTAAAGTTATGTGTTTAGTCACATAAATATAAATGGCTAGCTAAAAACAAAAACGTAGCTATATGCATGCATTAGTTTACATGACACTTTAGGTAAACTTTCCATTAGGAGAAAGCCAAAAAGGAAGAAACCAGTTGATCGTTGATATTTTAGAAAGAAATCATGTGAAGGTAAGATGATGACTCCTACAGACAGAAACTATTCTAAGAGACTCAAATGGAGAAACTTACTCAATGATTACTGTATTAGAATGGTTTTCCTTAAACTGTAGCTGAAAGGTTGGCTCAACATCAGAATTGCTGCGTGCTGCTGGTTGCCAGTCAACCTTCACAGAGACTGGTGATGGTGAAGTCAGTTGGGGAGGAAAAACACCATCTGGAGCTGTGGGAATCACAATTAGACATAAAATATTACTACATGAATAAATCCTCTGTGTATGCTAACATGTGTGTATACATGTGTGAGTGTGTGCACTATAAAGACTATTTAATATATGATTTTTAAACCTCTCCCTTCCTCCTTCAGCACACACACACACACACACACACACACTTACCTCCTTGTGGCATGATAGCTTGTTTAACATTACTCAGCAGATGTCCAGCAGTGTTAGAGGCATTAATCTGGACATAATAGACAGTGTAAGGAATCAAACTGTCCACTGTCTTCCATACACTAGCATCTTCAGTTGTCAATAAACTGCGACGATCTGTCTCTGTGTTGTAGTTATAAAACTCTAAAAACAAACCACATCTTGTATGTATGTATATATAAACCACATCAAAACTATATATCTTCTTTATATCTTCATAATAAAGAAACTTAATATCTTCCTCATACTAATATACTAACATTAATGAAAAACATAGTTAATGTATAACGAGTATAACATTCAAGTTAAAAGCGTACCAATAACAAAAGTTAACACAGTAATTTTGAAAAATATCATTTGCTGCACTAACCTGGATCAACATAAAAGATCCCTTCGAAGTAGGCATCATAGGTGATCACTCCATTTTCCTGATCGACGGAGTTCCATAATAAGCTGACTGTCCTCGGTCCTTTCACTGCCAGATCCAGTCCTATGTTGCCTATAGGTGGTGCCTCCTGTGTCCGTGCTGACACCTCGCTTGTAGAACTGCACCCCTTCATAGTACAGGCCTCAACACGAAACAAATGTATGCTCCACGGCTGTAGATTGGTCACCGTAAATTCAAAAACAGAAGAGTTGGCAAAAACCAGCAAACCATTCTGATACAGTCTGTACTGTGTTATGACACCTAAAAATATATATAAATCACTGAAAACACCTTGAGCAATACATTAAAAGTTACAATTTTAGAATTTAATGGTCAAATATTTATTCCTAGAATATATAACATATCATTAGACACTCCATAAATACACATTTATTATAATTTTTTTTTAATGTTTGAAGCATCATAGACACAGACATATGTTTCATGTCATTACATTACAGTGATTAATAAATAGTATATGGGGTGGGGGGGCATTATGTTAAATGATATGGTATAACATCAAATGTAACACTTTGTTGATTATTGGACTTTGATTTATGATGTCATCGATTGACAGATTTTAATATTAGCATCATATATATTATTATGAAACACTCACATTGTTCAGACATTTTTACAGGCAAACATACAAAATCTAACAGATTATACCTTACCTATGTCAAAACCTTTTGATGATTATAAGTATCCCCGTAATACACAGAGTTTTGTTTAAAATAATCCATTTGTTCACACATCCAATCATCTAGAGTTGTTTTTTTTTCTGTCAGTTAATGTTATATTCTACACATGAAGACAGGTGACATTTGCAGAATTTTTTTTCTTCTGGATAAGCTATCTTGTAGTGTCTTTTAATTGTACATTTCAGGTAAATGTTTCCAAGGCTTTTCATTATCACTTCATTAGATATCATATAGAAGAGATTCTACCCCCCCCCCCATAATGCTAATTTGCATATAATCTTAAATAAAATCCTTAACCATAACGTAAATGAACATTGGTTGATAAGGAGAGAAAATCTCTACTTCAATGGTATGTCAATAAATTTGATGACATTAAAGCATACACATGGAAATGTGAAATCTATTATTATCTTACCAAAATATTATATAAAACCAATAAAGAATGTTATATTAGGTTATGTATATGACCCTTTTATAAACTAATTCCACTTCTGGGAGAAGTTTCCAAAAATATACATTGCATGTAAACAAACTTGAGAGACATCACTGATGAATGGCTAACAAACAGATATAATTTTTCTTAGTTTTTAATGTAATGTCTGACTTCGGTAAATATTAAGATAACATTAATTCTGAAGTCAGATTAGATAAAAGTGTATTGCGTTAATTACAAACCATTAGGATATTGGGGTGGAGACCAGCTTATGTGTAATGATGTCGGACTAATTGCTTCAATCACTGGATCCTGTAAACCCTCAGGAGCACTCTCAAATGTCACAGCTGATGCTGGATTACTGGCAGTACACCCTCCACCTGTACAGGCCTGTATATTTCGAAGAGAAATTGCAATGGAAGAACACAAAACAATCATAAAACCATGATCTACAACAATTATTAGACAAATGGTTACACACACACAGACAAACACATAAGAACAATATTTTTCTTCCAGCCTATATGCATGATATTAGAATACATGACCAGAATTACCAATGGACAATGCCTCTATATTTCATTTAGTTCCACATCTTAGCATGAAAGACAATATGCAACAAAGAGACTACACATAACGAAACAGTGATCCACATTGGATCCTGTGCATTCTTACCATAACTCTGACATAATACACTGTACCAGCCAGAAGATCTGGTATGTCATACTTCAGAAACGTTGCACTGTTGTTATATACAACCTCACCATCATTATCAGGTGAAGTAGAGGCAAAAAGCAAGAACCTTTCCAACAGACCATTGAGTTGGTCAGGGAGGCTCCATTCCGCTGATATAATATGGGTACCTGGTAAATGTCAAGTCGTATGAAATATATGACACACTGAGAGCTCGAATAGGACAAAGTGACAACAATAATTACTTGTCAACATGTCCACGATGGAGAAGATTATGCAACATTAGATTATTCAACAGAAGAAACAGTGTAATAACTAATATCACGTTAACAAGGAATGTGGACATTTGTCCCAAATACTGACCTTTAACTGTAAGCTTTGGTGATGCAACATATGATGGTGGTAGCTGGTTAGTTGTTAAGCCAACAGTATCACTGTCAGTACAACCAACTCTTGAACATGCACGAACAAAAAATCGATAAGTGTTGAAAACCTAAAATTAAAAGCAGTAACACTTGATTCTAGAGTTGGTTCCAGTTCATCTGTATTTACATTTTAAAATGTGCGTGTATGTGTGTGTGTATCTAACTGGAGAGTTCACACGATTGTAGAATAACTAACTTTGCTATTTGTTGCTAAACAGAGTTATTGTTGGCAAAGTTAAATAATTTTCAAGTAATTTCAGTATAATGTTAGCTAATAATCTCTATTCAATACTGATAATGGCGGCTTGCACAATTATAAGTCAAATTTCACTTTATTTTTAAATCCTCACCTGTAGTCCTGTCACATTGTATGCCATCATGGCTCCTGTATAGACCTCAGAACCTTCCATGTATAAGGCAAATCCTGTCAGTATCCCATTTGGATAATTAGGAGCTATCCATCCTACATATATATAGGTAGCACCAGTATCCTGAGACACTGGGGCCATCACTCCATTTGGTGCTGTAATGTAAGCAGAATATTACAGATATATTAACTTTCATCCTATTTCTGTTAGTTAATTTCTTTGGGCTGTTTGACTGACTGACTGAGTTACTCCCTTTTTCTCTCACTCCCATGCTCTTTCCCTTCCAATAATCAATACTCCATTATATCTTTTGTATAGACAAACAAAGACAACTGATTTGGATAGCTCTTCAGTTTCCCTGCTCGCTCACTCGCTACCTCCCTCACTCGCTCAATCACTCACTCACTCACTCATTATCTTGCTCATTCACTCATCTAGACATAGAGAAAGTTAGAGAAATACAGCCAATGTAGACTGAAACATTCTATAACACATCCAGTACCTTCTTCATTCGTCATCAGCTGTACTCCATCTGTACTAGTGGTACAGCCTCCAGCTGTACAAGCTACTAAGTACAATGTGTAATTAGTGTAAGGAATGGCATTTATTAGCTGACCTGCAAAACAAAAATGGAATTTTATTTTTTAATTCTGAAGATGGTTCAAGAAAAAACACAACATACTGTTTTTGTAGTGTTAAGGTTGTTTACATTACAAATCCCTTTACTTACCAGAATATGTCTCTGGAGTAAACTCGGTCAGGACTGGCTCAGCTGTGTCATTATCTCTATCGATAGCTTTCAGCATGTAGGATAGTATTTGACCCGTATGACCTGTTGGTCGTTTCCACTGTGCTTTTATTGTAAATCCATTTAGCACTTCTACTCCAAATGGTCCGGATACACCTTCAGGAGCTGTCAGATTACAGAAACGGTTGTCTCATATCAACACTTTTCTGCCTTTAATTTAATGCGATAGCTTTTAACAAATAATAACAACATCATTCTAGACTAACAAATCTTTTTGTTTAAAGAAATCTGCAATTATAAACACTTTTAAAACAGTGAAAAAAAGATTGATATTAAAGAAAACATTCAGTTAGAAAATCTCCTTTCATAAATAACAATTTGTTTCCTTTGTAACAGCTGCACACTGTGGAACTATTGGGCTACTTATTTTAGAAGAATATTCCCACAGCATATTGTAATTTGGAAGATGTCATCTCTGTTATGTTTTTTATTTCTAATAACTTACGTCCTTCCCGAGTACGTCCTGTGTACCATTTACTATAGTTATAACCGGCGGAATTATGAACCTCCACTTGGTATATATATTCTGTAAAAATGAAATGTTTTCACATAAACAATATCGTTTGCTTGCATCTGCTATTAGGCAATGTGGACAGTTATTTGTTAATAAATTATGCATGAACACTCACCTGTGAAGGAATCAAGACCTACGTCAAGCATAGTATTGTCTGTGCCATTGTAAACAGTAATAAAATCTGTGTACTGACAAGATGGAATATTATCTCCAACAGAAGGACAACCATCTAAGTACACATCAACAGCTTTTAATACCTGAGGAATCTGTCGATCTGACTTCAGGCTCCTTATACAACCACCAAAATCTGTAAATAATGCTTTGCTGATTAGACTATTTTCATGATAGCATCACAAATGCTGTAAGAAATAGTTCAGTAATTATGCAGTGATTTGTTTATTAGATCAGTTATCTGTCTTGTTGATAATTTAATTTGATGAAACAATGATGCTCTAATTTTTAACTGCAATTGTAGCATGGCAGGTTTGAACTGATCATGGGATTAGCATATTATTATGTAAATCTGCTTCATTTACACCCATATATATATATATATATATATATATATATATATATATATATATATGTACACACACACACATTGTAAACTGGTAAAACATACAGAATGTGGCACAAAGTGAATTATATGGTTTACATCCCATATGATTTATACTATCCACTGAATTTGACAAAGTTTGTTTAAAACTCTTGTTTACTAAGATCCATTTTGTTTTTAGAATATTATTAGGGAAAATAAATGATGCAAATGCTTGCATCACATATTGGTGACAGGATAAGTCCTAATTTAATTCAAGCTAATTTTTGCATAATAAAAAGAAAATTTGTGTGTGTATGTGTGTATGTGAGTGCCTTGTTGTTGTTGTTGCATTGTTTCTTGTTGCTGTTACTCTTGTTGTTGTCGTCACTTATAATACACTTCACTAACGTGATACAAGATAACTGTTGTTGAAACAACAACATCAGCATGCTCTCTGGAGAGACCCAGTCCCCTTATTAAATCATGTGTGTGTGTGTCTGTGTGTGTGTGTATATGAATGACATTTTAGATCAATGGTAGAAGACATTAAATATAAATCAGCTAGGCTATCAATATCAGTTAGTCATCTGATTTGTGTGATTTTCATATAATTTTATAAAATAATATGAGTATTTTATAAAATAATTTCTATCAGTTATAGATACAGCTCAGATGCAGGCAACTTGTATTTGTTCATTCATTTTAATCGGTTGTATAATTTCTGCCCGAATCAATTATCTCAGATATAAAATCAGTATCCAATCAATTGGATCATTACTATAACCAACCAACAAAGCATATTGTTAAAGCATCATCAATGACCCGCTATTTAACAGCTTATAAAATCAAAAGTGGAGCTGCTCCTAGCTCTAGTTCATCTGGCTCTCACCAGATGGCAAGCTTATCATCGAAATGGTCTACATGACTGTCAACTATGGCTATCTTAGGATGTGTAGCAAATGAAAATCAGTGATTTATTAAAAACTAATCACTACCATTTATATTTGTGTATAAAGTGAAGTTTTAATCCTTGAAAACATGTGTTTTTTCCCTACTCATTTTATACACCGGTCAGTGGGAAAATAGGTTGCATTCAAAGTTTTCTGATATGCAAAAGAATATAACAACAACAACAACTGCAAAGCAGCCATACAGTTTAATATAACAGGGAAAATTGTACGTGATTGGAGCAGGATGGCCATTTAGCCTATTATATACACAAAATTGTCTGTAAAACATCAATCAATAAACAAAAAACCTGACTGGAGGAAGTGTGCTGCTGAATTATAAAAATTGCCAAAGACAAAGAAAACTTGTCGTGGTTGCTCCACCCTATATGCTACAGATTAGACAACCCTTGGTGACTGGGTGCCCATGACCAGAGAAAGAGATTGGTTATATTGTAACTTGCTCGATGATACGGGTTCAGACACAACTGATGTTTTATAACCCTTCATTCAAAACATTAACTGGCTGGTGTACTACCATCACGAGACACCACATTCTCTCTCTTTGTGTGTGTGTGTGTCAACCAAAATAAGTTAAAAACTCCACACTGATCTGAATGATAGTTTCATCACCGTGCCATTGACCAGAGAATGCCATTACTTAAAGGGATAGTCCACCTTCACTTCAAATTTTGAGATCTAATACAGCTATACTCACAAATATCATAAATAATGTCAAAATGTATAAACGATCACCCACAAATTAAATAACCCAGTTCAAAGTACTGATTAATTGACTTTTAATGGCCTGTGGGCGCCACCATTTTGAAACTAGACAGACACAGGAAGCTCCTGATTGCTGACATCATTTATGCATATCCAGTTGACCTGAAGCCTGTATAGTTCATACAGAAGCAAGTAAACAAGGGTGAGCAAAGAATTATTCCAGAACTAAATGGCATTATCTTGTTAAAATTACGTCATGAATGACATACAACCATATCAGTTTGAGCCAGAAGGAACCTGACAAGAGGAAGATGATTCAAAGTGGCACAGAAATTAATGATTAAGAGAAACTATAATCCGTATAAGCCCACAGAGAATCCAAATAAAATTGTAACTCAAGAAAAAAAAGGTCTATACATATAGACACAGTGTAACAACAACTAAACCATAGTGTACCCTTCATGCACATTAATATGGTGATACAGTTATTGCCAATTTTGTCCATGATCAAGCAACATTCATGTCAGTTCTACCGAACACCTTATTTTCCCCAAACTGATATTCCCTGATATTTTGTATTCGTTTTTCACATTCCCCGATTTTTTTCATGACATTTAAATTTGTTTTAAATTCCCTAATGTTTCCCTGCATGATATCTTTCTGGATTACTTTCCCCATTTTCTCTGATGGTAGACACTCTGGACTAGTAGAGCACATGGAAGCTTGTGGAACAGCTTACTGGAGGAGATTAGAAAAACACTTCATCACCTCTTGAAACTTTTAAATCTCCTCTTAAGACTCAAATGCTGACGGTCACCTTCTCAGGTGTCAATAACCCAGAATTACTTGTGGGTGCTCTAGCCATGGCTAGCAGACATCATATAAATACACAATCAAGGACTAAAATCATATTCCTGTTTAATAAGGACACTTTACTAAATCAACATCATCGTTATCAAAATCACCGCCACCACCATGACTATTACAGGATATACAGCTTTGGACTTATTAATTAGCATTATCTTATTGTTTAGCCAGCTACAATTTCCTGGTTTTGTAACCTTTATATTAGACCCAAGTTATCATTTTTATGGGACGTCACCAGTTAAAATTTATATTCAATTCCTTTATATGGATCCTTCTAATGAACTAATGGCCTATCAGTTATGACATGTTAAAGGGACAGTCAGCCCTCAGAATTTAAAAAAAATATGTAATGCTTAGAACAGTAACCAAATATTCCACAATAATAATCACAAAATATACCTAATATCACAGATATAGGGAAATAATCCAAATGACTGGAGGGCCACCATTACGGCTGCACCGGAAGCCAGATATTCGAAGGCGGGAAGGAGCAAACTGAAATGCTCTGACGTCACATCGGCCATCTCTGTACTGACAGGGATTATAGTTTCTCTTGAGCATTAATATCTGAGCCATTTTGAATCATCTTCCTCTTGTCAGGTTCCTTCTGCTCAAATTGATACGGTTGTATATCATTCATGAAGTAGTTTTAACAATGCAGTTGTGTTATGTTCTGGAATAATTCTTTGCTCACCCTTGTTTACATGCTTTTGTACGGGCTCTACAGACTTCAGGTCAACCGGATGCGTTGAAGTGAACTGGATTATTTAATACGTGGGTGATCGTTTACACATTTTGACATTATTTATGATATTTTTCTGAGAGTGGACTAACCCTTTTAACGCTATAACTATTAACTTACTTGTTACAATTACATCCTCCAATTGGTTATCCCTGACAGCTTGCTTTACTTTGTCGGTGTCTGGCAGACCCCCAGCGAACATATACGAAGTGAGAGTTATAGTAATCTCAATGCTAAATGGACCCTCTCCTTCCTGTATCATCTTTCCATCAACCTCTATGGTCATCTTGGCTCTGGCCTTCTCCATGAAGACGTCGTGCCACACGCCATCACAGAGGTTAACTGTGGTGTTTGGAAAGACGACTCGTCGCTTGACACTTGGCGTCCCGGTCATCCACACCAGGTTACCATCTATTAACTGTATCAGCTGATAATAGCCAATGGGACCATAACCGAAGAACAACATCCCATTCCGCTCCTCGGTACGCAAGGAAAACTCCACAAATGGCGGAAATTTACGTGGTTTGAAGAACTCATACATGAAGGCTGGCTTGTAGATGATATAACCTGTAGTAAATGAAGATGAGACAAATTATTTACTAACAAGCTAAAAAACTATTTAAAATACAATAAAAACATGCTAAAACATAATAAAATATTTACATCGAAAGGCATTTAAAAGCTTACATCCAGTTTACATAAAAACAGGTTATGTGAGGGCTTTTGGAAGCAATTAATAATACAAGCAGGGTTATGACTATGTTGCTATAGTTCAAAAGAAACATTATTCTTGTTTTTGCACTTCTTTCCATACAGCTATGATAGGGATGTAGCATTTATTTAAGGGGAGTTGTTTACATTGTGTGTGTGTGTGTGTGTGTGTGTGTGTGTGTGTGTGTGAAAGAGAAATCCTGCTTATCACCTGTCCCTAAGAAATGTACGGCACTCTCTGGCTCAAGATTATCAGGACAGCCCTCCCAGTAGGGAGCACTGGAGTAACGTGTTATTGCCGATGACCAGTTCAGTGGTGTCCAGACCTCCTCAGGCAGAACCTGGGTTAATATCTTTACATTACGGATGCATCCTTGGAAGTTATGGTCATTAACCTGAAAGAACATTAAGCATAAATAGAACCACAAATCTTACACAAATACTGGATGTGCCAGGCTACAAAATCCCTAAAATCCATGTTAATTAAGAAAAAAAGTCCACTAAGACAGAAGACCTCCTGAGGATGTATAAAGATCCATAAGAATGTAAAAAACACTGGGAGTGAACACTGTCAGGGTAGTTTGGCTCTATTTTTCTGTACTGCTCCCTTATATGTGGTGGGTGAGACAGGAAGTAATTTCAGCTGTTCAGGACGTTACCAGTTCCTGAACACGGTGAATCACCCAACTGGATGACCTTGGTTCTTCACTTCTTGTTACCCATGTAGTTAACTTAGCATGCTATCATGGTTAGATATTAATTGCATACTGATATACACAATAACATAACAACACATTTAAATCAGGGGTCAGCAGGCTGGACTCGGCCCACAGCTGCAATCTGTCCAGCCCGAGACATCATTCTGGAGTTTAAAGTATTTGTGGATTTTAGAGTATTTGTAAAATATCGATATTCCCATATCTCTTTTAACTCACTTACACATTGGTTTTGGGCATCACTGACCGTGTAATTATCAAAACAGCCACTTAAACTATCCTTTGCTGTGAAGAAAGCAATAGGCTAATGGTCCTTTTCATAGAGATCAACAATCCTCAGCAAACTGATTGACCAATCAGGAGCTGGCTAGCTTTTTAAGACCTCTTTCATAATAACGGTCATTAGGAGTAGAGATTTCTAGTCAAATTTTTCACTGGATGCCATACTAATAAACCAAATACTATTGCTCACTGCAATCATATGCACATTTTCCAACTTTGTCTGCAAGTCAACCTATAGAGGCCACTATGTATGTTGCTTTTGTTGGGCAGTTGTGAGAACAATTCAAAACTCAATTAGCAGATCTGCATCCCAACAATCAGGTGCTTTCAACCCCGTTAGTAATAAACATGGACAGTGTTGCCGTTCACCAGCAGATGGAACTGATTTACCAACATGTTACAGTGAACCAGTTCCCCGGACTAATGAGTCATGCTTGAATGATAATTGCACTATTCAGAAGCACATACCTATGTGAACAACTGTTCAGTAAATTATAGGTCATGTAAGTCTTGGTAGATACACAATATATTATGCAGCTTCTTGCAGTTGAAAATACATTTGAAAAAACCCTAACTGTTTATTTTGAAAGCTGTTTTAAAACAAATTCTGCCAGTGGGATGGGGGGGGGACCACCAACCACATCCACTCAGCGCTTCGCGGCTCATCTGGCCAGTCAACCAAATCCAGTTTTACAATTTGGCCCTCCACTCAAAAAGGTTGCCGACCCCTGGTTTAAATCATTAATCCTATTCCAATTGCTAAAACAATACTAATCTATAGTAAGCTTGGTCTCTAAGATGACTAGATATTCTAAAAGATTCATAAATGCGGTTTCTCTTTCACTGGCGACAAGGTCAAAATCTGGTTTAAAAGATGGCTTCTGTTTAAAAACGTTCTGGAGATCACAAAGCTGGAGATATCATTGGAGAGAGTATCCTACATTAGCAGCCCTTTCATTCTATCACTTTCTCAAATAAAATGTACTTACATTAACCTATGAAATACACACATATGAAATTGTTATGATTATGTCCTACAGTTATGATGTCATTATTTTACAGCATGAATATTACTGCTGCTGCTACTAGAACTACTACTACTACTACTACTACTACTACTACTAATACTACTGCTACTACTACTACTACCACCACCATTACTACTATTACCACTAATACTGATACTGCTATAACAGTAAAGTATACTTAGTCCAATCTAGAATTATTTAAGTTATGCATTTGCATATTGTATTAGTTTGCATATACTGATATAGTATTCATTTGTATTGAAGGTACTACAAAAGTATTTGTATCTAAATGCAAGTTTGCAGTAAACCTCTTTGATTTAAGTGAACATCATGCTATAACTATTATCTTAATGATGATAATGATGATGATGATGATAATTATTATTATTTATTATACCTGTGCCCTGTCATCTGTCTCTTTTCTCTGTAGTATATAATCATCAGGTAATCCTCCAATGTAAACACCAGTATTACGACCAATTATGTTGCCAGTAGTACACTCGGACTCTTTTTCTCCTGTATACAGAATGATAGACAAAACATTATTTAATTATGTTTCATTGGATACATCCAACCACATGATTATTAGAGAAGAAATACTGCATATAAAAGATGGTGACCATATAAAGTGTTTAGTTAACATGTAAGTAGATGGCTTTATATTAAGTATGATGATTTACAATAAAAAATATATATTGCAGAGTAGAACCTTTTAGTCAATTGATGTATGTCAATGAAACAATCTCCAAAATAATAATGTGTGCATATGGATACATGTGTGTATGTGTGTGTGTGTGTTTGCGTGTGTAAACATCAAATAGAAAATAAAGTATCATAACTAGATTGATGAAATAGGACATGGATGCATGTAAACATGCACACATGCATGCATGTGGAGATAAACACACATATTAATACAGACATACATTGGAAAGAACACAGAACTCCAAGCTAAAGATTCTGATAATCTTCTGAGATTGTGTTCTTGTCTAAGGGATTTGGGGATGGAGTCAGGGAATTAATATTGAGGATATATATATATATATATCTATATATATATATATATATATATATATATATATATATATATATAACCCTAACAAGTTCACATATGTAGGGTTTTCAACATTATGGAAGGTCTACACATAATAAAACTATGTTGTATTTGGGGAAGGACACAAACTAGACATATCTGTATAATTGAAACATGTAGAAACACCGAGATCACAGCTTGTGATCTCTATTAACATACAATGTGGCAATAACGCATATAGATAAACACATCCCTCACCTTCTCTTTGGATATTTTGTCCTGTTTTATGGTTCAAAGCAAAGGTCATTAAGTCATGTATATCAGTTTCAAATGGTTTAAATGTATGGCCCTACTACTATGGCTAAATACAGTGAATCTAATACTATGCTACTGAGTGATCAAATAAATTATTGATCTGAGAATAGCATACTACCGGCAATTGAATATATTAATGTGAAAAGAATTACATGCAAAGTTATGTATAGAACATCTTTTACAAGTTGGCAAATTCCACTTTTTGCAAACAGCTTTATCTACACTCCCTATGAAATGTTACATGCAGAGAAAGACCATATTAATGTGTATTCGGTCATAAATCAATATTAAGAGTACCTCCTATGAAAATCTACATTATGCATCACAGATTTATTATGAATTAATCTTGTTGTTCATGCGGATTCAAAAATACCATGCGTGATTTAATTACATATTTCAAATTACACATGCAGTTTAAAATTCATCAAGTAGAATGCTATTCATCACCTGTCCAGGTATCATTAAGTCTGATGTACCCCAATCTACCAGTACGCATCACCCGTAGACGATTCCAGGCATAGTTATTATATGGCAAACCTTCATCATCTGTGGTCGTTACTATGGCAACACAACCTTATTATGGGATAAGGCAACATGTTTTCTTACATCATCATGGAACCTGCATCACTTGCTAATTTCCTAAATGGCACTTTCACACCACACACACACACACACACACACACAAACAAACACAACGTAAACTCCCGTTAAATAAGGAAAGGAGTGCAAAAACAATAATATTGTTTGTTTTAAAGAACTACAGCAACATGCAATCATGCCTCAACATACCATCATGCTTCACCCTACATCACTAATTGGTTCAAAAAGCTATAACATAACCTGGTTTTTGACATAAACTGAATGTGTGCCTTAAAAATGCCTTTCGGTGTCAATGTTGTATTGTATAAATTTTTTATTATGTTTTTAATATGTTTTTGTTATATTTTAAATAGTTTTTTGGGCTTCTTTTATCTGTTAATGTGAATTTATTTATTTTGCATGCTTTTATTATGATGTAGGTTACGTAGCTGAGTGATGTAACTTCACCCTAAACTGAAATTTACTCTATAAATGTGGCATAAAGGCCAATTTTATGTACCAGTAGGTTGAAATGACATAAAGCAGATTATTACTGTACAGAAAACAGACACTAGATACTTACCAAACTACAAACACCACTTAGTATATACAAAACTTGACACCAATAAATAACAGAAAGGAAACCCAATTAAAATTAAAACCCACCAACATACAAAAAGTAAACTTAGAATTAGATTATGTTATGTAACACACAAAAACATTAAACAAAAGAAAGATGTGAAGCAGATCTTGAAAGTCAATTCACTAGTCTACTTCTGATTAAAACAAACTGAATAGAATTCATTATAAAATTTCCCAAAAAATAAATGAATATTAATTACAGATCTTTTGTTCTTGTTTTGATTTTACTTTAAATTTTATCTCATTACAGTGAGTCAATCAGAAATAGATATGACTTGGAATTATTTGCTTAATTACCAACAAATATCATGCTGACCTAAGTATCTGTCATCAATCAACACTGTAGCATTACTAATTCTGCGCCTGGCCACCAGACGGTACCACTTTCCATCATCAAATATTAGGCCATTAAATGTAATGTTTTCTCTCTGCTTGCCATTTTCATCAAACATAATCACGTCAAAATTATCATTCACATCAATTGTGACATAGGTACGACAACCTACAGGTAGAAACATGCACAGGTGAAGACATCTATGTGAAAAATAGCTCAATGGTTGTGATCATCACAGTGATGATAATGATTATGATGCTGATAGTGGGGGTGACATAATTAACAAGCAAGTGATACATTATAAAGGTAGTCAACACATCCAACTATGTGAAAAACCACAATACTCCCATCAATTAAATTATTTACACATGCATTGCAAAATAAAAAGATGAATTGGGATTAAGGCTCATTGTAAATGTAGTTAAAATAATAAAGTCATAAAAATATATAGCTAATCTAGTGATATGCTAATATTTTTAATCTAATCTCAAAGGTGTGCAAACATGCATGTAACATGTACGTATACACACACACACACACACACACACACAAACTCTTCATTAACAGATTCATAATAATATTTATAAAATTTTGTGTACTATAATACTAGAATATCATAAAAGTGCACATTTAATTCTCTGACCAGTTAAAGAACCATATAACATACACCTTTGATCTTGACATATTGCTACTATTACCTTTTTATAATATTATTAAGTAATTTAATTATCAATGATATTAATATCCAATACTTAAGTAAAATAATAATAATATCCTGTTATACTCTATTCACCTTGTGGATCATATAAAAACCAAGGTCGTCCAGCTCGTAGCTGGATGGCTAAGAACTCTTCTTGACCTCCCTCTGATGCCGCATATAAAAGTAAACCTTCTCTCTGATGAGTTTTAAACTCTAGCTGTATACCTTCAAGCAGATAACATCGTTATTACATGTTTATATGAAGCCATACACCAAGTCTCTACATATCACCAAACTGTTGACTGGAACTCCTCAAAAACAGAATTAAATTCTGGAAGTGTATACAAAAAGATTGTGTACATTTGTTCCGACAAAATACTACCAAGATATCAGGATTTGGCACTAATCAATTCCTGCAATTATAGCTCATTCATAACAACCAACTGTCTGTTTCCACATATAAAGGTATATTTAAACCAGCAATCTAACAGATACCAACTTTCATGCTCCATGAAAGAACCAGCTTTCTGGAATTATATAGTAAGGATAGGCTTTACTATTTATTACAAATACAAGTTATTAACATGGGACAGAGAAGTAATTAATTACCTGTAAAACCTACACCAATAGGTATAGTTTCTGGTGGAAAGAGATGGTATCCAGTTCCAGTAAATCTTGTTCCTCTGCTCACCTGTGGCGGGGGTTTATTGAGTGACACTTCTCGGCGACGTACAGTGTAATAGGGATCTGGACCATTCGTCTTCAGTGGAGCTTTCCATGAAATTAACATTGAACTCCTGTTGTAGCCGTCAACGATCACTTCTGGAATTTCACTTGGCACTGTAGGCGTAATAAAAATAGATCCGATAATCGTGTTACTTAATAAATAAACATTCACTCAAAGGAAACTTAATCGTTAAAGACTCAATTAAATTAAATGTCAATTACACTTGATGGAATAAGATAACGTAATAAAAATTAAATAAAATTATGTACGGCAGAAATGATAGTTTAATTTTATTACAAATATTATTAGTAATGTAAGGATGATATCAATATTTAACATTAGAGAAAAAAGGTAACTTATTGACCACTGGATGGTGAATGAAATGGTAACAAATGATAACATTTATCAATGGTAACTTCATGTAGTACTTACCTCCAGCCAGTGTTTTACCAGTAGATTCGCTGCTGTTAACACAGCCAACATTGTTACAGGCTTCTACGATAAATATTTCTTCGGAGTATGGCGGCAGGTCGGTAACAACAGTGCTTAGTACACCTGCTTGTACTGTTTTAATGATCTGTAAATCCACATAATTAGGGTTTTATTAAACTAATGCAAAATAACTATAAAAACAAACGAATAAGCATACAAATGGCTTTTTTTATTATTCTGAGCAAGATCTAATTTATATACAGCAGTGCAATACCTTCAGATTTAATGCCAACTACAAATATCTTGTAAAACATGAATGTCACCAATTCTACCAGCTTTTCTAAACATTTAAACAAATATTTTGAGGTCTTAATAATTTTAAGAGGTTTGACACAGGTAAAAATGTAGCACAGATACCCAAAACTATATGCATAGTTCAAACAGGTTCGACATTAATAGAAATCTACCAGATGATTAAAATATTGTAATATTAGAGCATACTATAATACTATCCATAATTAGGATTAGAAGACAGATTTTAATCACATTCTCATTTTGCGAATAATCTTAATATCAGAACTGGCTTTAATAAAATACAATGTGAAAATGTGTAAATTATGATTAAGATATAATGCAATTAGGTCAAATTCTTCACATTTATAATACTTTAAAGACAGTTACAATAATGTCCTTAGAAAAGCTTAGGTAACATCACAAAAGTGACTAAATGGTTTCTGAGATACAGCTGATAGCAGCTGGATGGACGATGGAGGCATTGTTACAGCAACAGCTGACTTGATGGAATGCCAAGTAAGTTAAAACAGTACCCAACACATTAGACAAGAAATATTTATAACTCTGTACGGACATCGATCACATTTATAATACTGAATAGTAAATAAGAACAATAATGTATACTCACTTGCCAGATATAAGGGGGGGCGTAGGGATTATTTTCAAGATTGAGCTGTTTGTTGTGATACACCCTGTACAAAATGATGCTGCCGTGTGCTTGGCTTGGATTAGGAGGAACCCAAGTGACGTTCAGTGTTGTTGCTGACAGTGGCTCTATAGCTGGACTTGGCATAAATGTTGGAGCTGTATTTGATGAGTACAAAAAAAAAACAAGAGTAACCATAAAATATCCAAAACAGGAAACATACCCACAACAGGCTGAGTATATTTTGGGTGAATGTCAGTGCTCTCCGATATTACATAAAATAAAAACAGTAGGCGCTTCCATGAAATACACAATATTGGTACCAATCAACCACATTTTGCACCAATTTTAAGTAGGCCATTAGTTGTATTATTACTTTTGGTCATAAAGCCCTTTTGCCCCAAGTGTAGAAGTCACTCTGGATTAGCAGCAAAGCTTGCCTTTTGGGCACACAAGTTGGACAAAACTGCGTCCCTTTCAATTTTTTTGTGACTTTTGGGCACACCAGTCTGGCAAAGGTGTGCCCTTGTCTTTTTTCCCTGCCCCCAAATTTCTTTCCATAGTATTTTGTTAATGATCTGTCACATGCAGAAATGGATAACTGTTGTTTTGTGGCCATTGTTGCTTGTTAATGGTGCACTGTCATAGCGACCACAAATGAAGCTCTGATTGGTGAAACAGGGTGGGTACCAGTCAGTCATCATATAAATGCATTTTGTTATAGATTTTCTGCCAATGGCTTAGTTAATTTGATTCATCCATTTAAAAACAATGATTCAGGTGTGAATTAATTTTCTGCAGATATTTATCAATTGTGAAGAAGAAAAAAAACACAGACAGGTGCATGTGACTACTTAACTGAGCACAGCATGTAAACTGCATGTATGTGCCCATTTGACACATGATCATTACTGTTTTGCATTGGACAGGTTTTATTAGCATCAATGTGATCCCTGAAAGTGTATGATTCAGACATCTAATCTTATTAATTTTTGTATTTGGGCATATTTAACTGGAGAGCATGTGAAATAATTAATTGTGCAAGACAAAAAATTCTAATTTAATCAATACCAAAACTCAATACTACATAGTCAAGCTTGACTGTTATTTTAAAAAATTGACTAAAATATACATAAAATAAATCATGTTTTCTGCCGCCATTATGAGTACATAATGAGTGGACATTTGAATAATAATCAAAAACAAATACAGCTATGGTGTCCTGGTGGATGCAAACAGGAAGACAAACCTGATTCTCCAGTACGAGCTGCTATCCATGAACTAGCTGCCAATCCGAGACTGTTCTGACTGATCACCTGGAACTCATACTCTTTGTACGGATTCAGATTCTGTAGAGTATAGCTGGTAGAGGGGGGTGACAGTGGGTGTGATGTTGGTAAATTTAAAGGATCGTAGTAGCCTGCTGGATGAAATATCCTCGTTCTTGCTGGATCTCGTATACCCTCAGCATTGAGCTTTCCTCTCATCCATAACTCGTAGAATATAATGACACCTGTTTCAAAGTATATATATATATATATATATATATATATCAACCTAATTATCATAAATTATATACTGGTAATCAAATATTTTATTGGTTGCAATAGACATCAAGATTAAATTAGTTATTTTTATATCATATGATGACTATATTACTCATAGAACATGACTTTATACTGTGTCCATAGTTCACACATGTATCAAGAATAATATTTAAGGCAATAAATGATTTGCTAATTCCTGCACAGGAAGGAACTTCACCATTTGGTTCCTGGGGTGGATTCCATGAAATGAAGAGCTCTGTAGAGTTCAAGGCCATAATTGTTGGTGGTTGTTGACCCTCCGGCAGTGTCTCCTTTGTTACAACTGGTACGCCTGGGCTAACGAGACAGCCACCTTTAGTGCAAGCCGTCACAGAGAACTCATAATACATATACGATCTGAGGTTAGTGACTACAGTACGGAGGCTGAGACCTTCATAGAATGTCTCTGCCTGAGATTTGTTGTAAACAGTGGCATTCAGCTGATAATACTCAATGATACCATTACTGATTGGTGGATATGTCCAACTGAAGGAAGCACTATGTGACGTTACGTCACTGACGGACAGAGTGATGGCTCCCGCTGGTGGACCTGGTGGCGTGCGGAATGTCACTGATGGACTCTTTGTGGTACCGTAGTCATTATAAGCCACAATGTAGTAGGTGTATTCGGTAAATGGGTTCAGATCAGTGTCATTGTACTCCATTGCTGAAAAGGAATCAGATAGGCACGTTTGAAAAAATTGCCACCAAAAATGGTGTTCAGCACCTTTATAAATGGATATCACTTAGATTAATTGTTTCACCATTGAATAATAACAGTTAGAATATGGAGACTGAATACTTATTCATGGCATACATACAGATGTATTCCATTAAGTTTGTAAATGTTTATAAAGAAACCAAATAACCAAAATATTTATTGTAAATAATAATTCCACTTCTTTATCATACTGCTTTCCTCAATTTTAACATATCATATATACTTGTGTATAAGTCGCATTCGTGTGTATAAGTTGCACTTGCATATAAGACGCACCTGTTTCTAGGACCAACAACCCCCCTGGAGTCGAACCCATGTATAAGATGCACTAAAATTAGCAAATTGATTCAAAACCAAAAAATTCATCATCATCACTTTCTTCAGTGAACATCTGTTGTATCTGTTCATGTGTAATCACAACATCATACATGTTGTCGCCTTCTTCATCAGAGTTAGATTTATGATGTTGTTCATCCCACAATACATCATTATTAAGGTTGAAAAGCAATAAATTATGCAAAATATTACCTTCCCTTTTAGTCTGACCCGCATATAAATTATAAGACCCACTAAATTTTGGCATCAATTTCGGAGCATAAAAAGTGTGACTCATGCGCAAGTATATACAGTATTCATTCTCATAAATATTCACACGACTGGATAATGTTTTCAAGTTTTACCATGACCTAAAGATCTAAACTGACACTGAATTAACAATGGGGAAGAATGAAAAAATTAATGAAGACAGACAACAAGCAGCATTTGATACAGATCACTCAGACTTAAAAACAAGATTGGGTATACTTAGTCAATTCTTAGACAGACTAATTTAAACATTAACACTTAATCAACTAAGTACTGATAGATACTGTCACTACAATGGAATACCAGTGTTATAAAATGTGAAATACATACTGTTCGCATCTAGTGTAACTAATAAGACATTATCTCTGTAGACAACATATCTCTTGATTACACCATTAGGATAGTCAGGTGGACCCCAATACAATCTCAGGGCAGTAGTACTCAATACTTCATGTTCCGGTGGAGGTTGCTGGTCTGGTTCTGTAGAAATAAGCCATACATAAATACAATCAGTGTATGTGTGCCTGCTGACACACACACACACACACACACACACACACAGAGTGGGTCTAAGCATCTAACAAATAAATAGCACAAAAAGATGTCATCACTTATCATTACACTTATCCATCATAGCTTCAGTCATTTAGCAAAGAGACTGAGACCACCTTCAGCCATTCATTAGCTAAGAGAGTAATATTAGCTCACCTTTACTACAGCCAAATGGATTGTCTGCCTGTAGATTACTAGTTCCTGGCACACATTGCCCACACTGTCTACCCCGGGTGAACTGTTTACACTGACACTGGCCAGTGATAACATCACATACTGTTATATTGATACTGCCAGATATGTCACATTCACATGGAGTACATCTGTAAGAAGGGTGAGTGAGCAGTAGATCAAGTTCAGGAAATACCTCCCCTAAAAACAACAACTTACACCATCTCATTCAGTTTCTGGACGCAGGTGATCCTGTAGGACTGGTTCGGATCATTAAAAGATCACCTGTACTAGCTGTAGCAAGAAAACTGGATAAACCAAATTTAGGATCAGCAAATGGATGAATTATTGGAGATACTCACCTTCCCTTGTAGAAATTATAATAACCAGGTAGACAGGTATCACATCTTCTGCCACCTACACCGGCTCCAGCTTCTTTACACCGACACTGTCCTGTCTCAGGATTGCATGTTGTCAGTGGAACACGGCCATTTGGATCACAGTTACATGGATTACAACCGCCACCCAATGTCATATTCTTATAGTATCCTGAATGGAGAAAAATACATAATGTAATAACTCCTGTCTATGTCTAACAGATGGGATTTAAATAATACACACACACACACACAATTAGTCAATCAAAATTCACACTCAATCACTCACTCACCTTTAGCACACTGGTCACACTTGAGCCCAATCCTGTTAGAAAGACATGTACACTGTCCTGTGTTTTGGTCACATGTCACCTGATATGGTATCAATAAGCTGCCCTGTGATGTGCCACTTGGATCACATCCACACGTCTGACAACCGTCTTCATTTTCTGAGGTCAGGTTATACGTGTTCGGTTTACACTGGTTGCACGATCTACCTTGCACATTCGGCTTACAGTCGCAGTCACCCGTCACCTTGTTGCAGATCATCGAATCATTCCTGGTGCCAGGTTCATAACAGCCACAGCTCAGACAGCCATTGGAGAAGTCAGCACCGAGATTGTAATAACCGTCTTCACATTGGTCGCAGTGGATACCGATCACATGCTGCCTACACAGACACTGTCCAGTCACCTTGTCACATGTAATTCCTGACTGTGAGCCAACAACATTGCAATCACATGGCAAGCATCCAGCCTCAAAATTATAGAAGCCTTCAGCACATTCATTGCACTGCCGCCCTCTAGTGTTGATTTTACAAGTGCATTGTCCTGATTGAGGATTGCAGAACATGTTTAAGCTACCAGCTGGATGACATTCACATGGTGTACAGCCAGAAGGATTACTCTCACTTAGTCCATAGTATCCATACTGACAAGCATCACATTTATCATCTGTGTAAACAGATAACACAGAGAATAGTATATCAACAGTGTTCTGACTATTTATGATCTGGCTCTGAAGATGACATTCTGAAATCATGATCTAAAAGAATTGTTTAACATACCACAACATCTCCTTTGAATATAATATGGTATCTCCATTCTATTTGAATAGTAATTGAATAATATGTCCACACTGACACCACCCTTTCAATAATGCCTCTAACCTCCTGTATACAAGATGAACACACACACACACAAACTCAAAGAGAGGAGAGATGTGAGTGAGAGAGAGATTCCGAATGATAAAATAATTTGTTACTGTCAAAATGCTTTATATTAATCTATCTACCTTATAAGCACATCTTTCGTATAATCATTATCCCATACAGGTTATTTTTATTTAAAAAGAAATTTTTGAAAATGGAAATTCAATCAAATATGACACAGTGAACCATAATATATATATATATATATATATATATATATATATATATAAGTAGCCAAAATTCAATGATGCAAATTTGCATCAACTGAACATTGGAAATTAGGTTAAGACCTAGTAATCATTCCCAGATAGCATTTGTATCAGGGGAGGGGGGTCATAACTTTTAAAGAAATGTATTTCCTTTCAATGGTGTACATATTTAGTAATTACCTAAACCTTTCACAAAGATTACTAATATTTAGAATAGTTCTTTCTGAAATAAAATGCACACACACACAATTAATGCTTACTTCTAACATTCTGTTTACAGTAACATTGTCCGCTTAGAGGATGACAGGTAATGTTGCTGCTGATTGTTCCTGCACTGTTACAGTAGCACTGTTCACATCCCATAGGGTTACTGACTTGTAGGTTAAAATAGCCTGGAAGACATCTATCACATTGTCGGCCTGTAACCCAACTCTTACAGGGACACTGGCCTCCAGTCTGTACAGAATAACAATCATAATAGAAACATGTTTAATATCACTACAAATACTACTACTACTAGTAGTAGTACTAACACTACTACTGCTAACACTACTGTTATTACCATTGTGAATGTGAGGTATCAAGTTGGTCTGGCAAGTACCAGGTGCTGAATATCATTAGTTAGGATAAGACATTCCAATAAGATGACTGAACGATGAATTTAAAAGAAAATATTTTCCAGAGCCAGTAGAATAGGAGGAGAGACGTTACTGTATCTGGATATCAAATTATTATTATTATTATTATTATTATCATACCAAACTTATAAAGCGCTCTTTTCATACTTAAAGCCTGTTCATAAACTTATGAAAAACATATATATAACATATAACAAATATAATACAATTATTTCATAATGATATAGGTATAAAGCTAAATTGGGATATACAAAACTGAAAAAAATTAAACACCAAAATGTCTTGAGAACAAATGCATTTTCAGCAACTTCTTAAAAATGTTCAGTGTTTGGGATTCACGAATGTGAGCTGGGGGTGCATTCCATAGCTTGGCTGCTGAACACTGAAATTTTCTTTCACCATATCTAGATGTTCTAACCCTTGGAAGCACCAACGTCACTGAACCCATCAAACTTAGTGTTCTTCTTGAACCAATAATTGACTGGGAATTAGTAAAACAAAACATAAACCAAACAACAGCTGGTGATTGGAGTAAAGGCTGACTAATTAAGAGGGACCTGTAATGATTGTCTGAAAAGGTACAATCTGATTATGTTAATAAGTACGAACTGATTATTTTAACTGATTTTATTTTATTTTAAATTCAAATCAATTAATATAATTAAATACTGATGGATATAATGATTTTGGTTATGAGTTTACGATCAGTCTGTCAAATGTTTCATGACAGAGATACATGATGATACTAGGTTAAACGGATGCTGATTAGTTTAATATCATACCTTCTTACAATCCAAATTATCACCGGTGACACCAGCATTGAGACACTGACACTCTAAACAGACATCTTCATCATACAAACTCTTCTCTAATGGTCTGTAAACAAACAGGTTGTTAGCAATAATGCATGAAGGAGTAAAAGGCTGAACAAACACATAAAACATACACAAATAACAATGATATATAATATTTACCACTTTAGATATATCTTAGAGGATTCCTGTACATGTGGTCAATTTTTTACATTGCACACACACACACACACACACACACACAAAAGAGCATGCTTATAGTCCTACATATAATTATGCCTGTATATAAAAGTAAACAATTAGATCATCCAAAGAATCCAGATTAATGTGTAATAACGGTAAAATAGTTTTTGAAAGAACCTATAGATGTTTTATATTATTGTGCATATTTATCAATGACCTATAATCCTGTCCGGCAATCATCAAATACTGCAATTACCTGTAGAAATACTGTTTACATTGATCACAGTGCCTTCCAGTTGTGTTATGTTTGCAGTTAACACAGATTCCTCCACCCCCCCTGTCATGATCCAGTGGATATGGATCCATGTCAGCATTATACACACAGGTATCAGCATGATTGTGACATTCACAGGGTTTACAGTTATATGGTTGTATCTGGTTACCGTCTCTAAAAGGTTTGTCATTATACAAAGGCTTACAGCGTTCACACTGGAAGAACAAATACAAATATTATGACCAAGAGTTGACTACCTTACACACACACACACACACACATACAATACAATACATATATTATTATTTTAATAGTACTGGTAGTTACAGGTTGTGTTCAGCTTCCAGTTGTGATTTAATTTGTACAGTAAGTAGGATTAATATATTATATTGAGAGTTGTAGATAAAACTAATATTAAAATAGGTTATTTTTGTATCATTTGGTGATAACGGAAAGCTTTATTTCACTGATTTTAAACCTATTCAGAATTAAGTCTCAATCTCAGTCAATGTCTCTGTTCTAAATGACTTTTTACCAGATCAATGATTCAGCTGTTTGACCATCAAGAAAACTTGACTCGTCATGATGACGTAAGTCAAGTAATTAGCTTCATTGTATTAATCAGCTTTGCAAAAGTGTGCAAAATAGTCTGTAGTGCTACAGTTCTTACATTGTTGCCTTCCGTATTGCTTTCAGCTGAACATAGACATCGGTATGGTAAACTAGACGTCTGACATTCAGCTCCGTGTCCATGGCAGTCGCACCTGTAAATATGTATTTAGTTTTCACGATGACAATTAATACACCTAATAATTTACACAACACCACATGGTGATGTAAAGTAAATGCCACACTGACTGATAACTGAACAATGGTCTGAACAAATAATAATGATATAAATGTTTTCGTATTACAACTAAACACTCAAGTTAACATTAAAATTCAGAATACATCTCGCCTTAACTGTTAAGAATAATCTACCTTTTAAATATCACATACCTTCCAGTAACAATAAATTCATATATTCCATAATATTTGTGTCTCGGTTGATAAACATAGTAATGGTCTTGGAGACGGACACGGACCTGTGAGGCGAGTACAAACTGGCCAAGTTCTGGTGTATTGTAGAACTCATTATATCCCGGTCTTGGCTGTGGTTCTGGGCTCAGAACACTAAATGTTATGTTGCCCTTGGAGTAGGGTACTTTAAGGCCATTGCTAGATAACAAAAAATAAACAATTAACTTCTAAATGAATACAAATGTAATACAAAGTGTTGGTATACAGTAAATATAATGTCAGTTTTAGCAGTGTAGATTTGTGTGTACAGCTGTGTGTGTGTGTGTCAGAGGGGATGCACCTCTTTGTGTGCGTGAGATCAGAAAGACAGAGAACAGACAGAAGAGAAAAAGATAATTGTGTAGAATGCCAGAATCATGAGTATCCATAGATTTCACAGTGAAGTGACATACGTTCCAAACTGGAGGCAGTTGACATCTGTGGCTGTAGTCAGTGGACCATTATTCAGTTTATTAAATGCCATCTGGCAGTCTTCTGCATAGTACTGCCACGGTTGCCATGGAGACTGTATATCTTTACGTCTTTCTATAGTGACCACTTTTGGCATGGGGCTATAGAACTGTAACACCACATAGAACACCTGAAATACAAATATAGTTATAAGATTATATTGATAAATACATAATGAAAGTTGGTACTGTCGGGTCTGAGAACACAAACACATAAACACGCTTGAAAATTAGATACTGAGGTGAAGAATGGTCTCTGTTTGCTTTACCTAAGGGATGGGCATGTATAAAGCACCAATTTAACGAAATGGATGATTTGTTTAAACCATATTAACAGTGGTATTTATAGATCAGGTATGGGGTCATATACATTTGTATTTGAAAGTATTTAAATACTTTTTTCTCAAGTATTTGAGCTTACCATAAAGAAAAGTATTCAAATACATTAAAATACTTTTCTAAAATTATTTCATGTTTTGATCTGAATATTTTGTCACCAACATGATTTGTTTCAGGAAATAATCTGATCAATGAATTGCACACACACAACCATGAAGGAATTGTCTTCTCTCTATGATCATAAGGAATTGCAATTAATGATATCTTATATGTAATGACTTCTGATGGCTTCCTCGTCAATCAAAGGGAGATTATCCTCAATTATATGTAGTATAATTATAAGAGATCAAAGGATAATATGTAACATCTTGTGAGTAAATCCAATGAGCAGATCTCATCTTTCCTGATCTGGCTGATGAGAATTTTGAACATCTGATGTTCCTCAGGTGTAATCAATTCATAAATTGATGTGACAAATCTAGTTGATGCTGTGATGTTATGTAATGTGTGTATCAGAATAAAAGGTAAAGGAAAAACAATCAATTCGTTCTCTTCATTTGAAAAGTATTGTATTTGAAATACATCCAAAAGTAATTGTATTTGTATTTAAATACATTTACAAATGAATGTATTTGACCAAAAGAAAAATATTTGTATTTAAATACATTTCATACCTGTTAGAGATTACACATATTCTAATCACCAAATGATAAGTCTATATGAAACAAAATCATGAATTAACAACATACCTGAAATTGATCACCAAGATTAACAGTGATGGTGATGTCATTAAGGAATGTAGAGATCCAGATGCTATTTACATCTTCGTCAGCCAGATATTGTAATGGATGCGAGTCATTACCTAACCGTCGTACTTCATCACCATTGTTATCGGGCAGACCATTTCTGATACAGAAGTGTGTCTGTCCCGGTTTAACACGAGGATGTGTGGCGGGACAGCGACAAGATGTCTGGATGAAGACATCTGGTAATTGGCCTTTGTACACCTCATCTATCTCTCTGGTTGGAAGAATGTTTTGTAATGATCAGATGGAAGGTTTGCAAGCCTTGGTGGTACTTTGTGAAGAGAGACCAATAGAAAGGCAGCCAGGAATGTACACACACACATACACACACATACATACACACACACATGTTCTGTAACACTAGAAAGTTATATTCTGAAAATAAGTTTTGGTTTTCAATTTACCTGTTTGTTAGTGTTTGAGGATAGAAACCAGGATCTTGTATTAGTCCTACAAACTGATCTGTACCTGTAAAAATTATACATGTAGGTAGATAGATAGACAGATAGAAAGAGGGATTATTAACATGATATTAAACACTAATTTTTCTACCAGTTTCTAATGGCACAATATGAAATATATTCATTTTCAAATCACTGTTACACATTGTATTCATAAGCCCCATGGGGGTGGTGCTCTTGGATGTTGCCTTTGATTAACCATACCATCTGAAGCATTATTGGTCTATAAGTTTCAGAAGTTGGAAACAGAAATATTAAAATTAACATTTATCTGTACTAATCTTGCTCTCTAATAAATTATATAAGCTAAGACCATAATTACACACAAACACACACACAGAGTATTTATTCAGGTCCAAGAAGAGGATGTAACTTAAAGATCTACCTGGCTAATGACAATCATATGTCCATTATTTCGGAGCTAAAAGCCAAACCTCTTATCGGATCACTCTTTTTGAGCATAGAATTAACATTTTCATGAATAAATTATTTGGAATTGAAATAAGATATTTATATGATTATAAAATATACCCCACTTGTGATTGATATTACCTTTAGAGGTCGCTCGGCCCATTTAGCCTACCTTTCGCAATAAAAGTGGCCGTAAAACTTCAACCTTTACATTATGCTTTTACTTGTGATTGATATTTCATATTAATGATTGCATAATTAATTATTGGACTATAGCTAGAATC
This sequence comes from Paralvinella palmiformis, assembly GCA_025642065.1. Taxonomy (NCBI): domain Eukaryota; kingdom Metazoa; phylum Annelida; class Polychaeta; order Terebellida; family Alvinellidae; genus Paralvinella; species Paralvinella palmiformis. The sequence continues at coordinate 122,671 of JAODUP010000043.1, read as the reverse complement.
TGGCAAATATATAGACGTTCTTTGGATATGAAGTATTTATGTATGGCTGTATGGGTTTTTCCACTTTTAACTGATGACAGTATAAGTGTGTGTGTGAGTGTGTGTCTCTGTGTGTGTGTGTGTGAGTACAATTGCCAGTGCATGCATGTAAACAAGCTCACCATTATTAGCTTGTCCCAGCTTCACCACACCATTACTATCTCTGACAGCCTCCACCAGACTGAACGTACCCCGAGCGGAGATACCAACACTTGTACCATTGATAAAGTAGCTCATTGTATTATCATACACCTGGAAATAAAAGGTATCATAGTAAAGGTGTACCTTTCATAAAAATAAGCCATTTTACATGTATGGCTGAGATGGACAATTACTACCACATACGTGTACCAGTAAATTACACATTTTGTCATTAAGACCACCTCTCTCCTAAGACCACCATATTCTTATTCTACGTGGTGACCATTATAGATCAATTCTGTCATACATATTCTAAATGTAAACTTTTAACTATTAGCCTTATTAAATCCCTGAACGATAATAATGTTATTCTGAGAAGGCAACTTTAAACACACACACACACACACACACACACACACACACACACACCAACAAACACACATCATCATCGGTGATTATTAAATTATGACATGCCGTGTTATTCTAACTGAACTAGACAAGTTACTATTATCACAGACTGAAAAGTACCAATTCTCTGTCTTAGCTAATATCACAATGTGATATTTCATTTTATTATCATGTTGGATCAAAATATTTTCACAATCTCCATATAATGCACCCAATATGCTATTTAAATGATGTTTGAATTTAAAGATATGTCTGCCATAATTATGGACCCTGTACAGGAAAGTGCTGTCTTGTTATTGATTGTTGCTGAGTTTATAGAATTAATTAATATGTGACAATTCTGCAAAAGACTTATTTGATAGTGAGGAGTGACAGATGCAAATAACCTAATTAAAACTATTGCTTATAAATCACCGTTCTGAACAGGATAATATGTCTGACAATGTTTTTTGATGATATTTTACAAATGATACTCTGACCTGTTTGTTTATTTATGAAGCTGAACTCAGATTTGGTGCTATGATTAGTGTAAGTATGGGTGGTATATTAATTATGGATTCAGCTTTATTTGAAAGAAAACGTCTAATGTCTGATTTCATGCATCTTCACTTCCAATTTCTACCCCTTGTAATCCTGTCATCTCTCCCCAAACATCCTGATACATGCTCACATTGTCGTATCATCTCTTCATCACGCTTCCTCCCATCCACTTGCACTTTTTGTTACCTCTCCCAAATATCTCCTCCCATTCTCCTGTTACCTCTCCCCCATATCTCCCCCACCATTCTGTTACCTCTTCCCCCATATCCAGCCATTCTCACCTCCTTACACTCTCAAGGTTACCTCTCCCCATACTCCATCCCACTTTCAAAGTTGCCTCTCCCTCATACTTCCCATCATACCTCACACTCAATGTTACCTCTTTCGCACTTTAACCCACCGACCCTCTCCCACTCTCAAGATTACCTCACTCCATACCTCCTGCTACACGCCCAACCCATCACCGTTGCCCAATTCCCAAGACAATGCTTTCACGCATTTCCATCAACTATACTCTCCAAGATAACCTTCTAACCTCACCCCCTTCCTCTTCTCCATTTTTATCCAATGGTATTTCCATTAACTACTCCCCCCTCCACATCCTCCATTTAAAGCCTTCTCTCCTCAGTAACACACTGCTGTTTTCAGATATCTCCCACTACCTGCTAAATCCCATCTGTTACTGCGTCCTCATTCAAATATTCCCTCCACCCCCCATCTCACTATATTACCTATACTACACCACCAGCCACTACTTCTCACACGCCCCATACTCTTCACCACCCACGTGACTGGTCTCCTCATCAGACTCATAGAATATCACTAGTCATTATACCTGACAGACTGGCATATTATAAATATGTCACCTCCCATCAGTTGACTTATGACACACATGATCTTGTTATATACCCAGATAAAAGCCGCAGAGTTGTGTTATGCTCTACTGTAACAGACCAACTCAGGCCTCGCATCATCCTGTTATAAACCTATCATTATACCTGACCATGCTCGCCGGCCATCCCATCACACAATCAATCAATACCATATCCAACCCCACCCTCCCCCCATTAACTAACCATGGCCGAGTTCTGCATGACTAGGTCTGGACATCAATATTTAAGTAGATCAATACATCTGACATTAAACATCAGGCCATCTGTCTACAGGCTTCATCAGTACATAGTACTAACAGCATTATTAAATGCTAGCTTCACCACACCCCAGATTGATTATCATGTTATTTATACAAGACCAAAAAACTGAACAAAAATACAGCTGACATAGGTACATCTGAAGAAATTGTCTTGATTTTGTATGTATAGCATACAAGGGCATTAAAATCAGCAATATGTTTTTTTAATTTTTATATCTCCAGAATATGCTTCTTTTAATATCTTCTCCAGGATATGCCTTATGGTGACTAATGTCTTATGGATCCTGTCTGACGAAGTGAAGTCCAATATTAGGATGACAATTACATCCTTAAATTCTAATTGTTACAATTAATGTTTCCTATGAAAAAAACTGTACACACACACACACACAGAGAGAGAGAGAGAGAGAGAGAGACAGCATATTTTATAATGCACTCTCCTGTGTTTACATTTATACTTGGTCATGTACAGGTAGTCCCGCTGTCATACATTTGTAAACGATTTTGTTATATGACAAGAGCAGGTGTACTATCAAGTCTACATATCTATGTATTACTCAGCTGACTGTCATCATGACATTTGTGTACTGTTGATATAAGTCACTCAACATCTGTATAACATATATATATAAAACTGTCAGGGAGCTCTCTCCAGTCATAAAACAAACTGTACTCCAGCACTGTTATTACTAAACCCCATAAATTTTACTTTTAGCCTCCAGATAATGCCATCTCAATATATTCTAACTTATATGACAACACACACACACACACACACACACACAATTCACTATTTTATGTTATTTAGTATAATTTCCTTTAATAAATCTGTCTGATAATACTATAATGTGTTGCATATCTAAAGGAAACACTAATTATTGCTTCAAACTTCCAGGTTACGGTTAGAATCGAACTAAGGTGTACCTAGATGGTTATCTAAACTTTCCCTGTGAAGTTATTTCTCAGCCTCAGATCCCAGACATGATCAAGATCAAAATTAAACAAACCATAAATCAAATGACTATTACTCAACAGATAATATAAATAACTGATTTATTGAGCGTTTCTTCAAATGCCTTTATTGAATGCATTAATATATTTAAAACTGGTCAGTTGGCCAATATTAAAACAGAGGGAAAAACAGCCACAGTTCCATGTCTGCTAAGATGAGAAATTTGTCCTACGTAGGCGCAGGTTAGATTAATCATTTGAAAATTTATGGCATCAGGATTTGTCATTGTTTGAACTGCACTAGATATTTGAATATCAATATGACAGTTATTGATTTATGGAGTAAAAATCATGTAAATTAGTCAGCCTTAGAAACCATCAGCAGCTGTCTTTATGTAAATATGTGTGTCATGAGCAAACAAAATATGAATCACATACTATCAGTATCAGATTTAGCGCTAAATGTTAGCTAATTTCATTCTTAGCCATTATATGTGTGTATGTTTGTAGACCTGTGTGCAATGTTTGGTCATACATTGTAAAACATAACACTATATTCTCCAGCTGATTCTTCTTCAAGGGTATTAAACATCACAGGTTCCAATGTTATTTCAGAGGTAAATGAATACCATCATTTCTGTATCATTATCTACTAATAATTTGTAAAACTGAATACTGCAATATGATTATGAAATTATACAGGACATTACCAAAATATGAATTTATAGCCCTTTTGTGAGCAGAAATGTACATGTACATGCACACACACACACACACAAATATATATAATATTTGAATAATGTTTGATTGATGTATATTCCTCACCTATACATGTATATATGTTTTATACTATCCTAATATAATGTATGTAATGTCAATAAAACTCCTACTACTACTATTGATTCACGCAGATGTGTTTGGCCATAGAGTCACTAAATATAGGATCATGCCTCATTTACGCAACATATTTGCTGCAATCACTCAACATACTTCTGGTGTGACGTTTACTGAGAACAATGCTCTTTACAATGAAGCTTTCTTAAATAATTTTAAATGCTTCCATCTAATTTGATAGGATTTTGTGCTGAATTAAAGATTGGAGGTCCCTGGCTTGAACTCTACTGACTCTTAGCAGTGTTTCTTGTGCTCAGAGCCTGACTCAACGATATGAAGTACTTCAGTTACCCGGGTATGTCTAACTCAGTGCGTTGTTTAGCCTCAGCATCCGGATCTCAACTGAGAAATTTGACCAAGGGGTTATTCCACAAGGAAATCAGATGACAGTGCCTTTTCTTGATGGGTGAAACATGCCAGAGACATAGGAAATGCCAGAATACAATCATGCAATCAATGTGTGCTGGAGGGGTCTATGGTTCAGTGTGTGCTGCCAAACTACACCATGGTATAGAATGTTATAGATTATGCCACTACAAGCCTGGCATTAAAACACTATTATCTATGGTGCGATGGCAATGGCCAGTGATTGAAAAGGGTAAAACATACAAAAAGAGATACTCAGATAACATGCTAATTAGTACGGAAATGTTGGGTTTAAACTACCAGGTATAAACCATTACCTTTCAGTTGTATAGTCCGGCTGCTATAAAACATGCCTATTTTTGTTTCATTTCCAAAAAAAACCCATCATATTTACCTGTATAGCTATGAAGTTCCAAGTCTGTGCTGGAATAACATCCAGCATCTGAACTTCTCTCAAGCCGATGTTCGTCCGATACAAGAAGAATAGCGACCTTGAGTTGACACGTAGACGGAATATTGTCTCGGAGCTTGGCGTGTATTTCTCTATGAGTGTGCTACAAGCAAAAAGACTCAAAATGTATTGATAAGTCTTATCATCAAGTATGAGAGAACACATGTAGAAACCAAATGTTTGGAATTAAATAGTGATTTGTTTCACCATCAAGCAAGTCTAACTAACCATTTGCTCTTGAAACACTCCCCTCTCCTATGACAAAACAGTAATTATCAGCGCACAAAACAATTATAGAAATGTTGAAGTTAATGTATGACTTCAAAATATATTCAAGAGAAATTCTCAATTTGTAGTTGAAGGTACTTAAATATGTTTTCAGAATAACTATATTTGTATTGAATTCCGGTATATCTGTATTTAGACACTTTCTTAAAAGTATATGAAGAAACTTCAAACACTTCCACATACTTTAAAAACACGAGATCTTTATCACCAAACGTTAGTTGTTTCAGACAGTGGGTCAAATGTCACTTAATCTGACATTGCATTACATATTTTAAATGTCTTTTACATATATATCTTATTAAAGCAAACGATATAAAAAATAAATAACAGGGATACTGGAAATAACTAATTTGTGCATGACCTACATCCAGTATGCCAAATCCATAATATATATATCTTTATGTTTGGTATTGTTTGTTAACACATCAGCTGGCCCCAGACCACTAAACCACATCATGATAAACACCAAACAAACATTGTTATGCTGGTCAGCATCAGCTAGTCTATAATCAATATTAGCCTTATAACGAGGTAACACAACATTATGAAATAAATCCAATGTCGTATATCAAATGATGAATCTACAAGATCATGATAATAGTTACCTATTATAAAATCAGCAGCAACATGTAATATGTGCAATTATCATATACACATGCAGTGATAACAAATGATCTGTTCCAGTTTTGTTCTACTACTACTATGGCTACTACTAATTACTACCATTACTACTGCTACTACTTCTGCTACTATTATTTCTTCTACTTCTTCTACTCAGTACTACTACTACTAATAATATTAAATGACATAATAATACAGAACTTATGCATTATCAATATTTTATACCAATTATATTTATAATTATATGCAGATACTTTTTTGTTTGTTTTGCATATGTACACACCTAATGATGTAGTTATTATGCATTTTAATCATCAATATAAAGCCAAACCTGCATTATAAAGAGTGTATGATCATGTCCACATTGTTATCACCAAATAACAAAGGGCTCAAATATTATGAATAGATCAATATGAAACCTTATGAGTATTTTGTTTACCTCTTTCTTGCTTGTAAGTAACAAATATTTATTATATATAGAACATTTGTTAAGCTACATGTACTGTCTGATGATCATATAACTTGTTTTATCAGCTCTTTTAAATAATGCGGTGATTGTTGGAAAGATTTAGTTTTTAAAAGGATATTCCCACAAACTAACTATTCTCAGGTTCAGTACCTCCTGAATGTAGGAATTTTTAAACTTCACTATTTTTCTCTTCTCAGTTAAGAAATACTGTTCCCATTACTGTTATTGTTATATAAATTATTACAAGACTTTTATGATGTTCGGCACATGTTTTTGTTGTGACCAAATATTAATGTACAAAATAATAATAATAATGAACAAGGAATTTCAATTCAGTTTAATTCAATTCATTTCATTTGTAAAATGTTTAAGTTGATGGACTAATTATTACTATTATTTAGTATATGTGTGGTATTCATAATTGACATGGTTTCCATGGGTTGGTAATGATCATTGGTAGTGGTAATTACCTGTAAAATTCTGCTAGGAAAATACCTCAAAATGAGGAAACTGTGCAAAACTTGTATTCCAAGGCAAGTCATTGTGAATTTATTTTCAAATCTGATTTATGATTCAATGGATTTCAGATTTAATAAAGTTATTACTATTAGGCTATAATATATAAATATTAGAACAGATTAAACACTGTATAAACATGATCTGATTATGAACAAACTGGATGATCAAATTACCTTATGCTCACATGAACCATAAAAGTATTTATATTATGTAACAAGTTTTTCTAATTGATTCCAAGACTATTCCTCAGCGTTTTTGTAATTAGACAATAATTCAAGATTTACTTCACAGTTTCAGAAGTGTGATACTTGACTGGTGTAGCAGCAGCATTGGATATGTCAATTAATTAACAATGAATCAGCATTTGATGGACCTTCGATTTTTATTAAGCAAATACACAATATACTCTATATCAAGTTTTTTTTTAATTTTCCATTTGTATTTCTCAGTTATTATCGGTTTTTTTCTGATTTTTAACACTTTTCCCTTACTATCCTAGGAAAAGATAGTTTTTTACCAGGATAAACACAATCCTGGTAATATCATAGATTGGTGTAAATTATCAAATTTTTCAAAGCTTTTTAAAAACCTGGAGGTTTTCATCACTGTCCTCTCTCTATCCATGGTACATACTATCACTGATAATACATTGGATGCGAGTCTATTTGAGTCCCTTAAGCTGGTTTACGACAAGTGAAACCTTGTTATACTGAATTTGTCTAGAAGACCATATTATCTATCTATGATAATGAGTGCGTGCACGCGCGTGCACACACAGTTGATATTAATTAATTGGTTGACTTTGGTGTATGCAACTTCGAGCTCAGTTAAAAGATTGGCCAGAATTGGAGGATTCACCAGTTTCTTGTGATGGAAGCAGAATTAAGCTTTCGTTTACTGGTCTACGGTATTAGTACTACCTATTAAAACATTACGGCTGTTTATACTTAACAGGACAATGAACTTGAACCCATGACAACTTGTTATAATAATGAACCACGTAAATAGAATGCAATGATGGGATGATAACTGTTTGGAAAAATATGAATAATGGACTGAGGGATATCCAGTAGTAATCAGGTGAACTGAAACATGAAACATCCTCCAGACACATCTAGACTGGGATTTGAACCCGGATACTGGGGGGTCTATGGTTAATCGCGCTAACAGTTAAGCCATGGCATAGGGACGCCCAGTTGATGTTTGAGATTGAGGTAAATCAGACCAACAGCCATCGTATCGATGAGAATACGTTAGCGTACACTATGGAATGCGTACTAACCAATGGCACAATTCACTTACCCGATATTGTTAACCTTCTGCCATATCCAGAACGTTAACGTGAACGCCCCGTTAGCACCAACCACCAGCTGATCCAGTGGATACAACGAACACGACGATCCGTCTACGAAGACGGCCGCGAAACTTTTCGACGAGCTACCCGGCCGTACGTGGTCGGTATCCGTGGTAACGCAAGTACCGTAGTTACTGGCCTTGAGAAGGTCGTACGACGGCGGCAACGACGTCCTTCCCGGACACTTCTGGAAGCAGTAATCCTGCCGGCATTCGTCCACCGAGCTCGCGTACGGCGAACTCCGGCAATAGGCGTTCACGTGCGACTCGACGCCGCAGGTGCTCAGGGACGGATCCGCCGACAAAGTCTTGTACTTTGCCAGGTTAAACAGAGCCGGGAAACGGCGGTAGGTTTGGCAAGATGCTCGCGATATGGTCACGACGAATACGAACAACATCAACACACGGTAGTCTTTGGACGTCCGACGGTGTCCGCTAATCGGTGGTGGTCTCTTAGACCGGATATCGACACCTCGCCACTCATCCGGAACGTTCCCTTCCATGATCAGCGACTTCACCACCTTGGTAAACGCGCATGCATATAGACACTCACCTACAGTAGAGCGTACATCGGTGTTTATTTGTTTATATCCTCGGTGTTATCTTTAATTGGCATATGTTTATAATCCATTATTCCTATCGTTGATGCTACTGCTAGAGATGCCGATATATGATGCTGTCCTTTCTGCTATCTTCTACCTATAATGACAACCTACGTTGACAGATAAACAAACCGTGACAGTTCCGGAACACGTACGTAAAGCGGCTACTTTCAGACAGATGCATCAGCACACGTAAATATCACAAATAGGTGTGCGCGTATGCGCGTATGTGTTTGCGTGTATGTGCAGGTGAGTACTTATACGTGCACATACATAGAACTGAAAACGACTTACCGGTAGATATACGATTACTCGGATAATACAAACGAGGCGTTGTGAGCGAGGTAGTCACATTTACCAATCAATACGCTGCGGCATAAGGTACTCTACGTGTATAAACATAGGAGAAAAATCAATTGAAGCGTGTCACTGGAAAAACATCGTAAAACAGCTAAACATGGACGCGTTCTGGATCGAATCCTTACGGCTTAAACGGTCAGCGCCGCATATAGCACTACATAACCACGATACGCTCGCCTGCGCTCCATATTGCGGTATAATTAATACGAAGAGTCAGGTTTGTTCTAGCCCGATGTGATCGATAACCATAGCGTGACCATGTGATCAAATTGGCCGCAGCTGACAACGGAATACTTCACGAGCCAGCCTTCTGCGCACACATACACACACGCACGCGCTCACACGCTGTAACATTACGAACAGCTTGTCGCCGAACTGGAACCATATAGCTGAGCTCATTAGTCACTGCTTCAAATTCCTGAACCACGTCACAAATCGAACCATCGCGTATGGGAAGCGAGTGTCTTAAAACTTCGACTCACGTCGTGGATATCGTAGAAGACGGATGTTACCGGTATTGATTCAGATCTACTCGCAGCTATTGTCATTGAAGGAGAATGTGTTGGTATACGTTTGGACATGTGCTGGACCCACATCCAAAGTGGTCGCTGAAGAATCTAAAACTGTCCACGTCGGCTTTGTGAGACCGTCTTTATGGTCGCGGTTTATAAAGCGAAGCGTTCAGTCAGTCTAGTTCAACCACAGTCCACAGCTGGCAATGTTCTGTGGATCCGATTCTAATTTCTCATCTGAAGGGACATCGTGTAAACGTTATGCAAGAAATGTTTGTTGCCAATAGATGGCTACTTCTTCTTTGGCGACTCTACATCTGTTACTTAGTAACAGACGTCACAAATCGCAGTAATCAGCCATCTATCAATAGATGGACCGGGGTTTGTTTGTTATTCAACACGAACTATTCCATAAGCGCAAAACTAACAAGACAGAAGACACGCATAAAGGGTGAATCTGAAAGATAGCTAATACTACTCCCTATTGATGCTGAGGATTCCATTACACAGCAACGTGTCTATGGTGTTGATGGTTTTCTAGCAATGGTATCAATGTGTTTCTTAGCACGAAAAGCTAGCACTTCGAGTTCAGTGCACAGAATCTTGGAGGTAATGTTGAGGCTGAAAATTAAATGATTGAGTGACCTTTTCAGCCTCATAGTCGGTCACACCCGAGAAATATGGACTGTTTAAATTGACCAAGGAGCAGCTTAATCAGTAAAAAGACAGCATTATGGTTCAGTTGCATTTAATGACATTAAACTAATGGACTGATTGATGATGTTTTAGAAATTTAGATAATGTAACCACACGCACGCACGCACACGTGATAAATACAGACAAAAATAAGTAGAATATCATGTTGAAAATTCTGTTTATATACAACAACTATAAAAACTTAACATTGACATTATAGCACATATTACGTGATGGGATTACCATGAATCATGAACAGTACGTTATATGCACAATCAAATCCTATGTAGCGTAAAATGAAGTACTGAACGTGGCGAGGTAGATTATGAACAGAAAGTGAAGGATTTATCAAGTACCACAAACTAATTACAATACAGAGCATTTGGATTATTACACATCAACAAAGAACTCCAGGATGTAAACAGAAATGAGATCATTGCAAGTGATTAAGAAGCGCTGATGGTGTACATGAATCAAAATCATCACATTGTACAACAAAGCAAATAACTATAGGACCCTGGATAGAAAATAACATTAAAAGGCTTTACCAAATCATACAGAATTGAGACGACATGAATACAACCATCGCTGTATTTTATAACATTTTTATTAAACAATCTTTTTATATGTAAAAGCCATACATATAAACAAAGGGCTAGATTTACAGACATGTCGTTGCTAACAGCAACGAAACCAATACAGATATTTCGTGATCAGTTGACCGATGGTCTTGAATTTATTGTGAAGTAGCAACAGCATTGTGAAACGATGGCTATTATTTATACTTTGGACGCATAATGAAAGATAATAATCAAATTCAGTCTTCACTTAAGGGATTTTAACACGAAGTACCTCGGAATAAAACAGTGAGTGGCGTATTTAAGCTGGTTGTTGGTCATCCCCAGGACATGTTATGGTCGACGGCGACGTTCCATAAGCACCTGTAATTTGACCTGCAGGTTTATAGCGCTCAGTGTAAAATATCTTGGAACAATTTACCATTGACCAAAATGTCCGATGAAGAGCTCTTGATTACATCATGGACTGGATGCATATTCCGGAAGTGACCCTTGCCACTTATTGCTTAGGCAACAGTTTGCATAAGCATTATGAAAGGTGTTCTCATTAGTTCAACATAATCTGGTGGCTCAATATAATAAATTTCAACTTTGTATATCTGTCCCGACATATATTATGACAATATATTGCTTAAGTCACAATAAGTCAAAATCCACATAAGTAAATATTTCTGACTAATAAATTCCTGTATTAACAAGGGAATAAATAATTATAAATACATCTGAACACTCAAATTTGTTTATACGAGTTGAAAAAAGTTTTCAAGTTATTTATCACTTAACACTCACAATCTATTCATTGTATAACACTTACAGTGCAAAATTCTCCTCAAACTGAGCAATACAGACTTTCAGATGTTATTAATGTTATGCGAACATCAATATTGCTTTTAAATTTTAGGTACTAAATACAAATATACATTAAAAATTAGATTATTAAAAAAGCATTAAACATTTAGATTAATGTTACTGATAGATGTCTGTCATTGTTATAGTCTCAGTAGTTCACAGGGACTCTATTATGACAAGTGAATGGCATGCTTTGGAACTAATCCAACAGGTGGCGCTGGGACGCAACCAGATTGCCCATCCCCAGATAACAACAGTTAATACCACTGATCTCCTGGTAACAACTTCAAGATCATAAAAATATTAAAAGCCTAGACAATTAGTGGATAAAAAAGGCTTTGAACAATAGCCTGCTTGAACAGCTTAATGGTTGCATGGCATTAAGTTTGATGTTCAAAAAGAAAAATTCATTGATGAAGAATATTTATATAACCGAGAAAACACAGGTCCAAAAGGCATCATGGGGTAACTCTGATCTTGCTTTAGATATCTTTTACTAAGTACTGTTATCACACTGCTCATTGTAAAATATCATTTATTTAATAAACAGTATTAGTATCATATTCTTCTAGCACAAAGAGTATAGAATATTTCAAACAGTAGGTAACCAGAGATGCTAAATATAACACAGTTGCACGACATTACCATCTCCAAAATTGTACCCAATTAGAATGATGATAATAGATTTATGTCATAATTCAGTATTGTTTTTTTCTACCTTTGCTAGTTAGTTACAGTTTTTATTTGCTTGCCAGAAATATTATCTGATTATCTAAAAGCTTAAGTTTACTAATAATTCACTGTACTATTGGCAACAACACAATATTCTAGCATCAAGAAATGGCACAAGATGGTTTATTGACAAAATATAGACATTATAAGTTTTTCTCATAAAGTTTTATAGATGATCATGAATAGGCATCTTAATTCTTTGTTTCACCTTTTTGCTGAACACATTAAATATTATTTTTGTTAATGTATCTTGGTTTAATAGGATAAAAACAATGATTGCAATGAAATGAGAAATAAATTATGATGAAAGTTCCAAATAAATACACTACACAAGAAAAATATAGTCACTGGCACAATTCCAAGTAACATCAGAAGTAAATCTTGCACAAGATTGTTGCAAAAGAATGCATAAGAAAAAAGGGTTCCCATTCTCCTGTGGAATTCTGTAAGGATGAAGCACTATACCCAATAGGCTACTGTAAACATTTACCACAAATATGTGATAAATTCCACCATGAAAAAAGTTGACCCATCCCTGATAATGTAATACATTTTAATACGATAAAGAGTTAATGAAAATAAACACATTGCATGAATTATAAGAAAGAGCAGTTTACAACAGTTATGACAAATACTACTACATACACACAACACCAGACTAATAAGTCACAGTGAGACTCGTTCATATTAAAACAACACAAAAACACAAGCAAACTTTTACTACAATTCATACTGACAACAAGTTATTAAAAAAAACCACAAGATATATACTACAATCAAAATATCATTACTAAGTCAAATTAAATACAAGTGAAGGGGTGGGCTAGGAAACTGGCTGATCCTAGTAGTTAGTACAGTTCAGTATTAGTACACAATACTTTACTATATATGACCTTGACCGCTTTCTTTATGAAATTGGGACCCGACTCAATACTCGAGAAATGCGGCAAGACATCTTCTGGCCTGAAAAGAAAACAATTCACATTATGTCAGAACAATTAAACCAGAAGGTACTCAGAGAGACAGCAAAATATAAAACACACAGCAATCAGCCAATGTATTCCACGTTGGTGGTTTCAGTATACTACGAATATACCATTGTGTAGCTAATGTAGTTGATGGTCAGAAGAAAAAATAAAAACGTATTCACATACACTAATATTTGCATTAGTCAGAAACAAATATTTTAAAATAATCTGATAAAAATAGTTTCAGGTTTTATCTCAGGAAACCCAATAATCAATATCTGTGCTGACATATAGTAATAGATATAGTAAATGTAACAACATGTATTGTGGGGAATATACAGGTTGTGCACTTGCTAGATGCATATGATTATACACGGGTCATTATGGCATGGCATAACAGTGGAATCTGTTTAATGTCGGAGGCTGTTTTTAATTGTGTGTGATTTAATATTATGTGTGGTGTTATGTAACTGAAGATTACATATATCAATACTACATGAAATAGAATATATCCACGATGCTGCTCTATTATCTATATATCACATACACTGGCATCCATCAATCAACAACTTCCTAGTCCATAGTTTTGCTTTACGCATGGCTAATCATTTGCTCTCATTTTCACCCCCCCCCCGATAACTGCAATGTTTGTGAACGAAGAGGAGTTTCATTGCTCCCATCAGTAGCATAATATCATGTTTGTGTGTGTGTGGCGCCAATTTTAGCATTTCATGCATTATTTTGAAGATCACTGTGAGAATCCACATGTTGGCACCTGAATGTTTTAAAAAGCGTTTTGTTGCACCCAGTCAGGAGTTGCCATAAAACCTGGTTACACAAATTATGTGATAGTGAGTGAATGTTTTTGAACCATGGCAGGTATGGCAATGTTGTATCAATGAAATCTGAGTAGCTCGATGCAATACATTATACGCATATTGCCGATAACCTGATTTAAATTCTGGAAAAGCCAAATGTTTACCAATATTTGTACGTAGGAGAAGCCTTTGTGGTGGAACAACATACACAGAACATTGTTTCGAGCGCGAGATAGATTTATCTTAGCAGGGAAGTCAATTAAATTGCAATATGCTCCAATTGCAGATCTAGTGTTATAATGGAAATTTATTCACTGAGTGTGAGAAAAGATAAAGATCATCATTATTACAAGCACAATCTAAATAATTTCTTACTGCATGGTATTATGTTCAGCATGAAAGTAGTGGATGAATGGTTATTTATACTTGTCATGAATATATTGCATCTTCTACTCAACTTTAAACAGATTCTTTGTAAATTTTCATCATACTCTGAAATATACAATTCCTTATTAAATCTGTAGATAAAATTAATTCTAGCCATTTTATATATTAAGTTTATAAGAACTAATATTTTATTTAAAAAAAAATTTGTTAAATAAAAGACATTACAATATTTGGATATTTTAATTGTGCATATGAAGAAATACAGATCCTGAGCTGCAATTGGGTGCCATATAAGGCATCCTCGTGAATATTCAGGTCTGTTCATTTTTATTTGGCAAATTTAGTCCACAGAGTTGTGTACTTACATCATCAACAAGTGTGTATTTTGGTAAAGTTTTTCTCAGTAATGTATAATGTCACCAATCCCCAGATGCCAACACTGAATATGCATGCATATTCTATTGTATAATTAATTAGTCAGATGGTGACCAGTTCAAAGTGATCCACATAAACACAAACTTATTACGACATACATACCTACAAAAATAGGCATTTCTTTGGGTATAATTTACAAGATGTAAGTGATAGAGGGACTAATAATACCGTTAAAAGTAATTGTTATTAGAATCATTAAAAAGGTAAGCCACTAACTCCTATATATCTTGGAATCAGTTAGGAGTTAGTTTATATTTGATTATCATAAACAAATATACATATACAAACATTATTAAATTTAAATTGTAAACCTCATTCCACTGATCATACATCCACTGAACACAATTTCTTAAAACCCAGCACCATCAAACACAACCTCCCTTGGTTCTACAGAAAAAGGGGGGAAATTTCAGTTAATCCAATATTTCGGATCCTAGTGTAATAAATAATCATGTCAGACCACAGGTTTGTACTAATTTCTGCCAACATCATTGTTTTGAGTCATTAAACTTGTTAGTTATTCTAGATTACTGTGGAAAGGTTATATATTCAACAGCCTGTGTATTCAACTTCTCAGTGTATTCGAACTCTTTATGATGATAAGACAACAAGATAAAACATTATTTTCTACTATTTATGTTTTTGAGTGGAGGAATTGCAACTGGGCCACCAATGGAAGAACTACACAGAAATGGGCTAGACAATACAAAGACAAACAAATCAGCAATCTGAACAAGCCCTATTCCAGATGTGCTTTGGTACAGCAACAAAGACATTAGAAATCTTACGTTGGCACTGGCAAACTTTTTTTAGTGGACAACAGAAATATTAAATTTATTACAGTGCCGTATTATCCATCTAAAATCACTAACTACCAAAAGTGGCGAACGTTTGCACTTCTAGCCTAGCTCTTTATGACCAAGAACCTACCCATAACCAAATAATAATAAGTGATGAATAATGGAAACTTCATAATGGCGTCAGACAGAAAAGACGATTACCGGAGAAGGAAAAACTAGTCAAAACCAATGGTGAGGGGAGACCTAGATTAGACTTCAGAGATAACAGAAAGCTGGGTCTCCTCTCCTTGGTTAAGACTATGCTAAACGATTACCACATGGAAAATGTGCATCAAATTATTGACTTCATTTTAAAGATGCCATCTTATCCAGCTTAACCACCAGATACCTCCCCAAACTATTTCAATTTCACCCGAAGCCTAGAGTTTTGTAGCAGAAAAATCATCAGCAATAAGAAGGAACTGAATAGCATATTGGCAAACCTTTTTGTGTTAAAGTCTGTCACATTACACAGATAAAATAATTGTTTTAGTTATGTAGAGAGACCTAACAGATAATGGTGGAAAGTATATCACTGATTAAAAATGTATGATTTTTCTTTATCTCCACTTTAATAGAATATAAGTCAAATGTACATGGATCTATCAAATGACGTGAAAAATATAAATATCTACAGCTTATGAAAACTACATAGAATTATCAAGATCACACAATTTGGTTCCCATTGAATAGAGAGTGTCATATTGAAAATAAAATTAAAATACAATTTATTAATATTTTCTGCAGGAGAAACAGAAACTGGAAAAAGAGAGAATTCCCTGTCTCTGCTTATGGCAGTTACCTTATCTTTCCAATGATTCTCTTTACTGTCACTCTTGGAGAAGATGTCATAAACTTAGCAATGTCAAATTCAAAAGTCACTTCAAATGCAGCATCAACATCACCATTACAGAACTCAATGGTAACGCTAAAAGAACAAAGATAAAATAGTGTAAATGTTTCTGAATGGAATGATATCATCATATTTCTAATGCGTCATGTACAAACAAATCAACTATCAGTATACATGCCACTGTGTATACACATGTAAAATATCTGTACATAGGTGAAGCATTTTCTGATGCTTTCAATTTACCTTGATCCTGCGTAACTAACACAATGTTTTACAGCTATCAATCTCATATAGTTCATCCAGTGTTCGACTTCTGTAGCAATTACAGAGAGCTCCAACAACGCCTTGTAATGAGACATAGAAAAACAAATGAATAAAGTTGATAAAATCTAATAATACTCAACTTAATACCACTTCCCCATAAACATAGAGAAGCTAAGCATCTAAAAATAACATATTTGAATGCAGAGTAATCCTTCGTGGACCAGACTTTAGTGTTAAGATACTTTCTCAGTAGATAAGATGACTAACGTTTTGTAAAAGTGGGTAATGCTCTTCATGGTATTTTGTGATGTAAAAATGATATCCATACATTAGCTGCAAAAGGATACCTGTTCAATTGTTAAAAATTTACAAACCAGCCAGGATAAATTATTTTAATCTGTTAGGCCCAGATTTATTTCCCCACATTTTATTAGCACTTTTCCACATACACTTCTATTTTGCATCTTTAGGAAAAAAGAACCCCACCAAAGCAATATATAATAATAATAAAGGTGTCTTACTTATGACATTACAGTTTACAAACAGACATGGTTACTTAAGTTTTTCAACAAAACAAATTTAAAACCACCAGTTTCACCCACTTCCCATTTCCAAAAACATTATTTTCAGTGCAATTTTTGCGTTAACATCTGTTTTGCACACTGAACAACAAAGAAAGCTGGTTGGTGATGGAAAACCCCTGATTCAGCATACAATTAAACAGAAGGCCAAGTATATGACAGGATTTGAAAAGAGTATGACCCATAGCCTTCAATGTTTAGGTACATATTTAAACAGTGCTGTTGTAAAATTCACTTTGTGAATTTTGTTTCAAAAGATCTGTCCTGAAAAGATTACATCTTCGAGACCTAATAAGTTCAGAACATGACATAATATCCTCTTAGCAAAATTGTCACGAAAGTGCCATTGTTGAACCGATTATTGTCATTATTGGAAAGCAAAACAGATCTGCAGTATAGTATTTTACTATTTGCACTGTGAGAAAGACGTGGCTAGGAAAGTTTGTTTCAAGATATATAATGCTCTATTGAACTTGTGTACAAGTTTATATGAACCACAGACAATCTGGTGGTAGTTTAAATCTTGCTGGTAGAAGAAACTCAGCCTTGTCTGGTTTTTGCAAGTGATGTTAAAACGGCAATATTTCACTTTGCATATAACATCAAATACGAATGATGCAAGAAAGCAGATCAGATTATGAACCATCCATTAAGCAGGTGAGTTTTTAATTGGTAGCATTGATTACTAAGTTTGGGGAACAGACAATGGATTCCTGCAGCCCTGACCTTAAGAAAAAATAAGGTGCATGAATTTTAATTCACTAAGCTTCAAAGAGTGGTATCATTTAAGTGCTACCCACAATTTTGTCATCCATATGAAATATCACATGAACATACATATAAATGTTCAGGTTATTTTACATGGTGATAGTGTTCGTGTGTGCATGCATGCATGCATGCATGCATGCTTGCTTATGTGCACATCTTTATCTATTATCATTAATGATAATTCTACCTTTCTAAGCTGATGTGTATTCAAACAAGTTCTCCGTAGGTCATCTTCTGTTAAAGATCCCTGTTACAAACTGAAGGCCAAGTTCTGTCAGCTCGTTACTGTGAATCTCATTCAAATATTTACTCTCATACTGTTTGTCTGTAATCGAGATACCAAATACAGTTTAATTTTAACCAATATTTTGGGAAAATAACAACACAATAAACAGAGTTAGTGTAATGTTATGGACTACTGTAAAAGGTACAATCTATAATATTAGTATATCACCTTCAAAATACTCAAATCATTTCTGATGGAGACTTCATGGAAGATTAATATTCTCCTCAGTACTACTTTCATCTTAGTTTAAATCAGGTAGAACAATGACCCAATCCAGTATTAATTTATTCACCTTTGAATGAAGACTGTATACTGAGAAATTTAACTTGACGTACTGGACACCTCTCACAGTCAATATTGACATCTAACATGAGACTGCCACTGAGGAAGGACAACACAATATGGTCATCCTCAAGGAGCTCAATTTTGTAGCCGAGACACCTGAAAGAGACAAGATAGGATAGGGGCTAAAGATATCTCCATCTTTCATGCTCATTTATTTGTCGTGCATTACTATATCAAGGTAAAATCGCACACACACGCACACACACACACACACACACACACACTTTACTAGAGAGATAATCAACCTATTATCTAACTACGTCCTTAAAATAGTTTCCCCATCACCTGACAGATTGTACAGACCTTAACATTCTCAAAGTTGTCTCCTTCACTGGTTTGATAGCTTGCTCCGAGTATTTAGTCCTCAGTATTAACTGCTGGGAGATGTGTTCATCCATTGACTGGTGTTTATCCTTTAAACTGTGCAACTCTTTCTCTCTCTGTGAAAGCTGTCTCTGTTTATTGTGTAGCTCTAATTGAGTAAAAGATGTAAAAATTGAATAACCCACAGACAATGATTCCAGCATACAAATATAGTGCATGTATATACATGCACAAACACATGCATGTGATATGTGCATGCATGCACAGATACAGTTATGTTATCAAGATGAAATTAGCATGTACCTGGTTAGTAATATGTAACATGAAGCTGATTGGGAGGGACAGCAGGGCATTTTATTATTTTGGGGTAGTTCTGCTTCGCACCATGTTCACAAAAAGGCTATGTTCTGAACCTTTTTCAAATGATGTCAGTACCACATAACATTTTTCACAATAAAATTATATGGATGATTTGTGGATGTGCCAAGGTTAACTTTGATGTATATGGATGATGGCTGCTTTAAGTTTGATAGTTAGATTTAAAAAATCATCATTCCAGTAATGCAACAATATGGGAGCCTGAAGACAAACTGCTGGGTCCTCCAATAGTACTGTGATAATAATAATAAATAATACATGACGTTTATATAACATCCTATCCAGCTAGATAGCTGCTCTGAGGTGCTTTGAAGTATTATTATTCCTGACTCAGACGTGTTTTAATACAGAACACACTTTAACTCATAAGGAAGCATATGACACATGCAGCAATTATAGTTGCAAAGCATTACCCAGACACATAACCATTATGTCCTAATGAAGCTAGTCAGGATTATGAACAAGAATGCTACAGGCAAATGATCATAATAAATGTAACATTAAGAAATATATTACCTTATACTGTAAAACAGATAACAAAAAAAACTTAGTATTAACAGAATTTACTGAAAAAACTGTGTTACATAATGTTGGACAAGAATAATATTTTAAAAACCTGTTTCTTCTTGTTTTAGCTGTTCCCTGGCTGACTTCACCTGCTCAAACTCAGAAAGCCCTGCGCAAGAGAATAAAATATTAATGACTGTGTGGTGTCTGTACTGTATGTGCAGTGTATGTATCAGTATGATGAATGGGTGAGTTATTTGTTTAGTCTCATGTATGCTTATAAATGTACACATACATAACAACAAAAACAACATTATTATATGCATAATAAATGTTACCTACATTTCTTCATCTTAGAGATAGATTCATGAATATGACGACACCTGTCAATCAACTGGTGTTTAGATTCGACTAGAAACGTCTCCTCATCCTACAGATAATAAAATTTGTGTTAAATGTGTCAAGAAAGTAATAAACTTATAAACACACGACTTTACAGATCAGGCACTAAAATAAACAAACTGATTCAACACAGCACAACAACAGTAACGAACAAAATATGTCTTTTACCTTAACAGGACTAAACCAAAAAATAACAAAGTCTAAAAGCAAAATTTCTAAAACACCAAATCTTTGATTTCTATGCTTTATGACTGACCTTGAGTACAGCATGTATCTGGCGCAACTGTTTTAATTTCCATTCCTTCAAATATTTCTTTGCCTTCTTAAGACAAGCTGTAGATAGTTCTTGGATCTTCTCGAAATAGTCCTTTATTACATCAATGTAAGTAGCGAAATGAGTTATAACAATGTAAAACATATGCACAATCAAACTTCGGATTGGATCGATCTGAACACAAATACGCTGGCTAGAACCATTTATTAGGTAAACACCCGTCTTCAACCATAACCAATATTCAAGGAGAAAGTTACCGTAAAATTTGTTGATGCCTTCTTCACCATTTCTGGTAGATTTAGCTGGATTTGCTTTTCTTTCTCACCGATCATCTGTTTATATCTGAAGAAGTGATCACAAAATATTAAAGATAATTTAACCTTTATAAAAAAAAGAGTTATATTATGTGGCATTCAAGTGGGAGGAATGATGAGAAATACCAGCGAATAGGAATGTTGATGTTATAAAATGAGATTCAGCAACCAGACTTCGAATTCAGTGGGGCCCACTGCTCCTCAATTTCACAAGTCTCGATAAGATAACTCTGTTGGTCCAGACTACTCACACATTTTGGCAGAAGTGTATTCACAAACACTAAGATATTGTTGTATCTCAAATGTCGCAACAAATATCCAGTGACATATTATCTGAACTATACAACTATGAAGCTAGCCTACTTAATAACCACCACACTAATAAACATGACCGTACATTTTATTCTTGGTTCTCCCTGAAATAGCAAGTAAGGTAATCCAAGATGGTCGACAACTGGTTCAATTAGCCTACCATGTGCACAAAAGTGGCCGTAAAACGTCAATCATCATCATCATCATCATCATCATCACCATCATCAAGATGGTAACCAACAGGTATTAAAAATTCAGTGGTATATCATAAATGAAATTAACATAAAAATATCATTGCAGGCAGTCATTTTCAGAAATTCAAAAGTGTACGCTGTACTTCAGTGTGAAATCTAAAATGGCTGCCAATGAATATTTAGAAGAAAAAAATAATGAAAGGTGCATTTGAATCTAAGAGGAGGAGTAATAGAAGCAACAGTAAAATATGTGACAAGTGAGACTAAATACAGTAATTCATCTGATAGTGACTACTAGATTGAACCTACAACCTATGAATTAATTAATCAATTCTATTTAGGTGTGATATTGGCACATTAAACACACTTAATAACCACAGACCTTTCCACGAGGGTAGATAACTGTTCACATTCTGATTTCCTTATTTCCAGTTCAGATTCAATCAGTCCCATCATCAAATATTCAGACAGTGTCTGTGGCTTAGTAACCTGAATCACAAGAAAATAAATAAAAACTATCATATTTGCCGATATCTTCCATCTGTCATGGTTCTGTTCAGATGTAACCAGCTGTTCTTGAGCTCCGTTTCTCCAAGTACACCGCTCCATTAAAATAAATAACAAAAATAAATGTGGATGGATAAAAATCAACAAGGATGACTTATGGACCACACTACCAGCTAGGATACAGAGGTGTGCGGAACATAATTTGGTAAATTCAATCAAAACTTTTTTGGTGAAAATATTTTCTCTATATCATAGTATATGTAATTAATAAAATGCAAATACTAGCTGTGAACTGAAATAGAAGTGACTGGAATTACTTTATGAGCAGAGCCATATATGACAAATGGTGGCAATTGGGTTATCAATGCTGCATGATCAGATAAAACCATTCACATCTGATTGTTTGAATACACAATTAAGCTCCAGTTAAAGAATCATTTCTCTAGCTTAGATTGACTACTTGACACCATGGGTAGTTAATAACTGTTGGTAATGTTTTGGGTTAATACAAGTACAAAATATTAAATCCTTGTGGATGGTAGAGCCTATGGTATAAAACTATTTTCAGCAGACTTACTGCAAAAAAACACTGAAGTGAGACGATTACAATTTCTCTCGACCCTCCCCCGCCCTCCAAAAGAAAATGGCTACATTATTTTTCACAAAGACAACATAGTGAAATTTAGAAACATACGAAAAAACTGTCCTGGATTAATATGAACTGCTGTTGTAATAAAGCTGAAACTAGATAAATCAATGTAACCGTCCAGAATAGAGCAGCAAATTGTTAGTTTCGCTAATAAAATAACAGTACGCCAAATACACCAATCATCAGTAATCTACATACAACACGATACATACCTCTACAGTAGTGATGCTGTTCCTAGAGCACAACTTGTGTGGTATTGAGATACCAAACATGCTCAAATAATCATCAACAGACTCCACATCACACTCAGGAACTAATATCTATTAGAAGCGAAGAGAAGATGACCTTCTTGCAAAAACTATCATACCAAATTTATACACACATCTATGACCTGATAGTATAATAAAGCTATCTATGATACACCAGTGACGGATGTACAGTAACCAATACCACTTAAATGAAATTATCAACATGAAGGAAACAGAGAAAAGAGTATAAGAAATACCAAAACTGGTTGTGATTATTAAAACATAAAATATAAACATACTGCCGAAAATTAGGTTTGTTAAACATCAACAAGTTGTTTGTCATCGAATCGGTTGAGAACTTATATGCTGTCAAATCTATTCACGTTTTAAGCAAGATATTCTGTTTGATGAACAAGCTGTTGCCTAAGAATGGCATTAAGTTCTTATTTGAACCATATTAGAGACATTACAAGATGTTGAACTGACCTTGTCGGTTTCATCTCCCAGAAATGTGACCATACAAGATTTATCCAGTCCTAACTGAGAACTGTTCTTGAAGCTTGGGATGATACTGTTGTCACACTGACTACTGGCCATACTTTGTGATTTGTCAGTCATGAAACATGAGCTATTGAAGCTAACTTTTGTAGAGGTACAATTCATGTATTCCAGCTTTGAATCTGTACTTGTAGTGACCCCAACATCAGTGACTGGCTTAGTTTCTTTGATAGGTGCAGAATCGTCTCTTTGGTGATTACTGGCCACTGGCTCTTTAGCTATTAAAGAAAAGTTTGATCGAAGTAGATTAAGACAAACATTTGTTTTTAGGATAATATTTGCACCAGAATAAAAAATTTCCAAAGCTGCATTCCTTTTAAAAACTTACAATAGTTATAATTGCGTATTTATAAAGTCAATATTGTGAGTGCATGTGTGAGAGACTGTCTATGTGTCTGCTTGGTTCTCTGTGTGTTTATTTATGTGCATATCGATCTCCCCCATACCACAATACACACAAACACTTACCACATGCTTCTTTACTTTCATACTTATGTACATCTTCTTCCATGTCAACAGACATATCAGGTAAGCTGACAGCTGACATTGATGCCATTCTGTTATCAAAGTCATCAGCTGATGGCACAGACTCCACAGACAAGGGTACATCCTTCAACACTGATAGCCCCAAGTTATCCGAATGACAGGTTAGTAGAGACTGATTACAGGTGACTGAAAATTCTATTCTGGAGATGTTCCCTACATGTGACATGCTACCAGGTGTCATCTGTCTGATGAGGCACTGAATGAGCTTCAGATTTGTTGTGGATGTCAAAGGATCGACCATTTTCACAGGTCATCATCTGTTCTTTGCGATCTTCCGAAACTTTAATGTTATCAAAGACAATGCTCCCATCACTGGCCGATCTGGAGTGTGAAAAAACATCATTTCTAAACTGATCTTCTCCAATCTTCTTGGCACATTCTTGCCGTGTGTCTGGTATATGAGAAGCCACCAATAGCCCAGTTCCACCAGGTGGCATATTACATGCAACAGGTTTGACATCTGATGATAACAATGGCTGTGAAACAGATCCTGACCGGCTAATTGTTAATCCAGGTGGCTGAGAGACAGGTTCTACCTGGTTGCCTGGAGACATGACAGCCTCAGAATCAGATGCCATGTGGTTTGCTGTTGACACATTAGATTGAGAAACAGAGTCCAAGATGGCGTGTTCTGGTACTGGTGGCACAGACAATTTAGCTTCTTGTTGATAACAGCCACTCTCGTCTAGTTCTTTATTTCTTTGGGTTTTCTTCAGTAATTTGCCCTCATCCAAAGAGGACCTTCCTGTAAATCTACCCTTCAACACAGACAGTCTCTTAGTTTTGGCTGGCAGTAACTCTTTGCTGGTAATAGACTGCACTTCAGTCAATTCCATTTCATCGACTGTTTTGTCAAACAGGACTGTTTTGTCAAACATGACTGTTTTATTAGCAGTTTGAGTAATATCAGACAATACTCTGTGACTGACCCTCTCATCAACAATTGTCTGGTTCTGTGTAGATAATGACACATCATGCTGAACTTCAGTAAAGTCCATGCTGCATGTGTCATTCAAGATGGCAGTTTTGTTGGCAGGGTGACAATCAATGTTAGGAGACACAACATTGGAATCCAGCCAATGTTTTGATCTGCCAGTTACAAATTCTGAATTGTTTTCCTTCAGATGCTTTTTAGGTCTGTTAATTTCAGGCCGAATGGGGGTTAGATGGACTGTTTCTGAACCTGAGCTGAGTATCTTGTTTGTAAGGTCTTGGACGGTATTTGACTTCGTTCTGATCATCTGGTTTTCCTCGCTACCCAAACAAGGTGCTATGTTACAGGGCACTATAGAGGTAAAACTCATATTAGCTTCTTCTTCCTCTGTTCTAAGGAGAAGTGTCTTATCTGTGATGTTTTCACTGACATTTCTTCCGTTTGTTACTCTGTCAACAGATTGACCAACTTCACGTTGATCGTGTAACGTATTAGCTGGCAGCACTGTGGTAAAGCTCATACTGGTTTCTTTTTCTTCTTCATGGTTAAATGTCTTATCCGAGTTTTGATGAATGTTATCTTTTCTAAACTCCGAGATGTCCAAATGGCAATCGACATCATTTGATGTAGGTAAAACATTAGATGGCATGACACCAGTGATACTCATATCACCATCATCTTCTTTCAGAATGATAGTCTGATCATTAATGATCTTAGATTTGACTTGATCCACTATTTGATTGGCTCCACCCGTCTCAGGTAAGATGTCGGATGGTAATGCGCAGGTGATACTCATATCAGCTTTATCTCCTCTAAGAATGAGTGTCTTATCTATGATTTGTTCACCTGTATATGACTTGAAATTTGGTGCTGATACAAACGGCTGAGAAACGGCTGACAGCTGATTGGCTGCAGGTATATCTGATTGAGAAGGAGGTCCCAGCTGATTGGCTGCTGATGTAACTGGCCAGGAGAGAGATGTTGATTGGTTGGCTGCTGACACAACATGCTCAGAAATGAGAGGTGACACTGTCTCACGTTGTGATACCAATGACACAGACCGTGACAATTTAGCTTCTTGTTTATGACGTCCATTCTCCTCTTGTTCATCACCAGCCTGAGTTTTATTCAGTAAGTTGCCCTCACCCAGAGAGAACCTTCCCATAAATCGAGCTTTTAACATGGACAGTCTGCTAGATCTTGGTGGCAGTAGCTCCTTGCTTGTAACAGGAACAGACTGCACTTCAGTCAATTCCATTGCACTGACTGTTTTGTCAAACATGACTGTTTTGTCAAACACGACTGTTTTATTAGATGTTTGAGTAATGTCAGACAGTACTCTGTGATCGACCTTATCATCAACGGTTGTCAAGTTCTGTGTGGATAATACTTCAGGCTGAACTTCAGTTAAGTCCATGTTACATGTGTCATTAAAGATGGCAGTTTTGTTGGCAGTTTGGGGATTAGCACTAATTGCTGTATTAGCGTTAGGACTCACAAAAGTAGAATCCAGATAATGTTTTGATTCGCCAGTAACAAATTTTGGATTGTTTTCTTTCAGATCTGTTGTAGGTCTGCCCACTTCTTGTTGAGTGGAAGTCGGATGAACACTGTTTCCATTGGAGATGGGTATCTTGCCAGTATGATGTTGGACAATATTTGTCTTTGATGAGGCTGTTCTGCTCATCTGTTGTTCAGCAGCACCTGAACGATGTATCATGCTAGCTGGCACCACTGAAGTAAAACTCATATTGGCTTCTTCATCTTCAAGGACAAGAGTCTTATCCCTGATGCAATGAACCATAGTTATCCTGGAATCTGATTTGTGATTGACATCGCTTGGCTCACGTACGACATCAGATGGCATGACACCTGTAATACTCATATCAGCATCATCTTCTTTCAGAATGATAGTCTGATCATTAATAGTCTTAGATTTGACTTCATCCACTGACTGACAGGCTCCACCTGTCTCGGGTAACTCACCAGATGGTATCACACAGGTCATACTCATATCAGCATTATTTTCTTTCAGAAAGACACTCTGATCATTAACAGTCTTATATTTGACTTGATCCACTGACTGACTGGCTCCACCTGTCTCGGGTAACTCACCAGATGGTATCACACAGGTCATACTCATATCAGCATTATTTTCTTTCAGAAAGACACTCTGATCATTAACAGTCTTATATTTGACTTGATCCACTGACTGACTGGCTCCACCTGTCTCAGGTAACTCACCAGATGGTATCAGACAGGTCATACTCATATCAGCATTATTTTCTTTCAGAATGACAGTCTGATCATTAACAGTCTTAAATTTGACTTCATCCACTGACTGACTGGCTCCACCTATCTTGCCCGATTGTATCACACAGGTCATACTCATATCAGCATTGTCTTCTCTGGGGATAAGTATCTGATCTGATAGGCCACAACCTGATCGTATGCCAACTGGCAAAACAGTGGTAAAACTCATATCAGCTTTGTCTTCTTTGAGGATGAGTGTTTTATCCATTAAGCTTTCCCTCTTGTTTGAAATGAGCTGAACCGATGCACCAGTAACCCTTGGTTCAGATGACTGAGGAGGCATACTACGTTTAGCCTCTGACATGCTTTTCTCCATTTCTCTTGATGGTACGACCTCAGCAACTGACACCACGCTGGTGAGACTCATGTCTGCCTGATCTCCATCAGATGCAATACTGGTGTCTGCCATTTGCCCAGCAGAGGGCACAACTATCAGTGCACCCGAACTAGTAGCCATGCCTGATGTCAGAGAACAGGCTGAGTTTAGTTCAGCTTTGATGTCCGTCTTGTTAACTGTCTTACCACTGTCTGGCAGAAATCTACCAGAACGCTCATCAGATTTGGACAATGAGTTTCCTTTCATGTTTAGGCCATCTGTTTGTCTACATGATGGCATCTCATCATCCAGTAAGATAGACCTCAGGTACTGTTTGGCATCAATTTTATGTGAACTACCAATACTACGGCTCCTACTGGAGCAGTTCCCTGCTGGTGGCTCCTTAGTATTAGTCTCCAGGGTCTGCAAGAATGACTTGGTATCAATTTTATTTGATGAGCCCATTATGGTTCCACTTTGGATGCCTGAGGTAAGCCTTCTGTTTGGCATGGAGTTCCCATCCTCAGACACACGATACGAATAATGACAGTGAGTTAACTCCATCTCTGTCATTGTATCATGGAACACACGTGTACGATCGCTGTCAACATCCTTACGACCTTGCTCTGAACCAATCAATACATCTTCAAAGACATTAGTTAGTTCAAGCGAGTCATTTTCAAACACCTTGGTAGTAGTCTCCTCCCAGTTAGTATAGGTTTTGTTGGAGGTTAAGCTGTTATACTGACTGCAATTTGTGCCATCTGCTTGATGTTGTATGTTAGAGGGTCCACCAGTCATGTTAAACAGAAATTTCCTGAAATTGCAATATCATATACATAGGTTAGGTGTCATTTGTAGTGAGCATGTACACCACTGATGGTAAAATTTTATGAGAATGATTATGGAATAATTGTCAGATCCATCATAATACTGTATACCTACTTATTAATTTATCGTAAAAGAATATTGTATTAACATGTTTTTTAATTAATACTGTGGTAATAAAGTTGTCTTTGCACAGCCAATAAGATAAATAGAAGCCATTGTCAAGTTTAATCAAGTAAATGACATATAATTGTACAATGACTAATTCTATTTAATTACAGTAACCAATTATTTTCTGTTCAAGTATATGAAATACAAACTACTCTCAATTACATACACATTTGTTAAATTCTTATAGTAATTACAATCATCCTTATGTTCACCATGCACATGCACCCGCAAGCATACACACATGCATGTGAGCACACACACACACACACACACACACACTTAACACACCTTGATTCCAGTTCCTGGAAACCAACAGCGTCATCAGGATAGTGAACCCTACTTGGCAATGACTATAAAAAAAGTTAATCATAAATTATTAAAATTTGTATAAACTAAACAAGTTAAATACCAGGAACC
This sequence comes from Paralvinella palmiformis, assembly GCA_025642065.1. Classification (NCBI taxonomy): domain Eukaryota; kingdom Metazoa; phylum Annelida; class Polychaeta; order Terebellida; family Alvinellidae; genus Paralvinella; species Paralvinella palmiformis. The sequence goes on along the minus strand of JAODUP010000043.1, from coordinate 93,413 downwards.
AGTTGTTGTACAGTTAATAAGCCATTCATAGATCTGGAGATCCTTCTGAATAAGTGAGTGACTGTTTTGTTTAAACTCACTACTGGTCTCACCTAGGATATATACCAATAGTGCTATCTATATACATTATATATAAGTCCAACAGAGACATCTGGTAAATGTTGACAGATTGAAATGGGAAAATGCTCCAAATATGTATATTTTATTAAAGTCCTCATCGAGTCTCTTACTATCTCTAAGAGGCTTCGTTATTCAAAATAATAAACAATAAGTGAAAAATATTTATAAAATACACAAATGAAAAACATATAAATAAAACACACCTCTCCTGACTGTAGAGCATTATTAATCTGTCCTGTCAGCAAGGAGTTTATACCTGATGAAAGAATATAACAGCCACTGAGTAATAATACAAGTCTAATTAAAGTAATACTTGTTTCAAATAAAACACTCGGATACAAACATACACATGCTTAAAGTAATTACTGTTGCAGTATAAAATTAGTGAAATTTATCCCAAACTTCCTACTTGGATAATAATAATAAAAAATTAATTATTATTGCTATTATTATTAACATCATTCTTATTAAAAATAAAAACAATAAATCCTTGAGACAAAACAGTTATATACAATAATTTCCAGCATTGTAGTTCTGAGAAAATTCTATCTTGGTTAGAGCTGAGAACCTTTTGGCAATATCACCACATGACCAGCACAACACCCTTCACACAACCAACTGTTTACAGCCATCCATGGGGGCACAACTTGCAAACATCTAACTCATCCACCCATGATCTGATTTAATTCTAGTCAATAAACAAATAATTTAAAGCTAAAGATCACCGGCAGAAATGTCAGAGGCATCCTGTTCAAAAATAATTTGCTCTCAGGCATAATCTTATCTAAAGAAATGCCCCAGTTCTCCCTATTTTGTCACATGCTTAATCTGACAGATAATGTGTACCTTGGAAGTGGGGAGCTTTAGACATATATTTACAATATAATTAAACATTACTGGAATCCTGAATGGAGAATGTGCTGGACTGGATCGCATAATTTAATAAAAGGGACAGATATTCTACTGACTGAGTCAGAAGCCCTTTAAAAGAATGCAGTCGTGTGCATTATACTGGAATTTGCAAGTGACATGCTGACAGTCAATGATGCTGTGTCATGAAAAATGGTTGTGCTGTGAGAGCTATGAAGGTGTCATCAAAAACTAAAATTAAAATATCTATCAACAAACAAGTTAGTAATATTTTAAAATAGATAAGGTAATATTAAAAATTTTTTTTTACTAAATATATTTAATAAAATCATTAATCAGGTTTGTCAGCTATTAATAAATAAAATAAGTGCAGTAAAAATCAACCCAACAAACGTAACTATATTAAAACAGGACAAAAGTATGATAAACAGGTGTTTGAAATTCAAAATGTAGCAATTAAACACCTGATACTGGTACCCAATTTCTGCCTTTATTTTAGTACTCCTAAATAACAGCAGTGTTCCCTAAGCATCGGCAGAATTAATTACCAGCTACTGCTTGTTGGACCACTGGGTACTGAGTATAATTATTTTCTCTCTCATGTTTTTGAAGTGTAAGAATGGTTCAGTTTGATCAAATCTGTGAAAAACTTGAAAAAGTCAGTCCTTTCGGACATTTTCGTTCTTATTTTCAATCCAAGCTTGATGTATTAGTTGTTGTCAATGGTGATACCTTGAGGAGTTTAGCATTTGAAAATGTGGAAAGAATGCAATTCTTAAATTTTATGCACAGGAAATTGTCTGTTTTCATATTGATTCACAATGCTGATTTTACCTAACACATGTCGTCACAGTTATTTTTGATATCATCATATTTATATAGAAGCCATCCCCAAACAGAACAATGGCATCCAAACACCAGTGATCACTAGCAAGCTATTGGAAGTTAGCAAAAAAGGAAACAAAATGGTAGTCAAACTAAGATTTGTTTGCATTAATAAAAAATATACATATATTAGTATGTATCCCGATTTTAGCACCTGTTCAGTCTACTTGCATGCACAATCTGAAGGTGAAAATCCTGCCACTTGATCAGATTCGAGATATGATTTAGGAGTCTAGACCAGAGCATGCTTCAGCATTTAAAATATATATTTATTAGAGCTAAAACATTCTACCTGTATTGTGATGTTAAATGTCTTTTGATTGGTTCATCAAAGTAGCGCTATTTGCATTTGAAAGTGCAGAAAAACAACCTCGAATAGCAGTCGCACAAACAGAATATCAAATAGAATACCAAAGATTATAGGAATTTTAAAGAGATTTAAAAACCCATTCCAACTAATACATAATATATAATTTATTAATATTATGAACAATACTATTAGTTCCACATAGAAATTATGGACTATTTTTTACCAAAGTTACTGTAGGTCCCAGCCATTAAGCCGAGACTTTGCAACACTTTGACCCTTATTTTGGGGTTCGCATAATGGCTGGTGCTATTTCAGTGTCAAGAAATCCAGTCATTGAGAGATAACATTTCAGTGTATTAGCAGCCCTCTAGACTCCACTCTTAAGTCTAGATTTAGATCATAGATTTATAGATGCAAACGTACATCAATCGTCATTTTGATTTAAACTCATGCAGCCATGGAGTGAAAATAGAAGTGAAACAAGTTGATAATAATTATACATGGCTTTATAATGAAAATCAATATTTAGATCTATATGTAAAATTATCTGAGTTTTATAATTATGGATAGATGTTGTTGGACACGACTTTCAATTCAAAGGCAGCGTCGGTAACAACACAACTCGTACCCAAGACATCACGTACCCAAGAGTGTTATATATCATTTGTTTGCCCCCCCATATACATATTTTGTCGGGCATATTTATATTAATAATGGGATAATTACTGATTAATTAATTTATTTTCAATAGAGAGTTAGTTAGATCTACTAACTACCCGCATATACCGGTAATTTACATTGTCTCGGTTAGTGCCACGTTAGTGACCAAAACGTACCATTAAAGGCTCAGGTTGATCTACTAGATCTATTCTAATTGACAATATGTCTAATTATTTCTAAGTCATTCACTTCATATGCGGTTCATTGAATGTTTAAGCACGCCGTTAATTTAAGTTTGAGGTCCTACGTATATGCTAACAAACACACTGGTATGAATGAATAACATTTCTTGCATTCAAAACGTCATCTTGAAACACTACAGGGAAAAGTTTTTTAGGTCGGCTTAATGGACGGTACTACCATAAATCATGATATTTTAGGCTCAAAAACCGTCCTCGGCTTAATGGCCGGAAGCTACGGTATATCATTTTTAAACTACAAAAATACAGTGAATAATATCATTAAGTAAATATAATGTTCATACAAGTAGCATTATTAAAGGTGATAATTACATACACACATACTGTGCAAGAAAGTTGTAATTAGTAAAGTCCCTGTCCCAGTGGAGGAACTTAAAATACAGACTGGGAAGTGCCTTCAAATATATTTAGGGGAAAGGGAATGTCACCAACAGAATTCATACTGGAGATTGTTTGAGAGCAAGCCATTCTGAATCTCCATTTCCAACACATTGTTGACATAGCAATAATCTGCCCATGTCAGCCTCACTCTAACGCACTTATTGAAAGAGGACTGAGTGCTATGCAGAGAATAATGTCTCAACTGCAAAATCATCTGGGTTATCGCATGCTCTCTGTACCCATGCACATGTCCCTAAATCAGTAAATGGTCCTCGACTCAAGTCTGAATAATGCAAGGAACTTCTCAAGAATGCCACCATTAAGTGGATAAAAACCCATGTAAGGAATCTGGCACATGTGCAGCAGCTCCCCAATGTTGGGGAAGATATATTTATTTATATTTATAAAATGGACAAACCAATCTATGTATTGAACAGCACAATTATATTTCAAGTTGATTATTGTGCGGGTTTATTTATGCTTTATTATTACCATTTTATGTGTGTGTTATAATTATAATAATGTTACATCCACAATGTGTAGTTTTATTAACTATGCAAAAATAAGAAAATACCCAATTTTTCAATTAATTTTGTTTAGTTAACTTGGTGGCATCTACTCTTGCCTGATATTAATGGCATTATGTTGGTATGAACAACAGCACATTCAGAATATATGAATACAATAAAATTATTTATTTATGAAGTGTTAAATTGTATTATACTTGATATACGCAAATAACCAATTAAAAGTATAATTACACTATATATAACTACATTGCAATAGTCATTAATTACAGATTCACTAACCAGCTACTCAATATATATGGGAATACACTGTAACAGCATTAAATAAGGCCACATTATACAGTTATTTCAAATTGCTGTAGATTATAATAACTAATATTTTAAATGGTGTATTATAGAAGTACAGACAGTGAGTGTAAAATAATCTGAAATAATAATACTTCTGGGTTTCCATAAGTCAAACATACAACATTTCTGAGTCAATCAATAACTAACAGAGTTTTTTAACTGACCTGGTAATTCAACAGCAGCTAAGCCTGATTCTGTCAACCTGGAAATACAAGTACACAAAGGCATTCAACCAAAGGATTGAGTACATATACCATATTGTTACAGGGCAAGACACCTCAACCTTACTTGTCTTGTAGGACAAGTGCTGTCCAAAATTACTTATTCCTTTCTAAAATTAGCTTGTCCCAATAAATTTCAAATTAAATATTTTCACAATTTAAAACTTTTTTAATAATGCTATTGGCTGCTATATATTTATCTGTCTAATTCATGTATACTGAACTATATATTTCCAACTTTTGCAGAAATTGTCACATTTTGCCATAAATCTGTTCTACAAATACTATTATCCATCAAATGAAGCATGGAACCCAAGATTTTAAAATTTGGATATGTAAAAGCCATCATGGGCCAAATTAAGGAAGATTATGAGGCTTTCCATCTTCTATCATTCATAGTATTTTAATATCATGAAAGCTGTTAATCAGTCAGATTTCAGAAAGGTTTTCTGTAGAAAAATTATTTAATTAATATATTTTCTTCAAAAATAAACTTAACAGTGTCTTATCAAGTTTACTATAATAGTGTTTATTTATATTTCACCTATTTATTTATCATATCCAAATGTAACTGTTGAATACTTTACCTATATGAACAATTACAAAGACAATTTTATAGAATTTTATAGAATATATTTATTGACAAATTGGTTGAGAAAAGGCTAGTTGGGTCTGCCACAAAGAATTCATACAGCAATTTAAAGTCCAACTTGTCACAGACTTGTGGAGAATCTGGCACATTAATAGCCATGGGTGTGTGTGTCCTCAGAGCACAGATGGTTTCAGAACCGAAAGGGGCTACAAGGGATGATCCTGGTAGAAATATATACCCCTAAACATTTTGGACATGTAAAAACGCTCTGGTGCCATGTCCACACATATGTTTTGAAGCATTCTCTCTCTAAGTATGTGTGTACGATTTCCCACCGATCATGATTAGTCTGCCATCATCCTGCCACAAACAAATAGTGATTCAGCTGATGTCTAGAGAACATCATACTGCAGGTATGTTGAAACATTTATGGGTAATAAATAAAGTCATTCCACCATATTTTAGTTAACTTATCCAATTGGACAAGTAGTTAAGATAATCTGCTTGTCCAGTATTGAAAACCACATGTCCAAGACAAGCCTTGATACCCTGCTCTATGTTGATAAGTAGATCACTTTCTAAACAGTACAATTAAATCCGTCTCCCTCAAAAGAATGCCACAACATATTAGTGATGTGCATTAGCTGAAAATGAGTATACTCACTGAAGGTTTTCTTCATTTTCAGCTCCATCATCTGGAAGTAAAAGAGTATTTCTGTAGTTTTATTTAAATATATTAGCTAGGGGTTGTCATATTTCTGCCACTAATCGTTTTTCAATTTAAAGATGTGGTAACACACATAAATTAATCATACTGAGTTACTGTCATGACCTCAAACCAGATTACAGGAATTAAATTATAGCCATTTAAAAACCTCACACGGGATCACTTGGCTATTATTTAATAACATTTATCACAGAATGACCAAAACTTACAATCAGTCACCCAGCGTCTTGGAGAATCCTTTGGAAACTCCCTGAAATAATATGATGCTACAGTATAGTAATGCCAATGATTAACATTAACAATCTGAATGTGTAAGATACATTAGTCACTGAAATGATAACATTTTGATGTACTGCTTAAAGGAACAGTTCACTCTGATATTATGAATCAAATGGGTAATGCTTATAAGAGTAATCTCAAATCCAACAATAACATCCACAAACTATACATTCTATCATAGATATAATGAAATATTTCAAATTACTGGATGTTAGGCATTATGGCCTCCTCAAAGGCCAGATTGTGTGGCAGGAAGGAGAAAAATCACATGCCTCACTTCAGATTATGTCAGGTTACAGATACTTGGACTTAACCCACCTCACGACCTTACTCCCTGCCGGTCTCAACCTACTAACTACTGGTAACTGACATAGTTGTGGATTCATTTACATAAATCTGGAGCAATCTTCATAAGAAATTTCACTATTTAGTTTTCTTTAGCCATCTCAGTAACATTTGAGGCTGGTTGGACCAACTATAGTAGAATGTTAGCAAAAGATTTTTGGTTTGAAATTATATGCTTGGCTGACACTTGTTTACATTGATATAACTGGGTCATACAAACAGCTTGCACATAGTGATATTAGACTACAGAAGCATCTGGTACATGCCTGGCTTCAAAATGGTGGTGCCCATAGACAAGTTTTGGTCAAATCACTTTCCACTGTATTTTTAACATGTGGCTGATTCTGACTTAATTTATCATTTCTGTAAACATATTTGCAGCCTTTTCAATAGCAGCTGATGTCCGACGCTATATGTCGTCTATTTTACAGTCCATCGTCGCCTATTTTATGGGCATAAAATCGGTCGGCTACTTTGGCAAATTAATGGCCTAGAGTGCACCGAATACTCCATTTTCATCAACTTTTCAGGGGAGAGCCCCATAACCCCCTCCAATGAAGATGGGCCACTACTGTGTTAGTGTGACTACCACTACCCCACAGCCAGCCCTTCACCACTCCCAGTCTCCGCACCAATGGCATCACAGTGTTTTTACAGGCCACCACAGGTGAGCTGCTGCCAACTTTTTGTAAGGGGTTGTCTTCTCTATTCCCTACTGAAAAGCTGTATTTGTATTAGTCTGGTAAATATGAACAAAATATTACATACTATAAATGATTCATGTTTAACAAAACAGGTCATAAAATGTATGCTAAACTGCCAAATCTTTGACCAGATAAATTATAACCATTTTTGTATCACTGACTCACTTGACTTGAAATGTATCACAAAAGCTGACACGACGACCCTTGGTTCTGACAACGCCATCTTTATCAGAAGAGTCACTGTTATCATTAAGTGGAGAAAGAGCTCTCTTCTTTAAGATCTGAAAATAATAGGCTTACGTACAAGTTGGAGTTGAAAGTCATAATGACAATTATACAAATAATCCACCTAAGATAATAATAAAAGAAAAATGTAAGGATAAAGAAAACTGAGCCAGAAAGATGTTATAAAGTACACGTCACTATCTCCATATGAAAGCCAACCTAGTGTGTGGGACGGAGACTACTGCCACAGTATGGTGCAATTTGTTGCACACACAGATGGCACTATATTATAGGTCCTTTGTTCATTTTACTCTTTTTTGCAATAAACAGTTTAACATCTTTAAACCAAATAACGAATATGAAAATTTTACAGATCAATATGACTCACAATGCCGATCACTATGTTGACTTAAATTGCAGTCTGGGTGGTGAAATGACAACCAATATTAAGAATTTTCAAAAGTTAGTGCTTAAATCTAAACAAATTAAGAAATTTTTACAAATTATTATAAAATACAAATCTCTGTACTTCAGTATTACATGTTTTGTGATTGTATCAAACATTAGCCACTCCAGCTTGTATCTAGTACATAAGTGCACATATATTTTGACTACAATATTGTATCATTACTTAAGAAGTAACAGCTATAAAATGTATTATTCTTAGGCATGTGTTTAAAAGGGAACCATTAGGCTAAGCTTTGTGTATATTCATTAGGGAGTAAAAATGATGTATTACATATTATTAATTTTGTTAATATTTAGCAAATACTGTAACTAGTGTATGCTTAACCAGAAATAAACGTGATTTATTAGGAGGTCTTCAATTCAAATACTATTATTATTGTTACCAGCTTTGTCAACTTCTTTCAGCCACATATGTTTATTTAACTCAATTATTATTAACAGTATGCAAACAACTTTCCTATCCCACAGAGTGAGTGGTGATATACTGGTACAAGAATGTAATTTAGTATTGTATCTTTAGGTGATCTTTTGCAATATGCAGTCGGATACAACAAGCCAATTAATAAGTCCAATACTGCTTTTCTTCTCCAAAGAAAATGCATATTGCACACTTATTTGAGCCAAAAAGGACAATAAAACTTACAGAAAAGATGAACAGACACAACAAAGTCTTAGAACTAGCATTTTAATTATTTTGTATGCTGTACAGTAAATAAAAATCAATTGGATTATCACTTACAGAGGAGCGTCTGCTTGATGACTTTCGTTTCCTGCGAAGTCAAGAAAAATAAAGTATAATATTAGTAATTCAGTTCTTAAGCTATCACTGCAGGACAAATTAATAAAGTGATAATACAAAACATATTTAGTCATGACACAAAGCATGCAAAATATGGGTCAGCATTGTTTGTGCATTATTAGCTACACTGTAAACTGCAGAAATAAGCTGCACTCAGCCACTGGATAAGAAAAGATCCACTTCTCATTTGAAATAATGGCAAAATCAGTCACACAATGTTGAGTAGACCAAACTACAAATATCAATGAGTTTCTAGATACATGTAATTAAGATTTTGTAAATACCATTTCATAACCTAGGTGATGCCAAATTGTAAACAAAGTAATATCATTTTGAAACCAAATTTCCTGTTAGTTAGTAACCATGATACCAACCACCACACTAACCAGTGGCAAAATAACACAATCTACACCCCAACAAGAACAAACACTTTATTTAGCTCAAACAGAGAAAATGTACATGCCTTACTGTCAGATTAAAAAAAACAATAATACTACACATTACGTAAAAAATTTCAAAAGTCTATCAATTAATTCATCCTCCAAATCCAAGTCAATATCCTACTTCCAAACACCATCATTATGCTCATTAATCCCCACCCTCACCATCCCAGCTACATCTGGAACCTGGTGGCTAAGATCCTCCTGATTGTTAGGTTCAAGGTTGTCCTATAGGGCCAGATTTATGCCTCAAGAAGTCACTGGGTTAATAGAATTTGGGACCCCTTCATTATACAAGTTCTCCCCCCGTGCCTAAAAAAAGATATATTCAAGGGCCCCACTGAATTTAAAAGACCCACTCCAACTAGAGGGGCCACAAATACTTTAAACTGTTTCAAACTAGTCCAGAGGAGTCCCGTTAAATCTGAAAATATACAAATCTGATCTGTTCTTATATCTAATTTGTTTTTAGTTTTATCAGGGCCCCCAAAGCTAGAGGGCCCTTAAGGCCCCTCTAGTTTTTAGCTGCCCCTGCATCCCATACTAGCCCATATGTAAATCCGGCACAGTATATAAAAAAATGAGACTTTGTGGTCCTCGCTGCCCACCCAACCATAGAAAACATGTAAACATATGAGTGTGATTCCACATGTGCGACTGCGAATCAGATGGTTGAATCCTGAATTTTACAAACCCCAGGTCATAAAACTCTGGATTCAACCATCCGATTCAAAATAGGTTTTCCCAAGAAAAAAGGCAAAAGGAAGAGGGGGTGTCTAACACACATAGATACTGCAATGTCACATATGCTACTGTCACACTGCATACCACATATATGGAATCTCTGCTTTAACGACAGTGTGGTCGTCCGATGGGTGAGTATCTTGATTTAAATGGTCGCCCTTACCAACAAATACTTGCCAGGGGTGAGTTGGCGACTGGTAATTTTCAGCCCTGTTCTTTGGTGTATTGCGAAAGGCTGGACATCTTTCTCTATGACCTTTCAGTCACAGAACTCTGTTACTAATATCACTTTAATACTCCTTGCATTTAACAGTAATCACATCAACATCATAAAAGTTCCATATGGCATCTTTTGGTTTCCCCATGTTGCAGTCAAATATGGCACTTTACAACTGGTTTTAGAATGTATTGCATTTTATGATTCAAGTTTTTTTTCTCCCCCCCTATATCCCTTTAGGCTGTATTGAAGCCACCCATGATGCTAGCCATGTGTCTCCATGGGTAACTATAATTTCATTTGAAAGATTAACAGATTTCTTGCTACAGTGCAATTAGAAACACTAAAAAACAACTAGAGACATAGATATACACCATAAGTATGACTATCACATGGCGCCTACATGTAATTGGCTGCAGTGTAATTAGAAACTAAAAACAACTAGAGATGGTGAAGTGAAGCCATTGCCACAGTGTTTCAGCTAGGTTTTGAAAAGTACAGGGTGCAGTTAGCAGATGGAGGGCACTTCTACGTGTGAAAGATATTTTTAAAATCAGTTTTTTAGTTAACTTTGGCATTTAGTTAATATTCATGAAATGGAGCTTGTGACAGCATCATAATTACCAATAACACCGGGCACCCTATAAATACACAGGGCGCAAAATAAAACGTACAGTTAAATAGGTGAAGGGCGTTGCGCCACCATGTGATGGCCTAGCTGGAACACTGTGCCACTGCATGTACATGGTCAGCCACAGATATATACCATAAGTATGTGTGCGCACATGTGAATAGTTTTAAAAAATCTTCATTCGTGTAGTATCCTGCAATGGGTCAGTGACATTTGGTCAAAAGACATTTGGTCGAAATTGAATTTAGATTTTGTGACATTTCGTTGAAAATATATATTTTAGTGTCATTATACAGTTTAAATGTGAATAAGCCCAACGGGCTGAGTACTTGTTATATTAGTTTTTATATCATGGATGTAAATGAAAAATTACCCACCAACCATTAGGAAACATTTTAATTGCTAACTGGTAATGAAGTAGTGGGATTAATGCTGTTACCATCTTCCAATTCAAAGCTAGTGATGATGCTAATTGATTGGATATCTTCAAAGTGGTTGATGCTTTAGAAGTATCGGTGGTAAGGCAATAATGAGCAGATCTGGATCTGTGATTACTGGTGTGATTATTAAGTGTTCTTTTGTTGGTTGATATTGATTACACATATCTGTAATTCTAGAATGAAAATTACAGAATGATATAATAGCAATTTAATATGATAGAATTTCCTTTATAAGTAGCTTCTTGTAAGCGTGTCCGCACAACCAACAGCAACATCAGGCGCATCATCAACTCCTTCACTACCCGGACACTTCAAGACTACTTGCAGGGTCTTGCCCATGGGATTCGATTTGAGTAATTGATCTAATTGAATTTTATTATGTGTGTTTTTGTTTGTATATCTTGTTATCACGTCATATCATTGTGTGCCATATTCTCTCAAAATAAACTCTTCCTAACTCAATTTAAAAACACAACACTAGAGACATAGATATACACCATAAGTATGACTATCACATGGCGCCTACATGTAATTGGCTGCAGTGTAATTATAAACTAAAAACAACTAGAGATGGTGAAGTGAAGCCATTGCCACAGTGTTTCAGCTAGGTTTTGAAAAGTACAGGGTGCAGTTAGCAGATGGAGGGCACTTCTAGTGTGAAAGATATTTTTAAATCAGTTTTTTAGTTAACTTTGGCATTTAGTTAATATTCATGAAATGGAGCTTGTGACAGTATCATAATTACCAATAACACCGGGCACCCTATAAATACACAGGGTGCAAAATAAAACGTGCAAGGTGCAGTTAAATAGGGGCAGGGCGTTGCGCCACCATGTGATGGCCTAGCTGGAACACTGTGCCACTGCATGTACATGGTAAGCCACAGATATATACCATAAGTGTGTGTGCACACATGTGAATAGTTTTCAAAAATCTTCATTCGTGTAGTATCCTGCAATGGGTCGGTGACATTTGGTCAAAAGATATTTGGTCGAAATTGAATTTAGATTTTGTGACATTTCGTTGAAAATATATATTTTAGTGTCATTATACAGTTTAAATGTGAATAAGCCCAACAGGCTGAGTACTTGTTATATTAGTTTTTATATCATGGATGTAAATGAAAAATGTACATGTCACGCAAATAAAAAATTACCAACCAACCAACCATTAGGAAACATTTTAATTGCTAACTGGTAATGAAGTAGTGGGATTAATGCCATTACTGTCTTCCAATTCAAAGCTAGTGATGATGCTAATTGATTGGATATCTTCAAAGAGGTTGATGCTTTAGAAGTATCAGTGGTAAGGCAATAATGAGCAGATCTGGATCTGTGATTACTGGTGTGATTATTAAGTTTCCATGAGTGCTATTAAAATCAAGTATATTCCAGGAAATCCAGGATGTGTGCAAACCTTGCATAAAATCAGTAAATAAGAATAGCAGGATTGACTCTTGGTCAGTTTAAAAACTGCAGCCAATTTTATGACTGTTTTCATTAATCTAATGGTCCTTTGATAGGGATTCAGTGGAATCAACATAGGTTACACAAAACAGGACATAATGATAATTGTTTAGTTGTGAACTGGAGCATATGTTGTTAAAAAAATGATTTGATAAGAATAAGACCTGTGGCTGTTCCTACAACGAAGTGTTAAGAACATAAAAACTCACCTAACATGAACAGTGTTTTCATCTGCATCCATAGTGATATCTGCAAAAAATAAAGTGAATTAGTAAATACTACTTAAAAGCTTAAAATATCATTTTCCATGGAAGCAATCAACTAACACAATGAGTATATGATTTGCTACTAGAAACATATGGTACATATGGATAAAGACATGTATGAGTCAGATCTGAACACAGTTCCTGTAAATCTGCATCCAATGCTATTATTAGTCAACTTAAGCATGCATTAAAACAGGGTGTGTAATAAGCATACACCCAGCAGCTGAGGTGAGGTGGATAAAAAATTGCTGGATTGGTATTAATTTGGGGCAATTCTGCTATCAACATATATCACTCACTGTTGATATTTTAACACAATATGGCGTTGTTTTGACAGCTTATTCAGGCTGAAAGTTTGGTACTCAGTGAGGTTACATTTATAAACAATGAAATGTTGATAACTTGTGGATCTGACGGCAGTAAATACTGAGGTGCGACAGTTTGATCAAATAAAAAGCTATTCAGTAATGAAAGCAGCAAATCAGGTATGGGATTATCTGTTCGGTGCCCAGTCATACCAGTACTGAGACAACAGTTAGTCATGATCAGATGCTGATGTTGTTGTTTTACGGCCACTTTTGTGCACATGGTAGGCTAAATGGCCCAAGTCATGATGAGAATTAAGATACTAAAGATTATAGGACATGAGTGCCATTTTCACTGATAGAATTATTTAGCATGAAGACATGGATTAATCATATATTTTTGGTAGTCTGCACACAAAAAAACACACCAATCATTGTCTTCTGTGTGGTGATCATCACCAATAAACCAAGTCACTGGAGCAACTTACATAACAGCCCTACCTTATATGCATAGTTTAAAAATACACTGGACAGTTAGTTCACCAACTTTATCAAAAGTATTTTAACAGGTGATGTTCTCTTTCTCTCATAATAACATATATGTGTGTGTGTTGCTATAATGGTGCCAAACTAATGCTAATATATTATTGGAACAATAACTCAGTTATGTAGCAGATGCAGCTGATGTTCATTCGTATATGCTACTATTGTATAATACACATGCACAAGTGCATATATCAAGTGGCCAAGATTTAATAAATCATTTGTGGTCTGGGAGATGCATGTTCCGGGTGATGAGGTAATTTTACATTTGTCACCAATCAGGGTTGGGGCGATAACAGGACCAAGGTAATAAATTACAATTACTTGAGAATACCATAATCATGATTACAACCATGATTACAGTGTATATACACAAACATGAATGTGATTCTTCATCAATATTCACTCGGTTACACATATAATACCGATATAAACATGCTACAGTGTTTGCATGTTGCTTTGTAAGAATCAGACGCATTTTCAGGTATGTTCTTGAAATGAAAATGTACAAGAGACTTTGATGGCCATTGTACAATGTTAGTATGTTTTAATATTTCTGAGATTAATATTCACCAAAGGAGCATGTAATGCATTTATAGAGATAACTGAGATTAGTGCTAACAATATCAATGGAATTGTTTCAGTATATAGTTAGTAACGAAATACATCATGTGTGGTTTGACTATAGCCAGATAAGGTCTATTTAATAAACGAGATAATTGGAATATAGTCAAAGTCACAACATTGACCCCTTCTGTAACTTGACCACCTCTGTAAATGGACCACTTTTTAAGTCTTAAATTATTGCTATGCTTTAAATTAAATTTTTTCTTTTCCATATTTCGACCTTTGATCTGTGTTCAATACCCACGTTTGTCACCAGGGGCCAATATGTAGCATTGTTTATGTTCACTAACACATGTGTTAATTTAATTGGCTGATTGTCATCCGACTGCTGGTCAATCAGGATCGTTTGTAGTTACAGTTAAAACGACGGTGTCAGGAAGAAGTCATGCATGATTGCTGGCTGTGTGACAAGTTTGGGCTTAACCGTGTGAAAACAACACAAGTTAATATGAAATGCCTGTTTATATGACTTATAATAGCAGCAACATTTGAAGCAGTGTTTCAACACAGTGTCCTTTCATGTTCATAGAACAAATAAACTGACAAATCATCATGTATATAAATATAACAGCAGTCTGTCAATGGGTAAATCAGTTCGGGTGTTAACTTTTGCCTTACATACTCTGGCATGATATAGCATGGTAAATAATCTTGTGTAATCATGAAAGTAATTGCTGATTACGATTACATTTACAATGTAATTGATTATGATTACATTGTATCTGGAAATGGTTATTACGATTACCTGAGATCATGTAATCGAGCACAATCGATTACAATTACCCCAACCCTGTGACACCAATACAGTTTGGCTTTGCAATAATAAAGTGACTGGGAACCAGTCTGGGCATAACAGATTATAGCCAATGTCATAAGTGGCCTGTGGAATAAAAGTTGTCTTCGTGCAATCACACATAACCAGACTGTGGGTCTATGCACACACACACATATATATATATATATATACTGAGCTCAATTCTTTTTGAGGATATTGGCGCAATAGAAGTTTTGTAATTATTATTATATTAATATATATATATAGTTTATATACTAATATAGTGTCTATATAATTCAACATCACTCGCGTGTGATAATCATGATGATAGAAAGTATTATGACATCAATGACAATCATACGTCAATGATCAAAGGATAATTACTGGCTGTTGTATGGGTTTATTTACTGGTGTGAAATCATTCAATAGTTTCTACCATTGACTTGAGAATCTAGATCTAGATCTAAAATGTTACTCTCAAAATATACAACATCAATATGTAATCAGACTTTACGAATTATAATGTAAAACTGAGTTAGAAATAGGGGGCTTACATTAGATAGAATCTAAATATACACTCTACACTATAGATTTGTTCTACACTAGACGTCTACACTGTGACTGTCTAGATGAGTAGATCTACATTCTTGATTCTAGTCGGACTCTGACACAGGCAGTCACACAGCGGCAGTGTCACTGCTCGCCGTAGTCTAACTGAATAAGGGAGTTCAAATAAATACAGCTTGTTGGAAACGTTGTCCATGGATCTTTTGGAGCTGATATGTCATTATTCGCATATTAACTTACATACTGTTTACTGAAGATATGAATGTTTTATAACTTGTTTTATCGTACTCAGAATAATTCCAATGTTTTGAAATAGCGCGGTTGAGTTGCGCGCGCAGTCAAAAAACCACAATGAGACCACACTATATTCTCTCATTTTCTCAAACGCAATGAATGATTTAAATTGATGCTCTGTATAAATAAGTTAGACATAATTATAATAAATAATTTACTGTGAATAATTTGGTGTGAGATTAAATTTGAAAATGTTATATGATGCTTTGATTAGCTATATTTAGTTTATCGGTAGTCGACGATAGCTACAAATATACAAATTAGACTGCTCATGATTGTGAGTGGTTTAATTGTTGTTTAGACTCAGCCTTGATCACACCCAAGACAGTATAATTAAGAAGTTCTGAACTTAAAAAAATATTAGGTAGTAAACAAATAATTGAAAAACAACTTCACCAGTTAAGACCACGCTGGGAACTTGAAAATCTAAATATTTTATATGCATTCCACAAAAGAAAATATTAACAACAATTTTTGTGTCAAGAGTTTTTAAAATTACCACATGTTCTAAATATAGTGTATCACTGGTTAAATTTTATTTCTATGAACTATAAATCCATAACTGTAAAAAAGAAACACAGTGATATAAATTTTTAAATGCTATATATTAATTGTGTGTATGACGAATATGGCATTTTAATAATCCTTTTAATAGGCACATTTTAAATATGTTATTAGAATCTTTTTATGCAAGAATTCTGTGATAAATAATATATTCCAGTCTCTGTATTGATTAATTGTATCTCGATTTTTAAACTATATATATGTGAACTTTATATATTATGTTCTTTTTGGCCTATTATAGTCATATACTGGATGGACTCTTAATTAATTCTTTTGGGGACAAAAATTAAATTATGTTAATTAAAATTTTATTGAAATACGTTAATGCATCATATACTGTGCCAGATTATCCATGCAAAACTAGAAAGGCTAATATGTTACTGCAGGCAAATTTGATGAATATTCCTAATTATCTACAATTATGAGCAGTTCAAAAGATAACTATTTATTTTCATATTAGTGATCTGTATATGCACCGAACAGCCACATTCCAGTGATAGGCCCGCAGAAACCCTCACAACTATGCAACATTACTGATACATGAATTATTATTTTCATAATGCATAATCAGTTTCGCAAAATTAAATACTATATTACTCAATAAAATGTGTTTACATTTGAACTTTGAAGATGAATGTCGCTCATTGACCACATAACCGGCTAAACTTAAATTCCTTTCACTCGCACCACTGGCTGCCATTACACAAAGAGTGTTACGAGCAATGGGTGCTAGACCTGGGAATTGATTGGAATTCACCTTCCACCACTGGAGAATAATAATAATAATTACAAAACTTCTATATAGCGCCAATATCCTCGAAAAGAATAGAGCTCAGTTGCGCACCTAGTACAGGGGTTGGGAAAACTAGCTCATAGTCGGGTACGATGCAAAGTTAATCAACAATGACCAGATGGAAGGAAACTTAGGAAGATGATGATTGATGTTTTACGGCCACTTTGTGCACAAGGTAGGCTAAATGGGCCGAGCGACCCCCAAAGGTAATGAGGCGAAGTTAAAGACGAAACAATCTTCAGATATGCTCACGCCGAGATTCGAACACAGGTGGTAGTGATCTGTGGTCCAACACGCTACCGCTAGACCGCGGAGGCGCTCCGAAACTTAGGAAGGATAAGCGAGTCTGAAAAGGTGAGCTTTCAAATGGTGACGGAAAGAAATTATGCTATTTGATTACTTAACATGTCCAGAGAGTGAATTTCAGAGTAGTAATCAAGCCTACTACTAGTACTAGTAATGAGTGCTGTAGCAATGGTTTTGACGACTGAAAGAGAACTATAGCACTGAATATGGCTAAGGTCACGAATATGATAGAAGCAGGAACGACATGTCAGAAAAATATGTTTTCTGAAATTAAAATCGGTATCAAATATAACACCAAAATTACGAACAGTGTCTGATGGTGTGATGTTATGACTAAGGATGTTCGTAAGTAAGTTTGCTGCGTTGTCTGGACCGTATTAATGACACGATCTTAGCATGGATAATTATGGGTGGGACGAAGCCGGCAAGCAGTCCGGGATACACTCCCCACTAATTGACTAAAGTATTATAAATGTGGGCAAACATTAACATACGGGCCCCTGCACGATAGCTGGATGCCAGGAATTAACCTGCCAGTGTGGATCCCTGACACGTTTGATTATCAGGGCCACGTTAATGGTGTCCCTGCTATGAAGGGTCAACGCCGGAGATACCAGAGGGTAGGATAGGGTTTTGACAATCTAACGTGGTCCCTAAACTATCCCGAGTTAGAAGCCTCTGAGTTGGTGTCAGGCCCACATCAGGAGATCAGGGTTAAATCACCAAACATTAATGTTAAGTTCCCGGGAGAATATATTTTGTTTCATGGAAGTCAGGCAGATTCGGGAAGGGGACAAGAAACTAGACAACAAGCGTATCCCGGGGGTAACGAAGTAGATCAATTTATCCGTCGGGTGTCGGAGGCGATGCGCCCCGTAGATAAATGGTTTCGCCAGAGAGCTTAAATATAGAGGCGTTACTCTTGCCGCGCCATGTTGAATTTTGAACCAGTGGCGCCCCAGCGACCGGAGGTATTTCTCAGATAAACAAAGGCTCGAGCTCTGGTTGTCCACATGTGATCGTGTACATGTGTGCCCATGGTTGCCAACACTAGTACTATATGTTACATGATCACATACTCTTTTATTAATTAATACTTTAATTGTGCACACATGATATCGAAAAAATGAAGCTCTGAAACTGTAAATAAAGAATTAAGTGATTTCACAGCCGAGTCAATTCACTTTAAGCCCGCACCACAGGGACCATTGAACTTGCCACCACATCGCGCCGTGTTAAGGAGCGACAGGTGTAACGGAATGCCGTTGTAATCAACACCCCCTGTGCCTCAACATATGTTGCCTCATAGTGATGGAGGACCGTCCTCAGAGAATGCCCATCAGCGATATACACTGCTTCCAAATTCTAGGCCCAGAGAAAATGGTTATTTACTATGTTATATCATGCCAGAGATATGGTTTGGTATGTAAGGCAAAAGTTAACACTTGAACTGATTTACCCATTAACGTTTTGTTGTTGGGGGAGAATCCCCAGGCTGTCGCTTATTCGGCACAGCCTCTATGTTCGAGTGATTGGGAGAAACCACCTCCCCCACCACTCACAGGGGAGCAGTACGGAAAGATGGAGCCGAAATACCCTGAGGGTGGTCACTGCCAGAGTGTTTTACGTCCTCAGGGGGTTTTAACGTCTCCCTTTATTTTAAATAATTCAGTGGAAACGGCAGCGCCATTTAAGGTGGTCAGCCACCCACTATGTTGTGAACCGAGAAATTCATCTCTGGAAAAGTTTCGACCTCTTGCGGGGTTCGAATCTGTGACTGTTGGCACCAAGTGCCGAGTGCTTAACCGCTAGGCCACCGTAGCTCACCATGGACTTGTTGAAGTTTGGGGTAGAAATCCCTGGCTGTCGCCTATTGGACGGACTGTTGTCAAATTTATATACATGATGATTTGTCAGTTTATTTGTTCTATGAAAGGAAAATGTGTTGAAACACTGCTTTAGATGTTTCCGCTATTATAAGTCATATATTGATTGATTGATTTATTTGTTTTGAAACCCCCTCATGTGAGGAAGGTACATGTACAATAAATACATATTAATAATACAATATATACATCATAAAGTACAAAATTAAAACAGGCAACATGTCAAAGTATCATACATAACTAAAATGGCAGCAATAACTGTTGTAATATTTGTCTGTTGTTGTTATTAAAATTGGATAAAAGAAAAGCTGCCGACTCACTAACACCATCATCTGTGGCAAAAGCATTAATTTTCAATTTGCACCTTTTTACATAATTATCGTCAAATATATATTTCATCATAGAAATTCCGTGTTTATCACATGCTCGCACTCTATTAATTAAATTGTCATGGCCGTTCAATTGCCCACACATATGCTGTTTTAACATGAACATATAAAATATTCTAATTTTCGAAAATGTATTGAAGTGCGACTAAATCAAGTCTAAATTATATATATCTATGAGGCTAGATGGTTTCTGTATTTTTAGAGCTTGCAGAAGACGAGTGTTTTTGCAAAATTTAATTAACCCGAGTGACGATTTCAGGAGACGCGTCTGAATTCTATCCAGCTCGTAGAGATTTTTTGGTCAGCTTATAACACTGAGTAGCATATAACAGAATTGGTTGGATCGCAGTCTTCCATATGTGAGCCATGGTATCTGGCGCCAAACCGCCTTTGCAAAATCCAATTGACTGCATAGCATAGAAAGCTTTTCTACATGACTTAATTCTCGATTCAATATGGTTGTAATTATTATTATATATAAACAAGCATTTCAGATTAACTTGTGTTGTTTTTACATGATTAACCCCAAGCTAGTCACACAACCAGCTATTGTGCATGGCTTCTTTCTGACACCGTCGTTTTAACTGCTAACGATCCTGATTGAACGGCAGTAGGATGAAAATCAGCTAATTAAATTAACACATGCGATAGTGAACATAAACAAGGATACATCTCGGTCCCCGATCGACATACGGGATAACAAACGAGGGCATTAGACGGAGATCAAAGGTCGAAGTACGGAGTTGGGAGGTGGTCGAGTTATAGAAGAAAAAAATATAATGTTAAAGCATAGCAATTATTTAAGACTGAAAAGTTGTCCATTTACAGAGGTGGTCAAATTACAGAGGGGCCGGAGTTGGGGGTTTCACTATATACTAATTTAATTAGAATATAGGATAATTAAATTATCCTATTTTTTACTTATAACTTACCTGGCTATAGTCACGCCCCACATGATGCATTTCCTTACTAAATATATATTCAAACAATTCCATTGATATTGTTTGCACTTATCTCAGTTTGCACTAATCTTAATTATTTCTATAAATACACGTACATTCATGGCAAATGCATTACTTGCTCTTTTGCTCTATGGTGAATATCGATCTCAGAAATACTAAAACTAATTAACGTCGTACAATGGCATCAAAGTTTTTTGTACATTTTCATTTCAAGAACATACCAGAAAGTGCGTCTGGTTCTTATAAAGCAACATATAAACACTCTAGTATGTTTATATCGGTATTATATAATTACATGTAACTGAGTAAATATTGATGAAGAATCACATTCATGTTTGTGTTATATACATTATAATCATGATTGTAATCATGATTACTTTATAATGTAATCGTAATAATTTAGAATGAATGTAATCGTAATCGTGGTATTCTCAAGTAATCAATTTTCGGGAATGGCGGAAATCCATCGATCAATGGACAACTTGGACAGACGATACTACGTCGACGGGCTAATCCCGCTAAGCAGAAGAGACCTACGATCATGATGGTAAATCCAGCTGTAAGGATTATTTGGTACAGTTTGACATGATAGCACAATAGCTTTTACACTTCGGGTCACAGCCGGGTACAGCCCAGAGCAGCGGAGGCGGAGTTTCAAGGTTTTCAATGTAGGCCGGATTCTTGTTCTGAACATCTCGGTTTGCACAACGATCTACTGCGTAATACAATAGACCTTGCCAATTAAGCTAGTAATATCTGTCGGCAGGATTTAGAACTATTACAATCGGGTCGTAAACACGACCCGTTAATCTGGATCACCCTTCCTTTTCAGTGTGCACGGAAGATATGTTTGTATAGTTTAACGATCATTGCCGGTAATAATACTCCACGATTCCAACAATCAGTAAAGGAAAGTTACAGATAAGGCGATATTTAGTATGTTTCTATTTAAAGAAGACTGATTTAGTAAACAAAATTGATTAAATTGGAAGTTCTATATGTGGTAGTTCGCAGAACACATTTCCCGTGTACAAGCCGAATGCCGTATTCGTAGCGAAAGTTTATGTATAGGCGGTGGCTTTCCCACAGTGCTTCTTCAGTACACATCTTTGACCATTTATAATAATATCAAAAATGCATGGACATGGTAGTTATAATATTACCATTTTACGAAGACAATTCAGAGATATCATCAATGATTTGTTTTATTTGTGATCATTTTCCGTGTAGAACGTTCGCCGTCGCCTAGCAGGAGACTCATGGCGCATGTCAGTGAAAATGTGCTGGCATAGATAGCATCATTCTAATAAACAAACGGGTGTGCTGTTTGGATCGAAAATACTCATCGAATGGGAAACATATTGTCTTACACAAAACTATTGATTGATAGAGCAGTAATCCGGCATTGATATATTGCACTTGGGTGTTATTTATCATGAATTAACGTGAACCATGAGTTGATTGTAAAATGTAAATAAACCCCGTCTGTCCCCATTTCAATTTTCAAGCGATAGCCGATATTAGCGGACTCCGCTAAAGGAATATTTTTTCACTTTGTTGACAATAACAACATTTAATAATGGAATATGCTGAACAACAAGAAACTAATCTAAGGTATTGGTCAATCGATTTGAGCCTGATAACCAATTAGAGGTTTTTCGGGCCCAGCTAAAAAGTCATCGGTAAAGGTCCGAAGATTTGGCTGAATTAGCGCAAGATGTCAACAAGTTAGCGAGGAAGGCATATCCGGGCGTAGATAGGGGTTTGCGTGATACCCTGACTGAGGACGCTTCCATTGACGCCTTGAATGATGGTGATACGGAATGGTTTGTCAGACAAGGCCAATCATCCGCTCCTGATGGAGCCTTGCAGCTGGCTTTAGAATACGAAGCGTCTCAGAATGGACGCCAGCGTAGGTATGGCCCCAAAGCAGTGATTAGAGTTCAAGTGGAGTCAAACTACGGAAATCAACTGGATGCCAATTTATTTGGCCAGGCCGATGAAATTGTCGTACGAATTGCTAAATTAATTCTGAATTATTCTGTTACACCTGCCGCAAAACATGAGAATGGGGCATGTTTCATTTGTGGGTCCCCTACACATTTTAAGCGGGAATGTCAAAACCGGAAGTACAAATCAGAACGGGCATGGGTGGGGAAATGTAACCACTCTGGTATACTAGGGTATACGGGGTATATCGAAAAAAAACCTCAAGTTAGTTCAACTGGGCCGGGAAACGAGAATTAGCTGAGGTGTTGGGGAAACTCTCAGCTTCTGGTTCAATACAGAAGCCCTCTACCATTGAATTTGACAGTCTATATTTGGTCGCTAATTTCTTGACTGTAGGTGGACAGGAAATAAGACACGAATTCGCGGTAGCGGATCTAGTAGGCCCATCAATATTAGGTTTGGGCTTTCTGAAAGCTAATCATGTAGATATTTGCGGTGCTGATATATGGATAAATGGACAACGGATCGGCTGCTTTTCACAAAAAGATGGTGTGGGGTTTTAAGGGTAGGAAACTATTACGATTCCGCCTCTCAGAGAGGCTATAGTGGCAGCCGAGGCACATGGTGCCCCGACGTACACGTGTGCTTTGGTTGAGCCATGTTTTGTTGGCCAAGTCGGTGGTGGACACCATTGGAAGGACATTCCCCGTCAGGGTAATGTATTTGCCGGAACGTGTGAAAAGATGGAATAAGTTGAATATATTGCTACTGATAGGGTGGCCGCCATCGTAAACGAGAATTCTGACAAACACATTTCACATCACTTAACTGACGTGTGGGCTGGGTTGAGAGGCACATCGACGGGAGAACAAGTCCGGATTACTTATCGAACACCAACGAACATTTGCGGTTTCCAAAGAAGATATTGTTCGAACCGATTTAGTACAGCATGAAATCCCAACCGGGGATGCTAAGCCAATTCGTCAAAACCAGCGGGGTCTTCCCTTTATCAGGATAGAAGACTGTGTCAGGGAGGTTGAGTGTATGTTATATATGGGAGTTATCATATGGTCTGTCAGTCCATGGGCATCACCTGTGGTCATGGTGAAGAAAAAAGAAGGGTCGTGGCGATTTTATGTCGACTATAGGAAGGTCAATAGCGTTACGCAGTGAGACAGCTACCCACTTCCCCGTATTGACGATACTGGCAGATTGAAATGGACCCAGTCGATGCCGAAAAACTGCTTTCTGTACCAACGTCGGTGGTTTGTTTCAGTGGAGTGTCCTTTCTTTTGGGTTAACGTCGGCAGGAGCCACGTTTCAAAGGCTTATGGAACGGGTCCTGTTTGGGTTTCACTGGGAAACTTGCCTGGTGTATCTCGATGATATAATTATTTTTGCTCCAGATTCTGGAGTGTATTACAAAGGCCAGTTTGAAAATATCCCCGGGTAAATGTCAATTGTTTCAGAGGCAAGTAGAATTTATGGGACACATTTTTCTGCAGTAAAACAGAAACCGTAAAAAATGGCCATCTCCCAAGTCTGTGAAAGAACCACGTAGCTATTTAGGCTTCTGTTCCTATTACAGACGTTTTGTGAGGTGGTTTGCTGATATCGCAAAGCCATTGCATAAATTAACAAACCCTTATGATTGGACGCCGGAATGTCAAAAGGCATTTGAAGCCTTAAGACATGCTCTTACTACGTCACCTATCCTTAGTTTTCCGATACCAGGGAAACCTTTCATTATTGACACGGACGCCAGTGTGGTTGGCCTCGTGACAGTTTTGTTGGGGATCAGGATGGCGCAGAACACGTTATTGCGTGTTACAGTGTGTGCCTTTCAAAAGAGGAGTGTCAGTATTGCGTGAAACGAAAAGAACTCGTTAGTGTTAGTGGAAGCCATAAAACATTTCCATCACTATGTCTATGGTGTGCCAACTCGGGTGCGGACTCATCATGGTGCACTCACATGGTTGCTGAGTTTCAAAAATCCAGATGGTCAGATGGCACACTGGCTTGATGTCATTGGAGAATATAATCTGACGATCAAGCATAGGGTAGGCCGGCTACATAGGAATCCCGACGGGCTGCATAGGAGACTGTGGCAAATCCCGAAAGGGAGCAAATAAATGAACTGGCAGGTTGGATAGAAGGGTGGCCACCTGCGAAACTGTCATTCTGGCAGGTGGAATACCCTGTTATTTAAAAGATAATAATTATTTATTAGTGAAAGCGACATTGAACAGGTGTGTTTTAGAACAGATTAAAACATGTATTCCTATTCCACAAGGTGTGTGCTGCAACACTAAACGCACAATCATCATATGACTTGAGCCGAGACACACGCCTCATACCACTCAGCCTACACACACCTCATACCAGTCAGCATCAACATACCCAAAACCACTCAGCATCAGCACCTCATACCATTCAGCCCCCAAATACCTTTGTTCTCTCAGCCTTCACACATCGTAGTCCACTACACAGCTGCTGATGAAGGTATTTTGTATCAAAGAAATTTAGGAATATGGATTATAGCTGAAAGCTTATACCTGGTTCCCGCAACCAATGAAATATTATTTTCCAGGACATTTCCAAGACATAATTACCATTTTCAGGACAAATATTATTTTTCAGGACATTTCCAAGACATAATTACCATTTTCCAGGACAAAGCAGACATGAGGTCAATTCCATTTTGTCAATTCCAATTCTGGGTTATGGTCATTCCATAATGGGGTCTTGTATAGACGATGATGAACCGGAGGAACGCCTCAGACCTATTGCGCAAGGAAATCTTGCTCCATACAAATCGGACGGTGAGTGGGTGATGCGATTATATCCACCAAACATCAATCGCGACAAATTGAACTTCCCCATTACAGGGCCTTTCCTTGTAATTAAAGTAGTAGGAGAGGTAAAAACACCGCTGACCTACACGGGGCTACCACTCGACCGAATACGCCACCTCCATTCTGAACATAATCAACGTCTATACCCTGCCGAACTGGGATGTGAATCCGGAATACAAACTATGGTTTAAGGTGTCTGAAATCGACCCCGTGGAACATAACGGGTTCATCATGCTGGAAATGCACACCTATAGCGTGTCGGATAGGATAATCACCTCGCTCGAACTGCGCGAATTAAGAAGGTGATGGAGAACAAATAGAAAAGATAGAAGAACAGATCCATCGCCTGTTTTGTACTTCACGTGTGCACGATAATAACATTAATCCGTCCTTTACTTCGGAGTAATCGCCAGAATCACAGCAATCAGATGACAATACCACCGTATCGGATCACGTCTGTCTCCAGCTGGAGCTCTTCGTACTCGTGGTGTCCATTATCAATCTGTTCACAGAACTCGTCGATCTGGTGTATATTGTTATAAGACACTGTCGCTGCGAACGTTGTCTCGACGAGAGCCTGAAGTATCATCTCTTGGTTGTCTTGCACCATTTCGACATGGACAGTTTGATTGTCTTCCTCTTCTCAGCCAGGGTGCCGGTGATGTTCGTCCTGTGTACAGTAGACTCCTCGTGGCTGCCCACGTTCCAGATGCTGGCGGCCATCAACGACTAGAGCTTTGTGATGTTCTACATCTGAGCACTGCAGGGTGTCGCGGCATATTTACGGAATGATCCTCCGTGAACTGACTGACACCACCGTGCTGATCATGACGCCGCCATAACCTGTGGCACGGTCTTCGAAGGGCCAAAGACGTAAGGAGCCTTCAGGAGGCACACTTCAGGCTGATCAAGGTGACCGTTGGCTCGGAGCAGTTCGATATACTGGATGAGCCCAGAACGAGGTGGCTGACGAGAGCTTGCTGCTTAATAATTAATTTGTGGCATATCTATTATTAATAATAATTTATGTTCTACTTCTACATGTAATATAGTAACTACACCCTTTGCCATGTTTACTCCAGGAAGTAGTTCTTGTTCAGTTAGCGTTTTTTGTAGGTTAATGTAGATACGTGTGCATAAGTCTTTTATCTGAGTTTTTCCTTTGTTTTGGGCTCGGGACGAGATGAAAGTGTGACAGGAGCATTGTGACGCTTTGCGTCTTATTTGCTGTGTGTGTTTCACCTGGGATGTGCATGTCTTGGCTTTGACGGTTTCAGTACGGGGCCCTTGCAGTATCCTATCAGTGAGGAGGATATTTTCCCGCCTTAATCTCTGGGCGAAATGCTCCGAGATACTACCTGGTATCAGGATCCAGCTCTCAGCCAAGCATGGGCGTCCTTCGCTTCCCGGCTAAGATTCACTCGGAGCCGCAGAGTTGACTAGTGAAGACCTTGTTTATAAAGCGCGTTCTGGTCATATAGTATATAATTAGACATACCGCCATTTAGCACCTACCTCTATAGTAGGTATCATTCACTTGTATATATTATATCATAAAATGTATGTGGTGTGAGTTACTTGGTTCCGACTCGCTGATATTTTATATATTTGTTTAGGCGTTGGTCTTTAATTTATTAAATATAGCTGCACATATTAATAACTTGGTCTTGAATGGAAGTTAATTTATATAGTTTGACTGTGGCAAGTGTGGATGTGTATACGCTACCTCTTCCGCACATAACGCCACACACGCATTATACTAGCATCTGGGTTCATATCTCGGCCGGACTATATACGAAGGGTGTTTCATCTTGTTGGCGTAAGCCATCGTTATTTCAACATAATCCTGATAATAGAGGTCTATTTAAGGAAATGGTTTCGATTGAAATGTGTTAATTATGTGTTTATATGACAAATAGAACTTCTGCCTGGATTACCGTGGCGCGATTTTGTTTTTGTGAATACTGACGCGGTATGTGACAACTGTGACATTACTGGATAGAGCTAGTTTGAAATCCGTGTGTCGGTACCCAGAGAACAGCTAAATGCAGATATGTCTAAACTTACGCAAGGGTTAGAAATAAGCTCTTACCTACTTATCCAACTTTACTGATGATAATTAAGTCCTTAGGCTTAGCTGAGATCTAGAAGATCTAGGAACTTTCTTGAAAATTTAACTTGGGTAGTTTGATAAAAAAAAATTCAACCATAAAGAACTCAGTTTCTGTTACCATATACAGTTTGAATTATGTCAATAGGTAACGTGTAAAGAAAGTTATATACATTTTAATAAGCTGAATTATGAATATCATAAATTTATATCTGTATTGTTATTTATGTCACCAATTGCAATTAGATTCTACTACTAGATCTATTTATTAACATTACTGTGATTGTGACCGTTATAATGATAACTTCTGGGAGACCAGACTCTAATTCAAAAGTTAACGTCAATAACCTTTTTTTTTGTGTTCAAGTAAAAAGCTTCTTAATCTCTTCGCAAGCGGAACTCAACAAGGAATTTATTACTAAAAATATCAACACCGCATTTTGCGGCCAGGATGAATTAGTTCGCAAAACTGAAAATAATTAAAAAGTTGTTCTTTGGAAGGAAATAAACCTGAAAAACATGCCGATGACGTTATTTTTGTTGTCACTGTCAGATGGTTATTTATGGGAGTAAAGATCATTCGAAAATATGCCGAAGTCAAATTTGAACAGCAAATCGCTAAAAAAAGCCCTTATTTCGAACGATAAGTAATCAGCAGATAAAGTTGTTTATTTACAAAAATGGTGGCATGTGATTACATCAAAGAAAAAGAAAAAGATGCAGCAAAAAATCTGAGAAAGCGAATACCCCTCTTGGAGCCTTTTCTAAGCAGTGGTCACAGTCGCCCATTGATCAAGACGTTTATGAAAGTGTCTACCCTTAGGGGGCCCCAATGGGTTTCGTATTTCCATCTTGGTTCTGTAGATTGATAAACTCTGTATTTGACTTCTATTTTTTAGACTCACGATATTGATTTTTCGTCATATTTTTGTTTGTAAGACAAATTACATAATTATCCTAGATACCAAAGCAATGGACGAAATAATCACAAGGGTCAATCGGCTAGTGGTGGTATATACTTAACAAGGAATTACATTATATATACCTGATGTGGCTTTGTTATGATAAAAGTCATCTAAAGTTCTGCCATTGGCTAATAACCAGCTTGTTTTTTCAGTAGTGGCTCCATCTTGTTTAAAACTGTCTTGTTGACTGGAGTTAAGATATCATCTAATTTACTGTTTATAAATTTGTATATAAATTATGAATATAATGTGGTAAATTTAGAAAATCTTTGGCCGCTGTTCAGTTTGTCGGTTCAAACCATTTCATATGTTTTACTGTTGGTTTGAGTTAGTTGTTTATCCATATATTTGATACATTGCGTCCATTTGTGTGTGACATTTGCAATAATAGGTTTACCAACAATAAAACCCAACAGGTAGGCAAGACTTTCTTTTTAATTATTGATCGCCACTCGAGATGTAAAATGTTCGCTTCACAAGTACGGTATGTGCTATCTTTAAATTGTCACCACAGCCCTGCCTTTACCTGAGTGCTAGCCTTTTTTAAATTAATACTGAAACAACTACAAACACCATACAACCAATTACAACATGTCATTTTACTCAGCGATCAAGCAGGTGGAATCCTAGGTGGGCGGAGTTCAATGCCAGACGATGGCGGCCACAGACCATCCCAGATGCGACTCTAACCAGTCCAGGCCGATTCGTAGTTTTACTTGACGTCCTGCGCATTCACCCCATAACCCGTAATTTGGGTAAAAGAACAGGATTGTGGACTATTTAAACATGCACATTACATAGCTTCGATTAATGGATGCAGCTTCGATGGACATGCACATGGATAAGCAGATAAAATTTAAAAACTGGACCTGAAAGGCAACATGTTAACTTTATAATTTTGTGTTCCAATATTCCGTTAATATTATCAACTATTTTTTTTTATTAATTCTTAAAACTGTACATTTAAACTAAAAACAGAAATATAATATATAAAATATATACATATAAACACTATTATACATGCAAACACTACATACATAATGATACACGTTATACACACAAATACATAAAATATATATATATATATATATATATATATATATATATATATACACATCTTTTAAAATTATATATATATATATATATATATATATATATATATATTTTTGCAATAATTGCTGGTGATTTTAATGATGGGGATATCGCATGGAACACAGACAGAAAGTGTCCAGGACCTGTGACAAAATAAATGCCAGAGAACCTCTAGACATCAAAGAATATTTTAGTCTAACTCAACATTAACTAGAAATTACACGACTGTCTTTTCTGCAGTACTGGATTTCCATTTAGCACAAATCCAAACCTCATTTCTTGGATAGAAGTGGTTTATGGCATGATTGATTTTCTTGAGGTACTCACCACACTTGAAGTCTGTCCTACACAGTTCTCAAACAAACACTCACATACAGTATATAAATACAACTCTACAAACTTTGAAGGTCTGCGGGGAGAGCTGGCTGTTACTGTAGTATTAATAGGAAATTCCACAACTAAGTCACCAGATGAGAACTGTAAGTCATTCAAATGTGTCTTACATTAAGCTATCATTACACACATTCTAACAACAAAATTCTAAATTAAACATATCCTGCCTTGGATCACACAAAACATTTAGTGTGCAATACGTAAAGAAGTCTAAAAGTAAAGAAGACTGGACTGGCTAGTGTGTGAAACAGCAATGCATACAAACATTGATGAAATCTGCTCATGACGACTACATCACCAAGTGGTTGGAGCTAGCCTGCTTGATGGAGTCAGAAGTTTTGGTCCTTTGTCAAACTCAGGAGAACCGAAAACATGGGTATCACTATACTCTCTGATTCAAATCGTTTGAGGAAGGAAGTGTCCAATTATATATAATTATGGAACCTACTGTGTAAGTCAGATTGGTCATTACCTAGACTATAACAACATTAACTGATATGCAAGCTAAAGACAACTTGCAATTAACATGATGAGAAGGTTACATCAAACTGTATATAATATAATGTTTTCATAGGCTGTGCCGAATAAGCAACACCCAGGGATTTTCCCCGAAGAAATGTTTTTTTTTCTTCATATTATTTTTCTATTCTAAATTATAACAAATTTCACACGCAAAATCAATGCCTCGTACAGTGATCAAGTAAGTGACTCCTTGACAGGCAATCAGCCTTAAGATCAATAGACTCAAACCTCTACACGCAAGCTGGTTCTTTCATGCATTTGATTTTGCTACTCAACAAACTGATGTTCTTAAACATGGCTGGAAAAAAAACAGGACTAATGATCACTATTATGAGTGATTCTGATGGGGACAATGCCAGGGACGAATGAACTTTAAGCGAGTGATTGTTTTATTATAAATTGCCATGTGAACCGATTGTTGAATGAATGAGAATATTACACATGTTCAGTCTGTAGTGCTTTCGGAGTATGATATGAAGTTCTGTACAACATAATATTTTGGCGACAGGAAAAAATGGCGATATTATGTCACAGTATTCAGATAAATTCCAGAACACTCATTACACTGGTCAGTTGGGAAGCTGCGAGTGTTGGTTATGATGTGTTACGCCAACTTGATTCATAGCATGTGTCCAAGATTTGACGAGATATAGCAAGTGAAGTCATTTGTGTGTTCATTGTTTGATATGTCCTCTTGGGATGATTGCGCAGCGATATGGGATTAAATATCACTTGTATGCTGATGACACACAGCTGTATATATCACTGGATCCTGACAATGAGTTAAATTTCTCCTCTTCCTTGAAGAATTTAGAACATTGTATTGCCGATATCCGGCTATGGATGACTCAAAATCTTCTAAAACTAAATGATAATAAAACAAATATTTTATATTTGGCATCACCACATTGTGTTAAATCCCTAAAGACACCAGCATTACAGATGGGTACATCTTCGATTACCCCTAATGGGTCAGTAAAAAATCTAGGGGTTATTTTTTACCAATGTATTAACATGCATGAACATGTCACATCAGTATGCCGAGCTGCCTACTACCATCTTAAGAACATCCACTGTTTAAAAACATTCTTGACACAAGAATCACTTTTAACTGTAGTCCATGCCTTTGTTACATCTCGTATAGACTATTGTAACTCCCTGTTATATGGCATATCTGATTATAACATTAATCGCCTTCAGCGAATTCAGAATAGTGCAGCTCGCATTGTAACAAATACTAGAAAATATGATCATATTACCCCCATTCTTCAAAAACTACATTGGCTACCTGTTAGACAGCATATCCATTTTAAGATTCTGTTAATAACTTATAAATCTATTAATGATATGGCGCCAGAATACCTGTGTGAATTGGTTTCCATTAGAAAGTCATCCCGAAAACTCAGGTCATCCAGTCAGATAATATTGCAGGTGTCAGTGTCTCGGCTCAAGTCGTATGGTGATTGTGCGTTTAGTGTTGCAGCCCCCCAATTTGTGGAATAAGTTGCCGGCAAATATTAGAAATTCGTCGTCTCTTGAAAATTTTAAATCTCTTCTAAAAACACACCTATTTAAGGTCGCTTTCACGGATAAATAATTATTATCTTTTAAATCATTACAGGGTTTTTACAGACATTATTTGGGGTATTATTAAATTACATATTATTTGTACAGCGCCTTTGAATGGCTCCTGCTAGTAAGGGCACTTTATTAAATATACATTATTATTATTATTATTATTATACATCCAAACCAACATGGCTTTTGAAAGGGTTTATCACACTCGACGCAACTTGTTGACACCATACATGTGATCTTGCTTATTTATTCAATCAAAAGACGGAAATAGGTATCATCTTCTTGGACTTCAGTAAACTGCTAAACTGTCAAATAACAAACTTTTCAATAAAATCTATGATATGGCCAAAGGTAACTAGTCTAAATGATATATTTACCAGGCATACACACTTTTGACGTCACAGTAGCAAGATGCAAGTGTCGTACAGATTTGAATTTCCTTTCGTTCAGAGATACTAGAGCCAAAGTAATTGCAACATATGACAACCTATTAGTAACAACATTCAGCGTAAACTACTAAATGCTGAACGCACCGAGACACATATGGATGTTCATGATAATTACTTTATTATTAACATGGTCATTCAGGTGAGCATCACAGAAAATAGTTACACTTAATTACAGGATTTTTTTAAAGCGGGGGATCTAACGTGAATACAAGTTGATTCTCGTAAATTCTCGCGAAATTCTATCTCTGGACAGGTATACTGCACATTATGATGTGAATTAAATGTTTGAATGATTTGTAAATTCAGTTTATAGATTGACGTGGTGCTACACATCTAATTGCCGCCTACTGTTTATCAAGCCTCGTTTTAAACATATTGAGGGTAGTGGCCGCAACAGTTCCTTCAGATAGTGAATTTCAGTCTTAGACTATTCTTTGGCTGAATTAACACATTCTTACGAACTTCAAGCCTACTGTGACGCAAGAGTAACTTGTCATTGTGCCCCCTGTTTAATCGTCCTTCAGCTCTGAGAAAGAATATCTTGGGATCAAACCGAGCTGACCTATTCATGATTTTGAACACCTGGATCATATCTCTGAAATCCAATCCTCGTATGGTAGATGTTTCAGGCGTGGGACCAACTTAGTAGCACGTTTCTGTATCTTCTCAATTTCTAACTTTTCGATCCGATGTCGGGGATGGATTACTGCTGAGTTCAAGAAGATATGTCCTTAAAATAGTTGTAATTCCCACAAAATGGTGGCTTTTTGTATACATACACAAAGAAACATGGGTTGAATTTGTTTATGATCACTAATAATCTTCACATATTTTGAACACGGTTGCATTTATTCTGGTATGTATTCAGCATGAGTTAACTGTCAATGGTGAACATATGTGAATGTTCACCTTATACACCCATCCTGCAGGGCCGGATTAAGATCCTTACAGGCTATGAGCACTAAACAAATTTGTAATTCAATTAGGTCAAAATATAAACAATAATAAACCATAAAAAGTCTTTGATCAGATCCTCCTAACTAATCTTTAGTAACACATCTGCTTCTATACATAATAGAGATAAGGCGTCCAGCATGCCTGGTTGCATATTTGTTCTGAGGGGATTTTTTAATATATTTCAACCGTGAAAATGAATGCTTAGGTAAGCAATTAGTGACCATTAATGTTAAAAATATACGAAAGGCAATGTCTACATTTGCAAAGGCACACTCAATATTGTCTTCTAAAACTATTTGATAAAGTTCAGCATGGCTGAATTTAGTTTTTACATTTTCTGTTGCACTGAACTTATGTCGCACATATAAATGAAACTGCTGAGTAGGCACTAATCAGCCTTTGACATCACTGAGAATACCTTTCAATGTTAGTAGATGATGAAGTGACATTATATGGCACATCACTCAGAAAAGAAAATCTTTGTTATTTCCTTGTATATCTCTCCTCTTCTTTTCATCTCAGTTGCAAGTTTGTCAACAATTGTGTAAAAGGTTGTGATACTAAATTTATCTCTGACATTCATATATATTTCTGGTGTATCTCCGTCATCGGGTACCTTCTGTCTGATAGGTTTGCGAGTTGTAGTTGCCTTGTAATCAACATTTGGTGACATTTCCTTTGCACCCTTTTCAAATTCATCTCGCGAAGTGCACAGTTGGTCATCTAATGATACATACAGATCTGCACATGTTTTTAAGTTCATATCCTCATTTTGGTAGAACTTTGCTTACTCTCCCTTTTGTGACTGGTCTTCGGCTATATTTGATTATATTTTTTTTTGTGTTACAATAAATTTCATCTTCTACTTCAATTACTTTTAGAAAACTTCTTACTGAAGTAGATTTTTACAAGCTTACTTTTACTTCTACTCAAATAGTTTTCAAGAGGCTTACTTCTACTTCTACCCAAGTACAAAATAAAAGTAGTTCAGTCAAACCCTGCTGATATTATAATATATTTAACAATCAGAGCTGAGTGTGCTATTGGAATAGTCATTAAGCAATTTAAAGCAAGAATGGGGTAATGAATGCTCATGCAATTAGCACCAGTGACAGTTGGCAGCTAAACTAAGAACTTACGAACTACTACCCGTCACTTGCGCTGTTTCAAACGCGTACTAGACTTGTTCAAAACTTGTATAACTTCCAATCTGCTAAATAAGTAATAAAAACAAATGCAATAATCATAAAAATTAAATGAAACAAAATAAAAATAATAAAAATGCATGTTTTTTTTTTTGTAGTGATCAAATGATTTAAACAATCCTGATTTTGGACCTTTTCTGTACTCAAATCAAGCAACTATGTCTTTAAATAATACTGATGTTTCTTTTAATGACATTTTATGAACAAACATAAATTCTGAAATAAACTTATTTCCCACACGATTTGTCGGAGTGTATCTTTACAATCAGAACAAAAATACGTAAATCTGTTGTTGCATTTGGACCCAAAACATTTTTCACAGATGGTGAAACGGTTACTGAAATAAGTTATGTTTGTCTTGAGTGGCACGATGCACACGAACACGATGAATAGATTTCAACACAAAATGGTAAGTAGTTATTCCTGTTTATTCATTCATGCAACATATAACGAAGGCAGATAGATACACGTATGGCATTAGGTGAAACGAGTAGCTGTTGTCTCGCTGAATTAAAATAAGACCATAACACCCCCATACGGCCACCCCCGAAGGTGTATCACGTTGCATATCTGGTCTTGATCCTCGACCTCGGGAGTAATTCGACCGCCACTTTTGTACTGCTCCCCTGTAACAAGACAAACCCGTAGTTTTAGCCATTACTACAAGTTGATTACTCCCATGGCTGATTCATTAAATGGCTCTATTTTTAGTTGAGATTATATACAATAAGAAATGAGTTTGATTTATTTACCTAACAACTAGAGCTAGTCCACTCACGTAAACATAGTTACTCGATCATCCATAAGGTATTCGTTCTTAAATAACCTTGTAATCATACAGAACTATAGGTAGATGTCTTCCGCAAAAGTCCTGCTCTTCTTGGTTTGGTTTAGGTTTTGTTGTTCGGGGATAATCCCCAGGCTGTCGCTTAATCAGCACAGCCTCTATGTTGGAGTGGTTGAGAAACTCCTCCCCCACCACTCACAGGGGAGCAGTACGGAAAGATGGAGCCGAAATACCCTGAGGGTGGTCACTGCCAGAGTGTTTTACGTCCTCAGGGGGTTTTAACGTCCCCCTTTATTTTAAATAATTCAGTGGAGACGGCAGCGCCATTTAACGTGGTCAGCCACCACGATGTAGTGAGCCGAGAAATTAATCCCCGGAAAAGTTTCGACCTCTTACGGGGTTCGAACCTGTGCCGGGTGCTTAACCGCTAGGCCACCGGAGCTCACTAGCTCTTCTTCAGTTCGATCGGTGACCCTTTATACTCCTTGGTGTTCGTTTATGGTTTCGACATTTCGTGGATTTCTTCAAGACAATAGATGCACATCCCCTTTGTTTATCTAGGTCCGTGACTTAGACAGCGTTTGGTTTCAGTACTACAGCTCTACCACGAT
Source organism: Paralvinella palmiformis (assembly GCA_025642065.1). Classification (NCBI taxonomy): domain Eukaryota; kingdom Metazoa; phylum Annelida; class Polychaeta; order Terebellida; family Alvinellidae; genus Paralvinella; species Paralvinella palmiformis. The sequence continues at coordinate 57,003 of JAODUP010000043.1, read as the reverse complement.
TATCAAACGACATTTCTAAACGTGTATTTCGGCTGTATAACATAACCTCCAATATGTCGTGAATAGCATCCAATAAATACCTTTCGCATTCAGATAACCAACGGTCAGTTGAATAATGTATATAACTATATTGTGTTAAGGTAATTTATTAATGGATCAATGTTAAATAAATTATAATGTAGATTTAATAAAGCATCTTTATACAAAACAAGATAGTGTGTGCGTATGTATATCTATATTGTATATCAGCGATCTTGTGTAGTCATTAAAATAACAAGTCGTGTAACTTTATCAGCTGTAGGCCTACATAGTAATTATAATGAATAACTGTTTTTTTATATATCAGTTAATGCTTTGCCTTACACAGCCTTGATCCACGTAGACACCTTATTCCCATAATCCTTCTAACTCTTGGAGACCGATTTATCTCCATCGTTCATTATAGTACTTATAAAAATATATTTTAAACTTAATTCATTGTCACACATGGCGAGTAATTATAATAAATATTCTTTGTTTTCTAATATCACTATTCGTTGATGTGGTCTCAGTACGTTGGCTTTCATTACCTATTTTTCCTATGCCAATTACGCTATCGTTAAATACATATATTGATCAACCAGTGGTTGGGCCTCAGGTTATTCATCGTACACGCGCTAATTTACTGTTAGATAATGTTGTTTTTTTTAAATAAATAATATAACTATATTTACTCCCCAATGTTTCACGGAGCTTTATAGCATGATTTCTGGTCATTAATGACTTCACCTAGCAAATAGAACCAATCTTGTCCCGCATTAAATTATTCAATTCGGCCTATCGTTGTAATAACTTATTTGTATATATGTAACAAATCCACACATTAACCTGGGACTTAGTCTGACGTATAAAAGATAGTGGGAAAGCATTTTCAGTAAATACCTTTATCGGGTTATGTTTGTTATAGTATTACTTTTGTGGCATGTAGCTTTTTTTGTTGTTGACAGCATATGCAAATCTATTTCTAAGATGCTTGTTGACAATATCTGGTGTATCAAGTATGTATATATTATAACCGCCTAATTAACCAAATGGCCACTATATTTCCATATCTGGTTAACAAATAACGACTCTCGCTCACTTGCCCGACAATCATATTTTCCATTCTACTCGTACTTTTAGCAGAGGTCAATCAACAGATTAATAATAAACCTCAAGAGCTATCACTGTGCGCACGTCAGCCGACACACACATTTCTGGGAATCCCGTCGTGACCCAGCTCATGGGCATCCGAAGAACACATACACACACACATTTATGCGTTTTTATAATGTCTTTTTGACCCATTTTAACTAATAAATTTCCTATATGGAAATTTATACTTATCTTTATAGATTATGTAATCTCATTGCACATCATCATTGGATGACTCCTGCTAGTATAAGCATCAGATTAAATCTACACTACTACTACTACTGCTATATCTGTTTGTATAAAGATTATATCACCAACTGAAGATTTTGACTGCTTATATTTCATGTTTCTCCATCCAACATGTCAAACAGGTAAGGGGAGCTTCAAACAACTTAAATTGGGTGAACTGTACGACTTCATAAACTGAAATCATACAGTGTCCAGAGATGAAATCTTTTTGAGAGGGTAGTTTTACAGAATGGAAACCATTTTAATAGATAACAAAAAACTGGCTTTGTATTAAAAATATGGCTATTAAATGGTTGTAAATAAAACATCAGGACTATATAAATATAAATAGTAAGCTCACACTTAGAATCCAGATGAGATGCAGAGGAATGAAGGTCATAACCGTTTTATTCTTAGCCTGAATACAAATATTTTATTAAAACATTTCAAAGTTGAACACTTATGTGTTTTTTTTGTATTTTCCTCTGAATAAAATATATTTAAAACTTACAGTTTATTATCAATCTAATACAGCCACATGTTGCATAGATATGAAGTTCATATTCTTACAGTTAAGATATTAGTTATCCAATAAATCCACTTGAATAAAACCAATGTGCCATAACTTAAATTAAGTGAATAAACCATTGAATTAAAACCATAAACAGTAACAGGCAAGAGCTATTTTACTCAACAAAACGATCACAATGCAGTATGCGTAATAAACGATATACAAACGAAACTCATCAGAAATGACAGCTACAAACTTAATATAAAATAAAACTTATTAACACTGCCTCAACAGAGAACCACTGTTAGACAACAACAAAACCAATTATCATGCCAATAAATTTGCTTAACAATGTAACCGTATATATACACACAAAACAAAACGCAATCAATTTTCTACACCTAATCTGTTTTGTCATGGATACCTATCCTAGATCACACACACACACACACACAACATAGAAAATGTCACCATCTAAACCTTCAATGTTTCATGTCTATAAAAAATGTACAATCATGTACATGTAAAGTATTATTTGTGGTGTGCTTCTGTTGTATCCAAGGAAACCAAATATGTGCCTAGAGAATAATTCAATATTTCTTATCAACATTTAGCTGTTTGACTGGGGCTAGTTGGTTTAATTTTTTAAGTACTATGCTGAAACAAAGCTTCGATCAATCAGACTTCCCAGTGATAATCAATAAGAATGTCAAAAACCAACAGACTTGATTGGAAACAGCTGAGTCACATATATGATAGAAAGTCAGTTGGATCTCACATCATACAACCCCATCCAGGTAGATTCGTTCGGAAATTTGGTGTCTTCAGTTGATAATAATGCCAACCATAAAAATTACAAGACTGCACTATTCCAAATTTTGATACAGAAACATAGATCTTGACAAATTATCACTCCAAAAGAGTATTTTCACATGTTAGCAGGCACACATGAATGTCCTTTTTACAAACAAAAGTAAACAGATGTTAAATACAAGTCACATACTTTAGGACTACTAGCTTTAAACAATCCAAGCTGTGACATTAACCAATAGACACATTCAGATCAGAGTAAACAGATTCCAGAATATAACATTTTGCATTGACATAAAAGTACGTAAACAGTCCAAAAACACTCCCCCATACATTCCTAAACATGTTTATATATAGTAGAGGTCATTAGAGTACAACCACGGCGCTGTCATTGGTGTTAATAACAACAACCAGAAGATAAGACCACCAACAAAGGCTGCTACAATGAATGCTCTCTGTGGCATTGGGTGTGCCGCAACTTCTCGGAAGTTAGGAAATCCCATATGATTACAGAAGGCATGAGCTAACACTGGTGCTACCAGGTGATCTGGAACAATTACGCAGTCGTTAGGTAATCAGATACATCATTAAGAAAATGCAATAAAAGTAGTAAAGTGTATTTAAAAAACCCAACATATTTATAAATTATAACTAGGCCATACCTGTTCGTAGAAACAAATATGCCGAATAAGCACCAAACACTGTTGTGTACGAGAACTGGAAAACTGAAATGATGTAATTAGCAAATACTTACTACCAATAGCACATTACTTAAATATCAGCTAGCAGTCGTTTCAAGAACTTGTTCACTGCAACATAACTTAATTATGTTAATTAATGGCTTCAATATGATGATTATGATTAGTGTTTTATGGCCACCTTTGTGCACATGGTAGGCTAAATGGGCAGGGCGACCTCCAAAGATAACGAAGCGAAGTCAAAGATGAAATAAACTTTGGATATGCCCTTGCCGAGATTCGAACATGGGTGGTAGTGATTTGTGTCCAACATGCTACCGCTAGACCACAGAGACGCCCAATTAATGGCTTCAAATATACTGGTAGTAACATTGTACATACTGTTGGTTATACATACACTGTGATGATGAATGATATTCTTTTTTACAACACTACTAGTTTATGAAATAACTTTAATACTGTATAATCTTGAATAAACCTGTTAAATTATTAAGTATTTTAGTTTTGATCACCTTCTCGTTAATTTTCTGGCCTACAGGTTTGTATTGTATCCACACATGTAACAGTGTCACTGATGTTTATGTTCAAAGAAAGAAATAAGGATTCAATTGATTATCTGACAGACGACTACTTGATTGATTAACTGATTGTTTCTATTCATGTTTACAGTATTAGGTAAATTACAGTTATATTTCACTGTCACACACCTCACACACCAACTAAATGGTGTAATATTATGTTAATGTTAAAACATCTGCCATTATACTTGTGTTTTATATCATAAGAATGTATTGACATTGACTAGTCAACACCAAAATAAAACACTAATGTAGTACTCATACAGGCTAAATTATACCATCGTCACTGTACTGGTATGTAATATAATGCCAAATAGAACCATGTGCTGTATCTTCTCTTAATACATACTAAAACGTACACCTAAAACCCCTTTCAAATTTAACATACAGAAGCATTTTTTCTTGAAATAGAATCTGCAAATATGCTCATTTAACAAATACAAACTAGTTTAGAAAAGTTTTAGTGAACATTGGGTGAATGTACAATTACACTGGAAATCTATGGTTTATCTAATAATTAACAAACATGAAAACAACATTATAACATTTCACTTTCAATTAATAACTTGCCTCTCTCATGCTGACAAATTAAGGCAAACAATCAGTATTTAAAATGGGCAGGTTCCACTTTCTCAAACCAATACACCAAGTAAATGAATGACAGATTTCTGCCAGGTGAACTTTGTTTATTTTGAGAGTATTTTGGGTTTTGAAACAATTCTATTTTAAGAAGTTATGCTGTTTCATCACATTTCATACCACCCAGATAATTATCATTATCTGGAAGGCTAAAAACATTCATCGATATATGGTTGATGCACTTAGACAGGACAGCAGAATATTTCAAAGTTTGCTTACTAGTCAATATTATCAACCCTGCAAAAATCATGCACTGAAACTATTACAAATATCTGTGAAACATTAAGTGTAAAACAGAAAATGAACTTACAATAATCAAATCTTGATAAACAGAAACTGCTGACTGAATTATAGTTTGTTATAAACATACTCTATACACTTATATTAATGCAAACAATTGTATTGTGGGCGCCTCCATGGTCTAGCGGTAGCGTGCTGGACCACAGATCACTACCACCCGTGTTCGAATCCCGGCGTGGGCATATCTGAAGGTTGTTTCGTCTTTCACTTCGTCTCATTACCTTTGGAAGTCGCTCGGTCCATTTAACCTACCTTGTGCACAAAAGTGGCCGTAAAACATCAACCATCATCAGCGAGCAATTGTATTAATATTCAGCATGATTGACCACCAAATGGTGTCATATTGAACTGATAAAACAATAACATGTCTAAAACACAGTTTTCATGCTTCCCAAAGCAACATCAATCTGTAGTAATACATACGTGATTCTGTTATAGCAACTTTGATATCTGCTCCTTCTTTAACTTTCTCATAGAAATGATGAAAGTGAGCTGCAACAAAACATAATTATATGTGAATTAAATTAATCACACACATACAATAAAAATACTAAAGGATCATTATAATTATTCTGGATTATTCACATATGATATTTAACTGTAATTAAAACATTCCTTTAGTGCTCTTACACATGAAAGAAACTAACACAGATAAAAAATGTTTACATATAGTTTAATATAAAAAGATCACTTACCTACTCCAAATAACAGGGGAGATATTATTACAGACCAGCCTACACCATAACAAGGTACTAGCAAAGGCAGCATGCACGCTCTAAACATAAACTCCTCTGTAAATGGTGCCTGTTAAGAAATAAAGGCAAATCACATGCATGGTGGTTGCTAAAGAAGTTCCTCCTGCTGGTCATGTGGTGCAACATGCAGAAAGATCAACATTTCTGGCCATTTGTTTGGCCATATCGATGTGAACACACAGCATCATAATCCTTTTCTGCTTTTAACTAAATAACACAACAATTCATGAATCATCACGTGGTGAAAAGTGTTGCTGCCAGAGTTTGGATCAGCTGCACAATTACCTAGTGTATGACACACAAATATCATAAAAAACGTACCTCAATTCTAAACTGGATTCGTGACTGATGAAATATGGATTTTCTTGTAAGTCTCTTATAAATAGGATATAACAAATGAGTAAGAGCTACCTAAGATTATTAGAGACCTAAAAATCAACTAGTCTACTTCTGAAGTGGGGGTGATGCTTTTCAATTACTGGCATGCAAATCCTGATAATTAATTCATATTGGTTATAGCTATGTTATTCAGATTTTAAGAGCAACTTATTTTCCCATTGATAAACACCTTAGTTCTGCAACGATTCACTGATTTATACACACAAACAGTAGATCACTCACATTTATAACAATATGGCCAAGTTTCAATTCTTTGCGTTCATTTTGGGCAACTAGCGTGTGCCATTTTTATTTTTAAACGCGTCTGGATAAACATTTCTTCAAACATTCCATTGGATACACGTAACTGTAATACCATGAATTATGAGTAAATAAGCCACAAAAGCAGTAGAGCTACCAAATTATACAGTAAGTTCTGCAAGCAATATGACAGTCAAAGACTGGAGACTAGATTAGGAAGCAAATCTCATTTTCTTACATTTGTTAAGCAGGACTTGGGTGCATAGCACTGCATACACATCCTAATGTATCAGTTGTCTAGCAAACACAATAATAACCCAATGAGTTACTTTTCAGCAGATATACAACTCACTGATTTTATATATAAAACAGTATGTCACTGTCTCCAGATTTAAGAGGAAAAAATGACTGAGTTTGGAGGATGTGTGCGCTGTACTTGTCAGCAGGGAGGCCTGCCGGAGTTGATAATGTGTAGTTGGCGACGAATATATTCCTGCGATTGTCCTTGAGTGGGTTAGCATGGCCAAGTTCCAGATGTAAATTGAGCAAGATGTTTAGGTACTACTGAATGGTTGAAAAATGATTTTGTCCTGCCTAGATAAGCCACACATCTCAATAGGTTTTGCTTCATGATGGGCAAAGGCTCATATTTAACCAATTTGCCAAACTTCAGGTAATTAGCAAACGTTAGGAACCTCCCTTGTGCTACCACCGAGTCCAGTTGTTCACAGAGAGTTGGTGCCTCCAGCTCATCATCTGTGAGGACAAATAACGCACCAATTTATGAGACATATGATTTCAAAGATTATACTAAGCTGGCACAGCCCCAGCAGTATGGCATTGGTGGACAAGGCTGATGTGGCATACAATTTGCCCCAGTTCATCGTCTTGATATGGCATCTGCCATGTTGTTGAATTGACTTGCAATGTAATTGGCTACAGCTGTTATATCATGTTTTATTGCCACATGAGTCACAGTATTCCTGCCACTAGGTTGCTTGGTGCATGAAGACAGTTTATGTGTGTTTGTGCTGCAGTATTATCTGTGAGTACAATTACTTTATATCCACTGAGTTTGTAGGATCACTGTCGCAGGGCCAACCCAATCATCACCAGTTCTTTGATATTGATAGTATCAAGATGCCATTTACGATACAACTAGGCAGAAAGCTCCGCCACCACATTGGTTAGCATTAGTATAAAGCAATACATAGGGATGCTGGTCCAATATCCACCATGTATTTTTGGCAAGAAAACATGTTATAACCCTGAGATTAATTTGTTTTTTGGATTTCCTTTCAGGTGAGTTTGTAGGATTATAAAAAACTCAACTCCAAAACGTTTAATACCACTTGCTTGCTGCAATGTTGGTCGTGATTTGACCCTTTTCAATGTGTTTGACAGTAGTATCACCTAATTTGTTGGTTTGTACATTATGGGCTGCAGGGACACATGACCTAGAGGAGTTATCAGTAATAGCCTAAAGCCAATTTCAACTATGCCGTTCCTGATGCTGGAGTCCACAATTTCCCATTTATGTTGGAAACACTAGACATTTTGCAGAAGTACTTGACAGATATATTCTCTAGGCATTTGCTAAATTCAGCTGTTATCATCCATTACTAGTAGACCCTGAGCAATTTCAGCTTGCTCCGTCATCATTTGCTGTCAATGTCCACGTGGGCTTATTCCTCCTCTAAAGTGAGTTTGGTCAAACCACAGACTTCAATGTGCACCGTATCTGAATTGCCATTTAGTCCTGCCAAGGAAACCGTGTTCACATGTCATCATTTAATTTTGCTTGTATTTGCCTCTTCTAGCAATGTGATTCAAACCCAGCCATGGATTTTGTTCACTGACAGAGGGTCACACATTTACTTTTTCGAGTGGACAAAGTGAGCTGGGTTCAATCAAGTCATGTACAACATCAGTGGAGCATTCGTCAACCTGCGTTCAGTCTTTCTGTTTCAACAGACTGCATGGGCATCTCTACTTAGTTTGGCCTGTGCTGTTATAGCCACTGACTGAACAACACTGGACTGATTCTTGTGTTAGTTGTCCATGTCTACATGTGGTGAAGGTACAAGTAGCCCTCTGGTGTCTTGTCATTCGAGAGTAGGAGTCTCCGGGAGTTGTGGGCCACGCATCAGTTAAAGGCTGCTGTATGTTTCAGTTTTGATAAGGATCTCTTATATAGTTATAGAAAGCAACCTAATTTCCAAAACGATCTCTGCATCTTTTGTTGGAGCAGGTCACTGAATTTGAATGTGACGATAATATGAAATGTTTCAATTGTTTTTTTAAATGGCTTCGTGAAGAAACATTTGATGAGATAATATTACACCATCTATTACGTACAAGAGGTAAGTTATAGAGCGGCAACCTTCTTGTAAAGAGGGAGTTACCTCGCTCAATATACATTTGATTAGATCTTCTGGTCTGGTGATCCTCCTGGATTTCGTAATTAAACTTGTAAGTTTTGTGAAAGGACATAGGTTTAATGACTATGCTTCAATGTGCCTGATCTATCATTATCCTTGGAAACCAAGGAAACTGTGTTACACATGTCTCTAAATTTACTTGTTTTGCCTGCAGCAATGTGACTATCAAAGCTGCAGCCATGGAGTTCAAATGACAGAGGGTCAAATGTTGACCCTCAAAATCAGTGGGTGGCTGTTTGTTCATTCACCTTAGTCTTGTCAACATCAGGTGGAGCATTCAGCAGACTGTCATCTCTACTTAGTTTGGCCTGTGCTGTTATTGCCACTGACTGAACCGAACAACTGGTTTCTTCCACCTGATCCTTGTGTTAGTTGTCCTTGTCTGAAGTGGTGAAAGGCCTCATCAAAGTCAGTCCTCTGGTTGTCTTTGTCATTCTGGGTAGGAGTCTCCTGTGGAGTTTGTAAGGTGGCTACAGCATCATTGATTAAAGGAACTGAGCCGTGTTGATTGATTTCCCAAAGTCCTTCTTTATTACATCTGATGTCAGGCGTATAATACTCTTATATGAATTTAAACACTTAGATTTCAAAGCATCAAGTTTCATCTCTCAATTCAAACTCTTTACAGCATTCTTGTAGAGAAAAAGGTGCCCGACTTGGAGCAGCCAGTTTGAGTGTTTTGAACTAAAGAGCAGCTGCTGCAGAAAATGGCTACCAAAATGTGTGTTTTTCCTGGTCCCCCTGGTGGGGATCCTATGCTACAGTACTCCTAACTACCTGGTAAATACTTTTAAAACCTTTTTTTTGGTAAAAAATCTTTAATGGTTTTATCTTCTTTGTCAAGCAAGAAAGCACTGCTATGCCTAGTTTTTATGATAATTTAAAAAAAGACATGTTATTATTTGTATAGCTAAATTTCGATCACATTCAGTAACTACATTTATAAATAATTTATTAATTAAAGCAGTTGCTTAAGCAAGGTTTGTTGTCACATATTATTCACAAACATTTCAGAGGCACACCTCTGTACTGCTAAAGCTAACCATTTCAAGCTATTATTATTTATATATATCTATAGAATTCAAAGTGTATTTGTTTTTTAGTATACACTTAGACCAGAATGGACAACAACAGATGTCAAAATAGATGACACTTGACACCATACAAACAGTATATGATTGTTTAAGACACATGTTCGTGCATATTATATAATAAAATTTATCATTTGTCTTTTTATTTAACATAATAATCCATACCATATTTATGAATGGATGTGCTAAACTATCATCGCCAGAATTTTCCTTTGCCTCAAGCATGCTCTCAGAAGCAAAACTAATTAACTTTAAATTGGTCCACACTCATTTAGTATACAAGCATTATCTCCAATTTTTATTATGTTCATCCACCACAAAACATCCAATATAACATTTAGCAAAGTGGAATTAGTTGAGACACCACCAATCAAAATCCAGTGTTAATGAAGTTATGGTAACAGTGGTTTTAGTTCATGCCCCATGTAAACATAAAGCTATAGAACACAAGAGGCTGTGTGTGTGTGTGTGCATGTGTGACACACTGTTTACAACAGGCTGTATATGGAAGACACCATCAGGCTAGATGTCTGCAGCAGGCTGCATACAGCACTCACCAACACTGAAGAACAATGGACAGATCTTAACAGCCATGTCCTCTCCAAAATGTGGAACTAGAAATGGTAGCATACATCCACGAAACAAAAATTCCTCAGCAACCGGAGCCTGACAGGTGATGAAATGATAATGAAAGAAATACGAAAGCATGTCACCTCTTTCTAATAACAGACTGGTGGCTGACAATATTAATAGTTCTTAAATTAACTCAGAAGTGAGAATTATTCAACATATGATATAAATGGTATTTAAAAAGATAAATTCACAACAAGTATTAGATTGAGCAAACTGTAAAGCATATAAAGGAAAGCACTAGTGAAATAAACATGATTTTAAACATAACTGACACACACTTATTGTTGTTGTCTGATAATGGATTTGGATGTGATTAATGAGTGGAACAATGCACAAGGTACTGCAGGTCATCACCATATGTAGCACAGACAAAGAAAGCATGCTTTGTGAAATTAGGGTGAATTAAACATGTAAGTCATAGTTCTCACTTAACACGGAACAATAAAAAGGATTATTTCATCCATGTAAAAGCAGGTGTTTCGCTTTAAAATGAATTCAAGACAGACACTTGAACCAAGTAATACAGAGGCTTAACATTTCAGGTTAAGCTTAAATGCTAACTAATTAAAAACATCAACACACATGTTGTTTTAGAGTTTCTTCTGGAAGCCTGTTACTTCAGTAGTAGCTGATAATGAACACCGTAGTTGTATTATAAAACTGATATTAGTGATATATGACCAGTATTTCAACACACACTGAACTGGCTTATTCATTACCAGCACAATACATTACAGTACCGATGTTCCTCTACATGTCTGCCAAATGATGAATAAACAAACTAAGAAATGATACAATTCTGATCAGTAATTTCCGACTAATTGGTCACCTTAAGTTGAGTGGAATCAAGTTGTTTAGTTTCGGCGCTGGTCACAACTGGGGACATATGGCCGAGATGGCACCCGCCGAGGGAAACCAATCCAACATACACAGGCATTATCCAGCTTGTAGGTTTGTGGTGCAGTGATCCAACCACTGCATTATTGGGATGCCCATAACTGGTTACCCCAGAACCAGACATGGTGTATATGTACCACCATTGGAGAGGCGTTATTTGCTAGTTTGACAGGTAGGTGGAAGTAAGAACTAACGTAGGAGAAAATAATTTGGACAACGTCGGGTTAAGCTGGCATTAAATCACTAACATAAGTGAGCAATATAGTAAGTAATTAGAATATCTCAAGAGGTAAAGAATACTACGAAGATGTAAAACAATAATAGTAATAATAATAATAAATACAAAAACCAAATTTGAGTGAGTGAGTAGTTTGTTCAGCCTTGGCCTGGCCACACCTGGGATACATGGCTAAGGGACTCACCCCATGAAAACACCACATAAATAGAGGTATGAACCAGATTTGAACCCAGAGCTTTGTTAGACTATGTTCTCACCATTCTGGTGTTACAGTACCGGTGATGTGTTGAAGACTGGCTACCAGTAATTCGTCTTACAAAAGTGTACTCTGTAGATGATGTTTCCAAGATAAGATGTCTGGCATTATTCTTTCTAGCAATAAATTACTGCATGATATCTCTGTTCAACAGACAAGTGACTCAGTGCCACTTTACCATAGCTGCCACCAGTTACAATTGTATATCGCACCACACACATATAGAAATTTATTATTTAAAAAAAAGTTAACAACAAAGAACATATAAAGCGAAATACATGTGAAAGAAATACTTGTTATTTCATTGTGGTAAAAGCCTATTACATTTGGGGATAGATAAATGCTTGCAAGCATTAGAAGTATTTGTGTTTGCTACCTACCACTACATGATTCCTCAACCAAATCAGATTCTTTATGTTATTTAACCAGTATTTTGATTCTGCAAAGAAACAGAAAACATATCATGAAAAACTGTATTCATCATAAACAAATTGGAGAATATAAAATAGACTAGGTATTGGTATGAGCTGCTGCAGTGTTGCTTCTCGGGTCTAGCCTATGTGAGGGAGCCCCCCCCCCTTAGGTTTTATAAATATGAGGGATTTTAATGTAACATGGGCACTTAGCAAGTATTTATACACATAGTTTTACGGTGTAAGCATAATTAAATGTATGCATATCACTTATATCTGTAACATGAAAAAACTTTACTCAAAGTCAGGCACAGAATATTTTAATGTTTTAATTTTCATCAACATATTGAGGAATTTTTTTCTTGTGCCATTCAGGTGAAGACCACCATTACCAGATACCAGCCACTTTTCAATAGGGCTGGAAGAAATTCTTTGGGTAGCGGGCCATCATGCAATAAGCATCAAATCACGTAGATTTTCCTGGCCAAGGGAGTTTTAATGCTATTCATAGAGGAGAACTGCCTCTCACACTCAGCAGTGGACGGACAGAGGATCATGGTAGAAACACAATTATTAAGTTAGCGTGAATACAGTTAATATGATATATGAAATCCATATTTATATCATAATATTAACATGAAATGAAAAAAAAAACAGTGATCAAAGAAATATACAGGAGAAGGACAGAAATCCACCATATAAACAAGACCATGTGCTTTTATTTTGCGTAAATAAAGATAACTGGCCAATCAGGAGAGAGTATTTGAGTCATGTGACCATCATAATGCAAAATGGATGTTTACCAGCCAAGATCACCAGCCCACCAAAATCTCTTCCATCCTTCAAGCATGGTTCTTATATTCAGTAAATATTTATAAATATTACATTTGAAACTACAGCAGTAGATTTTGGCATTATTTCAGATCAGGAAACTATCAGATGATAATATTTGGCATTTATCATGACCCATTTTCTGCTGATAATGCCATACCAGTGGTATGGCATTATTAAAGCTAATGTGATGGGGAGATCGTTAATGCACACAACACTTACAATAGTCAGTCATGGGATTTAATTCTGCGCCATGTGGTTCCCAGGGATTTTTTTATTTTACGCCGTATGTTAAAATATCGGGGTAATCCGGAAAAAACGCGTCCAAGAAGCAACAATGATCCCTCTACTAGGGACTTAGCACTGCCTAGGAACCGTTCACACAAAATATAATAGTGATGGGGAGACCGTTAAGGCACACAACACATACAATATTGCACCATGGGTTTTATTCTGTGCCATGTGGGGAGCAGGGGTATTTAAATTTGCGCCATACGTTAATATATCGCTGGAATCCCGCAAAAACACATCCTAGAAGCAACACTCATAGCATATTCGCTTTCAATGTGTCTGTAAATCAGAGAAAAATATCAAAATATATGATACAAAATGAATTGATTACATGTAATAATATAATTTGGATGATTAACAAATACTTAAAATTTTGGTTTTTTGGCATCAAATGATAAACAACTTTAGCATGATAATTAATGATCCATGGTGATAACAGAATTAAAAAAAATTCCATATGGATTGACAACAAGCATTATGCATATATATGTTACACTCAATCTTTATAATCAGGTAATACTTATATTACCTGAAATATTCAGGTAATACATTTATTGCTAACTGAGACTTAATACAGATTACCTGATTTTTTTGTTATTTTTACAATGCTTACAATAGTTCACTAGAAAGAGTCCAATTTCAAAATAAAACATTCAGAGGGTATATAGAGAGGAAGAAATATTTTTATTGTGTTCAGGGTAAAACACATCTGGGGGAAGGGAATTCACTGCAAAATATCTCAATGAGTGCATTCAAAATTGCAAAGTAAAATATATCTGTAGATATGATTCCATTAGTGTAATGTGAGAAGAGTAAAATTATATATTTACTACATTGCACAAAGTAAAATAATTTTCTAGAGGCTTCAATTAGCTAACATAAAACATAATAAATATCAACCAAAAGAAGGCTGTTACACGCATGTATATTATACATTTCAAAATATTTCTACCTAAAAAGAAATTCTTTGTGTGTATATTATACCAGTGAGTAGCTATACTATAAAATAGCATTACAGTATTATTTTGTAATTAGAAAGGTATTAGTTATTTAATCTCTTTTCAAAATTATAACAGTAATTAGCAGTCTGGCATAAGTTTGGGCAGCCTAGATATTTTCAAACCCTGGAATTCATTTGTTTAATGGGTAGTCAATATTTTATATCTCCGTCATGTACGAACTGGGTACTGGTGTAGTGTAGTTAAGGGAATGGGAATGCTACAACACATCATGGCTATAATTGTTTTCTGTGTCTGCAGACTGTTTCATTTGAGTGTCCCATTTTTCTGGGATATAGTTCTTCTGTTGTATAAGTGTAATCGGTGTTGAGGTTAAACAATCATCATACATAATGCTATATTACCATCAGACATAATGCTATATTACCATCAAACATAATGCTATACTACCATCATACATAATACTATATTACCATAAGACATAATGCTATAATACTACTAATACTATACATAATGCTATACTACTATAATACATAATGCTATATTACCATCAAACATAATGCTATATTACCAGCAGATATAATGCTATAGTATAATTAGAAATAATGTTATACTACCATATGACATAGTGCTATACTACCACCGTACATAATGCTACATTACCATCAAACATAATGCTATAATATCATCATACATAATGCTATATTACCATAAGACATAATGCTATATTACTACTAATACTATACATAATGCTATCATACATAACGCTATATTACCATCAAACATAATGCTATATTACCCATCAGATATAATGCTATAGCACCATTAGAAATAATGTTTACTACCATCTGACACAGTGCTATACTACCACCATACATAACATTTACTACCATCTGACACAATGCTAAACTAATATCAGACATTTAAAAATTTTAGATTAACAGAACAGCAGACACTACATAAATAATAATTCTGTGATTCAGCAATGGGGTCACATATATTTGTTTTTTGAAAGTAGTTAAATACCTTTTTTATCAAGTGTTTGTTTTTTTTTTAAATATATTCTCAAATACATTAAAACATTTCTTTTAAATTATTTCAAGAATTTATCTGATGATGATGAATGATGTTTTACGGCCACTTTTGTGCACAAGGTAGGCTAAATGGGCCGAGCGACCTCAAAGGTAATGAGACGAAGTGAAAGACGAAACAACCTTCAGATATGCCCACATCGGGATTCGAACACGGGTGGTAGTGATCTGTGTGTCCAGCATGCTACCGCTAGACCACGGAGGCGCCCTCAAGAATTTATCTGAATAGTTTGCTACCAACATGATTTTGTTCCTGGAAGCAATTTTATAAGTCAATTGTCCATACTCAACCTTGAAGTTACAGTAATGGTTTCTCTCTGTGATCTTCCTCAAGTATAATCAGTAATTTCTTTAACAGATGCAAATACAGACTATCCTCACATCACTAGTTAACACTCCCAAGAGGTATAGCAACACAAATGTATATCAATCAGAAGTTGGCTTGACATGTATGAAAGATGTTATGTAATGATGTGTGATATCATATGTAATGTTATCATGATTATGTGATTGGGTGTCATGATATATGATGGTATATCGGATCATATCTGTAATCATGTCTCACACACATGATGTTATGTGAAGATATATGATGGTGTAAGAAATAATACAAGTATGTGTAATGTTTTATCAACATAATTATAAAATGTGTGCATCAAAAGAAATAATGGGAAAAAAGTTTTAAAAATGTAATTATTATTTGAAGGTATTTGTAATACCTTTTCAAATATTTATATTTAAATACATTGACATTTGATTGTATCTGTATTTGACATGGTGAAAAGTTTCTGCATTTGTATTTAAATACTTTACAATGTATTTGACCCCATGTATGCAGTGATTAACATCAATACTAAGCAAATAGCATATATGTTTATGTCAAAATACTAAGATTGGATACATATACTAGGAATTATTTAATTTATAGTTCATTCACTTTGAGGATTATCTTTTTATTTGCTGAACAGTTCTTCTCATAATTAAAAATGGGGTTATAATAATAATAATATTCTTTATAGGATTTTAACCAATTTGGCATCCTCCAAGACGTTTTACATTGAAAAATGAATTAAATCATGTTTTTGCTCACATAGCACAAACACATTTAATAAATAAATAAATACCCTGGTTTATAGATATTATAAGTAGGCTAATTTAACTAAGTGGATTTTAATAACTTTACAAAATATTTTACTATATCTTGGAATATGGTTACATGATACAGGAAATAAATGGTTAATGAGGTGTCCAGGAGAAGCTGCAAACAAAAGAGATGATTCTGGCAGCAGAATATATATATATATATATATTACATTACAAAGGTTATTGGTGTTACCTATCTGTTTATTGTATCATGAAAAGATATTGTAATATATATGTCTATTATGTAGAGTAAATGGATGAATAAAGCACTAATTATTATTATTATTATATTCTTTTAACCTTTTTTCTGGTTAATATATATACACGCTGTATAAATACTGTGTTTGACAATATATAATGTTAAAATTCCCTTTTCTGACTTTAGTCATTTTAGTTTGTACAAAAAAATCACCTACTAATAGATGTACTACAAAACCTGTTTTTAGTTAAATGTTACAATTCTCTGATTTTAGCTCAATATTATTGAAAGTTAAAACCAACATAAAATACCTTGTATAATAAATATTATGATTTTGGACACAGATTTGGAGCGACTTATCAACTATTGCATCCCATACCATTCTTACACAGATACAATTAACAAATACTGTCATGCTCAAGAGTTTTGATAGTTTAGTTTTTTTTGAATTGCTACTTAATATCAAGTATAACATAATAAATAATAAAGGTGTGTTACACAGCAAATCAGCAGTCTGTGAGGCAGTGGTAATGGGAGAATTATAGTTAGAAAACAGACCGATGAAAAACAGAAAAATAACACATTCCACATTAACTTACAGATCAAACACGTGGTATTGTCTAGCTATGGATCTCTCATTAGCATCAGAGTTATACCAGATTACCATAATAGAAGAAAAAAAACAAAGCTGGATCAGTGTACTATTATGAATTCTGTAAATATGGCACTTTCTAAGTCCCTTACTTATTTATTTATTATTATTAAACAAATATTATTCAAATCAGAATCAAAAGTTATGATAGATTTAGCACATTCATAAGGCATCCAATAAAGATATATATATATATATATATATATATATACCAAATATACTGATCTATAAGATGACATCATATATTTGTTGAATTCTATTTATGGTCACTTTAAAAGAAACTGTCTTAAACTTTTGTATTTGCTGATTGGTCAATCATTATTTACTAAGTGATAAATTGTCATCCAAAAATGCTAGTTTTTGCTGTTTGACACACAATAATCAAACATCAGAAATCAAGAAAAGAAATGACCAACTACCAAATAAAAACACCCTTAAAGATGAAATTCCCAGATTTTTCATTTGGTGTATAATGATATAAAATCAAACATTATGCAGATATCACCATAAATTTGTATTATTTCTTGTACTATTCGCTGTTAAAAAAAATGCATCATAGTTTTCATCTGCTTGATATGAATCTGCTATTTTGCATAGGACATCATTGGAGTGAAACATTGCTTATCAAACTTCATTCATAAAACAATTAAGGACACCGAATGGCCTAAATTGTGCCGATGTGTCGTTAAACAACATTCATCCCATTCATAAAACATTTAGTATTCTTACTCCAACATAAAATTAATAAATAATTAAATTTGGATGTAAAAATACTAGAATTATTGTGAAATCTATGCACAGATTCTTCAAGGATCTAATTTGTAAGATAATTTGAATGAACAGAGCCATAGCAAAAGACTGGAAAGTAAACCATCAAAGCTCAGCAGTCTCAGCTTTGATAATTTTGCAAACAAGTACATGTGTCAAAACATAGACATGTTGTCACATTTATTTTAATTATACACACTGATGTAATATTAACAGAAGCTATGTCATTCTACTGTAATCTAACCAAGTTATAAACCTGTATTAATCAAATTATGTTCATGATCCCTTCAAAGAAATTTCCCCAGATTGACAGATTCTTGTATTAATCAAGTGGCTGACCAAGAGTTACCATGGAAAAAGAGTACTGGTATTCATTTTTGTCCTGTCCAACATATACAGTAATATTCCTAATAATACTGAAGGAAAAAAACAGGCTACCAAATAAAACCACTCTTTACTGATTCTCTCACTTCAAACTAGAATTATTAATAAACTTTGCTAATGTGTCAAAAGAATTATTCATTAAATATTTTTCAAATCAAATTCCCAGCATGTGCAATATATTTGTACACATGGGATAAAAAGCATGCCTAATTTCATATCACACAATTCCATACAGGAGCTATCGCAGTTCATTTGGGGTTATCTTTTAATCAGTTAACTGGTTCTGAGAATTAAAAGGGTACTTTTGCATTGCAGTATGTTGGTGCCATAGTCATGTGACATAGCATTTTGTATGACTATGCACCAACTTAAGATGTAATGGATTTGTGGAGAGTTTATATCGGTACTGTTCACATCTATTATAGTTATATACAAATTTATATGTAATATAATTGCACCTGTGATAATTATCTGTGAAATAGTATGTTACTCTGCAGACAGCTGCTGGTGTAATTTGTTCCCATTATTACTCATGACATTTGATTTGTTTGCTGATTAATTATCCAGTTTTTAAAAACAGTGACAAATCTGATACACTATTAAGACAAATATAAAAATTTGATTTTCACATTATTTTTAATAATGAATCTGCTTATAAAAATGTACCAAGATTATGATAGCCATATTGAAGTACTGGAATTCTGCTATTTAAGATCTGACTAGTAAAAGTAAATAGAACTTATTTCAACCTTTGACCTACAGGGACACCAAACAAGTGTCTCCACCATTTGAATGAGAAACTATTTCAATGTTCTACAAAATAACATACTTTTATCTGGGCAATATTGACTAAATATATTGGTTTTAACATAGGAGGACCATGTTTAAATGTTGCTGTTTTGTGACAGCTTTTGTGCACACAGTAAGTTAGATGGGCTGAGCAACCACAAAAGGTAATGAAGTGAAGTAAATGATGAAACACCCTTCTGACATAGCCTGGTCATGGTTTGAACAAAGAACCTATAAATATGTCATCAACCTCACTACCCATTTTGACTATGACAATTCAATCTTTTCTCTTTTCACAAATAAAATTCCATTAGATATAAATGAAAATAGATGCTAATGTGGATAGTTTTAATTGGCTGGACTCGACTAGACTCCAGGACTATTTTCTCATTTTATAGGAGCATATATTGTAGCATATTTTAGTACAGTTGGCAAATCTGTACATTTAGCATTTACTGAACATAAAATTGTTATAATCTCAGTATATATCTGTAAAGGGTATCCATATTTAGCAATTATTTTACCTGTACACATTTCACACATTATTCCTGAAGAGAGAACCATTTCTATTAGTGTGTTTTACCTTTGTATATCTTAAATATTCCATCAAGATAATGAAGATACAATGGACCCAAAAACAGTATCTGGAAATGAGAAACAAACAAAAAACAGTTATCATTAAAACTGTGTTTCTATAACATTACATTATTTTAAGTTTGTTTGTGTATGTGTGTGTGTGAATAGTGTGTTAACATCTATATATTATAAACCCTGCCTACATCAGTAGGAGGAAGGGAATGTCACAAGGATTATGTAGAATCAAACAAATAACTGAATGCAACTTGCATCCAGTTATTTGCAAGACGGTGTGTGTGTGTGTGTGTGTGTGTGTGTGTGTGTGTGTGTGTGTGTTTATACACAAACCAAAATTATTTCTCACCTTCAGTAAAATCTACATATCAACACAAAACGTTTCTGTGCCCATCAAACATTACTGGTAGGTGAAATCAATCGAGTTCTGAACGAAATTAAAATGATGATGACAATTATAATCAACCATCTACCACTAAACATTAGTATCACCATGCCAACTTACCATAGTAAGTAGTAGAGGGAAGATACTGGCAAAGATGAAACCCTGGAAACGAAGACCAATCCATACAAAGAGATTCCTTGCCTAAAACAGAACCATTAAGATCACGTTAAGCAAGCATTAATTAATGATGTATTTAATTTTGCACTAATCAATAAAACACATTTCTTCATGATGTATAATAAATAAACACTGACAGCCAATGAAAACTCAACTGTTCTCTTTTATATGATAGTAAAGTGCTTTATTTACTTATCTGCCAATCAATAATGGTGGACTGAGATGATGAAACAAATCAACAAACTTACTGTTTGATAAAACTGGTACACGTATTCTTTTACAGATGGTAAATCTGTACAGTGTACATATTAAGGAGTGTCAGTAAACACCTAATGCATATTAAATTCATTCTCATGTACCATGAATCATGTGTGTCCTCAGGTTTTCATGGTTTCTTTTCTGATAATGAAATCTATCTGATCATGTAACCTGTATGATCAGGTTCAATATAAATGCACTCAACCCATTTCTTATGTTAAAAGTGTATTTTTTTATAAAATAATTATTTTGTTATAGTGAACAAAAACGCCTACCCAACATTCACCAGCAAATATTAGCACAAAAATCACACAAATTGTGAGACAAACATTCAGGGCATGCACTACTATTGTCACAAGATCTACAAAATGTAGAAGCCTTACTTTGATACTATGTGAGTTTGAACTACACAACCACAAGAAGGGTATGACTAGAACACAGACTGCTGATACACGAACAAAACGCTTCTTGATTGTTTGTGGGTGATCTCTCCATGTCCTGCAAATATACCAAAAGGAAACAGTGAATAAAGAAGGAAATAAATCATAGTGAAATAGTCTTTCTCCACTTTAAATTAGCAGAGCACATTTATGTCACTAGCTTTTAAAGTTAAACAAGACTAATTTTAAAGACTCTAAAGGGGGCAAAAGGACTATTTTGTGAATTTAAAAGCATCAAATCTACAACATCAATAGCAAGCCAATCATGTAATGTGTTATTACAATTAAATATACTTTCTTACAAAATAACTTTTGTTATCTAGATCCCTCATGAAAAATGGCTGAATACATCAAAAACAATCATTAACATGTCCAATGATGACAATGTACACCCTTTGTTTGAGATACTGATAATGACCGTTTCCACAATAAATATTTTTTCTTCTGGTTTCCATACAACAAACAGTTTTATAAACTGCCATTTTCTATAGTCATCTTCTTGTGAATTATTAAACACTTCAAATAATGTGGTCCCTCAGAAGACAATGAAATGCTTATTACAGGACAATCCAGTTTACTTCCACTGCTTTTATTCCTTCCAGTACCAAACATTTACTGAAAAATATTTACTGGAAGGCTGCTGAAAAGCTGTGGACCCCTAATTTGAAGGCTTCCTTCTCTGATTGCCGTAATTTTATCAGACGCACACTGTTTTATCTGGGCGACTCATCACAGACAACCCTGACTTGTTGATGTGTATGATTTTATTCCAATATTTGGGGCAATTCCTTCTAGAATTTTCCAGGTGTAAATAATTCGGTATCTTCCCATCCTCCTCCCCTGAGAGTACATCCTGAGGGCTGATAGTCGATCCTAATACTGGTAATTCAGGTCAGATATTGGATATATCTTATGGAGAATAATCTGAAGAGGGACTAAATTTTCTGGATATCTCCAACTCTGTTTGGTGTCCATAGCTGGCAGCAGTAATCTATGTGTGGCTAGACCATGCTGCACCATAGTGTTTTCCTAGTGTGCATATCTCTGGCATGGAAAGTTCTTATGATCCACGCACATTTTTGCCGAACTTTGTTATATACTGTCTCTATATGGTCAGGGAAACTAGGGTTGGGTGTTTTACCATAAAAAACTATTATTTACATTACATCATAAAAACTGTTATTAACTGTAAAAGTTTATAAATGCCTAACTTTTTTTATTGTATTACCTTAAATATTGGCACATAAATGAAATGTATATCATGACATAACAGATATTAACTACAGATATTAGACATAACATTAAAATAGTTAATATTCTAATTCAACCATTCCTCTGAGCATTCTGTAGCAGAATACTAGCTTAAAGGCTGTGCTATTGCCAAGACAATTGCGAACTTTGGTATGAATATTTCCAAAATTTGAAAACAATCCTCTCAATGGACGCATCTGAAGCTGGACATGATAGCAGCTTGACAGCTAATGTAACAAAGTCACTTGGCAATACATATGATTTGAGGGCCTTCCACCAATTAACTGGGGAGATCTTTGTCGCAGCATTGGTGAAATACATGGAAAGAAATGGTGACATGAAAAAGTGTTCAATGGTCACATGAAAAAAGTGTTCCCACACAGAGTTTTATGGCCTTCCACCTTTATACATGGTTACAGTATTGGTAATGAATACAATATCACAGTCACAACACAGAGATTTTCAATGTCATGAAACTTTTCAGTGTTCAGAAATCAACATATGTATGATCTACATATTAACAGTGTTAAAAACACCTGTGTAAAAAACCTGCCAACCCTGATGTAGGTAGAGTAACATGAGAGATAAGAATGGTGATTTAAATGTGATATTGGGCTGGTTTTATACATTCGGAAATGAAGTTACAAACACCATAATTTGGGGGTAATTAAGTCACTAACACAATGATGTCAGTGTTGAGATGGGGGATCAGCAGATCATTAGACCAGGGGATTAGCAATTGAGCTCATAAGTTATGGTCATACATTGAGTGACTGTCACCTAAAATTGGTGATTAGGGTATCATGGAACAATTTCATCCAGTTGTGATTTGATGCTTGGTGATTATTAATTGCCAAATTAGGTTTTGTGGGCTTTCTGTATCAATTAAATACACATACTTATTTAACTGGTCAATGCATTATACAATATGTAGTAATACTAATATTATGTTGCAATGAACAGGCATTATTAAAACTTGATATTATTGTGATTTTCATAGTAAAAATTGAATTTCTTTCGAAAACTGTTTTTTACGTGACGTTAAATATCGGTGTTAATAACATCTATGTAAAAAAAACTACCAACCCTGAGGGAAACTGAGTGTCACTCATGTTGATACCAAAGTTTTTGACACATTGGGTTTGTTCAATTTTTCTGCTATTTGGTCCAAATTATCAGGTGGGGTCTTTATGCCCTGATTTTACCATATCGGAGTAGTTCAAACTTGTTTTCATTAAATTGCTGGTTTATTTATTGCTACTTGTATATTGTTTTGGGGTCGTTTTGTAATTTCTTGACGTCATCCTAATTTTTTTTATGGCAAGAACTCTTGTATCATCTGCAAAGGATGAGACATGGCTACATGTAATAATGATGTATTGTTATTTATGTCCCCTATAAGAATACAAAATAATATTGGGCATAGAACAGTTCCCTGAAGTACACTACTTGTCACCTTGGACAAAGTTGAGCTGGCACCATTTGCTGTGATGGACTGGGTTCTAATAATAATAATGTATATTTAATCAAGTGCCCTTACTAGCAGGAGCCATTCAAAGCGCTGTACAAATAATATGTAATATAATAATACACCAAATAATATGTCTGTAAAAACCATGTAATGATTTAAAAGATAATAGTTATTTATCTGTGAAAGCTACCTTAAATAGGTGTGTTTTTAGAAGAGATTTAAAATTTTCAAGAGACGACTCATTTCTAATATTTGCTGGCAACCTATTCCACAAAGTGGGGGCTGCAATACTAAATGCACAATCACCATATGACTTGAGCCGAGACACTGGCATCTGCAATAGTATCTGACTGGATGACCTGAGTTTTCGGGATGACTTTCTAATGGAAACCAGTTCACACAGGTATTCTGGCGCCATATCATTAATAGATTTATAAGTTATTAACAAATCTTGAAATGGATACGCTGTCTAACAGGTAGCCAATGTAGTTTTTGAAGAATTAGGGTGATATGATCATATTTTCTATATTTGTTACAATGCGAGCTGCACTATTCTGAATTCGCTGAAGGCGATTAATGTTATAAACAGATATGCCATATAACAGGGAGTTACAATAGTCTTGGACTACAGTTACAAGTGCTTCTTGTGTCAAGAATGCTTTTAAACAGTGGATGTTCTTAAGATGGTAGTAGGCAGCTCGGCATACTGATGTGACATGTTCATACATGTTAATACATTGGTCAAAAATAGCCCTGTAGGTTCTATCACTAAGAAAGTTATTAATCCATGTCCCCACTTTTCTGCCAATACCCAGCTCAATTTATGGCATAGGATTCCATAATCAACCTTATCAAATGCTTTTCCAAAGTCAAGATGTACAACACTAACATTTTTCCCTCTTCTACCAAATTCAAAATTGTGTCGTAGTTTTCTAGTAGTTGGGTGAGGCATGATCTTTTTCACTGGAATCCATGTTGGTTTGTATTTAAGAGATTGTTTCCCCCAAAAAAAGTTACCAGTTTTTTGCAGAGTACTCTTTTAAAGATCTCAGTGAGATAGGAAGTAAGGGACAGTGGCCTATACTTTGTAGGTTCCGATCAGTTGGCTCCCTATGTATGGTGGGTAATAGTGGCCTGCTTAAGTAATAGGGGCACTTGGCCTTGGTCCATAGATTCTATCTACAAGCTGTATATGGGTTTAGAAAGGGACAATTTACATTTATTATGTAATATAGCTGGGCCACCAACTGAGTTGCTACTTAATTTATCAATTGCTTTTTCAAATTCAATGTCCACATGGGAAAAGATGAAATCGGTTAGTTGTGGCTATGTTAATTCAGATTCTGGAAAACTTTTGCACCGTTTTCTCAGGATCTGGTTAACTGGAAACACTTTCATATTGTAGCCTAAGCTTTTCTGCAATTTCTTTAGGTTTGTGTATACTTTGCCCCCCTTGTTCATTGATTAAGGGGCCTACATTTGATTTCGTTTTGCTATATTTAGCTGCATATTTGGGAGTTAGAAGAATTTAGGGTTCTTTTTTATTGCAGCTATTGCTTTTTCTTCTTCTTGTTTATGAGATATGGTTAAAATGTCCTGTATCTTGATTTCCACATCATGAAGTGTATTGATGAGGTTTTGTTTGTATTTACTCGGGTGGTTGTGAGTTTCAATCTCTGCATTGTTCGAGTTCTTTTTCTCATGAGTATTCTTCTTTCCCTTGGAATAAATTTTGATTTAGGTTTAATATTCTTAATGAGGAGACTTTGGTTAAGAAGTTGTGTACTGGGTTAGTTATGCTATCATTAGAAATATTCATATGTGTGGACTATCACTCTATATCAGGGCTCAAAATTTACCTTTCCCCCACTAGGAAACCATTGCTAGTTGAAAAATATTTAACTGGCAAATTAGCCTACACCCCACTAGCAAATTATTTTCATGAACACTTTATGCATTCACTCAAGATCAACAACATGAGATGAAACATACATTTTAACACCATAACATGGGAATTATTTGGTGGAAACATATTCCAGAATGAACACACATTCAACATACAAATCATAACTAAAATTTTCATTTAAAATGTTCACTAGTTCCCAAAATTTTAACTGGCAAATACATGGAATCTAGTACTAGCAATTTACTAGCATGAATTTCAAGCCCAGTCAGTATATGTGTATGAATTACTTTTAATCTGTTTAATAACTGTTACAGTAGCAGATCTGTAGAAGATATTACAAGAATTTCTATATGGGTCAATAAACAGTATGACTACGAGTATGACCTTAAAAATTAGTCCCTCAATCATGTTTGTTGCTGATGTTAAAAACTTGGTGCTGCCACTGTTGTAGCTTCATTATACAAATGTTTGGTGGTGCCACTCCTGTAGCTTAATTATAAATTGTTGGCTATGGTCTGGTTGTGAGCTGAATATTTTGTTTTCTGATTTCTTAATTAACTAATTTTTATTAAATTTCCAGGGTACAAATGTTGTGTGCACCATATGCAATATTGCATCACTGATGTAAAGGCATAACCTAGAATTAACCTTGCATACACACATTGCACATTGATGTATCCATGGCCTAACTCTAATAATAGACTGATTCAAGTTGCCATGCCTTATTAACAGTAGGTGCCATAGCTGTTTCTAACCCGAGAGTGCAGTCGGTAATCAATAGAATGCATTTCGCCTGGATTGGTCTATTGCAATAAAATTGGGGGTGGGACAAAACACCACATCAAAAAGATTAATTTTTTTACAAAATCTGAAATTTAGTTTCTTGCGATTCCCTATCAAATTCATTTCTGACAGAAACCCTGTGAATTCACCAAGTCAGAGTCCAAAATAATGCATGATTGTGGAAGATGTTAGAAAAAAATATAGGCCTATACAAGACAAATGAAAGTTTAAATAATATTTATTCCCTCAAAATAAGAAGAATTAGCAACCAGAGCATGCCACTTCCATTCACAGGTGAAAGCATTGGCAAAAGTTGCAATATAAATGCAATTTTTCAGTTAAAAACTGAAGGAAAAAAATAAGAATGTGCTGCTGTATACATTTCTAATATATTCATGATGTCGCCTAACTTATGACACTATGACCTGTGCCAATGAGAAACATCATTGACATGACCTAGATACTGCTGTGAACATGAACAAGTAAACCGGCAATCTCTGAATTTTTGGGGAAGTTGCTGACTAGTGCACTTTATGCAATGGTTGCTAACATGAAAATATAATATTATCAGTATCAAATTAATCAGCATGATCTAATATTTTCATTAGTTGCTGTTTTAAAGCTTGAAATCTGCATTTTCATAGGGAAAACGGGCCTCAAATTTGTCCATCTTCCGGATGTTTATGGATTTTTACCAAACAAGGCTGGTCTCCCCTGATTGGTCTGAAAATTTGAGGCACCTAAGCCAATATTTACTGAGGTGAATACAATATTTTCAGTCATGGCTGCCAACATTTGAAAATTGGAAAGAGTAATCACTTTCGTGAAACATGACCTACAGCTCACATGACACCATAAATCCATGTAATTTATCATATTTATCGATACCAAAACAATTTAACATCATAGGTATTCTTTTGTGAAAGGTTCAACTGTTGTTTTCATTTAATCAGATTTTTCACACGTGTAATAACAATTAAGTCATCATAAGTCTACACTCTCAGTACATGATTACTCTACAATTTCTACATGATACTAAAATCTTCATACGATTGCTGTATTATTTATCAGATGATTCAGTTTAAAAATAACATTGTATATAATGTTATTTTAGTTCTAATATTGCATAGTACAGTGTCACTTTTCCATGAATTTTTGATAGGTAGCAAGGACCCTTTTCCTTTAAGTATTGTAATGTTTCTGCTGAGAACATGTTGTGTACAATCAAGCTACTGAGAGTTTTTGTGGATGTGCTGCACACATGGCAGAAAGCTGTCTTGGTTTTGATGAGAAATGAGAATATTTGTTCACAGTCCACATTGCTATGAAACAAGGTCAAAATGTCCACCATCATAGAGGCAATGACATCAAATTGTGGCTGTCTAGCGGTCAGCCTAAAAACCGTATGGGACTGAAAACATTATTTTATCATGTATTTCTGAGGTTAGATCAATGAGAACTATATACATAAGATCAGAATGATAGAATATGAATCTTAAGATGCACTAATACTTGCAATATTTAGAAATTAAACAAGTTCTGCTGTCAAGCACACAGAATGTGGTATTATTCTTAAATAATTCTATTTATATTCTGTAGTGTTAAAAAAAATTCAGTCCCCTGTGGGTCCTGTATGTTACTGGTTGGTTTTTAGGCCGACCCCTGTCTAGTGCCACTCTTTATCTGTTTCATCGATACAAGCCACATAAATTACTTTATTCTATTAAAATATAATTACAATTAAGCTAGGTCAACATGAATTGATCACAACAAACATAAATCTCCATGTAATATCAATGACGCATAAAGATTCTACTAGGAATTTTAGAAAGAAAAGAACAGCAGCAAGGACAAGTAGGCCTATCACTGGTATTTTGGTTCAGTTCCTAAAATCCCACATTATTGCCCATGTAAAAAGTTACATAAATAAACATATTTAACAACCACTGGATATAACTTCATGTTGTCCACATCATTGGCTACACCGAATGGTTGGTTCTGCATCTGACTGGCAATGTAATTTGAATTATCACTGACTAATGTCTCTAAACTAATATTTGAATTTGTGTGACCACTGGTCCGCTGCCACATTTTTCGCTATCTCTGTATTAGGAAACATTATATGAAAGAGAGGATCTCCTCCATAGGTAAATCCATCACCCCCATAAATGATGGGCCCTCCTGGAGATAATGCACCATTCCGATTCGCTGGTGCAGCAAAGGCTTTCAGGCTATGCGGTTTAGAGCAACTGCTGTGTGATGTGCAGCATAGAGGCTGTGTTGAACAAGTGACAGCCTGGGGATAACTTCCAGAAATACAAACAAGCAAGATGTGTGATAAAGTGTGCGGCTAGACAGTGACAAAACTGCACTGCATGAAATTATTATGGGAAAAGGCAGATTTCTCGTAATTTTGAGAGTACGGGCTTAATCAGTAATGACTAAAAAGCCCTAATCAGCCTAATGAAGAACAGAAATTCGTAATGATTCCGCAGAAATCGTAATGGTTGGCAGCTATGCCTATGGCTATGCACATCCTTTCTATGCATTTAAGGCATTATTGAGTCGATTTTTAAGTACTGTCTAGTCTCACTCTAACTCATAGAATCTAATTACTAGTCTAGATCTAGTCACCGCAGTTGCTGAGTCAGTCACTCAGTCAGACTCAGTGTCACTCGGACTAATTTAAACATAGGATTTGTCTGATAAAAGCAAAAACCAAAGGACACAAAACATCCGACATGATCTATGCAGGGAAAAGGCGCATTTTCAAAAATAGAGGTATACACAGATCACATTAAATACAGCTATACAAAGTCTAATCGTAAAGTGGGTTTGTGCAAAACGAAGATCACGGATCTGAGCGATAATACAGTAATACACAAACATAACGTGCATAAAGAATGTTTTAAAGAAGGTGACGTACACTTGATTTCCTGATGTCCAAATATATAAACTGCCAACATAGCAGACGGCTAAAAACAAACATATTAATATCGACGTGAAAGGTCCATAATCAAAAACAACGGTGTTCAGCTGCCAGAATATAGGCGCCATTTTCAATCTGACTCAGATTTAGAGGAGTCTAGATCTATACTCGTCACGAGAGGGTGCCCCATGCCAAACCAATGGTGTTATCACTAGACTAGGCCCTAAACCGTGTCACTCAGATGATCAAACAAGTCAGGTCCTGTATCATAGTATCCCTATTTTTTTAAAGAAATTAAACTACTCCCCATATATATATATATGGCATATTAAATAAAAGAACTAATTTACTCTAAGCTATGACTGTCAATGATAATTAAGATAGATTTTATTCAGTTCACATAACAAATATACAAGAAATTACAACACCGAAAACATTTATGTTAGATCGATCTATAATGTTAACTGAGGGACTAGGATATAGTTATTGCTGCATTATCCTGCTTCCACCCCCACCAAAAAATTTCATTTCACAGTGGAAACTGTCTGAAGCCAGAGTGGATGACTTGACCCAGAGAGGAGACAGGACCAAAAATTAAATCACTGTTAGTGTGTTAGTGTTATAATACAATAGCCAGACTATATTATTTTGGTAATCATAACCTAGTGACAAATATCAAAATATTCTATGATACTGACTCTAAAATATTGTTTATTTAACAGGCAGATGGGTATAAAATTCTGAGTTACAAATATGTATAATTTAAGAGCTTTATGACAGCCCATAATAGAAAATAAAGCCGAATGATCTCATATGTCCATCATTTAATGTGTTTAAGTCTAGATTAGACAAGTTTTTGCTTAATGAAAAATGCAACTTACTGTAATAGCTAAATAAATAAAACTGAGAAATTTAAGATATGACCAGAATAAATCAAAAGGCATAGTCTCTAACCTATATATCTGGTATCAAGATGTGAATAAGTTGTTATATCAGTAGGTAATCCAACCATCTGTGTTTGGACCTCTGTAGTAGTTCTGACATTATTACGACTTTCTTTATACACATCAAATCAGCAGACTATTTCACAATGAGAGTGAAAATGTTTTCTATCAATGACTAGGTAGTTCAACTTCCAGGAGAGGTTATTATTGGCAAAATTCCCTGTCCTACTAAGCCATCATTGCGACCAAGCAAGATCCAGGTGTTCAACATCGAATCTGTATTCAATAGAAATATTTATTTGCTTGCTGTAAATCAGATACTTTACTGCAAAACTGGTGTCAATTTCAATTAACTTACATTCGTTTTATGTATTGGTGTATTACTCAAATCACTTTGGTCACACCCAACTATAGCTAAACATTCTTCCAGCCCACTTATTTTTACATTCTACAACAATAAAACATTGCTCCTTGTAGGGAATTAGTTGATTATTCTACTTCTAACTAATTAAAACACTGCATTCAATAGTTTAAAATCTTCAGCTAAGTATTCATATTTTTCCTAATAATGTAAAGTTGATTTAAAAAAGTATCCATTTAGAGGCACTATAGAATGATATGTGAAATATGATGTATATGGAACCTAATTAGAAATTTGAATAATCAATACTATTTACAATATTGTGAATACATCTCTGCATGCGAGGACTGTTTAAAATAGGACTGAAACCATTCAAGGACTTGACCTGGAGTTAATGTCGTACCGTAGTTTGTAAATGCTAAAAAATAACACAGGAGGACAGGCTGCAAAGGTTAATTATATTATAGCATTTATTTTCAGATCTCATAATTTAAAGTCAGTACAGTCCTTAATTACTGAACAAAATAACAGCTAGTTACATGTCAGGGCACTTATATTACAGATACACACTTTTCCCTTATTACAAACTGTTTTTTTTACTATACATTTCCTTTACATTCCATACCAAGAAACATAGGCTCAGTTATGTGAGAAACAATCAGTTCTATGAAAAAAGCTTGTAATATTTTATCAAGAAATGGTTTATGAACAGCTCTACAGCGTTAATGATAACAATACATGAAATATTTGACTTCACAGAAGTCTTCCTGATCAACAGAATGACAACAGCATCTTCAGATATACCTGAATCTCTCTGCACAAATCATTCAGTGCACTTGTCAATTGATGTAGTGAAAGAATCACAGGAGTCGCACTAAACCACTGATCACAGCTCCATACTTTTACAAGGCCTGTACAAAGCTGATCGTCAAGTTATGTGAAAGCTGTACTATAATTGCCTTATTACAGAGTGAGAATTTCTAAATTACTGAGCATTTCAATATTACAGTTTAAACATATGACATTTGAATCAAGGCTGTATTTATTACCAACAGTGGAAGACATGACACAAGTACCATATTATGTTTTGGCTAACTATAAACTAAACAGTGTCATGAACATAAAACAAATGAACTAAAATCAGTGAAGTGTATTGTGCAAGCTACATACAACACAATGTAGTTATACAGAGCTTAATAAAGAAAAGTTAACTCAAATTTACACACACTCACACACAAAACATAGTTTTAAAATAATTACAGAAATATATTGCACATCTCTTTTAATAGCTAGCCAGATAATGATACATCAAATATATAATGAAACTTGACACAAATAATAAGACCAGGTTATTGAAGTTTAACAGTCAAGTCATGAGCTAATAGGATTCTACATATTTTGCATGTAACTTGGTTTCTTTGTATTCAGTGCTTTAATTCAAATAAACCTCATCATTGCTAAACACTGCACTTGTGACATTGTACCAGTTAGCATTTAGGAAGACCAGTTCTTTTAATCACAAACAATAATGATGCAGTGCTGATATGTATTTTTGTAATTTACACACAGGTGAATAAGACATTTCACAGGTTATGTTAAGGCATTATTTTTCACTTTAATCCCAAAGAGAGCCAAATATTAAAATGCAGTTTAGAAAAGTATAATACTTATCAAAACACAATTGCTTACTCAGGAATATGGTTTAATAATAGTATGATTTTGTCATGTTACGTTTCAAAAAGTCCTTCAATTTAATTTAATTTTTCCTCTTCTATATGCAGGATCTTTGTGCTGACTGAATTAAGTGTAACTGGCTGCCAGACAATTATGATTGATTTTACAACAGACACAATGTTTGGTAAACAAACTGGAATTTACATTTAATGGTAATAAAATGAAGAATTAATCTGAAAAGATAAGAAACCAAGACAGCAATTTAAACCACATTGTTCTTACAAATAGTGACTAAACATCGAGCAAAGATTTTCCAAATGGAATCAAACACTATATAGAGACGTATATGTAAATGCCAACTGAACATATATCAGTTGTTTGTTATAGTGCATGGGTGACTTCAGTTTTTAGCAAAGAAACGCTTGTGGCATACATAGGGTTTGTTGCATAGACCTTTATGGGCAGATCCCACACCATCGTTTCCACATCTAGATAACTGGGTCCTTGCCAGGTGGCACTCTCTGATGGTGATTCTGGTTGTTTCAGTGGTTCGAGACAGTGTTTTGATATAACAAACTCAAAATGCAAATACCATCTGAGTGAAACTGTAGGGAAAGAAGCAATATGGGTTGTTACCATTAAATGATGATAACGTGCAGACGGCAATAAATGCAATAGGACTAAGTGATTTCCAGAAATTAAAAAAATTTAAGTTTGTTTATAATGACTTGAATAATCTGATATAGTGAACAAGCTAATACAATAAACCCTTTATAGATGTCAAAGTCAGTCCAAACATCCATGAAGGTGTTTACATTCTTTTTGGCTGTCATGTAAAATACTGATTTAATTCAAGCAAATGATCCCATTGCAGCTTAACGTACAAAGTATTTATATCATACCTTTTTTTACTAGTTGAACAGGCAATATTTAGCTTTCATAACAATTTGCCTTAATTAAAGAATTCTAATTACTGTTATTCTTATCTTCAAATCTGTTAATAAATATTTATAAAATAAACCAGTATAAAACCAACCAGAGTGTAGCAAATTTCCATATACAGACCTAGATCTGTTGAGAAACCTGGTGTGGCAGTCAGTGGTATAGGTATACTGATATGCGACTTGCATGTGTGCAGACATACTTCATCATGGTTGCTATAAGGAATGATCATTGGAGTGTCCTTGGACTTTTTACGACATTCTTCTGTTACAATTTCTTCACTCTGCAGAGTTGCTGAAAACTGGAAAAGCAATAACCTATTCATTATTTCATATCATTATAGTTTGATAATGCATACAGAAATTTACTATATACATAATTAAATTGACCATCAAAAACAGAATCCCCAAACTACTGGTTCCATAGTGGAGCATTTGTATTAGGTAAAAGTTCTAAAAAAGCAGGCTCCCTTTAATAGCTTTTATAATTCTAAAAAAGCAGGCTCCCTTTAATAGCTTTTAAGGCACCGTATTCTAAGTCAGTATTTAGTTCAGACATTCACTGAGATATCAACAATTAATATTTTCAAAGAAAGAAAATACCAAGTTGTTAAACAGAAAACATGCCAGTTTTAATGTAATAATACTGGATGTCATGCGCTGTTACATACTGGTACCTCCAGAAGTGATGTGAAACAAATAATTAATAACACTTGCTAATTGAAGTTACAATCAGGCATGTTTGTGTGAGCCAGAGTCAGAACAAAATCACCACATCGCTGCCTACAAACCCATTATTATTCAATAAACAACGAGTAATTTTGCACCAAACTGTTATTTGGATTTCCAAAACATGTGCCGGTCTTTATGTAAGAACACTTGATAGTCACACACTGTTACCTCCTGTACCTCCATATGATTAGCTATGCAATAAAACTCAATGGTCACATTGCAAACCTTGCTTGCCAGTTGCAGTGAAACAATTAATTAATAATGCTTGCCAGTTGAAGTTACAATCAGGCGTGTTTGGTGTGACATGTTTGTTTATTAATTATAACATCAAAGCGACTCGAAATGGTTTAGAAAACCACACAGGCCATTATACCCGGAGGGTGTATGTCACTACTGCAGCCGGTATATGCCTGAACAAACCGTTTCTCAAATGGATAAAATATGTGAAAAGGTTACCCCAAAAGTGATACAATGCCAACTCCCCCTCTACTGCTACTGTACACATAATGATAATATAAAGATAACTATTACAGTCCATGGTTCAGTAGTAACATGGTCCATGATCCATGGATGATGATTGATGTTTTATGGCCACTTTTGTAGTCAGACTGTATAATACACAGCTGATACCCATAATAAAGCCGTCCATCATTCTGTGTAAAGTTGACACAACAACCTATCTATACCCATAGTAGAGTGAGTGGTGACTTGTTTATTTGATCTAGTCTCAGCATTTTTCACACCTAAGAAAATATGGTTGAAGGATGACTCAGTAGAAAAAAGAAGATGATTAAATGAAAAATCCCACAGGCACAGGTACCACTGGGATTTCAACACAGGTCTCCAGTACAGTGTATGAGACACTTTGAAGATGTGCACAAACTCTATTCTCAGGCAAGAGCTACTTCGTCATCACCTTTTACCTTGAATTACTGACCTGGACACATGGTATTGTTGCCTCAGTGAAGTCGCAGGTACCAACAATATCATCACCAATTTTATAGGCTTGTTTAAACAGACAAAATTTGGCAACTTTTCCTCGAGCATTGGTAATGTTGTATGTATCTGAAAAACAAAATCCAGTCCTCATAATTTAACTTATTTTTATCAGTTACACTTTCAAATATAAAACAGATATATTCTCATGAGGCATGTGTGCGATTTGAGAGAAACTTACGAGCAGCTTTGCGACATGTTATTGTCTGTAATACTTCTAGTGCCACTTCCAGGACTGAACTTTCTTTCTGCTGAGTTCTCTTAAATGGATTGTTTGGTTTAAGCTCATCACATTCTCCATAAACAGTTATGTCATTCAGACCTAAAATAAAATAGTCCAGTATTACACACTCCATGGCCTATAAAGTATGAATACATTTTCATAAACGAATGCTATTAGTAATTAACTTTTAGATTTCTACGAAATATACACAATTATTCAAATAAATGTTTTAGAAATCAGATACATGTCTATCACTTTCAGGTATTCACGCATACACACATTAACTGATAAGAAATGAACTCTACCAGGTCAACAAAATATCTTCAATGCTATTACCTGGTACAACTAAAACTCTGAACGGAACTCGAAGCAGTTTTGTTGGGCAGTTGAATTTCTGTGTCCCAACAGTAATCTTGTACGAATACTTTACTGCATTACCACGGAATGTAGGAGGAGCATCACCTGGGATCAATTCTTGGTAAGTAACTGTAACACAAAACAAATGAATTCTCTACTCTCAATCTTTTCTTATTCAGTGATGATATGCTTTAGATAATCTAGTCCATACACTAGTTAGTGTTATAATCAGATTGAAGAAAGTAGGTATAAACTTTTTTAAATTACGATTTTCTTAATTGCATACCACAACAAACATGTAATATAAACACAACTAGGATAAAGTGAACTAATTATTTGACTGCAAACTATCTATTTTGTCTGAAAAGTAATTTTTCAGGAGTATTCATTGTCATTTTGAAGTTGGCATGATACAAACAGGACAAATCAAACAATTTTCACATCTTATCTATTTTCTTTTAAAATAATACTAATACTAATGACTGGCAATCCTTATACCTAATAGGTTGTTATTAAGACAGGATACTAATGTAGGCCTATCTAAGCATAGATACAATAATAACGGGTCTCTTTAAATTCATTGGTGTTTATCTAAAAAAAATAATTATTGGTTTAAAAGAAAGAAAATGGACTAAATACACGAATATAATATTTGTTTCAGAAGGTTTAAATCAGATGTCTAAAAAGTGTGAGTCATACAATATTTCTGACATTTTCCAACATAATTAGTTGGAATTCTCTATCTCTCTCACTTATGGACAGTTTTGAATAATAGTTCTAGTACAGAGGGAAATAAGTAAATTAATGTAGCTAAGCATTACAGTTAAAATACCAGGGTACCACCCTAATTATAATATATTACATAAATTTTCTTGTAATTTTATTAAAAATTAGGAACATATTTAATTTGTTGATACTCAGTATTTAAATAAACTCTTAGTTTCACAACATTGATGCTATTTCTGTATAGACTTGGTTTTAATAAAATGTTTATTTCAAAGTTGCCATTTGTGGCAGACCTAGTATTTTCCAACATGGGTATTTGTTTAAATAGTTTCTGCAAATTCTCTGACAGCATACCAATTTCAGCTTGAGGTGATTAAATTAGTGTTTTCAAATTAACAATATCACAGTATTTAAATAACTCTATTTGACAAACACTATTCTGAAAAATGTGCTGTATTAACATAACTAATCATTCTCTCCTGTAAACTAACTAGAAAGCATATATAATTAAGATGAAAGACTAATGGTTAGAAACATAAATGTTTCATCCAGTTATAACAATCTCTTTGTTTACTTACAAGTTTGTGATTCTCCAGGTACTAAAACCAAGTCACAGAAGAGTATACTTGGCTTTGTTGATAATACTGTAGAACCCTTCTCACCTGGTAACGAAATTATTTTTTTTTAAATTATTTATGAAGTATTATCATAAATTCATATTAAAAATTATTGTGTGATCAAAGTCTGATAACTTTGTGTGCCGTATAATTTTTTTTATACTAACCTTTGCATGGTATAAATGAGGTGTCATTGCCACTTGTGCTTACTTCTGATGAGGTCAGCTGTCGAGTTTTGGGCAGACCAACTCTGCTTTCACTTACAGAGCACTGACAGTGAATCTGTGCACTGGCCCATGCTAGTGTGTAGGATTTGGATCTAAATAAAGAGAGAGAATATTATTATTCTGAACACACAATATTTGAGGACACTTAATTTAAACAGAAGAGAAAAAATCACATAAGAAATATTCCTGTGAAAATTTCTGAATTAATAGTTTTGATTGTCAAAACAAATAAAACAATTTCTATTTACATTTATGAATTTATATAAAGTACCTTTTCGTATTACTTAATAGGTTAGTCCATATGCAAATAAACAAACTTACTTTGTAGGTGTCCCATCACGACGATGCTTTATCACATTGGTAAAGGTAACTTTACATTCAATGTGTTCACCAGCAAGGAAAACTGATCTACCTGGAAGCCTTGCTGTCACAATTATCATGGTAAAGCAACCTAAGCTACAATGTAATATAATTTACACTATCACTTTTTAGAGTAAACAAACTACAGTAACTTTTCATTACTCCAATATGTAATAACATGATTCACTAAAAGGCAGAATTTCCTTGAAAATAATCACTCCTCTTTTCTAAATAATCTCTAATTTTTTTCATATTACTCTCTTTAGCCACATTCAAGCTGATAACCATTTGCCTAATCAAGTCAATTGAGTGTTGTGCATCACTGCTTGTCTGTGCAACCTGGCTGTGAACTACTAGCCTGTTTGATAGTATAAATAGGACAGATCATGCTAGCTTAAGTTAACTTAGCAGATCTGTCAGAATTGCAGACCTATGGCAAACTGGGCTAGAAGTACACAGCTACATGTGACAGTGGTAGATTTTACTCAATCACTTTATTCAATCAATGAGATCAAGCATTCAATCAAGCCTTCAAGGGTGGGAATCTACTCATTAGAGTCTAGTCTACTGTTTTAAGTGTTTATCATTAACAATCACAATGACAATGTGTTTAAAAAGCCAATATTCAGTTCAAAATAACAACTTCTCATTTCTATGGATGGCCGAAATTAGTCATGTAGATTATTAATTCTGTTAAATGTAAAACATAAAGAAATTAATTGTAAGATGTCATGCTAGTTAAAGATTATAGACTCAGATAGACTAAGATTCATAGATCTGATATAGCTCAAGATCAAGATCTACACTCCAAGATAGATCTATAAATATTTAGAATAGAAAAACTAGCGTTTTCTTAATTCTGATTATTACCTTGGACTCAATGACAATTAATTATTCAGCCGCATAATACCGATCAAACACTATAAAAGTGAAATAGTTATAAACTGTTACTACAAAGAGACTTCGGTGTTATAGATCTACAAGATCTGCCACATGCAACCCGAATAAAAACACAGTAACAACGTCATCAAAATAGGTAGCTGCAGTTACATTGTTTATATGACGATTTCGGCTCGCTGCAGACTTTTGACTATTCGTACCTGTTTGCATTCGCCTTCGATAGAGAAACAACGATAATTATGTTCGGCCTGTGTTTGTCCACCATTAGACCTAAATGGGACAATTTATCTACGAATTCTTCACATTAGTGAGCTCCAGTGGCCTAGCGGTTAAGCGCCCGGCACTTGGTGTCAAGGGTCACAGGTTCGATCCCAGCAAGAAGTCGAAACTTTTCCAGAAATTAATTTCTCGGCTCACAACATCGTGGGTGGCTGACCACGTTAAATGGCGCTGCCATTTCCAATGAATTATAAAAAATAAATGATTTCTCAACCACTCCAACATAGAGGCTGTGGAATAAGTTAACCGATTAATTTAAACTTACAACGAGTCAGTAAATATGTCGTAATGGTATTAGAACCGACTTATTTAAATTAGCTTTTTATAAAATTTCCCCTCTATGCTGGCGAGGGCTTAATTAAGTCCATGGTATGTTTAACCAAGCTGGGCAGGTCTGAGAGGAGGGACCAGACGAAACCCAGCACCTGGTCCTCCAGGTTAGGGGTTCGGCGACGGGCTAACAGCCCCACCCCATAAAAACACTGGGGACGTAGAAGATAATAATAAGAATAAAATTTTCCATGACTTTGATATGGGCCTTGTATTAGTCTCGTTTTATTATCACAACATCTATTATATGCATTTACTGATATATATATATATATATATATATATATATATATATCAGCAAGCTTCATCATATACAAAATATTGCTCTTAGACAATATATTACGCTAATATTGAAAAAAGCAAAATTAGCTACCAATCCGATATTATATATTCTGAGTTGGACATTTTAATGAACATTTTCAAACCAGTAAATGGGTTTTGATGTAGGATATATAAATCGCAATGGTTTACTACTGATCAAATTAAGCTGTGGAAAGATGTAAGATAATCTGTTTAAGCAATATATAATTTTAAGAATTGACTTAAATTCTATTTTCTTTAAATCTTATTTTGACTAAGCGGATTTTTAAAATTATTATGATACCGTATGTGTCCATACATAATAATGTAAATCTTATAAAGTGCCCCTACCAGGAATAGTCATTCAAAGGAGCTATACATTGATACCCTAATACTAATTATATATATATATTTAAAACAGTACGAAATTTAAATGATCAATCGGTGAAATCAAGTTTGAATAGTGGAGTTTTAAAAACAGATTCAAACGCACGTCTATTATCCGCCGGCAACATTAAACACAAAATCCTTATTTGACTTCAGTCAAGAGACATTTACCTGGAATTAATATCTGACTTGATTATCCGAGTTTTCGGGATCACTTTCTAATGGACACGTGTTCTCACAGCCATATTGATAGATTTATAAATTGTTAGCTATTTGTAGCTATGCAAGCAGCAGCATTCTAAATTCGGTGAAGGCGAATGATGTTGTAAACAGACATGCCAAAACATGGAGTTACAATTAATAGTCTATACGAGATGTAACAAAGGTATGGATCATCGAGCAGGTGATTCTTGTGACAAGAATACTGTAAGTCGAACATCCATGTATAGATACTTTTTTGTCCAGTGTATTTTGTTTATCCTTCAAACACTGCTGATTCTCCTTTAGATTTATGTTAGGAAGAGAGTTAGTGATCACCCATTCGTGCCGCTTAGCGGTTAGTGGCTGGCCAATTGTTGGGGTCACCTGGGTGTAGATGTCGTGACCCCGGGGGATTTGGCTGGGTTTATCTTGTGGATGGTTGGAGCGGGAGCACACGATTTATCGGTATCCGTTGCTTGTTGTTTATTTGTATTGTTTTCATATCTTTGCGGCGTGGTTTGACTGTGTGAGAGCTTGGTTTAGGAATTGCTTGTGTCATGGCTCAGCCAAGTCAGCGTAGATTGGATCAAGTGACGATGTGGGTCTCTACTGGACAACGCGCTCACGGTTCTGGGGGTGGGGGTGGGGGAATTCCCCATATATACCTAGATGCCAAACAAGCGAGCTCCGGTGGCCTAGCGGTTAAGCACCCGGCACTTGGTGCCAACGGTCGCAGGTTCGAACCCCGTAAGAGGTCGAAACTTTTCCGGGATTAATTTCTCGGCTCACTACATCGTGGGTGGCTGACCACGTTAAATGGCGCTTGCCGTCTCCACTGAATTATTTAAAATAAAGGGGGACGTTAAAAACCCCCTGAGGACGTAAAACACTCTGGCAGTGACCACCCTCAGGGTATTTCGGCTCCATCTTTCCGTACTGCTCCCCTGTGAGTGGTGGGGGAGGGTTTCTCAACCACTCCAACATAGAGTCTGTGCTGATTAAGCGACAGCCTGGGGATACTACCCGAACTACAAGCAAGCAACTCGGTATCTTTCAGGCCGTGTCATACAGCGACGGTATGGGGCATGAATTCCCCTTAACATAAAACGAAACGGATCTCCGTTCTTTTAAAGGACCATAGTCGTGTGACAGTATACCGGATTTCACGTTGGACGTTATTGTTTATTAGAATTGTTATTTACGATCTAGATGCCATAAACTATGGTAGGTCTATTATTATTATATAGTTTCAATGTTTATCTGTTAAACATCCTAACCCTATACTCAAATGTCTTACTGAAAAGGTGTATATAGACTAGACTCTATTTACCGGCTATATTTAGATTTTATTTATAGTCCACAATTAAAGGTATGTGATCTCCAGATAAGAATTTTGCATTTAATAGGAATGGCATAGACTTCATCCAATAGATATATGCCAATAAATTAAGTAACAATCAGCGTCATTTGCATGGCTGTCATGTCAACACAAATAACGAAGGCTTAGCTGTGTCATTAATCTAGAAAGATAGATCCATTCAATCATTGGGTTATATCCTGATAAATATTGTGTTAAATCCTTTGGAAAGACACAATCGTTCAGCTGAAATACTATTCTCAGTCTGCGTTTAATATGAAATAATTTGCTGAAAGATTTCCAGTATTTACCGTTAGTTGTCATGCCTTATTAACGGGTGTAGGACAGTTGTAGCACACTGTTAGCCTACCAATTAGCCGACAGCTACTAGGCCCCAGGCATCAATAAAAAACATTCTACTCTGAGCTTAATAGATATCCCCATGTTATAGATCAAATCATTCTCCTAAGATTCTATTAGCAATATCAATTAGGTGATAATTAATGTCGGCTGGTCTACAATCTACCACACATAAATTGTCTGCCATAGGGATACTGAAAGCTAAAAATCCTGATATATAAAAATAACGTTTAAAATCTCCTTCATAGTCTATATTCTAAAGTGGTCCAGGGGCTTGCATGTCTCAGTAACCCAGAGAGTGCTAGTAGGAGCGTTGGCTTCTGTTAGGGACACCCAAGCTGGACTGCTCAATCGCTAACACTAACAGGAATCTCGATTGCTGAAGTATGTGGTATTGGGTTGCACGGCGCACTCTAATAGACCACAAGCAGTGTATCAATAGCTATAAATGAACGAAAAAAAGTAGTGCTTAGTTTACTTAAATACCCTTTGCATCTATATATCATAAAGCCATCACAGTGAGGCTACCGGTTTACACGTACCGGCTCAGTGTTATACGTGGTGAGTATAGCTTGTTCGGCTTAAATATCATGTCTTTGGCTGGAGTAATGTTGTCAATGTATTTGCATATGGAGGTACTAATGAAGTTATCTACATGCCGAATTACTTTAATTGTGTAATTAATAGTGTTGTAATATATCAGTAATTAATATACCATTCACCTTAACACGTATCTCATTTTGTTGTTGGATAATTAAATGGGGATCTTCATGATGAAATAAGGGCGCCTCCGTGGTCTAGCGGTAGCACGTTGGACCACAGATCACTACCACCCGTGTTCGAATCTCGGCGTGGGCATATCTGAAATTTGTTTCATCTTTGACTTCGCTTCATTATCTTCGGAGGTCACTCGGCCCATTTAGCCTACCATGTGCACAAAAGTACAAAAGTGGCCGTAAAACACCAATCATCATCATCACCATCTTGATGAAATAAACAGCTGTCAAATTTATACGTTTAGTGTTGTGGCTTGCGTGGGTTGATAAGCCTGTTCAAAAGCGCTGAATACAGTATTAAATAAAGTTTTCTATGTTGGTAGCTATTGCCCAAAATGTTCTACCAGTGTGCTTTACTCACAATGACAACTCCCCGCGGGACCTGGGTTTAGAATAAGTCCGCTGTATCCTCTGAATATCGTAAAAGGGGACTAAAAGGGACAACCTGGTTGCCGTGGGTTGCCATCCGTAGGAGGGGAAGAGTGGAAACATCGCAACACACTACTTTGGCCCTAATTTCATTCCTGATATGCTACCAGTAAAAAATATGAATTCCAAAGAAAGAATTTAATAGTTTCTTAATAAATGAGAAAATTGGGCTGATGAGAATGGCTTCAAATTTTCCAGGTCCAAAACAGTCTGTGTACACTTCTGCGAACAAAGAAATTTCACCCAGACCCGAGTCTAAGATTATATGGGATAGATATTCCTATTTTAAAACAACCTAAATACCTCGGGGTTATATTCGACAGCAAGCTCTCCTTCATTCCACATATAAATTATCTGAAGGCTAAATGTAAAAAATCTCTAAATCTATTAAAAGTCGTTTCACGATTTGGCTGGGGCGCAGACCGCTCAACACCCCTACGTCTGTATAGAGCAATAATTAGATTACAACTTGATTACAGATCGATTGTTTGGGGATCAGCTTGTAAATTATATATCAGAACAATTGACCCCATTCACCACCAGGGCTTGATGATATTCACTACCAGATCTTAAAACAAATGCCTGAGATATCATTAGAAGTCTTGCTCGATATATACAATGAAATCTGGAGTGGTGGCGACTTCCCTTCCCAGTGGAGAGGAGCCACCATCATCCCAATCCCCAAAGCAGGAAAAAATCTCTCAGATCCTGGTAACTACCGTCCAATTGCTCTCACAAGTTGGTATTTGTGGCAATGAATTCGTGGATAAGGCTGCCAAAACTGCTCTAAAAGGTCGGAAGATCAACATGCCATTACCCTTCACTCACTTCCGACCTATCATAAAGCATTTCACAAGAAAAATTGGTTAGATATCTGGTCGCTCCAAAGAGAAAATAAATTGCATGCAGTGCTGCCTGCATTAGGAAATTGTGCCGATGTGTCATTAAACAACATTCATCAATCCCCCCATCGAATTGATGACACTTTTTCGAAATAAGGTTGTATATATTTAGATCTTCTTCATGACGTGTCGAAAATATAGTAAACAAAAGATGCCGATGACATTAATAAAATCAATTGATTATT
This sequence comes from Paralvinella palmiformis, assembly GCA_025642065.1. Lineage (NCBI taxonomy): Eukaryota > Metazoa > Annelida > Polychaeta > Terebellida > Alvinellidae > Paralvinella > Paralvinella palmiformis. The sequence continues at coordinate 12,841 of JAODUP010000043.1, read as the reverse complement.
GTTTCATATCGAAGAGTCTATGATGAAATAATGTTGATACACTTTTACTGGATACATTATTAAATTAATGTTCTATTTGTATAAATCATTCATTTGAAAGAAACTGTAAAGCATGCTATGACTGACCCGGTAAATTCAATTTCTAGGAATGAATAAATCATTGTAATTTTTTAGACAGAAAGCTATTTATGCACAAACTTGATAATGATTTACATTAGAACCATAAGCACGGCCTCTCAGGAACACACCTCTCTCGCAATTAATGTGCAAGGAGACACTCAGTAAAAACAACGAAGATCAGCCTGAACCAACTAATTATACAAACATTCTAAGCCAAACAAGTTGGAAAGATCACCCTCTCACAAAAAGTGAAATACTACCCCTGGACCAATACCTTTAAAAGCCCTTTTAAATTAGACTTTTCAATAAAATAAAGAAGACCAGTTTCCACCTATAATCAGCTTTCCAATAAAAGCACGAAGACAATATTCCGCCAATAATCGTAAATATTATCGAAAAACTTGAAGCACCACTTTAGGGATTTTTGTTTCTAAAAAGGTCATTTAAAGTTGAGACATTGAATAATGTATTTCTGATCTTATTAAGCTCAACATATTTCTAGGACGTAGGAATTTTAAGCGTCATCAAAGGCAAGTATTGTCTGAAACATTGTCTTCAAAATCCATTGAAGAAGCTACATTTAGAAAGGCTCTTTTACAGAGAATTAGTTCTTGTTTATTTATTCGAATATTTAGTATTTAGATTCTGAATACGTTCACGAATACTCCATGAATACCTGTAATAGTTGCTCATAAATGTCTGTTAATAATAAAAGCATGAAAGCACCACAAGACAAACTGTATATATTAGATACAGCATATTTGACTACACATGATCACAGCCTTCTATGCAACGTTTTTACTCCACTCGAAGAGGCCACAAACATCCATTTATGCGGTGCTATGTGTGATTGGGTTTAAGACTTAATTGAACAATATGGATTCCAGATATAACACCGGTCTGGTCACAGCTTTGAAGATATCTGTGAATGCGATTCGAAGCTTTAAAGAAATCTGTGAATTCGATTCGCATTTCTAGTTCAGTATAGTATCTGCTGTTCTAGACCCCCACTTCAACTATAATTATGTACGCCAAGTAGTGAAGCAGACATATAAAAAGTGCACAATTGAAGGATTAAGCATTGTCAAAATTGGCACACCACTATTTAGATTTTTCAGCAACTTCTGCATGTCGTTAAACAACATTCATCAGCAACTTCTGCACGCCTGGAACAGCTTTTAAGCACTGGCGGTGAAATGTTTTGTTGTAACCGATTCCGGCTCACTGACAGAACATTTGAAAATCTGATGATCATCAAAGCTAATAGACTTGTTAGTACTTCGATTAGATGTAATCTTGAGTGGTGTACAGTGTGCATATATATATATATATATATATATATATATATATAATGCATATAGTATATTAATGATATGAATATAATGTAAATAATATGCATATAAATATATATACAAATATCTATATAAATATGTCACACAGGCCAATGAAACTGAGCATATAGTGCTGATTCTAGGACCCTGATGAATTAAATGTATTTCCATGTCTCGCACACAAAATTGGAGCCCGTAATTGTTTTGTTTTGACAGTACCTCAAAATGACACCACACCTTCCCTACATTGCATATACTTTAAACATCATTGTCTCTGCTTCATTCTGTGCTTGAATTAAAAATATAAACCTCACTTATGACTTCATTGTGTAATGCCGTGTGTTTGGTCAATGACCAATTACGGAACCGACTGGTTAATACCAAACCGATATACTTATGACGTTATGATGTGGAAATACTAATTGATGTTATTAAATGATAATCATAAATAAATGCTACATCATATAACATATTAACATATCTTAGTACATATTTGTTTAAGCAGACAAAAAATCAAATTAGTTTCAGTCCTTTTCCACTTCATGTGTATATTAACCTCCTGAACCGACCTGAGGTAAATAAATTATAATAATAGTATGCTAGATTAAAGATGATGGTACCGTCGTTCTAGGCATCATGATCTGGTGGTACGCTTGGAAGACTTGACAAAACCCCTGAAAGTTGAATAAGCATCCATAAAAACAAAGGTTGCCCAAAGAACGTCAATAAACATATTAATAAATAGTCCATGATCTACAACAATATATATATATATATATATATATATTTTATATATATATATATATATATATATATATATATGTGTGTGTGTGTGTGTGTGTGTGTGTGTGTGTGTGTGGTGGGTTATATCTGATAAAATAGGATGATGATGATGATGATTGAAGTTTTACGGCAACCTTTATGCACACATTAGGCTTAATGGGCTGAGCGACTTCCAAAGGTAATGAAGCAAAGTTAAAGATGAAACAACCTTCAGATATGCCACGCGATAAAATAGGAAGAAAGCAATTTAGGTCTTACCATTTAGTAAAAATATTTAGTCAAGGTCAAATGCCGTTAATTCTATCGAGTTTCTTCACCCTTTCTTGTACTAGTTGTTTACCTGCATAGTCAAATTATATGTATTTGATTTCAGTACAAAAACAATGGAAGTATAATCACCGATCATCCACCCCTTTGTAATTGTACATAGTATGCATCCGGTTTTAGATGAGTGATAATACTCTAGAAACGTCACCTGTGTTTATTTGTGTGTGTGCTTATCACATTTTCTATGTGATTTTTAGTGAAGCGTCATGTGTGGTTTTTCACAAGAAAGAGTAAGGCTGAAAACGATCGATATCATCATTTAATTCACAGAAAATATTGTCTTACCATAGATTGTAGCAGCACCCGAGAGTTGAAATAGTTCACAATCTCCAGCTACGGTAAAGCTTATTTATCTTGTCTTAAATATAATTATGTTTGCACGATGGAATAACGTTTTCAATATTTTGTTTCATTTGTTTTAGTAGTTTATAGTTCAGAGATTAATAATAAGAATATAAAATGTTATTAGTACGTTCCCGTCGGTATAAATCGGCTACTTGTGTTTTTATAATAACGTATTATGTGATGTCTAAGGAACCTATAGCCGCCACTTAAAATACTTTTGTTTTCAGAATTAGATCGGCTTGGATAACATCATTAGAAAATGTTAGAAGTGTCCCAGAATAGACATAAAATGGATAGTAAATGTCGCAGGAATTTAAATGTAATACTGATGATAACACTCTTTCTTATTATTGTTTTAAACACATTTGGTAACGAGAGGCTTTTCGTGCCATTGACTATTCCAATCCTCAGCAGAAAGGATAAACCTTCATCTGAACCGTGTACGTTTGCTCTCTTTCGCGATGTCATGAAACAAAAACATAACTTTTTGCGCGAAGGCAAATGGCATAACTCTACTGATACTGAATTCTATCAACCAGAAATATGCAAATTTCGTTTTGCAAGAGTACCACAAAGCTTTATGTCAATGTGTTTAGAGAAAGTCAATATATCATATATTTTGAGTATGGGCGATTCAACTGGTGGCAGATATTATCAGGCTCTTCTAAACACTTCGACCATCAAGTTCACGACCATTCGGCAAGAAGTTTTGAGAGAAGGGGGATTTCTTCCGGATATTAAATATTTTGCCAAACATTTACCTGAAGATGTAATGAAATTTGTGAAAGCAAAGTTTCGGTTCTGTTCTGGATGTAAAAGTATAATGAATCAGGCTATTTTTAAAAACAATCACTCATCGGATTATTTACTCAATATCGAACACATAGCTCAGACTATGATATTGGATGATTCACTAGAGGTAGTCTATCCATCACACAATGTAGCAAGGAGCATTTTGAATAAGACTTGGGCCATCACGATGCAGGAAGTAATATTCCGGTATTATCTCAATAAACAATATCCTGATTTATTTATAATATTTCTACCATTTTCACACGCTAAGGTAAACCTTCCTCTCAGTCGACTGCCAACGGAAATACAATATTTTAAAGCTTTAGTCGAAGAATATCTACCTCAAAAGACGAAACTGTTTTATATGCCTGCACACAGTGAACATGAACAGGCGAGAAAGCATAAAGAATGGAAGAATCGTTTATTTGATGGAATGTTGGCAAAAGAGAAAATAAACCGAATGAATCAGATTCTTTACCGTGTTCTTGAGAATGACTTGCTCAATCAAAGTGGAAGATATTATGGATTTTTGGATTTGTTTCATCTATCGAAGGATCTTGATTCGTGGAGCTTGGATGGAGTTCACTTGAAGCCGGTCTGGTATGAAACTGTTATGTCAATGTTCTGGGAAACATACTGTAACAGTGTGTTGATGGATAGGTTTTAGTTTGGATGGTTCACTTTTCGGATACAATTTTGGGCTCCGTTCATAAGGATACTAAACAATCGCTTGGTGGCTGAATGGATTGACTGGTGACGGTTATGTCGTAAATTATTATACAAAATAATTTTGAAAAAAATATTCGATATAGTATTGTCAATAGCTATTTCACACACATTTTTATGGAACAAAGTACACAAAAGCATATGTCTTATCGTTATCAATAATAAAAATGTGGTCGCCATCCGGTAAACATCGATTTTTCCTTGCTTTAAATACCTATATCTAATAAATACACACTGTGCCAAAGAAGAAATCAATTCTGTTTTGAAAATGAAGATTTAAATCGGTTTTATGAAACTGAATATTATACCTTTGCTGGGTACAAATATTTATACACACACGTATATATAAAACTTTAAGGAAGTTTTGTTTTATCTATTTATATAGATACTCACTCACACACTGACTCGCTCATTCATCCATCCATAAAAGTACTCTTATAACTCACCTGTCCTATCGCTGAAATACATCCATACGCTTTCTCTATTGTAGATATATAAATTAAATTATAGTTTCTATATTTCAAGGAATCCACAACCAGTTTTAGAAGAAAAAAAAAACCCACTGTGTTGATTTGTTCATACATCACGTTTAATTCACCAGCTGCTTCTGAATTTAACCATAGAAACTTGCAAAAAATATTTGGTCCACTTCATATTATATGACAGATGGCTGAACGTGATCACAGATGGCCGAATCCTATAGCAGATCTATGCCTTACAAATCTATTCTCGAGATAATCATCCTTTTATTATTATATATCACTTAAGGGTGTATTCATTATGAGAATATTAATAATTAGTCTGTATGTTAGATAACAATTGGCTAAGAAGAAAGTCAAATATGGAACAATATAAGGGGCGAAACAACAATAATTTATATAATGTATTAACGTTAAAATGGTTACTGGACTGGTGTCGAGATTTCCGAATAGCCCCCGAGGCAATGTGCATGTACAACATATCTTTTGATAATAAATGGTTTATTAAGCCAGATGTTTGGCGTTAATAGATGAATAAGGATATTAAAAAGATAAAATCAGATTTTTAATTTTGTAAAAGGGTGTTTAAAATGTATAATGTGATAAATAATTACTAGATTTGACTAGAGCAAATTAAATGGATTCTATTAAAATAAAAGACCTGCTTCTTTAGAGGAAACAGGAATTAAAATGAGGTTATGATACTGACTAATCATTGTGAATTTCAATTAATTATATTCAAACGAAATGACAAGAATTTCTTAGAAAACTTCTATCTGAGTAATATTTTCCACCAGAGGTATTTAAGGGTGAGGAAGGAGTGACCAGTACGTAAGCGGCAGAGCACTATTTACTCTCGACGCCGTTTCCGACAGGTACACATCGAACATCCCAAAGTAGGCTGCACTGCAATTTGTTTTCTGTTTGCAATGACCAAAAATATGACAAATGATTTTTTGTATATTATTTTCTTGATAGGCCGGAAATCAGTGAAAGGTAATGGGATGTTACTCTTCCGACTATTATGCCAGTTTTAGCCGCCTTATTGGCGAGTTCATTGCCACGAATACCAAAATGGCTCGGTAGCCAGCAGAATAATACATCCTTTAGTTTTGTTTCATATGAAGAATGTAATTCTAAAATACTCAGAACAAGTGGAATTTCTAAGTAATTTTTTTATGGTCTGTATGGCAGGGCAGAGAATAAACGCATATAATAATCCTGTCTTCAGCAAAGCCAATAATATGACGGAGTGCAAGACATAGGGCTGGAGGTTATCTTGTGTATATTGAAGCCACATCAGGCAGACGTTCCACCGGGCACTGCCTACCACAAAGGTCAGTGCATCCTACTCTATCGGCTTTTTGTAACCATCAGTATACACGAACTGATGGTCATCTTAATTACTTTATATGAGATGAAAACAGTTCTGAAAATCCGATGGACAAACATCAGATTTCTTCCAGTTATCAGATCATACAAAATTGTTCGTTCCATCACATCCCAAATTGGAATATGAAGTAGAAGGTTATGTTCTATTTGATATGGGTCAATATCCAACACTTATTTCCGAGAGCAAACTCCAATTCCAAAAGTTGGCATCGTTTTCAGTCTGAGTAAGAAGTTATCTTGGAGATTTGGGTGAACACCATATCAAATGAAGGATTTGCCGGTAAACTACTTAATTGCACTGCAAATTGCAGAGATAGCCGTTATTTCCCGCCTGTAAAGAGATGATCATTTGATTCAACACACAAACTCTCCATTTGGGAGGTTCTGAATGCCTCTGTGGCAATTCTCAAGCCCTGGTGGTAAATGACGTCAAGTATTTCGATATATGAATTAAGAGCTGATCCTCAGACAACCGACCTGTATTCAAGTAGGGATCTAATTATTGTCATATACAGACAGGGGAATAATGAGGAATATATTTCCAGTCATTTATAGATTTATTACATTTAGCGTTCAAATATTTTCATATGTGGAATGAAGGAGACTTGCTGTCGAAAAATTACCCCGAGGAATTTCGTTTCTTTTAAGACGGAAATATCTACCCATATAATCTTAGAGTGGGAACTTTAAACTGATTGGTCTTTAAGCTGATTTTCGGTTGGGGGGGGGGGGGGTACAATGGCTTAAGAAAATATATAAAATGAGGAGTATTTGATCAAATTGAATACATTTGAATATTTAATAGATGTTTCCTGGCAGCAAAAGGCAATGGTGTCATAGTCCCGCATTACAAATATTAGAGATTTAAAAACAATAAGAAATGCAACAGAATAGAATAATTCATTGAACACAATTAGCTGTGTCTGTATAATGATAATGCAATGACATATATCCATCTAGCAACTGGGCCATCTTTTGCCATGGACTTAGCCCATCATTAGTCCTTGATTTTTGGTAGTCTGTACGTGAGGATCTCTGAGACGGTGACCATTTCCCAATATTCCTGCATTATAATAACAAGGCAGCACTTTTAATTACACGAAAATGGAGCTTTCAAAAACAGACTGGTACAACTTTAACTTTAAATGTAGCTACAGCTAGACCGACATGACCTGGCCTCTCGGGACCCTGCAGCCAAGCCAAATGCCAAGACAGAAACACCCTGTATCTAAGGCTGTGTCTACCATGACTGTTGCTAACACAGCACAGTCAGAGGTAATACCAGCCACAAAGACTAGGCCACACACAAAAAGGGGGATATCCCATCACTCTCTTCAGTGATAGAGCCATTAACATCTCAGATAGTGTCTACGAAAAGAAGTGCAAACAAAGATAACCCCCCCCCCCAAACCAAAGAAAAAGACACTGTCTGACAGAGAAAAAAGGGCGATAAAAACTCTATTATTGCTCAGAAAAATACAATGTCTTGGAGGATATTCTGGATGGGTCCTCCATGGACTATGATGACCTGGATAATCTAGGTCATCGCCCATCGGGAACTCTTCCAGAATAAAATACTAACAAATACAAATCTAAAAGAGATAGGGAATACGTTGGCAGAAACAATTGCACACCATTCATCGGCAGAAATTACACATAAATATTCAGGAGAAAACTAAATCACCGTTGTGCAGAATCCAATAAATTTCACATAAAAAATTATGAAATCTATAATAAATAATTCTCAATAAGAGAACTACTGGAATCTCCCAAGAAAGCCCATGATACTGCCATTGGACCTGATGATATTCACTACCAGATCTTAAAACAAATTCCTGAGAAATCATTAGAAGTCTTGCTCGACATATACAATGAAATCTGGAGTGGTGGCGACTTCCCTTCCCAGTGGAGAGAAGCCGCCATAATTCCAATCCCCAAAGCAGGAAAAAATCTATCAGATCCTGGTAAGTACCGTCCAATAGGACTCACTAGTTGTATTTGTAAAACTTTTGAGCGGATGGTAAATACCAGGTTAGTCTGGTATCCCGAATATCACGCCATTATCACAGCCCATCAGAGTGGGTTTAGAAAACATTGATCCATCACAGATCAACTAATTAAATTAGAAAGTATAATAAGGGAGGGATTCATAAAGAGGCAACATACTGTGGGATTATTTTTTGATCTAGAGAAGGCCTACGACACAACATGGAAATATGGAATTATAAAAGACTTATTTAATGTTGGACTTCGTAACACTATTCAGCATGAAAATAAATAACATAGTTAAATGCTTTCTGAATGGTGTTAACTGTTCCTTATACGTAGATGACTTCCTGATATGCTACCAGTAAACAAATATGAATTCCATAGAAAGAATTCTCCAGTTGTGTCTCAAATAATTTGAAAATTGGGCTGATGAGAATGGCTTCAAATTCTCCAGGTCCAAAATAGTCTGTGTGCACTTCTGCCAGCAAAGATAATTTCACCCAGACCCGACTCTAAAACTATATGGGGTTGACATTCCTGTTTTAAAACAAACTAAATTCCTCGGGTAATATTCGACAACATGCTCTTCTTCATTCCACATATAAATTATATGAAGGCTAAATGTAATAAATCTCTAAATCTATCAAAAGTCGTTTCACGATTTGACTGGGGGGGCAGATCGAACAACACTCATCCGTCTGTATAGAGCAGTCATTAGATCTCAACTTGATTACGGGTCGATTGTTTGGGGATCGGCTCGTAAATCATACATCAAAATACTCGTCCCCATACACCACCAGGGCTTGAGAATAGCCACAGGGGCATTTATGACCTCGCCAGTGGAGAGTCTTTATGTAGAATCTAGTGAGGAATCTCTTTACAGACGGAGAGAACGATTGTCTCTGCAATATGCACTACAGTTAAGTAGTTCTTCGGCAAATCCTACATTTGATATGGTGTTCAACCCAAAACTCCAAGATAACTTCTTACTCAGACCGAAGACTATTCCAACTTTTGGAATCAGAATTCATTCTTTGGGAGTAGATTTGGAGATTGAACCATGTCAAATAGAAAATATACGCCTACCTCATATCCCGATTTGGGACATAATGGAACCAACAATTATATATGGTCTGAGAGCGGGGAAGAAATCCGATGTTTGTCCATCAGAATTTTAGAGCCACTTTCACATCATACAAAATAAATATGATGACCATCAGTTCATCTATGCTGATGGTTAAAAGAAGGCGATAGAGTAGGATGCGCTGTCGTTTGTGGTAGGCAATGCGTGATGGAACGTCTGTCTGACCTTGCCTCCATATACACAGCAGAACTTCGAGCTATTTACCTAGCACTCCATCATGGTATTAGCTCTACAGGGGACAAATTCATTATATGTGTGGATTCTTTGTCCTGTCTACAGACCATAGAAAATTTAGAAATAGAAAATCCACTTGTCCTCAGTATTTTAGAACTACATTCCACCTTTAAAACTCTAAAAGGGATATAGTATTCTGCTGGGTACCGAGCCATGTCGGTATTCGTGACAATGAACTCGCTGATAAGGCTGCCAAAACTGCTCTAAAAGGTCGGAAGATCAACATTCCATTACCGTTCACTGACTTCCGACCTATCATAAAGCTATATGTAGAAAGCAGTGGTCAGATTTCTGGTCACTGCAATGTGAAATAAATTGCATGCATTTCGATGTGGTCCTGTCGGTAAAGGCGTCGTGAGGAAATTGTGCTCTGCCGTTTACGTATCGGGCATTCTTTCCTCACCCATAGATACCTCTTGGCTGGAGAAGATCCACCAGAGTGTATCTCCTGCCAAGAACGCCTGACAGTCGATCACATCCTCCTTCATTGCTCGGAATACCACCACATCAGAGTACACTACTACCATGCAGAGACTCGGAAAGAGGTGCTGGAGAATATTACCCCGGAAACAATTTTAAACTTTCTAAGAGAAGCTGGTATTTTGTTTTTAATATAATTTATTTAAAGTGGTAACATCTAGTCATCATCATTCCTAAGAGAAGCTGGTCTTTTCTTCTTAATATTATTTATTTAAAGTGAAAACATCTAGTCAATGTCATAACCTTACCTTTTATTTCCTCTGTAGAAGCAGGTCTTCTCTTTTAACAGAAATCTATTTAATTACCTCTAATCAAATATAATTTACCCTATTTTATCAAATTTAACACCATTTTCTAAGATTAAGAATTTGATTTTACCTTTTTAACAACCTTATACATCTATACACCAACGTATTGTTTACATATTTATCCTTTACATTTAACAATTTACATTTTAGCTTATAAATAGCTTTTATCGAAGCCACAAATCCGGCTTATTAACCTTTTATATATAATCTTCAATACGGTTTTATTTCCAAATGTTCTAGGACACTGAATGGCTTAAATTGTGCCGATGTGTGGTTAAACAACATTCATCCATCCATCTGTATCCCAGTTTGGGATATGATGGAACAAACTATTTTTTATGATCTGAGAGCAGGGAAGAAATCCGATGTTTGTTCATCGGAATTTCAGAACCGTTTTCACATCATACAAAATAAATATGATGACCATCAGTTAATGTATATTGATGGTTTAAAAGAAAGCGATAGAGTAGGATGCGCTGTCGTTTGTGATAAGCAGTGTGTGGTGCAACGTCTGCCTGACGTTGCATCAATATACACAGCAGAACTTCGAATGAATAAATCATTGTAATTCTTTAGACAGAAAGCTATTTATGCACAAACTTGATAATGATTTACATTAGAACCATAAGCACGGCCTCTCAGGAACACACCTCTCTCGCAATTAATGTGCAAGGAGACACTCAGTAAAAACAACGAAGATCAGCCTGAACCAACTAATTATACAAACATTCTAAGCCAAACAAGTTGGAAAGATCACCCTCTCACAAAAAGTGAAATACTACCCCTGGACCAATACCTTTAAAAGCTCTTTTAAATTAGACTTTTCAATAAAATAAAGAAGACCAGTTTCCACCTATAATCAGCTTTCCAATAAAAGCACGAAGACCAGATCCCGCCAATAATCGTAAATATTATCGAAAAACTTGAAGCACCACTTTAGGGATTTTTGTTTCTAAAAAAGTCATTTAAAGTTGAGACATTGAATAATGTATTTCTGATCTTATTAAACTCAACATATTTCTAGGACGTAGGAATTTTAAGCGTCATCAAAGGCAAGTATTGTCTGAAACCTTGTCTTCAAAATCCATTGAAGAAGCTACATTTAGAAAGGCTCTTTTACAGAGAATTAGTTCTTGTTTATTTATTCGAATATTTAGTATTTAGATTCTGAATACGTTCACGAATACTCCATGAATACCTGTAATAGTTGCTCATAAATGTCTGTTAATAATAAAAGCATGAAAGCACCACAAGACAAACTGTATATATTAGATACAGCATATTTCACTACACATGATCACAGCCTTCTATGCAACGTTTTTACTCCACTCGAAGAGGTCACAAACATCCATTTATGCGGTGCTATGTGTGACCGGGTTTAAGACTTAATTGAACAATATGGATTCCAGATATAACACCGGTCTGGTCACAGCTTTGAAAATATCTGTGAATGCGATTCGAAGCTTTAAAGAAATCTGTGAATTCGATTCGCATTTCTAGTTCAGTATAGTATCTGCTGTTCTAGACCCCCACTTCAACTATAATTATGTACGCCAAGTAGTGAAACAGACATATAAAAAGTGCACAATTGAAGGATTAAGCATTGTCAAAATTGGCACACCACTATTTAGATTTTTCAGCAACTTCTGCATGTCGTTAAACAACATTCATCAGCAACTTCTGCACCCTGGAACAGCTTTTAAGCACTGGCGGTGAAATGTTTTGTTGTAACCATTTGAAAATCTGATGATCATCAAAGCTAATAGACTTGTTAGTACTTCGATTAGATGTAATCTTGAGTGGTGTACAGTGTGCATATATATATATATATATATATATATATATATATATATATATATATATATATATATATATATATAATGCATATAGTATATTAATGATATGAATATAATGTAAATAATATGCATATAAATATATATACAAATATATATATAAATATGTCACACAGGCCAATGAAACTGAGCATATAGTGCTGATTCTAGGACCCTGATGAATTAAATGTATTTCCATGTCTCGCACACAAAATTGGAGCCCGTAATTGTTTTGTTTTGACAGTACCTCAAAATGACACCACACCTTCCCTACATTGCATATACTTTAAACGTCATTGTCTCTGCTTCATTCTGTGCTTGAATTAAAAATATAAACCTCACTTATGACTTAATTGTGTAATGCCGTGTGTTTGGTCAATGACCAATTACGGAACCGACTGGTTAATACCAAACCGATATACTTATGACGTTATGATGTGGAAATACTAATTGATGTTATTAAATGATAATCATAAATAAATGCTACATCATATAACATATTAACATATCTTAGTACATATATGTTTAAGCAGACAAAAAATCAAATTAGTTTCAGTCC